>JAXRJS010000048.1:120000-1398750 GCA_037127375.1 Dione juno
AGGATTTATTACTTATTTATTAATGAATAAACCTACTATAATATGTATATATATTGAATTTAAAGCACAATTGTCTCGTGCTTGGCTACTTAGTACCTAAAATATTTAAAAGTCTTATTAATAAGTTCTCTCTGCAAAACCCAAAACCCAAGAAATATAACGTAGATATATATATATATATATATATATATATATATATATATATATATATATATATATATATATATATATATATATATATATATATATATATATATATATATATATATATATATATATATATTACGTAAAAAGAACAAAATAAGAAACATACAGGTTTAGAAAGTTATGATTTCTCTAAACGCCACTATAATTGAAGTCCTTAAAACAATCCATTGCGAATGGCAGTGAAGGATTTTCCCAAATAGTACGAGTAGTAATAACGTGTTGCTATTAATATCTGGGCTCAATGTTTAATGGACTGTATTGCAGCCAATGGAGACCACATTGAAAAGACTTTATACATTTTTAATGCTTTTATATTAATGTATTAAACTAATGCATTGTAATAGTAATAACTGTTACGTACAAATAAAAAAAGTTTTTCTTTGTACCAATACTTATGCCAAGACTACGTTTATATATAATGTTCATATTTATAAACATATATTTGTTAAATTTATAAAATGTATACAGGACAAGAGGAATGAGATATGGAATGAGATAGAAAGATAAAAAATCACAAAATATTAATCATTGCAGATATTGTAGGTTATAAGCTGCTACAAGATAGCTCTACTTATATGAACTATAAATGATATTATTTTAAGTGTTTCATATTTGATAAGATAAAACGGAAGAAGAACTCATAACCAAACGACAAAGTGATCGTAAAAGGATCTTATAAGGAACATTTTGTATCTGTCTGCCTCACTATCTGCTTCCATGTCAAGACCTCAGTAGTGCGTTAAATTTTATCAACTTATTAATTCAACAAACTCTATTATTATATTAGTATCTACTATTAATAGTTAATATAACAACAGGTAATGATTGCATATACGGTTGCAAAATTCAATGCCAAGCTTTGTCTTACCAAGTCAAATTAAAAAAAGAAAATATTTAAAATATAATTAAAATTCGCCCGGTAGGAGATTGACCTAGAATCATCGAGTCAGAAACTTAAAAAAAAATCTTTTAATTAAAAATATTAACTAATTTGTAAAATAAATCCTAAATAGTGGATTTGTTTCAATGATCCCAAAGACGCTGATGTTACGCAACACAAGATACGTACAGGTAATCACAAGACAGAGAAATTGACTATTTTTAAGCAAAAATATTAATATATGAACATGTTAATATCAAAATGAATCTTAATGCCCCTCAAATATTTAAGGGACCAAATTTTAAATAGAGAGGGTAATTAATATATGATTAAAAATATTAATTGCAAAGGAAACATAATGAATTCTGAAACTCAGTTTCTCACACTTATCAAGACTACATAAAAATCACAAAAGTTAACTATCCACGTTCACACTCGCATACTTCAAACGGTATTGGTAAAATATCCAAGTATAAAAAACAAATACTTACGAATTTTCTTAGTTGCATTTTTCTAAAAATATAAGCACCTATTTTATATTCAATGTTAATTTTTTTCTCACACTTGGACCGGTACAAGTTGTTTACTCCACAGGATATGTTTTGGATCTGAAACTAGATCACATAGTTTGACATAAGTAAGCAATATTTTTGTGAGATAACAGCCAATATTCATCAAAAAATTCTTGTATTCCTCATTGCCTTAATTAACATTTAGATATCTAATAAATTTAATTCGAGACATACCAAAAGTGGATCAGTATCCTAAAATCAGGTGTGACGAGGTCAAGCAGAAGAATTTGCATAGCTCATGACATTATACTGGCCAACGAGTCAGAGTTATGACATTGTTCACCAATGCACTAATTTTATTTTGCAAAGATGATTTTTGAAAATAACATTATTTTCTGACAGCAAGTAGCTTCGAGACGACTGACTTCCAGGACATTCGTAATTCTCTTGGAATGTATAAGAAACCACTTCACAAAGCAAATAAAATTAACCCATCATAAAACGCAACTTTATGGTCAGGTTCAGATTTTATGATCTTATATTTAGAATTTACATATATATTATTATTATTGTTATAAATATATGCAATGCTATTCCTCAATGTAATGTAATAAAGGAACCATATTACGAGTATGTTCGTGAATCCTAAATAAATTAACTTGTATATCTAATTTACATATTTTACTAACCTTCACGTCGGATGCACATATGACATTTCAACAATGATATAAAAATCGAAAAAAAAATCAAATCATAGTTCACGAATTGGTTCGACACACTTTACAGGTTAAAGATGTTTAATAGACAGAGATGTGTATCATATTATTTTCTTATTTATAAACTCGATTCGAGTTTTATAGTAGTCTGACAGGAGCGTCATAATTAGTTAGGATATCTTATATCGAAATGTAGACGACATTCCGGTTAACGTAATTAAATATTTTTCTAAGACCGTTTACTGTTAAGAGAATCTTAATTTTAATAGAATCATAATTAAAAACCAAACTTTAAAACTATTTAATATATAAATTAGACTTAAGTAATTTGTATCTTTGGTTTTAATAATATTTATTAGATTGTTTGTTTATATTTCCTTTATTATATAAGCAGACTTTAAATAAAATATCAACATATTTTGATGAAACAAAACTATAGTACCACAATATCGCGGTAAAATTATCTAAGGTGATTAGGATAAGCTCCTCTTTGATATATAAAAGTATATTTTCCTTCATCACCTGGTATATATTTACCTTCGTCTAAAGGTCTATAATATTTTCCGTCGTCAAATGTGTCATATGCCTACGTTAATAATGTTATCCATACTTTAATATATACCTTAAATATTAAAATAATACGTGTAAGTTAACATAATGGCGGATAGGTCTAAATCAGCACGTATTATTTTTCATATATTAGTAATTTTGTTGATAAAGTCTAAATACTTAAAGAAATTATGAAAATTTGAACCTGCGCCTCATGAAAACCGTCCAAGCGCTTTGACCACTAAGCCATGCGTTCTTCAACAGGCTGCATCAAAATTCTTATATATTTATTTTATTAATTACGCTGTAGAGAGATTTTTACAAATTTCCGCTATCCAAACATTATTGCAAAGAACAATCATTTGGCAGAAAATAAATATTTTTAAGTGGTAATCCACACTAAGGATAGATAAACACTTAAAGAAAACATATAAAAAATTGGGAAACAGAGCGTCTTAACATATAATAAAATATAATAATATATACAATATAATAATATATAAAATATAATAACATATACAAAATTGAACCCTGCGGGATTTGGACCTGCGCCTTTAGTCATTTTCTATACAAAGATTAACACCTTAAAAAAAATTAAAAATATCTAGATTAGTTTCGTAAACCTAGAATAACCGATAGAAGAAGAAAGATACCAGAGGATGATAGTTTTTTCTACAGATATAAACAATGCCATACTTTTTATAATACATAATTTATTATACATTTAAAAAATCCTGTTAATGTGGCGCTTACATTCCTAACATGTGATTGGTTTCATAGAAAATTATGTAAAAAGTATTCAAGTTAATTATACTACATTACCTACACACATTTACTGAATACATTTTACACAGACCGCCCATGCGCGAGGTAAATTTGCCGTACGGACTAACGGTACTGTGGGGCTAACCGGTGAATGAACCTGATGCTACCAACTAAAACTCTCCACCTAAATAGAGACGCCGTAGTCTTCTGATGGCGATAATATTCCCGATAAGCAATATCAGCAGCAGTCAGCACTACAGTCTACGTTACAAAGCTAAAAATTAAAACGTTCTATCTACATGACGTATTTGAATGGCTTTCCTTAAACCTAAAACTAACTGTGTGACTAAAAATATAAATAAATTAACATAACAAAGATGCGTCCTTCAATAATTTTTTTATGTTTCCTTTTTCCGTCTATCAGATGACTGTCCCTCATCATATCGACAAGGAAATGTTATAATTATCTTGAAGTGATTAGAATTTATATTTTTATTGCAAAAAATAGAAAATATTATTTTGAGCCTATTCTAATCCTTAGCGCGTAGTGACATACACAGAAGGCAACGCGCATTATCGTATTTTTACGTCATGTACATTAATCTTGGACATTAATATGATGCAACTCAAGTTACATACTTTATAGCGAAATTAAATTAGCATATCATTTAAAAGTTTTTTTTAACCTAAACGACAAGTTCACCTATCTTTACACAAGACTATAGAAAAAATATAATACAACTGATAAAATTTCTCTTTCCGTACCCATGTCACCTTATTGAAATGAGTTACGCACCTCGAACTTACTTTAGACAAAAACAACAATCAACTGGAATACCTCATGATAACAGGCAAGAGGCTGTAGGGATTCTACCCCAAAAAATGGGCAGACAAAGTATTAAGTATACTTTCACTCAAGTAACCCAGAACCTAGAGATACCAATAAGCACGGCTCACTCAATCAAGCCACGAACCGCGAGAAATGTTACTCCCTCTCTCTCTCTCTCTCTCTCTCTCTCTCTCTCTCTCTCTGTCTCTCTCAACCTGCAAAATGTAAAAAATAAGCGAATATAAAAAGAATTCTTAACTGACAAGTACTTTGCTTATGGATATACTTTTCTTATATTGTATAAACTTGGACTCTTTGTGCTTTGGTTTGTGCTTTAATATAAAAAAATAAATAGTATAAAAGCTTAGCTTTCTTACGTTTTTAGATAATTGCTATATTTCATTTTAAGTAAGAGAAAATAATGTATTCTGCCTAATAGTCGTAAAATATAGAACAGATAAAATATCTATTAAAAAAATACTATAACTTTTTTTAATGTGATCGTTAATAAGGTTTAAAAAACGTTTAATATAAGTTAAAAATATAAGCTCAGGTGATTTTTAAGCGCCTTCATATTTATTCATGCAAGAATCATAACTTGTAACATTGATAGAAATAAAAATAAACTTATTTAACGTAAGTTATAAGTCCAAATTATAATCAAATATTTTTTTGGTACATTATTTGCACCAAGACTAGTCAAGTGCTAGGAATTAAGTATTTTTTTAGAAATTTTGGTAGTTACGCATACAGGACTTTTAACATAAAAGTCTCAACACAACTGAACACAGTAGATTTTTAACTATTAATGTTCAATTTGAATAAGGGGAAAATTTTAATTAAGTAATAATAGATAATAGCTTATGGGAAAAAGAAAGGTTTTTAAAAATTTTACACACCGAGCCAGGTAGTCTTTTCTGTTCACTTATTGAACCAATCGAAGTGCTGTTGGAGGCTTATGCCAGGGAATTGGTTGATGTTCGGCCAAGCTACTAATGTTGGTAAGGCGTAATTAAGTTGCATTTTTAAAAGCTACTAATGTGTTTAAGGCGTAATTAAGTTACATTTTTAAAAGATCCTGAGAAAATCTATCATAGCGCTATTTATTTCACCAATGATTATGACAAGATCAGCAGTAGATTAGCAGTAATTATTATTGAGACGCTTTTACATACCTTCCGTTACAGTGACCAGACTTTCAATGTTTTAATATAAATATTTATATAAAAACAGCATTGCATAAATAGCAGCGGTTAAATATAATACGAGTAGCAACATATGCACCACTAATGCCTTGGACCTCACTATTGGACTTCATATTTAGACATATACCGCGATGTTATTTCGAGTTACTTTTATAAACCCTTGTGCATACTGTAATACCAACGTTTTGTCTTATCGTAATTTTTATTAAAATATATGTTCAAAGTTTGTTTGAGTTGAAGAATAAAGATTATATCTAAATTTCAATAAAAAAATCTCATACAGTCGTTCCCCGAAAAGCCGACGTCGGCGCAACGTGACCTAAAAATTCAAAAATTAAAATATAAAAAAAATAATAATAATTAAATAATTTATACATATACATATACTAGTATACGTATAAGAACCATTAATATAACAATATAGTAGAAATAATAAATAGTTCCTTTATTTAAATAAATGTAGAAATAGGGAAATCGAAAACAAAAAACATATTCCGAAATACATAAATTTATTTGTAATAGGCAAAAATATGACTAATATATCTTAACTATTATAGACTAGATTTTTAAGGTAAATGAGCGCCGCTGGGTTGGAAGCCATTTTCATCGGCGATGTAGTCTACTCTGTACGTAATGCCATCAGGAGCAACATATTCAAAGAATCCCTTAACTCTAAGACCTTCTTTTTCATTCTCAATCTTCTCGATTTTTCCAGATTCTTCGGCAAGTATTTTATTTTCAGTCTCATAAAGGTAGTGGTAGCCGTCAGGTAATACGTCAGATTCTTGACGAATAATGCCGTACTTGTAATCGTAGTTGCCAGGATTGACTTTAGCTACAGCTGAACCTTGACCAGCTGGCTTTAATCCAAAACTGGCGCTGTTAGATAGAGAGGCCTTAGTTACGGGAGGCGCAACGGTGGATACTATTACTGGAACATCTGGTCGTGCTGTAGTTGATCCTCTGAAATCAAATTTTAGAATAAACACTAATAAAAATAATTGATAAGAAATGTACAAAATGTGAAAACAAATGTAAAAACAGAAATGTAGGACTAATATATTTTATTTGATTAAATAAAGAAATATTTGCCAATAATTTTATGGAAAATAATAGAATATTTTTTACTGCACATAAATAAAAACAGATGAGAAAAGAAACGTAGAAACATAAAATGTATACCATAAAATGTATGTCTTATTGCTTCAAGCAATCTCTTACATTTACATTCTTTAGCAACTAAAGGAGTAGTTGAACAAAGAAAGAAAAAGACAAATAAAAATTCCAAAAGCATATATAAAAAATTATCAACGGTATCAAAAGCATTACTAAGATCAAGCAATGATATGACTGTGAGATTTTGCTTTTCCATATTTAACCTAATATTGTCACTAAATTTGACTAACGTAGTAACTGTGCTTTGGCCGCTGAAGGAAACCAGACTCGAACACAGTTGTCGTAAAGCCATACGTTAAAATACCTAAGATAAGAAAGGAATTATTAAAATTGGGCGGTTATGAGAGAAGGACCTTGGATTTCTGGACTTGAGTATGGGAATAATGCGAGCTATACGCCATGCACTGGGAAAGGTATTACAGAAAATAGAAAACTTTAACATTTAGATAATAACTGGAGCTAATACTGCCAAGAGTAAAATTAATATTTTACCATTGATGCCATCATATACAGACTCATACGATTTGATGGCTAGGCTATTAACAATTTGTGTTGAGTTAATGGGAGTAAAATTAAAACAAGTGGTCGTTGGATATGACAAGAAACTAATATAATTTTTATATTGTCAATTTGTGTTGAGATGGCATGAAATTTGTAATTTGTGATCAATGTAATTTAGTTGAGCATCCTTGCATATATATATATATATATATATATATATATATATATATATATATATATATATATATATATATATATATATATATATATATATATATATATATATATATATATATATATATATATATATATATATATGCACATACATATATATGTATACTATTTATAATATTGATCATAAAAAAATATCTTACGAGTTTGCAGATTTATTGTCTTCAGAAGCTTTAGCAGCACCAGCGGGATTTGCAGATTGTGAAGGTACTTTATCCCTACTAAAATATTAGGTATTAATTATGTTAGATATTACTTACATGTGGGAATTATAAACTATATTTTCAAATCTTGTTGTACAATTTAGTACATTAGAGTATTATTAACTGTTAGTTTAAGCTACTTATAAGCTAGTTATGTTATATTCTGGCTTTCTTCTTTATTCCTTTGGAATTAACAACGATCTGCTACATGGAATGCTATACTATTGATAATTTAATTATCTATATAAAATATTTAATTTATAATTAAGAAAGCCACTTGGTTCTCAAGACAGCTTTACTCTGTGATTATCATATCAACTCACTTTGAAGTGTTTTTGTCAGGTACATATTTGTCGCCTTGACCTCCTTTCCCAAAGTCATCTTTATTGCCTACGTAAGCACCACCTGGACCTCCTCTATCAGAAGAACCGCTATAAAAGCCTCCAGCCGAGCCGCGATCACCGCGGTCACCACTGAAAATGTTTACTATCGATGTTATAATATTTAATGTGTATGTCTACGTATGTATGTGTGTGTTTAAAATATATCAAGGCTTCAAGTGACATTTGAACTAAGCATATCTGGGATATATTAAAAATGTCATAGAATTAATATGCAAGGTGTGGTCAAGTGGTAAATAGATGCGTCGACTATGTCAGTGCCATCTGTACGATGCATGAATATGTATTTCAACGCAAGATAGTCAAATTATAATCTATATCTTATATCTATGAAAGGTTTTTGAAATTGTAAATTTCAAATAGAGAAGTTTCACAAGTTAACCAACATATAGTAATAGAGAAACTTATATTAAGACACTCCGTTCATTTCCTTCCACCCGAATTCAGGACATTGCATATAATATTATAAAAAAAATTGGGAAATTAAAATAATTCATTCCCCCGAGTAGGGATCAAATTTTGCAGTCAATGACCCACTACCGCACGGCCGATAGTATTATTTATAAATTAAAGAATTTATTAACAACTTTCATGATGCTTACCTTAAGATTAAGCACATTAACTAACCTTGTTTAGCCATATAAGATAAAATTAATAAAAATAAGATTTTATTGGCATTGAAATTAATACTGATATGTTAATCTTAATAAAATAAAAAAGATGAATCAGGGCCCTAATATTATTAGGTCGCTAGGGAACCTAAATGTGTGCATTATTTTTTTTATTTACTCGCACAAATTAAAGTTCTATCTTTGTTATATTTTAAGGTCATCCAAATAATTTCGTATAACAAATAGAACATATCTATAATTAAACATTTTTATCCAGAAAAATGTTAATCTAGAATACATCATAAATATAATTTTCTATTGACGCACCTCATAATATGCATATTTATACTGATACTAACTGGTAAGTAATAGAGGTCTCGTTTTTATGTTCTATATAGAGGAAATTCAAGGGAATAATTATATTTTTCGGAACAAAATGCACGTTGGATTAGACGTAAATAACTTACTTTCAAAATGTTGGATATGCAACTGTAACTGAGTAGTTTATTTCCCTGCAGTAATTCACAATTGGGTTACCCGTTAATTAAATAAAAATTTGTATGTCTTTGTTACAGAATATCAATGTTGTGAGTCACTGACATAAAAAATTACAAATTTTAAAAAACTCACTCATAGGATCCAGATTTATCAGGTATGTAACGACCCGAACTATCGTACTTTCCAGGATTGTAACGGCCTGGATCATATTTGCCAGGATCATAACGGCCGGCATCGCTTGCAACTGGTATGTTAGTTCTTCTGAAGGAGCGGTAAGGGTCGTAAGCGTTTACTGGTGCAACGCTTGATGCACGATACACGGGGAAGGGACTCGGGCTAACACTGTAATTTACACTTTAATTACATAAAAGGAAATATTAATAAATATATTTTTAATATATTGTTAAAAAATGTTTTTAAAACTACAATTAACTAAATAATATTGATTTTATATATGTGCTTAATAGATTAATGTACTTATTAAAAGACAAGTGCATGGCTTATACTATTTTTTTTTATAAATTTATATAATTGTATTATTTACCAAAAATTAGAGAATAAGAATATAAATTACAAGACTGTACTCACCCTGCATTTTGACCGCTGCAAGCAGCCACGAAACAAAGCACCTATAAAATATTAAAAACTCCATGAAAAATGTCAGAAATGAAAAATACATTTTATTAATAGCGATTTAGTTATCTTATTAAAGAATAATCACTAAATGATAAAAATATTTTGAAATATGTATAAACGTCGCCTGCGTTGATCTTTACGTACCAACAGACCCAACATTACTGTTATTGTCACACTGCTACAATGAATGAACTTGAATGTTGTCGTCTCTAAGATCTATGCGTTTATATACCTTTTTTCATCTAAATTTACAATATGATACTCCTGTGTTGTTATCTAATTTATCACATAAGTTAATCATTAGCATTGATTCTTAACCTTTTGTTCGCAGGCTCAATTAATTATAAATTTGGCAATGTGCGAACTGTATATTATTGCTATGTTAAAATTTTATTGTATCTCTAGAAGTGACAATAAAGGTTCATTTTAAAAATAATAATAATTTGAATATTTGCAATGCCAAAATATGCTAACATTCTAAATATGATCTTGTCAATCTCTGTGTGTATATGTATGTGCTTGTATCTTATATTTCATTTTTTATATCATTTTTTTTCATTTATTACTGCTTTCCCTTATTATTAAGAACAAGCGGTAAAATAAAATTGTCAATAAATTCTTTATATTCAATATTTTAATAAAAATTATTAGGTTTGATATATTTATATATCTTCAAAACTACGACGAAATGAATAACAGGAGGGCTATAATTAATTTAGAAGGATGACACCCAATGCAGAACAGTAGAAGTCCAGCTTACCTATAAAAAAACTTTTTCAGCCTATAAATATTTTTAATAACACAAAAGGTATTTCATTCGGATACTTAAATAATAATAATAATTTATAAATTTCTTGGTAAACTTTTAACATTAGGACTAAGGAGCCGTCATTACAAAAGTTAGCTACGATGATTATATATTAACTTAAAAAAAAATTATAAATGTCTCAATTAAATACTGATGTTCAATATCTCATAGTTCAAGGATTCAGGCTATAATTCAAATCTTGACGGGATATAGATTAAATTATTAAATTTGAAACTAGGTCAACAAATGCTCGATATTTACCATAGGTAAAAATATACGGTATAAATAAATAGTATATAATAATTTATAGTGCATTTATTTATATCACAGTAATTCAGGAAATGTTGCATTTTGTACTATATAAAAAATATTATGTGTGTGTGTGACTCTCCGACCGATTTCGGTCAAGGCAACTACTTTGACTCCTAGTCGGCGCTGATGCGCTTGGACATGGCTTATATAGCCAATTTTAGCAGCAAACTCCAGTGCGCAGTGTGGACATGTAAGCTTGCCGCGCACATAATTGTAGTTAATGGCGGCAGGTGTTCGGGCCTTTAACTTATCACGCTTGGCGTCAAGGTCTGCTTTGCGCTTCTTCTTTAAATCGCGGATTCGCCTCTGTATACCTCGGCGCCATTCGGACCGCTGTTTTGCCAAACGCTCCCATTGAGAGTGCTCAATGTTGCATCTTTTCATGTGATGCTTCTGAACATCTTTGTATCTGAGTAATGTCCATGCCATGCTTTCGTTTGCCTTCCATTCGTTCAGAATAAAAGATGCGCTTCGCCACTATCTCCTCCGCCATACGTGATACATGACCGCACCACCGAAGCTGTCGATGCATTTCGATGCATTCGTCGATTACATAAACCTCAATGACACCAACACTGGCTGGTCTCAGAACTTCGGTGTTGCGCACTCAGTCGGACCATCTGATCGTCATGATGGTACGTAAGCATTTTAGGTAGAAACGATCCAGAGAACGCGCGTGGTGGCGATACACACACCAGGTCTCGGAGGAATAAAGAAGATTTGTGCAGCACAATCGCCATATATACAGAAATCTTAGTGACCAGCTTTAGATCGTCCGAACAGAAGACGTAGGAACGCAGCTTTCCAAATGCTTCAGCTGCAGCACTAGTCCTGCTGTGGATCTCGGCATCTAGGTCACACTTAGATGTTACAGTGTTCTTTGCCAACCTTAATTACCAGTGTCTCACGACCATGTGTGTCTAGGGACATCACTTCCGTCTTTTTGACACTGATTTTCAGGCCGAACTTGCAACACGTTTGGTGAAGAACAGACATAAGCTGTTGCAGGTCATCCAGAGATTCCACTAAAAAGCATACGTCATCAGCATACATAATCTCTATTATCAATGCATAGCATACTTTAGTGCGCACCTTCAGTCTAGCCAAGTTGAAAAGACTACCATCTGTGCGAAAACGGATGCGGACTCCTTCGAAAACAGTATGCAAGACCTCCTTGACTACTACCGCAAAGTATAAAGCGAACAGAGTGGGGGCTAAGACGCACCCTTATTTGGGAAGAAATCTGACATTTCGCCGTCTACGGAGACGCTGCACTGCATATCGTCATGCAAAAGGCGCAGAAGTCTCACAAACTTTTCCGTACACCCTAGTTTTCCTAGTACTATCCAGAGGGCTTTACGAGGTACACTGTCGAATGCTTTCTCCAAGTCAATAAAGCAGAGATACAAATGACGACCTTGTTGTCTTTTCCTGCAGTTGATGTACCGAGAAAATAGCTTCACATGTGCCTCGATCAAGTCGGAAGCCAAACTGGCTTTCAAGTAGTATCTTTTCTGATAAATCTGTCAGATGGTTTAAAAGAACTGTCGCAAATGCCTTTCCAGGAGCTGATAGTAGTGAAATGCCGCGGTATGAGTTGCAGTCGGATCGGTCACCCTTATTCTTGTAGAGGGCAGTAATGCGAGATACTTTAAATTCATCTGGAATTCTTTCCTCCTCCCACATTCGAAGAAATATTTTCCATACCCACGTGTGCAACTCCATACCACCATATTTCAATAGCTCATCCGGTATAAGTTCAATACCAACCACCCTTTTATTTTTCTGCTGTCTGATGGCAGTGACAACTTCGTCATACGACAATGGCTTATCCAGCTTGGTGGTCAAGGGGAGTTGAGACATTATGCTAATATTATGCAGGTCAACTGATCGATCTATGGTAAGCAAAGTATTGAAATGTTCAGCTCAACGTTTAAGTACATACTCCTTGCTAGTGAGAAGATACGTACTGTCTAAAAACTTCAAAAGCACTTTTGTTCGTTAAAATGTACCAATCAGCTTACGTACCTCGCAATAAAATTCCCCAAGCTGGTTCGTATCAGCAAGCCATTGAATATGATAAGCTTTATCTTGCTACCACTTGTCTTTAAACTGTCGAGACAGCCTACGCAGTTCCTGGTCACTCTCACTGACTACCGCAACAGTTCCACCTCTTCGATTATGTTGTCGCAAGTGTTCCCGATGTTCATCGAATGTTGCCTTGAGAGCCTCGCTATTGTCATCGAACCAGTCTTTGCTATGTCGGTATTTTTTACCTAATGTAGCTGAAGCAGTTTCCATGAGATGACAAGATAAATTTTCCCACTGATATCACCTGTCTCATTTAATAGGAACAGCTTTTCTGTTAAGGCTTTGGTATATTTCTCTCTAACCTTGCGATTTTTCAATCTGTCCACGTTCAAACACGCAGTCTTTCGCGCTGTGGATCTATGTGGTCGACGGAGGCGGAGTCTCAACTTAGTGACAATAAGTCGATGGTGGGTCCAACAGTGAGCACCACGCACCTCTTTGCCGTATTATAGCATAGTCGATCAAGTGCCAATGTTTAGATCGCGGGTGCATCCACATTGTCTTGTGCTTGGCGGCAAGCCGAAACATAGTATTCGGTATCGCAGGTTCGTATTGAGCACAAAGACTGAGTAGCAACTGACCATTGCTGTTCATGTTGCCAACTCCGTGCCGTCCTAGAACTCCAGGCCAAGCCTCATAGTCTCGATCAACTCTAGCATTGAAATCGCCTAGCAATAAGATCTGCTCTCTGGTATTTACGCTATCAAGGCATTGGGATAGCTCCTTATAGAATTTGTCTTTAATATCATCAGACTTGTCTAGCGTTGGAGCATAGACATTGATAACATTAAGGTAGTGGTCTTTATCCAAGTGAAGGCACAGTGTGGTCACGCTGTCCTAGATGTGTACAGGACATTCTTCAAGACGCTTTAGTAGATGATTTCTAGTGGCAAATCCTACACCTGACCGACGAGGTTCGTATGAAGGGGTACCTTACCAGAAGAAAATGTAGCATCAACCTATCGCCACAGGACTTAAGAAAAAAATACTATAATGAATTTAATAAGAACGAGTAATTCGGTTGCTAGTACCTACTAGAGCTTCGGCTCTTAAAATTATAACATGCAGTTAAAATTATAACATTCATTAAAGATGAAGAGAAATGATTAAATAAATAAATAGGTTTACATTTTGTTTAGATTTGAAACACAACCCCTATGCAGTAATTTACAAAAATAATTTTCTTTGTTTTAGTCATATTTAGAAATATTTGTATACAAGGAATTAATAACATCGCTTAACGGCAATTTTATGATAATATGCCATTTTATATATAATTTATTGTTGTGAATATTTTTTAATATTTAAATTAAGTTATACTCAGCTACTTAGAAATATTAGAATTATAATACCGCTAGTACCTTTGATTTTTAAATAAACTTAAATTTTCTCATAGTAATGTAAGAAGAAGTATCTTTACAAGAAGTTCACCAAAACTGTATGTTATACTAATAAGTACTACAATTATGTTTATGACCTGAATCAATTTTTTTACATATATATGTATATACATATATCAGTAAGGTACAGACTGAAAGAACGGACGAAATATTACTAAAAATCTCTATTTATCTTCACACATTTCCCTTTTCTGAGTACGCAAGAGCACCGACATTTTCTTCAACTTAGGTCTTTAGGAACAGTACGGTATCAAAACAAGGACCTCACTATTAATTATATAATTTATTATTTACTATATATAACTATTGTTTGATTATTTCTATTATATAAAGTATTTATTTCTATAATATACGTTTGTTTAAATAAATTGTAGTAAAAGCTAAATGTAAATGATCTTCATTGGCCATTATAAAAAATAGTAAAATATTTCCATTGTTTAAAAGTGGAGAAAGTAGTGGTCCCAGTAACTATAGATATCTGACCTGTATCTATATTACCATCTATTAATTTACTGCTTATTTTACTTCGCTTAAACTATTATATAAATTCAGTATAATGAGGTTATAAGTTTGATAGTTAAAATTTTAAAAGGAAAATTTTATTTTCTTCTTTTTAAATTTTCTTCGTTTATATAAAAGCTTATTTTTCAATAAAAGTTTTTATGCTTTTAATTTTTTACTGTCATTTTTTGTACACAGCCTGTTATTAACTATTCCGCCATCTTGGATGGTCCGCCATATTATATTTAGAATGACGTCACATACATTATCGTGCATTATTATCCAAATTAAGTATCTACTTCAAAAATGAGTGCAAAGATTCCACCCGAACAAGCATACTTACATACATACATTGCAAGTTAAATAAAAGCTTTTAATAACCAACAGTATGGTTTTACTTAAGACAGATTGACAATAGACGCTGAATTTGCTCTTCTTAAGTACATATATAACGGTTAGGAAGATTCATGGAATTTAGTCGGGGCATTGTGTGATTTGTCTAAAGTTTTTGAATGTGTAGACCACGACACGTAAATTTACTGATTATACTACTTGCGGCAAGCTGGTAATCTCATTGCCTCATCAAATCATCCGGTTGTTATTTTACGGATGGGTGTGCCACAAGGATCAATTTAAGTGCCCTTCTTATTTTTGTTATACATTAATGATCATTCATTTTATATTTTATGCGATTTGTTAATATTACTGATATTGCTTCATTAATTTTTAAAGTTGATCTGAATAAAGATAATTATAATGAAGTAAAAGTGCACTATCGCAACTACTCTGGTTAACTAATAACTTAATATTAAATACAAAGAAAATTAAATATATTGAATTCACAATGCCTAACTTAAAGAGACAGAAATTTTACTTAAGACTCAGTAATGAAATTTTGCATTTTACTAATCCCGCCGTCTTCCTAGAATTAACCCTAGATTCAAAACTACAGTGCGGCCCCCGTCTTTTTTGGCTTGCGAGTAGACTGAGTCCTGCTGCTTATGCTATAATAAAAGTGAGATACCTTACGAATGTTGACACTGTTCGACTCGTTTACTCTAGTTATCTTCATAGCATCTTGTCCTATAGAATATTGATTTGGGGTAACGCTGCTGATATTGAGTCAATATTTATAATCCAAAAAACGCAGTGTGAAAAATGTATTTACAGCAAGAGAGCTCGGAATTTTCTGCAATAAATCTTTAATTAAATGGGTATTCTTATGGTTGCGGCACAGAATATCCATAATAATATTTTTCTTTTCCTTAGAAATAAATAATATTATTTAAATACAATAATAGACACGCTTTAAATATAAGAAATAAAAATAAGCTGGTAACTCCTAGGTTTCGCATTCAAAAAGTTTATTGCACACAGTATACGTAAAAGTTAAGAATGTATTATTAAGCAAGGCGTATTATTCTATCCAAGAATATAATAATGATTTTATGCGTGGAATTAAATGCGATCTTTGGGAAGCCTATGGGATAGTAAAAATCATAAAATCTATTATTAAATAAAACTTCAAGGAGCAACTGTTGAGTTTCACGCCGGCTCTTCTCAGCAGAACCTGCCTTCCGAGGTGGTGGAAGCTTCCTGTAGGACTATTACAGAGTTCAATGTAAATTGACGACTCAAAAGTACTTGTAACGACCTAATTGAATAAAAGTTATGACTGTTTCTCTTTAGTGGGATCATTTTGTACCACCTTCCACTTTCCTATATTGATATATTCTTGCCAATGTGTTCGAAAAAAGGTGCCTTAGTCACTCCTTGATAGATAACATCCCACCAAATCATTACTAAAATCGGAAAATATCTTGTACGTTGAACTCTGCTGATTAGTTGGGAAGCTTTTATAGAGCTTATTCTGCGTATTACAATATTTGGTAAAATGTATATTTCATTTATAATAATAACATCCGTTGAATTCGAAAAACGATTTTTTTAATTTCGCTTTTTACTATGTAACTTATTTTATACACATAACATTCTTGCAACAAGACCTATACAATGATATCCTCTAATTTATAAATTTCTCTTATGTACTTTCTAACTTATCAGAATGACGGCCGCGGCACTTTTAATCTCAATATTAACTTACAAAAGTTTTCCATTTTACTATATAATTTAATAAAAAGCTTTTATTTACAACTCAATCTTCGTCGGTAATTATATAATTATAATGAAAATAATAGTTAATGGAAGCGACATTTAAAGTTTTAAATAAATTAATTAGAAGGGTCAAGTACACAAAACTAGCAGTATGCCAAATGATAATTAGATATACAGTTTAATATAGTCGTAAATATTTGAATTACATTAGCATATTTCTAATGATAATAGTTTTAATATGACACATTATTATTTTATAAACTTAATTGAACTAAACAACTTACCTATACAGTTATATAATAACTTTTATTAGTTATTTACAAGTAACCATTGGTTTCTAGAGTTTCTGTTAATTAATAAAAGAATAACTCATCAATATATGCAGGAAAAATTATTTCTGCAGAAGAGTATTAGTATTAGTACAAAACAATAATGGTAAAAAAAATCAATTACTTGAGAAAAAATTAAACACAAGCATAAGTTAATTGTAATTGTTTTAAACAAGATATATAGATATTTATATACATATACACGCTGTGGCATGCAACTTCAGTATAATCCACACTTTTAATGATTTGATTAAAAATATATAGTACATAAATTTGTTGCAACAGCATTCATTTGTAAAATTATATTGTTATAGGAACTAAAGATTTTCTATTACAAATATCTGATCATTCGATAACCGAAAGGTTGGTCAAATTAAAACTTAAAAGACATACACTACTACAGATGATTCTTAATGATAATTTACAAAAATAGATTATATTGTTTAGTATATAATATTTCATGTTAAATAATTAAAAAAATTGTAACATACGTTAAACGATATATATCCACTTATATATAGTTACAATGCATAAATACCGGTCAATATTACAATGGAGACCAAGAGTTGCTAGTATATATTTTAACTTGCAAACTATAAAGTAATGTGCATGAAAAAGCGGACTTCGTCGTATTTAATTAGTTTTAACATCACTATAAAAATAACAAAATGTTTGAGAACACATTTGGAATAAAATGAATATCTTCCCTATTTATTTTAGATCTACATTATATTTGACTTTAGTCAAATAGCTAGCAGAAATTGCAACAGTAGAATAGTGACAGAGCAGACTTATTACTCGAATGAGTTTATGATTGCACCTTGAATTTCTAGTTTTGCATTTAACACTAAAATTAATAAAGAAACTACAAAACGTGCAGATCAGATCAGCGACGGCACTTGCGATCTAAGTAGAATTAAAGGACCTATTAAAATGTGCCTAAACGCCTTTGTTGATTGGCTCTACCTAAGCAAATTCAAAATTATTCTACTAGAGCTGCATTCGAGGTGCGTTTTAGGAATTAATTGAGATAGTTCTAGACAGTCTGAGATCTTCAGAATGAATTTGTGATTATACTTTTCGCTTTTGCTTGTACCGTTCTATTTAGCGATATTTGTTTCCCATAGACCTATAAATCTACAGGTATTACACGTGTTAGGTTGCTAGAGCAAAACATATCAAAACAAAAATATCTGGTCTGGATGTTGGAATATCATTATATTCAGGAATATATATATATATATATATATATATATATATATATATATATATATATATATATATATATATATATATATATATATATATATATATATATATATATATATATATATATATATATATGTATATATATGTATATATATATATATATATATATATATATATATATATATATATATATATATATATATATATATATATATATAAACAATACTGTATCGTATGTCGTACAAATAAGAGTCCAATTAGATCATTATAAAATTGAGATATGTGGCATCTTTAGCTTTTCTCTTACTACTAAAATATTAACTGTCTAACGTATGATTTCTAAAACTTTGTCATTGGGCCGCGAGTGTTGACCGCTATCTAAGAGTAGCCTATACCCTACCCGCAAGTGTTTAGCTTTTCTACCTCATTACAGAAGCCAGATTTTTCGGTGGTTGCACCTAAATTACTCTGATCTGAAAGAGTTACTTGGAATCAAAAGGGTGCACGATTTTAATTCAGAATTCTCCTATAGCGACCTGTTTTACATTTTTAAGGCATTTAAAACAAACATTCTTGATATGTCATCCATGAAGAAATTGTCTTGTTCCTTGTTAATATTTACTAATACCAATTTCGTACACTCTTTTACACCTTAGTTCATTATTTTATTTAAGAGAAATGCCGTAAGTAAAATGTATTTTTTTTATTTTGTTCATATTACCCTAACTACGTCGTTGAGTTCCGTCGACTCACAATGTTTGAATTTGGCAGAAAGCGGAGGACGGAGAGTCTAGTCTTGATACGAGGTTCTCTGTGCCCACCTTGCTAAACATTAATACAGCGAGAAGTTGAAAAACTTATTATATTTTCTAATATACATTTTTTTAATATTCTTTTCTCTGTTATTACGTAAACATACATACGCTGCCCTGTACATTTGTACATAAATACTTATGATATACAACCCATTAATTCATTGTTTCTTAATTTAATTTTAAGATAAAAAACGAATATTTTACTAGTCATATAAATAAGGTCTACAAAATTGTTATCTTTTTCATATTATTATATACATATTACAAAGTTTAAAGTTTGATAATATATGGTTTTTTGAATATCAAATTAGGGTAAATGACCTACTTATATTTTATTATTTTATATTAACATAAATTAATATTTTGTTTAAAATAATTCTGTATCACTGTTCTAATTTTAGCTTGTAGCACATACAAAGTAAATATTACGTATGTGTATTTTAAGTATACATAAATATTTAACGAATTGATATACAGCGTATCGCGTAGAGAGTGGTTCTAGAGTACTACTACGAACAAGTTAGTGGGTCGTATTACCTTGGTAATCAGTAATTTATAAATACTCACAATTATTTCCATTGTTTTTATTTTACTTAAATACATGTATGAATGATGATGATGATGAATGACTGCGACAGACGAGGCAAAAGAGGTATGAAGAGACCGCAGCGACTTATTTGGTGCCTACCTCACTAGAAATAAAGCGAGAAACAAAAAAATGACAATATATACAGTATAATATTCAGTTAGAATATCGATAAATAGAAGCTAAAAAGCCCACAAAGAGAATTTTTGTCTATCTGTTTATTATGTAATTAACATGCTTTAAGCTTTTTCATGTACATACAGAATTTATTACTTTTCTATACTTGTATTATGTAAATCCAAATCAAATCAGGTTTAGTATACGGATATAAACACCTTTCTTTGCATTTGTATTTTAATGGATCTATTTTAAGAAATAGCATTATTATTTTTTTATAGATTATTTCACCGATAGTTATGTAACCGTACATAGCATATAGGGCATTTCACGCCATGCGGACACGTAACAAAGACTGATTATGTTTGGCCTACGCTCTGGTTATGGCTATATTTTAATATATAGATCACCACAACCGCAAATTATTTTTGTAGTATAGCGTTTAGTTTAAAAACTACAGGCTTTCGAAGCTGTGAGGGGCTGCCCGACATGTACTCTTTCAAGTCCCATTATCCGGCTTAAAAATTAATAAATAAATAATGGAATGGAATATATTCCTCATAAAAGGTGCTTTTTAATTGCATATTACTAAAATAATTTAATTTAATTTTTTGCATGTACAAAAACTGTTTTTAAATTTATGAATCGACATTTGGCCAACTTATTTTTCTTTTTTTATTGGTCCGAAAATATAGATGTATAGATTATCCTCACAACGTTCTAAAGTGGGTATCTAAGCCCTTAAGGAGTTACATTGGTACTACAGGACAGCAGACTTTGTTGCGGCTAGTTCACCGCTATTAAGTTAAAGAAATCTTTAATTTCATTTAGTTTTATTTGTGTTTTATTTTTTTTTCTTATTTTTTATGTTTTATTTGTATTTTATCTTTAGTAGTAGGGAGGGAGGTAGTATTATTGAAGGTGATATTTTTTGTGCCTGGTACTGATTTACTGGTACTGACGTATTTTTGTGCATAGCATATATGCTTTACGTTACCAACCTTTCTCTGTAAAATATCAAAAAAGCGACTGAGGAGTACCCTGAGGTGATAGATATATCTATCTGAGGTGATAGATAGATAGCTGGCGTGGACCGCATTAAGTACTTTTAGTACGCAGTTCTAAGTCTCAAGCTTTCCGGTTTTTTAGAATTTATTTAGAACTTTTAAAGACAACAATTGTGTCATATATCATTTACAACCATTTACACTTCGCATGCGCCGATGCTCTCAAGCTCGTCCGTTTTGTTTATAATAATTATAATGTTCACGTTATGGTTGTAACGTTTTCGTAAATATTCTTTCGCCTATGTCCATCAGAGATAATTCTAATATTAAAAGAATTGTTCAACTAGGCCCATATATATATTTATATATATGTATATATATATATATATATATATATATATATATATATATATATATATATATATATATATATATATATATATATATATATATATATATATATATATATATATATCCCATATAGGAAATTCATTCATACACATTAGTATGAAAAAACATAATTTTTATAATCTATAAATATTATGGACTTTATTTTTTTAAAGGTAACATCATTTTGTTTCCTTTACCTTATTGTGCACGAACAGTATAAATAGTTTTATCCTAAATATCAATAATAATAACATAACCGTCGTATTGGTGATAAGATAAACTTTTCCTTAACAAGGAAAGTAAAAATTTAAAGGCTATATATATATATATATATATATATATATATATATATATATATATATATATATATATATATATATATATATATATATATATATATATGTATATATATATATATATATATATATATATATATATATATATATATATATATATATATATATATATATATATATATATATATATATATATATATATATATATAAATGAACTTATTTTTAGTTCACCCGAGATTTTTGAGGTTCATCAACTATAATCATGTATGATAATAATGTATGCACTATTATAATAGCTTATAATATTGTGAATCTATTCATTTTAAGTATAATATACAATATATACTATATTTACTTCACAAAGCAACAATGTGTTATATATTGTGTATATAATATGTAAGAATGTATTATACAAAATCATAAGTAATTATAGTATAATGTCCTTATTGAATCAAATATATAAACTATTAATTTTATGATTATGTAATAACCGAAGTGTTAATATAGACGTTGAAAACAAATTATATGCAGTTTTTATTATTCGAGACAGTCATCTTCGAGACTTCTTTGTCATGTCAAGGAAAATCTGTTTTATTCTAGCATATACGCATATCCGGGTCTCCTTGGTTCTAAAAACATTAAATTATAATGCAGCTGTCATAAAAATACACAGACCTATCTTCACAGAAGTATATAATATAAATTAAAAGAGATAATAAGGAAAGACGAACAACAAAACAACCTATCGAAGTGATCTCTTCCAGACAACCTTAGTATGTATGCTTGTATGAGTATACGTAAGTTAAAGCTTTTAAAAATATATAAGTATTAGTATAATATTTGTAAATTTTCATTGATTTTTCGTGTACATTTAATATTATTTGATACAACGGTAAAAAACAATATTCTTACATCTACTATTAATCATTTATATTTAACGTCCTTTCTTTATAGGTTATAAATTAGCTTGTTAAGATTTATTTCCATAAAAAAAAAATCTGATAACAATCTTTTATCCATTACAATCCGTTGCGCTATAAAAATTTAAGTGCGTATACCTATGTGAAATGATTTTGTTTTATTCCATATAAATATTATATTCGTAAATTTATATTGGCTATACGTTAAACATGAACAATTTTCATTTAATAATTCGAGCATGTTTATCAATAAAAATCGACTCGTTAAGCTCCTAAGAGCAAACGATGCCAAAGGCAGACTTATGCAAATGTTCACGTGTAGGGTTAAAGATAGTGCATAGTGCACATTATATTACATAATATAAAAAATTAAATAAATAAGTTAAGGCGTCTACTACAATTTTGATTTGACAAAATAGCACACAAGTCAATTGCTACCAAACTTGACACAGGTGTTATATTATGTTTTAATATTTATTTGTCAATAAACATATAGCTTTGTAATAAAATCTAATAACTTTTTGCTTTCAAACGTAATACAAGGCAAAAAACTAAAGATTAAAAGACCTCCTAATAGATATTATTTTACTGTTCACTTATCGCAAAGTTAAATATTACTAATATTTCCCTTCATTCTAACTTCCTTGCTGAAACAAAAATAAGTACTTGTAATATATACGACTACAAGTTTACTATATGTTAAGTAAACATATATTACATGGATAACTTTAAATCCTCAAGCAACAGCTAAATTATATGTTATTGGAAACAAAATATACGCAGATTTTATTAATTACTGATTTTTTTTTAATATATGAATATATAATAACCTGATGCATATCAAAGTAAATAAAATTAAAGTAAAAATATTAAGGTAAAGAAAATTGAGGCTGAAGTCAAATACAATTAATGTAAAATTTTGTAATTTTTCGCATTAAGATGTAACTGACATTTTTTTAGTATAAAAATCAACATAATAATGACAACAAGTACATTTATCTATTTTTTATTAAATTACTCGATGTAGTTTTAAATTCTACTTTATTAGTGATATAATAATATTGCAAATATACTTGAGTAAGCAATTGCTATTAAGGAAACATATCTGCACTTTCTCAATATAATTTACTTAACGCTAGTAAACCTTAAAGAAAAGAAAAGGAAAAAGAAAAAGTGTGAAGGTATTTTTTTATTACAATTTACTTTAATCGTACTAAACATCATTATTTACAGATAAAATAAGTAATATTATATATACTATGGATAATACTATGGACCTGCTAGCTATTTTAGCGAATCAAAATCACATAGCTCCACTCTTATCTACATAATGCAATGGTTGTCTCCGTTACTTTTTCAATAATTATTAATACTTTAACCAATTTACTCACAATACTTTTTCATCTTTATGCGGATGATCTACTAATATATGTATCGTCACCCATTGAAGCCGTCAGAACCTATTGAACGAAGTAATTGTAATCTACATGGAGCAAGTCATACTAAAATTAAAATTAAAATATATCTCAATATGCAATCATTTGCAATCAAACACAAATAAATAAATTAAATTTTACACATTTGCCAATTGGTACTCATCTCATTGTAATTCCGTTAAAAATCTGGGTATCAACATAGATAACTCCTTGTGTTAGACGTCACACGACTCAAATATTATCCGTAAAATATTTGCACCTATCTCTTAAAAAATTAAAATAAATTCTACCAATCCAAACATTTTTTTATTAATAACTTTCCTCCTACGTTGATACTTGTTACCGTGACTTATCACAATAACACCTAGAGCGTCTACACAATCTCCCTCATCAGATATATTTACGGTTTGAAAAAATTCGATCATATATCTGCATATCGTGATAAGCTTCAATGGCTTTCATCGTCGATATCTCCCATATCCTTTGCACTCTTTATAACATTTTTTTCCACCCTAACACTCCTTGCTACCTTATGGAACCCTTCACTTTCATTGGATACTTCGCGTCACCATAACCTTTGCTCCAAAAGCTTCATTTATTATATATATTTATATAAAATACACATTGTAATTGTACTTCTGTAATTTCTTATATAGGTGGTATATGTATGTACATATGCATGTGTTTTATGTATTTATTCTATTTTATTTGCACACACACAAAGGTATCATACTTTTGAATATTTAGGCCTTATGTTACCCGTAAGAGATCACTAGCTATTATTAATACTATAAGGTCGCCTTTGCATACTACCTTTATATGTTCCATAAAATGTATTCATCTGTATATATGCTTCAATGTTTTTGTTATATTTTGTTTTTCTCTTTTGTTTGTATAGTTCCGTTTGTGTATGCTATATAGAATTTATCTATGTATATATTTTATTTAAGTAAATTAATATATCATTTTCTCTTTTCTATTGCCTAGTTGCCTTTATATTAACTTAATTTTTGTTTATTGTTATTAATCTATCCAGTAGATATTGCGTTATTTACACACAATTAAAAAGTCATAAAAATTATCCTGATAAGCTTTCCAGCTTCTATTTAACGATGTATTTACCGACTGAATTAATATTTTCTACACCTTTTTTATGTATAGAACTGTCCTCTTATCCTTTTATTGTATATAGAAATCGGTTTGTAATTTACATATTAGGTACATTTAATTAATTATCATTCCTATACATATTTTATAACATTAAATTATTTTTATTTTCTTATTACATTTTCAAAACTTAATTTAATTCTTTATAAACAGCCTCAATAATTAAATATTTAATTTAGATAAGAATTTATTAAGTTTAGAATATGGATATTATCACCTTTTTACATACGTTTTTTAGTGGATTTATGTATATATTATATATATATATATATACAAAGATATTTATTAATATTATTATTATTCATTATATTTGATTATAATAATAATATTATCTCATGCACTATTTTAAGATTAAGCATCGAAACATGCTTAAGTTTTAAAAACTTTTTGTGTAACTCTCAGTATTCTTATTGCCAACGCTACTTCTTGAATAAGTAGCTTCATATTATAACATTTATCTCTCTTTGTATAACTTGAAGAATGAGATTATAGAAGACTGTACACTAATTCCACATTAGTATATGCATGCACAGGTGTACCCGTGCAAGGTCGGAGAATATTAACAGTAGCAAACAAAACGCAGAATATTTTTATATATAATGTATAATCATTTTTTCTAGAGATGAAATAGATAACTTTAAAGATATCAATATATCTAAGCCATATACGCTAAAGTGCAATTATGACCTATAGTAAAAGCAGAAGGTTTCTAGTTGTATTTAATTGGATAAAAAATGATACTGCTTAAAATAGTTTTGTTAACAATATCGTTGTAAAATATCAAAATAGTTACTGAGGGTTATTTTTAGGTGATAGCAACATGCTGGTTCAAATCTGCCTGAGAACTTTTTAAAGGGAACAATTCCGTCATACATGATTTTTGCGTAACTTAAACCGGTTCCACAACGAACAC
Organism: Dione juno; assembly: GCA_037127375.1. Classification (NCBI taxonomy): domain Eukaryota; kingdom Metazoa; phylum Arthropoda; class Insecta; order Lepidoptera; family Nymphalidae; genus Dione; species Dione juno. Next base: position 146,333 of record JAXRJS010000048.1, read on the forward strand.
ATCAGAATCTCTCAAGCTCTCCCGTTTTCGCATCATTTTCTATTTTTACTCTATTACTTTTCACTATTGTACATTTTAATAATGTTTTTTTTTTTAATTTTTTGATCTTCTAACTAGTCCTCGGACTATAAACAATGTGGTCATGCTGTGCTGTACTTTTTATTGCATATAAAAGAAATGCACATTATTTAAAATTCTAATTGTGATTCTAATAATTTTTAATTGATAGATGGATAATTAAATATAGAAGGAATTGCTACTAGAAACTCCTGTAATTAAATTATACATATTATACACGCCACGCGACATTTGACGCCACGAAAACTCCGCTCCCGTATTTTAAAACTGTAAATATTCACATTTTATTTACAATATAAAATTTTAGATACAGAAATGGCAATTTTTATATACCTATTAGTTTTATACTAATGTAAGGAATAATGCTGTATTGTTTAAAATAGTTTCGTAAATATCCCTTTAGTTGTTATGTTACTTTGAGAAATATAAAAATGGTTACTGTGAGTAGATCTTAGACGATATCTTTTTTCTAAAGCTTTTGCAGATTTTTATTTACATCTTTTAAAGATGGACATATCTGTCATATATAATTTTAACGTAACTTTAACCATTTACTGAGTGCACGCACGGAGCTCTCAAGCTTGTACGTTTTTTTTAAATATTTTAATATTCTATCGATCGCTTATGTCCATTACTGATAAATAATTAAGGATTCTAACGGTACAAGAATTGTTCAATCGGTCCAGTAATTTCGAAATCAATCACTGTCAAACCTACGAACAAAACTTTCCTCTTTATAATATTGGTATATATACTTATATACACGTGCAATGTATGTTATTTACTAGACGTATCTAAAACAAGGTCAAAGGTTGCATTAGCATTCGCATAAATTTTTGTGACACCTGCTATCTAATTAGCAGCTGTAATCGAAACTTGGGTCAAAACTGAAATCACCTTCACATTCAAATATTTTATGACTCCTTTTCCTAGTCATATAAAACTGCTAATTTATGTACACATAAATTTATGCGTACATATGTTAAAGACCAGTTCAACTGCGACGGCCTTCGAGGACCTGGAGACCTAGGAAGAACTAGGACCGCTGGTTTCTGCGGCCGTTTCCTATATATGTACCACGATCTAAGTATTCATAATATTAATTAATTTAAAAATCTTTCGTGGCTTTACAGAAAAAATATTACATATTTTTACCTACGCACGACAAGTGGCTAAATGGAAGAAGCATGTCAATGCTCATAAAATCCACGTAAAGAAGGAGCAGGCAAGAACAGTTAAAAAGCAAATTACCAATCAAGCACCCAAAATATATTTTATTTAGCGTCACACCATACAGCACATAGGAAGTTAGACAATAAAACGTGTCATGAAATACATCAATTCTTTGATTATTTATTCACCAAAGTATTAAGGGAATTAATATTATTTAAAGCTGTACAAAATTGTAATTTTTCTCACTAAATTTATAGTTCCTATTGCACAAACAACTCTGTAAACATGGGAGCTCCTATTGTAGTGTGATAAAACGTGGCGTTGGATTCCTTCACTCAACGAGCATTGTCTCAATTTCGTGCGCAAAGCTGAAAACGGAGAGTCTTGACACTATTTTATTATATCACGTATTTTTACCCAAATGGGAAACAATTTTTTTTAAGATGGTAAGTATTACAACAACATTAACCACTTTCGCTATCATGTTTTAGTGCGGTTAGCGAATTGTTTTCACTTCCTTGCTTTTGCAAGAAATAGAGTTCATTTACACGAGGTTCTTCCTATCCTACTAAAGATACTTTAATAAATATTTGAATATTTTTAAATATTTATTAAAGTATCTTTATAATATTTTTAAATAATATTTTTTTTTAAATCAATAAGATCAGATTGATCAATTCTTAATATAGCCGTGGCGGTTGGCAAATTCAGAGTGGACTAGAGAGGAAGCATATGCCACTGTTTTTATGTTGTTTCTATTTACCATATGAACACACAGTACAGTCAGTACAGTTTAGAACAAAATAGCATAAGCTATCAATTATTTATCTCTTCACTTTTAGTAAATGGAAATATGCCTTTTAGAAAAAATATCCATGGAATTGCAATTTAAATCAATACTGGCTGTATTGATTTATATTGCATTTCAATCAACATTTTAGTACTGTAAACTAACATACATAAAAGAAACTAAGTGTAATTTAAACATTATAAATCAAGACAACATTTTTTATACGACATAAAAGATGGGTTTTTAATATAAATATTGAAACATTAATTCACATTTAAGTGGTAACATTGTATAATAAAATTAATATATCCTTGGTGACCTTCAGCAGTGCTACCATATATAAATCACCAAATCTACTCAACTTGAAGATATCCGCACCCACAGGCCTCTAAAACTAGTTTCATTTATTTAAATGTCAACGACTATTATTACCACTGCCAAGGGGTCAGTGAAGTCACACAGACGATCTGCAGTCATAATCGTGAACCGAAACCTTTGAAATGCTTATTTTTAGGTTGGACGGACTTCGACTCTTTGTTACTGGCAATACGATACAGAAGGATGTCAAAAATTATGCAACATCAATATTCTCACGAGATTCAACTTCTAAACTGATATTGTGAAAGCACTCTATCCTATTACATAGCAAGAAAGAAATTATATATTGCCGCTACATTGTGTTTGGTTTATTTAATATAATATAAAATAATGCATACAAAGGCATTATTTACAAATGTAATATTATTTAACTGTAACAGATTTTTAATCGTAAAAGTAAATATAATTCAAGATAAAATTAAAATAAATAATCTAATTGGACGTTATTCTAATCGATGTATGTAATATTATAATTTTTACCTAGAAAAAATGTTAAAGTATAAATTATTACCTTAATATTTTTAATATATAAAAATATGATTATTAATACTTTGTAAATCCTAATCAAATGTTAGCTTGGTTTCATAATTTTTTTTATTTGTTTGTTTTAAATTTTAGCGCCACCTGCCATGATTTTAGAAAAACACTTAAAATCAATTCCAATATATTTATGAGTTGTGTGTTAATTAATTCAGTAATACTCATATTCGACAGCAGATGGAGTAAGCCTCAAATGTGTAGATCTTAATATTTTAATATATAGTCTGTAATATATTAATAGATCTATACCATATTTATGAAGCCGTGTGATAGAATATTTGTTTCAATGTTGTAACAATTGATTGTTTCCGGAATAAAAATAAAACAAAAATATCTACGGAGGTAATAGACTGATAAAACTGTAAATGATATTTTAAAATGTTGTTAATATATACTACGTATGTATGTATATAATACGTATGTTTTATAGGGCAACCTTATAGCTATCTATAGCGATAACAGGAATAAATTCAAGTAAATAAATTATTTATATATCTTCTATAAATAAGATTTATTTATATTTCAAATCACTCTGTCTAATATAAAAAGTCACATATACAATATATATGTTTCTTGCATGAAAAATATATGTAAATAAATTAAAACGATCATATTGTAAGCAATATTTTTGCAATAAATATATGTTATTGAACATACCATCTGTAAGCAGACTCTTTTCTAGCTTATTACATTACCACTTCACATAATTAAAAAGACTAAATAATTTCAACATTATTTAATTTATATATACGCACCCATTCATTGGCTAGTCCTGTAAAATTTACACTCTACTTTCTATTTTTAACATGCCCAATTTTTTTTAATTACATTAATATTACACAATAAACATTATTTCAAACGTTTAAATAATGGTCATGTTAAGTAGAAAAATAAATAATTTATTCGACACCTATTGTATAATATAGCTTCACTTGCAAGTAATCGACGTAATTTGAATGCGTCTAGTTTTTTTTTCCTGCAGAAATCCAATGAACGCCAGGACCACAACTATTCTATATGTTAATTTAGGTTAACCATGTTAATAGCTATTACCGTGACAAAATGAATCCATTCATCCATTTAATAGGTAATTCGTTTGTTTTAATTCTAATATATATATATATATATATATATATATATATATATATATATATATATATATATAATATATATATATATATATATATTATATATATATATATCTATATATATATATATATATATATATATATATATATATATATATTATATATATATATATATATATATATATATATATAGATATATATATATATATATATATATATATATAATATATATATATATATATATATATATATATATATATATATATTATATTATAGCAGTAGGTAATCAAAGTAATATGACGTTATCGGTCTTTAATTTTAATTTAAGAAAACAGTTGCTATATCGATTTCTGTCTAGTGTTTTTTTGCGTCACTTGCGAATAAATCTCTTGTCTGCTTATTATTTTTCTTATAGTGTTTGCATTGTGCATCAGGCTAAAATCTATCCTATATATTGTTATAGGTTTAAAGCTATTACCATGCCAATTCTAATTCACTCCATTTCAATAGTTATCATTAATCAAAGTAATTTAGCTTTTTCACTTTTTTAATTTATTTTTCGGAATACCGGAGTAAATATCATAATTTATGCGGGTCAGTTAATGCTATTCCGATATTTATTTATTTCTGTCTGATAGTTTTAGCGTGTACACGGATAGAACAGAGAAAATTCTGCTTAGTCGTTTTTTAGCCTTCTATTATCGATATATGAACTGACTAAATTAATTTTTTTATAAATCTCTAATGTACAGAATAGATTTCTCCATCTTTTTATTATATAATCTTGTTTGATTTCTATGCCTTAGTATATAAAGATGTTTTATATTTTTGTTCTTTTATTTTTTAAGACTTGTGGTTGGATGTAATAAAACATAAATTTTCATGTAAGACTATTTAAATTAAGTATAAAAAATTATATACAAAAATATAAACATGATATCACCCTCTCATCATTACGTTACTATTCCGGCAATTACACATCAGTTAATATTTTCTTAACAGCTAGACTTAAAATCAATTGGACAGTACATAAATAAATACCTCCTAATACTTTTTGATGTTTAAAAATATTGCATAAATAGCTTTTGAATGATTTTAACTGATGTTTACTTGCCTTTGGGAAAGATATAATTATAACTAATAGCCTTCTTCTAGGTATTGTTATCGGATGGCATTATAACCACTCCTTTTACATAATATCTTAACGTTGAGCTTGTGGAGGAGCAGTGGCCAGGAAGTCCAAAGCACGTTGGATGTCAGCTGGAATGGGAGGAGAAGTAGGTAGAGCATTTCCTCGTGGTTGGTATCCATTCTCATCGGCTACGTAAGATAATTGGATGCTGCCACCGTCTTCACTGGGGTAGTTGAATTCTCCCTGAATTTGAAGAGCTGGTTCTTCAGCGCCAATGTTTCTTAGGGCTCCGTTAGCTGCAGCACTAATGCCGTTGCCAGTTTCGAAAGAATATTGGAAAGAACCATCAGGGTTGATGTTGCTATCTTGACGCAAAATTGGGATCGGCTCAGCGGGTGCCTGTGGTGCGGCGAAGGCTACGGCCACAAGGGAAAGGATGATCTGGAACAGAAATCAATATATAAATATTTATATTTTTTTTTATTATTTATTTTTTTATATAACACTTTCACTTTAGAATTTATTTGTTTTACATTTCTTTTCAAATAACTTTAATAAATATTTAGCGTGTGATCCTTATTATTTTATAACACTAGTTATGAAAAACACTAACACTGACACTTACAAAGATTTTCATGTTGATAGTAAATTGGTGAATGCAATAGACAATGTTGATCTAAGAGTGTTATCGGTATATATACGGCGGTCACCTGCCTCCACCGCCGGGTCGTATTGCACCACACGCCGCGTCAGAATAATTCGACAATATTATGTGAGAGCTTACCTATTCATGCGCTTGCAATATACATATTTACACATCATTTTAATATTACTTATTTTTTTAGAGACTTTCCCACAAGTGTTCACTATTAGCTCATCTTTAATAAATTTAAATGTACTTCATTTTACCAAAAAGAAAATATTAGAAGCTATAAAATGATTCACTAAGATGTCTAAATATAATCATTGTTAATAATTTTTTATTTATGATTTTTGTTATAAAATATATTGAAAAATGCACAAAAGCACACACTTTGATGTTATATTTTACGCTATTCGTCATATATTATTAATATATAAAGAATATTATAACTAAATAGTTATTTCTGTAAATAAAATATAAGACAATTATATTTTAAGATAGATAGAATATAACATATCTATCATATTATGTGTATCATAAAATACGTGAATAATTTTTTTTTATTTATAAAACTTTAAATTAAACTACTTTAGAATTGCTCTAATGGGATAGTAATCAAAATATTTAAATAAAATTTATGAATAAACTGTAAACGTAGATGGTGAGTTTGATTTCCATTCGGACAAATGAATTATTTTTGTCACTAAATGCTCAGTATCTTCTATTCGGGCGAAAAGCGGAGAACGGAGTGTTTTAGCATTTGTATATGTGGGATAAAACATGATGATAAAAAAGATTAAAAAGTACTAAATTATTGTAAATACTATAAATATATAATGCTATAAATAAATAATACATAAAAAGAAAATTATTGTAGACATTCTATTTATATAGGATTTGTTTAACATAGCATTGATAATTATATTTAAGAATTTCGTTAAAGGTTACACCAATCAAATCCAATAATACTGCTGTTATTGCTTAAACTTTTGTAAGATTTTAACTTAGCTTCTACATAAAAAAGTTGTTAACACCTTCTTTACTAATTTTATTTCTTTTTTATATTCAGATATGTAAACAACCAAATGTTTAAATAAGTTTTACATACAACTTTACGATGTCTTAATTTGCTTAAATTGCTCTACAAATTTAACTAACGAATAAATCCACATCCATACCATTAAATTAATCATTTTATAGTTACTTAAATCTAATAAGTAATAATCATGATTATAACAATAATAATAATAAAATGCTTTATTGTACACCCATAAATAAAACAATACAACAACAAAAAAAAGAAATAACTAAAAAATTTACAATAGGTGACCTTATTGCTAAATAGCGATTTCTTACAGGCAACCTTAAGGTATTGGACGTAAAGAGGAGGAAAAGGATTAGGGGTGTGTTACAATAAATATAACAAAACATATACTACTTTATATTTTCATATACAAATACATACACAAACATATATACATATGACATAAGTACAGACAGTAATTTATAATATAGTAAATAGTCCAAAAAAGTACTCAAGCATACCAAATGATGAATAGAGTTGTTACAAAGCTCTTAAAATATCTGATATATTTCATATTTTCTGAGATCATAGTCATTTAACTTGAACTGGAACAATATATTGTGGATCAACTGTTTTAAAATAACGACCAGAAAAACTATATCATGATCTCAAATATTTAATTCGCGCACGGCATTTAAATATTATACGAACATTAATTAAAATCATATTATGAGATAAATTGTATAAAATATTACTTTTTATAACCGTGTAAGTAGTTTCACCAGTATGCTAATTTGGGCACCTGATGATTGTAAATGCCATAATAAGAAGAGTTACTATTGACTTTCTCGCAGGCTCTTTTCAACAGCACTTTCAAGCTGGCAACAAGCAACGTGGAGGACAATATTGAAATTTTTATGTTATTTAAAAAGCGCTCATAATTAAAAAAATAAGAATTCTACTATAGTGTATACGTTACGTCTACGTCGATGTTCAATACAGAGAGATTTTTACAATTTTCTCCAATTTGAAAAACTTTTAATACTAAAAAAAATGTATAAATAACTTGTGTGTGTAATATAACCAGAACATGATATTTTGTTTCTATTGTAATGATTAATGATAAATGCAATAATCTTTTTCTTCATTCCAAGGTAATCACATTGAAATCGAATAAGAAAGGTCAATTGATGAAGACAAATATGTATATTGCATACTTATGTGCTTATGTACGCTCTTTACATTCTATTTGTTAAGCTTATTATGTCACTCTCAGTATAGATATCAAAGTAAAAAGGACTATAATATATACACAGATATATACATATATATATATATATATATATATATATATATATATATATATATATATATATATATATATATATATATATATATATATATATATATATATATATATATATATATATATATATATATATATATATATATATATATATATATATTGATTTTAAAAATGTATATAGGTACATGATCAGGATTTTTTTATTCAAGAATAATTAAATTAATTTAGTAAAAATATTTAAAGATTAAAATACTACTAGCATATTTTAAAATTAAACAAAGTAATTAATTACTTTGTTTAATTTTAAAATATGCTAGTAGTATTTTAATCTTTAAATATTTTTTCTATGAAGAATATATCAAAATTCATCTTAATTTGTTATTGGAGCATCACACGGTAAAAATATTACTAGACAAACCGTCATTATAAACAATATTTTTTTATAATAATCACATAGCTCAGTTAGGCAATTTGCTAAAGGTCAATTTTAATAACAAGTATATTAAACTTTTGCGTACATTTTCAATAGTTTTATTTATATCTATATGTTGCTCGCATATTAATAATTTCTGGTTAGTAAATTAAAGAAGGTAATAATAAGATACATCTATTTTTTAAGATTCACGCTTTATTCCGAAAATAGCAAGGTAGGCAGTAAGTTGGTTCATATATCTTTTGAACGAGAGATATGACCTGATGCATGCATTCTCTTACAAGTCTAAAGCCTCCTTGGGCCTCCCACAACAAGCTTTTGGACCTCTCTTGCATTCCTCTCATTGAAACTTTACCTCCTAAGCCAATCAAACTGACAACTGTATAATTTGCACATCTTATCTGTAAACTTTAGCCTTTATACAAAGACACGATATCTGCATCTCGTCAATCGTTCGAGACCTCTCCCGTTTTTTAGCACAGAAACAAAGTCGAAGAAGCGCGATACACTATATTTGATCATCTAGGTTATAACTCCATCTGCTCAAGTTGCCTTATATCATTTCAAACTTCTAATGGCACTCTCTACATCTTTTATGCCGATCAAGACTAAGCATGTCACTGCATTACATCTCCCACCATTCATCACTTATTTAAGTCTCTTTCCCTTACACCTATACAATTCCTAAGGTTGTGCTAACATACTTCAACATTTTCGTTTTATATTTAACATCTACATATATTTTTGGAATCCCTTTCTTTATATTCCTCTTAATCGGTGGATTTGGAAGCTTCAATTTGGTAGATGAAATGTTGCAGCCTTATATGGGGCTGGCATGATCGCTACGAGCAAGCCTTCGAGCAGCAAGTGGAAATATGATAAACATATAATACATAAATACATATGTGTCATTTAAAATTATATCAAACATAAGAAATTATAACTTTATCTTAATTTATCTTGCTAAAATATGTAATATATGTAATATGAATATCAGTAGATTAATTAAAGTAACAAAAATTTGCTTAGCGGTTATAATTTTGGTAAAAATTGCTGATGTGTGATGCCCAATACAAAATACTTAAGTAATCATTGTACTAAAAGAAAATTTTAATATTCTATTTTCAGTTTGACACCTTGTTTAACTATAATATATAGAAAGTAATGAGAACAGCCTAGTAAATTATTACTATAATACTAGTACTTGTTTCAGGAGGCCTAACTTATAAATAAGTCTCCCCCCCCGGACCTCGAAACAGAGTAGTCGTGTCCAACTCCACGTCATTTAATTTAAAATAGTAAAATAAAATGTACAAGTAAAAAATACATTCGAAAAAATAGGAGTGCATAATACATTAGGAGATTGCTTGCGTAAGGTGTGCCGTACAGTGCGTCATGCGCTACGCGTATGCGTGAGCAGCTACTAGTGCTACGCATAGAAGAGTAACCCGTCTACGATACGCAAGACTTCCGCCTGCCTATGTGATCCTGGTACTTAAAAGCAATACTCGGATAGAGAGAGCTGCCTAAATAACGTCACGCAAGGCCGCGCCCCCCGTATGTGAGTAAATTCATAAGCCTATGTATGCTATATATTTGCATTGCTGCTACCCTTGTACCACAGAATACTTATGTAACAGTACTAAATCTAGTATTCCAATGTGCATCTTCGTGATAAATCCACATTAACCAATCCTTGCGTCAGCGCTGCTTGAGAATCTCCTGAGAAATTCTGCACACCTGGTACTCTGGGGCTCATCGTAAACGCACGCCTTGCTGTACCTACTTTGCGAGTTTTGCTCAGCCGCTTACAGTATAATCTCTTGCTGATTCTGCTCCCTAGTACTCCGAAGTGCGTTTTAGTAGTAATCCACTATATGATAACATTGACCATTCCCTTGCGTCATTACCCGAGAACGTCCGGCCTACTTCTGCACCCCTGGTACTCCAGGACACATCGTAAGCGCACGCTTGGAACTCTTTTTGACGTCAAACTTGTCTGCTGACCTCCCTGCTCTTCTGCAATCTTGGTACAAAATGCCAAAGACCAAACGCACCCCTTCAAAAAAAGATAAGCAACTCGCTGCCACTGTGGATACAAACGCAAACATGACGTTGCTACAGACGCCTACACAAACGCCTCTCCAATTGGAGGATGAATCTGAGCCTGATGACGTACGTTATGGATATGGTGACGCCCAAATTTCGAAAGTAAATAAGAATAAGCGACGTGCTTTCGGGACCCCTCCTCAAGATAAGCAAGAAGATATAAATATGAAAGATTTTATGAAGGAAATGCGAACTCTGATCATGTCACTCTCTACAAGCCAAGAACAACGCTTTCAGGAGCTGAAAACGACCATGATGGAGCAAAATCAGGAAATTAAAGATGATCTAAAGTCCCTATCTGCACTATACGATGACGCTCTGGCACAAATAAGTGTACTGCAAAAAGAGAAAAATGCAGATGAAAAACGCATTAGTGTACTAGAAGAAAAAATAGATCTTCTGGAAAAAAAGTCTTGTTCTACTGTGCTAGAGATTCGAAACATGCCTAAACCTAATCAGACCGAGGGGAAAGAAGACCTGAAAAATGTAATTAAGGAAATGGGCATTTTTGTTAATGTTGAGATAGACGATCTTGATATTAGAGATATTTTCAGACTCAAATCCTCCGATGATTCTAAATCGACGATTTTTACAGACTTTGCTACAGTACTGAAAAAGGAACAATTCCTCACAGCGATTAAGTATTTCAACAAAGATAAAGAGAAAGACGGCAAACTTCACACTGGTCATATTGGTATTTCCGGAGGAAAAACGGCCTATCTATATATCTGAAAGCCTCACTAAACGGACCTCGACTCTATTCTTTCATGTGCGTAAATTCGCCAAAAGCATGAAACTATCATGCTGGACCTCGCGTGGCTTAATCTTACTGCGCATCAACAAAGATAAATCATCCCTATCAAAACTACATACGATCTTGAAAAAGTTAAGCAAAATATGTGACTATTGAGACCTGCATGTATGTTAAGATATATTATTAACCTTTATTCCTATTTTTTGAAATTTGTATTTCTTTTTAATTTTCGTAAAACCTTTTTTTTGTAACACTTTTTCTAAATAAGAATCTTACAATATACTTAGACTTACTAACACACGTACACATTTACCACACAAAAGCACTCTACACGAACAATCTACTCAATTATCACAAATAGATAAAGCTAACAATCATATTTACAGACGAGTACACACCCCAACATAAAAATGGCTAACATGGAAATTATTGATGAAATTGATAACATAAATTTTACTGAGTGCCACTATGTTACTAACCCTGAAACATGCAATCTAATACTTGGAGAATCACAAAAGCATTTACTATACTTACACAGAACATAAGGAGCATCCAAAAAAACCTTGATACTTTACCCTGTACTTATCCAGAATGTGTCTCTTTCCCGACGTAATTATTCTTACTGAATGTCGCCTAAATGAATTTTCTCCCACTTACCTTATAAATAATTACGAATACCATTGTTCAAAAACCTATCTAAACCAGAATGATGGGATTGCAATTTTTACTAAAACTGGACTGAATGTTCAAGTTTCTGAACCAAACTTCTGTGATGCTAATTGTTTTATTATTGATATTAATAATAAGTTCATATCATCTCCATCTACAGATCCCCGTCAATTAGTAACATAGATAATTTTCTAGTATCGCTCGAACAGATTCTTCAATGCAACTCACATGACAATACTATACTTACTGGCGATTTAAACATTGACCTTATAACAAAAACATCCAAGGTGGAAGAATATTTAAACGTACTTGCGCATTTTGGCTTCATCTGCGGTCATAGTTTTCCCACTCATGACAAAACTTGTATTGACCACATGTTTATTAAAGCCAATACCCACGCCAAGACACTTGTCTGCTGTACTGATATAACAGACCATTACACTGTAATCTGTGCCCTCAATTCTACAAACATCTCTGATTCTGACCTAAATAAAAGGCGTTTGGTCACTAAAATTGAATATGAAGGGCTAAGTAAAAACCTGGCCGACACTAACTGGCAGGATATACTTTCTTGTAACAATGCCGAAAAAGCTGCTACAATGTTAACTGACACCCTTCAAAGCAAAATAAACAAATTCAAAACCACAAAATCATTTTCTAATGCTACAAGTATAATAAAACCTTGGATGACTTCTGGATTACTGAAATGTCAAAGGAAAAGAGACAAGCTGCATATATTTTGTCGTAAATACCCTAAAAACGAAGAATTAAAAGTAAAGTATAATAAATACAGAAATTATTGCAATAATATCATCCAAAATGTAAAAAATGAGTATGATAAAAACGCTTAATAGAATCCACAGGAAATACACGTGAGACTTGGAGAGTTGTAACAGAGGTTTGTAATATAAAGCCACAAAGAAGTACAAACTATGAGCTAATAAATATCAACCAAAATGAGATGGAGTCATTGAATATTGTCAATGAATACTTCACAACAGTAGGAGAAAAACTTGCTAATAATATTTTACGCAACATGGGTACGACAGAATCAGAGTTAGCTAACAAATATAAAACCACTGATAGCAATTTAACTGATTCTATGTTCTTTGTCCCCACGAATGCCAAAGAAATTGCTAAAATTATTGATTGCCTTAAAACTAGCTCAGCTCCAGGGGAGGATAGTATAAGTAACCGTATCTTAAAATGTAACAAGTTTGCACTTGCAGAACCCATTTCACACATTTGTAACTTAAGTATGACTGAGGGAGTAGTTCCGAGCCTTTTCAAAACTGCCTGTGTAGGTCCCATCTACAAAGGAGGAGATAAGAAACAAGTTTCAAACTACAGACCCATCTCACTTTTGCCATCATTATCCAAAATACTTGAGAAAGTCATAAACATGAGACTCCTTAACTTCCTTGAGTCAAAAAACATTTATCCAATAATCAGTTTGGTTTTAGATCGGAAATTTCCACAGAAGACGCGACAATATCATTAGTCAACCGAGTTATTAATAAACTGGATAATAAACAGTGTTGCATTGGAGTGTTTCTCGATCTTGCGAAAGCATTTGATACGGTCTCTCGAACAATACTAATCAGAAAGTTACAAGCTATAGGTGTAAGAGGTCTCGTACTGTCCTGGTTCAAGTCCTATTTATCAGACAGAACGCAGAAAGTTAAAATTGGCAAACAGCTTAGTGAATCGCGAGCTATAGACTTCGGTGTTCCTCAGGGCAGCGTGCTTGGTCCTACTCTCTTTCTAGTATACATTAACGACCTCTGCAATATAAAGCTGAAAAAATGCAAGTGTTTTCACGTATGCAGATGACACTGCCATTGTGTTTCATGGTAGTAGCTGGAAAGAAACTAAGGACACTGCAGAAGAAGGACTTCACCTAGTTGCTAAATGGCTGCAACTCAATCTACTCACCTTAAATGAGAACAAAACCAAGTACGTTGCCTTTAGGATCACAGAACACTCTGCTCCAGATGATGTCATCACAATTAAAATTCACAAATGTGATGATAGAAAATGGAACTTCTGCACATGCACCATAATTGAAGAAGTAGACTTCATAAAATACCTAGGCGTAACAATTGATGCGAAACTATCCTGGTCTCCACACATAGATGCTACCACCGCGAGAACAAGAAAGCTTCTCCATGTACTATATAAGCTTAGGCAGGTAGCTGACACAAATCTTATAAAATTAGTTTACACTTCCCTGTGCCAATCTGTCCTTAGCTATTGTGTGGTTATTTGGGGAGCTGCACTCAAGACACACCTTTTCAAGCTAGAACGAGTGCAAAGAGCAGTACTCAAAGTGGCATACAAAAAACCGCGTCGTTACTCTACCAGCCTTCTTTATAAAGAATGTCAAACCCTCACTGTACGGCAACTTTACATCCTAGCTGTGGCTTTGAGATTTCATAAAAAATCGTTACAATCCATTGAAGTCTCTACCAGATCAGCTCGTTCATTAAAATGGAAAGCTGAACCAACCAGAACCACCTTTGCACATAGATCCTTTAATTTTACAGGGCCCTTTTTATATAGCAGAATCAATTCAAAATTAGATATAGTTTACAAAACTAGATCAATGTGTAAGAAAACTATTAAGGCATGGCTTCTCCATCTAAGCTACATGGATACAGAACACATTATCTCTATTAATTAAAAAAAAAAAAAAAAAGTTTGCTTAAAATTAAAGAATTAATAAATAAATATATGTACTCAACTAATATGTATTCCAGTTACCATGCAGTCACTGTCGCTACAATAACTACACACCCATACACACACACACACACACACACACACACACACACACACACACACACACACACGCACACACACACACACATGCTCACACACACACACACACACACACACACACACACACACACACACACATACACACACACACACACCTACACTCACACACATACCCATGTAAATTTATGTAAGAGTTAATTTTAGTATATAGTATAAGTTTTATGTTTAATCAATGTAAATCGCTACTCACCTGCTATAATTTTTAAGTTACATTAAGATAGATCTTAAGGGAAGAGGCTGACTACCCACAACACAGGGAATCCTAGTGTGGGTGTCAGTGCGCAACCTAGTTTAAGTTTTGTTTGAAAGACAATAAAGATTTTTGATTTTTGATTTTTGATTGATGATAGAAATAGGGATTTAAACACTTATTACGTCTAACATTATGATTTTTAACATACTATTTATATTAGATGTAAAAAATAAAATCGATTATTAAAAAATAAAATCGATTATTATTAAGTTAATGAGTTAATTCGAGAATACTGACAGAACTCTTAATATTTATACATGTTTATTACATTAGTGGTCTGTTATTTATATGTCAGTTGTATGTAATTATATCATAGTTATGATTTCATTTTTTTTTTAAATATTCCACGTTTCGCATAAATTAAGTATAATTATAATTTTATTGTACGCCGTTCTAGAAAAGAGATAACGTAATGAAAATGTAGTCAACGCATTGAAATCATAAAAATGTCATAAAAATTAAAATTTATTGGGGAGTGCTTACTATTAGCATTTTTAGTTATTTTCTATTAAATCCTAGCGTTAGATAATTTTGAAATATAGTATATAGACAATACGAGGTACCTGTGCAACATTAGATTATCAATTTTTCAAGGTCGTATTATATTAATATTTTTATTAGACGTTTGTTTTACTTGAAAAGGTCACAAAATGTATATAAAATGACAGATAGCTTATGGGTTAAGGGCTCGATCATGATGAGGTCACGGCAATACAAGTCTGGTTTTCATGACTTCCATTGAGTATTCCACGTAGTTTCACAGCTTTAAGTCGGTAAGAATCATGCTTAGCGGTGATGATTCTTGTAAATATGATAATATTAAGAAGATTGACTTTACCAAATTTTTCAAATATACGCTGGTCATTTGCATAGCAATAGAATAAAAAATTATATTTTTAACAACAGGTTGTTGGGTCTTTATAATTACAAATTTATAAAAATCAAGAAGTTTTCTTTCTCAATCAGGATGATTTTTCCTGTTTAAATAAAAAAAAGTATTAATTACTATATTATGATAATATAGTTATTAATAGAATGTTTGTATATATTACTAAAATTATATCTATATATATAAAATTATATATTATTTCTGGTACATTACGGTTCACATATTTAGGACAGGTAACATTTCAATATAATAGTTACTTGCTTATGAATATCAGTGTATTTTAAATTATCCAATCTCGGTAAATTATTAAATAATTGCTTAAATCTGCATGTTCATTCCCGTGAGTCAACTGGATATAGCACATGACAAAGGTACACGTAGTCCGAGGTAACAGTGATGCTAAGTAGAATGTGTCACATAAAAACTGCTAACGTGATATAATGTAGCCTATTAGCCTTTCTCGATAAAAGGGATATCTAACACAAAAATACTTTTTCGATTTGAACGAGTAGTTTCGGAGTATGTAAATTAATTACAGGTCTTGTTGCTAAGCAACAAAGCTATGTATTATATATTCAACTTAATAGATAGATTAAATCATACTTTACTAATAATTTATTAGGTGTACATGACACGATAAATTAATTATAAATATTTTTGGAACAAATAATATGTTGATATCATCACTCAACCAGAGACCAGTGACGAGAGAAGAGAAAATGTTCTTATATAAATACATATATATATACAGTATGTTAAAGACAAACAGAAATATTATGGATATACATGTTCTCTTCAATTTACATTTTTTTACATAATATAAATGGCGGATTCATGTTGTTCGACATAATTTTTTTCATATTATTATAAGCTAGTCTTTAACATCTAGTTATTCAAATTGTGTATACATATTTATAAAACAAAGATATTTCGCATTTTATTTTTATATTTCTTATATCATATTAGAAATTTGAGACTAAATATTCTTGTGGCCGTCTCTCCGTAAACTATTCAACCGATCATCATAATTTTCTTAAATAGGACAGGATATTTAAATAAATTGTGAAAAGTATTTTAAAAATGCCGTTATAACCGTGCTGTAACCAACACGTGATTAATCAATTATAACAAGCTAAACTACATATAAAGAATATGGAAATAGCGCCTTATTATATGTGGAGCGGGAAGAGCATTTGAGAGTCTGGTCTGATCTCATGTGGAACTCCAAGAGACCAACTAAATTATAAAAAATATAAAGATCGTACAATTGCAAGAGTAGTTCAGCTTGAGAGATTTTCCTAAGCAGGTTGTCACCAATTATAACATATTCCATAATTTACATAAAAAGATTAGCCAAATCATAAGTGATCTTTTATAAATTGAGCATAAATTATACTGTCGGGCTTTAGGCACAATTTAGTTGCTTGATATACAAGGGTAATTATTATTAAATAAAGCGTAAATATTACGTGAAAAAAATGTATTTGGCTTTCTTAAATATTTGCGGCTAGAAATTTTGAAAAATCTCAATTATTAATTGAAATACAAACTATCGGTATAGAACTTTTTAACACAGAAGTTATCAAATTTAAATTTTAATTAGACAATATTTGACCGTTTATGTGCCACATTTACTTACCCTGTATCTAGAAAAAGTATAGTACATGCTTATTAAATTACAATTTGGAAAATATCGTGCTTAAACTTTTAATGAAGGTCACACTTTGCCATTACAAAAGCCTAATTTATGACACATTTTACATAATTAATAAAATTTGGTTTGCAAATGAATCACACAACAATTTATTTCCTAACTTTTATCGACGAAGTTCTATTATGCTGATATTGGGCATAATGACCATTCCTAAATAGCCTTTTGGTATAAATATTTAAAGTGTATGCGCTTATAATTGTTACATTTTTTGATGATTATTAAATAAAATTAATGTATATATGTATAAAAATATATTTGGTGTATAAAAATATAAAACAATTAAACTTTAGTATTCTAATGTACTAGGTGATGTCATTTTGTTATTCTTGTGGCGCAGCTGTTGCCAGGTACGCAAGAGCACGCTGGATAGGCTCCGGTACAGGAGGAGCAGTCGGCAGATGTGCTCCCTGAGGCTGGTATCCGTTCTCATCGGCGACATAAGATAGCTGAATGTTGGATCCATCTTCACTGGGATACTGGAATTCACCTTTCACTTCCAAAGTGTCGACGTCTCCAACTTTCTTCAAGTCTCCCTTTTGATCAGCACTAATACCATTACCTGTTTCAAAAGAATATTGATACGATCCATCAGGATTAACCTGACCATCTTGGCGTAAAATAGCTATAGGTTCTGGAGCTTGAGGTGCAGCGAACGCTACCGCCACGAAGAGTGCTATAAAAACCTAAAAATTTAATACATTTTAGTATCCCAAAAACAGTTTTAAAAGTAAAATATTATAAGATCAGTATTGCACTGTTTGCACTGCACTATCACTGAAATAAGAATATCACAATTATTAATTTTATAAACTTACAATGATTTTCATTTTTGTTCAATTATTTGTTAAAGTATCGACAGAATAATCTGTTATTGACTGATGCTATCATATCCCGATAATTTTAGTATTTATAGGAGGCTCTAAGTAACCACCTCCCTACATTTCTAGTTTCACAATCCTTTAGCCATGTCGTAAAATCTATGAAATAAGTAAACAGTACATACATTACCTCGAGGCGTATATGTCAACTTGATGTGTCTACGTAACGGCTGTCAACAATGCTAGCGGATTTTCATTTGTTCAGTGGTGACCTTAGCGCAAGTGACTATTTACATTGTTGGAACCAAATTATTTTGATCACACAATTCATTAGTGCGGCAGTTACACAAAAGTTTTTACGTTTCGTTCAACATCATTGAATTTCATCAGTCTCAGCACACATCTTATGTTGCGCTAATTTAAAGACTATTTGCGTAAAACGTGATTATGACCATTTCAATTTAGATAGTTTAGAGTCAGCCTTGGTTTACGAACTTAAACAGAGCACAATTATTGCATGTATATATTAAATAACATAACTTATTGTATTTGTCAGACGTTTGTCTAAAACTTAATTTATTTTTATTGTGTAGTTTTTTAGTGTATACAAATAATATCATTTTCTTTACTGCCCATAATGGCTAAATGCCTTAAGGAGTAATATATGACATTGTACATAACATTATTAATACTAAGATAAAATAATGATCATTTATCATAAGATGTTTATTTATCATACTTTTATTATTAAATAATTATGGTACGAGTTATTTCATCAGAAATAAAAGGACGCATGCATATTATTTTTGGGGTAGACAGAGTTCATGGCCTCGTTCGCCGCTATGCGCCACCACCACCATGCATGGGTAATCAAACTACACACAAAATTCCTAGACTGAAGTCCTTTTCATTTCCTGCTCAATTTTAGATTTATATGAAAAACCGATAAATAAATTATTTATTAATACTCCTAAAAAGATAATATCAAAAACTCTTTGCTATTGCGTCGTTCATTTAAACAGAAATAATAATGGTTCGCGTACGTATAATCAGATTAAAAATATTGTAGCCATAGATGCCATTGCGATATAATTTTTTATTCTATACATCAAAATGGCACACGCATCTGTATCGATACCTGGTTTATTACATAATATCATAATCATTTGTATGAATACGTATTCAGACAACAAAAGGATTTCTCTCATATCGGTTACGTAAATGGTAATACATTATAAGCACTATCGTCAATAGAATGACTTCGGGCGAAATTTTGGTTGCATTGCCGTCGATGTAATGGGAGTGGTGTTTCACCTAGTAATCAAATATATACATTATATTTTTATATACAAGTTTTCGAAATCATTAAAAAAACTGTCAAGTCAGAAGATTTACTTTTATAATTTTATTCGATAGAAATAATTTCCACAGTGACAAAAAGAGTAAAATGTAACTGTATTTAGAAAAATAGAAATGTTAGTTATGCTAATAACATTATACACGATATTGAAAAACAAATAACATAGAACACATCCGACTGCTCGCATAATATATAAAAGGCAATTTATTATTTATAGCCCCATAATGAAAATATTGTTAGCGTAATAGACAATCAAAATTGATGTATGTTATTCCACAGTTTGAAATCTGTTTAAATATTTTACAACATATGATTAAGGAGCTTCGAATATGCGAAGTTTATGGCGATGACTAGCGACCTTGACACGTGCAGAGAAAGTGAACTGACGGGTCGTTGGGCAAGTGAGGTCGTCGTCAGATAAAAAAAACGCCTTTGCACACACAGTGAGGCCTGCTGCTTGATAGCACTTTTCCTCTCAATATCTTGTAGTCGTAAACCAGTTAATTTCAGTGTAAATAAAAGATATATTTAACATCAAATTGTTTATTCAATGTAATTTTAAACAGCTCAATTATATAAATAAATTATTCTCATAGTTAAAACTAAGTCATATAATCTATAAGATTATATGCATAAGCATCTTTTACATTATTTTAACGCCGGTATCGTATTGTAGCCTCATATACGGTCATAATAAATTATATTTCTTTGTAATATTGACTTATAATAATTTATATTGATTTTGCTCTGGTGCTTGTGGGGGAAGTGTGGCGAGATGGTCTAAAGCTTTTTGAATGTCAGCAGGGATTGGCGGTGATGTAGGAAGATGAGCTCCTTGGGGCTGAAAGCCATTTTCATCAGCTACGTATTGCAGCTGAATAACCTGTAAAGATATGAAATACTTATTGTACGTTTCCATGGTTTTAGTACTATATGAAATTATTTACTATTATATATTATATATAAATGCATAGTTGACATCTTAAAATTACAGATCAACATGTAAAACGCCTGTAGCTTCATTTAAGCTAATGTACGGCTATGAAATTAATATTTATTTTTGTCTAGGCGATGAAATTATAAAGGTAGCTGTTTTAAACACAATTAATAAATACAACTTACTTGTCCATCGGGTGCTGTATATTTGTACTGTCCTTGTGCAGCCTGTGATTCTTGTTCAGGAATGCCCAAATTTTTTATGAAACCTGCTTCCTCGGCGCTTATACCATTTCCAGTTTCATAACTAAAGAAAAAAGCATAGCTTATAATTTTTAATATCAGCTACGCCTAAGATTACGCATTGCTACAGTCAGACTGTAATGTTTGTATTCTATTTTTAAATGAAATATGTGATTCTACAGTCTTATTTTGGACGAAAAATCACTTAAAACTCCAAGGGTATTTTCTGTATTAGAGTAGTAAAACATCAAAATACTGCAGAAATTGAATTTAAATTATAAAGTTGTACTAGCTTGACAAGATTGTTTTTAGCTACCTCCGATACTGACTATATAAATGTTATAAAGAAACCAAATAATCTTGTTTTCGACTTGTTTTTTATTTTTTTTTTTATAACATAGCGTTTTTTAGAAGCTGTATTTGATTTCCACGTCACTCAAACTATGTCACTCAAATTATAAAAAAAATTATAGTATCGAATAATATTTTAAAACTTATAAAATATAAATAAAAGCTTGTTAAAGCTGATATTTCAAAACTTATTGTTCAAATTAGTTAGCTAAAACATCGGTAGAACCAACTGAGTATATTCATATCATGATAATAAATCTTATTTAGAATCGAGCTGCACAATTTCTATAAAATAAAATGCCTATCAATTATCTTGTAATGTAAATCACGTAAATCCGAATCGATCCGAGATAGGTTATAGAACT
This sequence comes from Dione juno, assembly GCA_037127375.1. Taxonomy (NCBI): domain Eukaryota; kingdom Metazoa; phylum Arthropoda; class Insecta; order Lepidoptera; family Nymphalidae; genus Dione; species Dione juno. Next base: position 168,220 of record JAXRJS010000048.1, read on the forward strand.
TCGTAAAATATATACTAATATTTTTATCACATAATCGTACAATAATCAGTCACTGTAAATAGTATAATCTCGCTGTAAAGATTCAAGATCAAGAAGATTAAATTAAACTATTTTTATTTAGCTTCACGCTGTATTCTACAAATAGCAGGGCAGGTAGAGGGAACCTAGACTTAAGACACCCCGTTGCCCTCTTTACGTCTTTAACGTCACGCCTTCTCTTGTTAATAAAGAGAATAAAATTAAAATAACTCATTATTGTAGTGGCAATCGAACCCACAATCATCGCAGTCAGTCGCTGTGCTGTTGCGCCACGACGGCCTCTAAACTAAACATATATGGATGGCAACTGGGTAGAACAATAGTAATATAAAGCCTTATGTAAAAAATTATAAGCCAAGCCAATAAATTTGTCATCAAAACGCAATATATTATCAAATGTCATTGTGCTTACTCATGACATATTAAAAAATGCATACATTAAAATTCATCTTTTTAATAACTTCACTTAACACCTGTTATCAAAATATGGAAATGAAGCTTAACATTAAAAGTTATGTAAATAATGTTTAAAAATACTAACTTCCATTTATATGATCCATCAGGATTAATGATTTGTTCTTGTCTTATGATGGGAATGGGTTCCGTTGTGTACGCCTGCTGTTGTTGTTGTTGTAATTGTGGGTGCTGATGGTACAAAAGCGGCTGTAAACTGCTTATATCTGCAGCCGTTGCAGCAACAACCACAAATAATAGAGACTGAAAAAAAATTAAACTGTAAAATTAAGAAAAAAAATTAAATAAAAAATCACGACAATTTTATATAAAAACTTACGATGTATTTCATTTTGTTTAAATATCAAAGGCAAGTTGGGAGCTTACAAAAAGTAAGGAAGGAATGATGCACTGAGGATTAACCCTACGTATTTATACGATTCTTTACTGCATTACACAGCGACACAGATTCAAAATTCATATTTTATGACGGTTTGCGATAAAGGGTAAATACTGTGTGGTCCCTTATTGAGTTGTTTCGCATTAAACTATATATATGCAAACAAAAGCAAAACGTGAGTAAATTCTTATTGCTCATATGATTAAATTAATGTATTCAACGGCTGAAAGTTAAATTAATTACAAGTTAAATACAAAATGAATAGTAAAATATATCACTTAAACAGCTGAAATATAGAGAGTTCTTTAATAAAACATAAATCGACAACTGTCCCAATCCTTTCTATTTGCATTCAAATTATATAGCATATTTATAATTTATAATTTTAAATATTTATAAATTATAAATTTATAAATATTTATAATTTATACTGTATACTGACATTGAATTGAATTTCTTGAACTATATAGTTTGACATAGTACTATAATACAATGTATTATATGTATATATAATATGTAATTCTAAACAGAATTTAAAATTAACATAGCAATCTAAAAGAAGAAAAATGTTTTTAAAATATTATTTTTCTTTTTTTAAGTTCACGTACAAATGTAATATAATAACGCTTAAAGTGAACTCTGTTTTATGTTGAGGAAAGCTTTTTTTACAGTCACGCCTAGATCTTATCACAATTCTCGCAAATCGTGGTATAAAAGAGAGATTTTAAATGTATGGGCAAATATCATTTCGTTAAACTGGAATTAACAAAAATATATAATCATAATCGTACCATTAACAAACTTTCGTAAAATATAATGTGAGGTTAATGTCATTTAACTTTGCACATAGCATCCACAGGATAGCATTAATACTAATAGGTAGAAAGAATAACCAAATCACATTTTATAATCAAAATATGTTGGTAATTCATTTCCTATGAAAACACAAAAAAATATCTAGGTATTTATTTTCACTTTTTTTTCATATTTATATATATATATATATATATATATATATATATATATATATATATATATATATATATATATATATATATATATATATATATATATACATATGCATAAATAGTTATTTTAATATTAGAAACAAACACTCCAATTTTATTTATTAGTAGTATAGAAGTATAGAAAGGACAAGTCACTTTATTATGAAGATTAATTTTAAAAAATGCATTATTTTAAGAAATATTAAGTTCTTAGGTAAAACTTTCATAGCTTTAATTCTTTTTTAAAGCATATATTTTACATTTTACTCGTGAGAAAGTAAAAAAAATACCTAAAATAAAATATTACGTATCTACCAAAAATCCTACTAAGCGAAATATTAAGAAAGACCTCAGTTAAAAATTTTGCAAATTTAACCTTAACTCGTAGGTGCATCAGTGCGGACAGATTTCTGGAAACCTGTTACAAGAATGTATGACACACTTCAACAAGGTTTTTTAAAACAAAAATTTATTGATCTTGCTTCATCGACCCGTCATATATAATAACAAAATATTGTCCTTTAACTTTTGACCGCTATTATGTTAATTCGTGTTCTTACATTTTCTATTACTTTCAATTTTAGTTTTACATTTAAGGTAACTCAAAAACGTAACAAAAAACTATGTTTTCTTAATATTTTCATAAATTTACCTATGGTATATATGTTTTTTCTATTAATAATTTATAAGCTAAATAAATATATTTACCTATATATTTTGCTACTATAAATTTGTCTTTAATCAATCACTTTTATAAAAATAAATTGTATTATTTCCGACATTCAACGCTCAAGTAACGTACTGCCCAAGTCATACATACTCTGTACAATAAGTTTATATAAAAAAAATTGTTTCTTTAAGAGTTTATTAAACTTAGTCATCAAAATGTTTGTATATATTACATCAAGAATATATACTATTTGTTCTTTTTATTTTCTTAAAAGATTAAAGTAACAAATTTACTTATTACATAAAAATTATGAAAAAATATGAATAATAATAATAATTAATTACCAATTATAGTATGTATCAAAAACAAACTGTTACGACAGTTATTGTCGTTACGTTAGTATTAAGCTGTGTAGCAGTTATCAGATCTATCTACAGCTACACTGACTCCACAAAGCTCAAATATGAAAAGTTGGCTTAGCTTATCGAATCCATAAAGAATAGATACACATAATAACAGGTACAAGTTACTATACTGTCTTGTATACTGTATATATATTACAGAAGCACTGAAGAACGTGCTCAGGTAGTTTTAACACGGTACGAAGATAAGTCTACCTGCTATAATGGTATATAAAATATACGACGCCAGGATGTAGCAAAATAGATACAGGAAGACTTTCCATACCACAGTGGCGATAATACTGGAGGAAGATCGCGTAAAAAGCATACAGAACCGCAGCGCAGAGGATGTCTCCTCCACTGCGTCACAATATAACTTCCCCTGCAGCTTGTTACGAGTTATATAGAAATAAATTTTTGATGTTTTTATTTTTACCTTTTATTACATATTAAGTTGTGAATGTAACTACTTTGAGTAACTACTTTGGTAGGGATAAACCCCGAAAGTTAGAGCATAAAATACGGAGTTTGCATGTTATCACCTCATTCAGAAAGATGATGGTTGCGATGTTTTTATTTCTCCGCTCTGTACGACAAAGGTCTTTGAGTGGTCATTTAACACGCAATATCTTTAATTCAGACGGAAAGTGAAGCATTTATTTTTTCCCACCAAGTTCTTTTTGCCTTACTAGAACTAGCTACGCGATAAAAGTGAGAAGTTGTAAATATAATTTAGGTATATATCTCAACACGTACTTGACTTTAAAATAGCAATATAAAAAGTTTTAAGGTGTTTTTGACATGACGAGCTTACTATATGTTATTGATATTATATAAATTATTTAAAATTAACATTATAATTATTTTTTTGCAAGATGTCACAAAACAATCGATTAATTGTTTAACATAGGTTTTTTAAACAACTTTTTTTTTAATTCTTTACCCCTGTTAGTTGACCAGACATCTATTTGATTTTATTTCTATTTCACATCTCATAAGCATATTTTGACTTGTAGATTAGTTTGAAATGGGCTTTTTGTTCAGGTATAGCAAAAAATTGAAACAAAGTTATTTTAAAATGATCTTATAAGATGAAAAAGTGACGCCATCTTTGTGAATCTCGGATGACCGTGACTGAACGTGAGAGAAGTAGATTTTAATTTGGACAAATATTTAGTATAATATTCAATATTCCAGTCAGCCAATATAGGCTCCCAATCTTTGGATTGAATTATGACTGCGTAACGTATCTTGCGAACAATGTCACTAGTACCTACGATAAGTGGACAATGTGTGAAGTAAAACAACTTGCAATATTTTTATATATATTATGTGTTTAATATATTAACTAAAGATATCAAACGGATAATTTTGTAGCTTCTTTTACAACGTTATTATAACCAAAAGGTCGGTAAGGACTATAAGGTCTTGGATTGAACTGATTATACGGATTATTTTTATTATACTGATAATTTTGATTAATAAATCTGTTGCGATTATATGGATCGTAAAGGTTGTAACGAGGATCATAGACTTGAGATCCTTTTATGCTGTCTAATAGAGACGCTGGTACAACACCTCTACCGTCCGCCGGTATATGAACACCAGTTGGTCTAAAACCTATAAGAACAAGTTAAGAATAGCTAATTTAGTATAAATTATTAATTAATAAGTATATTCAAAAACTCGACTTATTTACTTGTATAATATAACGTAGTAAACATGAAAAAATTATAGATTCACGTAGATATGTATATGAAAATAATTATCTTGAAATAATCATTTTAAAGCTCAAAATTATAACTGATGAGTGGTATAGAATTATTATTAATTACCATTTTCATCGGCTACATAATTTAGCTGAATAGGGATGCCTTCTGGTGACACGTAACTAAAACTGCCTTCTTTGACCTAAAGCAAACAATGTAACTTATTTTTCATATCCTCTCATCTCTCTTATCTTGAGAAGTTTGTGTGGTAGTGGAACCCAAAACTGTACTTTGTCTTTGTCTAAAAATATTTTAAATATCAAGGATGTGACCTAAAATTGCAATCAATCTGCAATCAATACTTTACTTTACTTTATAGTACTTTTATATTAATAAAAAACATATTATACTCAATAGTAAACTATTATATACCGCTAGAAGGAGTTTACTTATAATCACTACTTTCATTCTACTTCAGCAAGACAAAACTCAAGTTCCAAAACTCAATCCACAAACTCCCGAATTAGTCAGATATAGTATGGCTCACATGAGTTCCTTGGGGTGAACCAGTATTGTCTAAGTAGGCATTCTTTGTAATTCCTCTTTCCTGTGCTTGTTTGCCATCGCCTGTTGTGAAACTAAAATCAACAAGAAAAAATACTTATTATTTCTAATGATGATTCAATTTTAAATTTACCTTATTACCTGTAAATCGTAAAAGTAATAATAAAAATTTTAATTGATATTAACCTGAAATCATAACTACCATCAATTCCTTGATTGCTTTTGTAATTTAAAATTGGAACAGATCCACTTGCAGCATTATAATTAGGGCTATATCCTAGTGGCGCTGGATTACGATATGAATTATATGGATAAAGCTGGGGTGCGATGTTTGGAGAAACAGTTTGTGGATGTCCACTGGCACATGTTAATGCCAACACTGCTAAATAAATTGACAAATACATCTGGAAGAAACATTTATATGAACGTATGTTAAACAAAACAAATTAAACAAAAAATTTAAATTAAATTTATAAAATTATACTTTATTAATTAAAAATCTTACTGTACTAGACCAAGCTGCACTTGTTGTACTCACTTTGTTAACTGTTATTACGGAATCGGATTAAGCCATTTATAGGCAGGGATGCTACTATTTTTTGTTATGCCATCACTGAAACGTGAGATTTGCACACGCCCCTATTATCTCAATATCAGTTTTAACTACATTACACTTAATTACGGGATCGTTAAGCTTGTAGTAGACATTAAAAATTGTTAATCTAAAAAAAAAACATTATTTTAATTTCATATCAAATGCAAATTAAGATTAAGATATAAGAGATTTTTAAAATGCTTCGTTAGTATTGAAAAAATATCGGTCAAATGCAAGTATTATTCGCGCACCGAGGGTTCCGTACCATTCCATGATTATAGGTCAACGAGAAGTACAAGTTACGAAAATAAGTTTCTAATTTTCATAAAAATCTTGTCAAGAAAGCAATTACCTACCTAGCTAATGTCTTTTGGAGAAACAATTTTTGTCCTCCTTTCCGATAAAGACCGAGTAACAAACCTAAAGGATACTAGACCGATCGCTCTTACTAACTTTATCTAATAAAAAATTCTCAATTCTTCAAACGAATGACACATTTTATAATTAGCAATAAGTATTTCAGGCCAATTACTAGAAATGATTTTAATCTGGAATTTCTGGATGCCTGGAGCACAATAGTTTGTTAACTGAAACCTTACAAGACGCCACAACGTATGAGAGACAAATTAGGGTGTGCGCGTTTGAATCAGTACAACATAATCTAATGAGGTTCGCTTTAAAATGGTATATTTTTCCCACAATAATAACAAATCGAGTGGCTAACTATAGGTTATTCTGTAGCCCTTTAGCTTTAAAATAGCACAATGAATTCATGAATGATCTCCAGCACTGTTAAAATTTATTTATATTATATATATATATATATATATATATATATATATATATATATATATATATATATATATATATATATATATATATATATATATATATATATATATATATATATATATATATATATATATATATATATATATATATATATATATTATATGTTTGTTATAATGTAATTCTCAATTCTCTCGTAAAGAAATATGTAAATGTAATAAATTTTATTTTAAAATGTATTGCTTTGTTATTCTTATGTTATTGTAATTTTATAATTATGATTTAATATCTTATTTTAATTTAATCAGTTGACTAAGCCTTGTATAGCAAAACTCTATTATTATATTTATACCATAAATATATTGATTTACTATTTCATTATCAACAAAGAGACCATTACAATACCCTGCTATGTATAATATGTATATAAAGTAGCGCAAATAATTTCGACAGTAGACAAACAATGGATGTATTATTTTAATGTAATTGCGCTTAAATTAATAACTTATTAAGACGCATTATCATATTATGTTAAATACTAAATTTAATTTAAAAAAATGCTACTTATGTTTAAAATAACATTTGGAAATTACACAACACTCGTAAATACTGTATGTCTCGTACATAGTAAATAAATAGATTTTAAGAACAACCGGAAGGTATAAGTGTATCATTCTGTTAAAGAAGGTCAAACAATTTCATGAATCTCAGCATAAACAATAGTGATAACAATCTAACCGTTAATTAAACTCTGATTTAGCGTCGTGCTGCTTTTAATTATACAAGATCATTTACATTTTAACCGAAATGTATCACTATGTAATTTATTACTATGAACAAGAGAATAACATTGGCCGCTTGAAATACTTACTATCAGTATCAGTCCTCCTTGTTTGAAACACGTGCGTATATTTCGTTAGTTAATATAATTATTAAGTTAGTAAAATGACACCAGAACATATAAGTTGAAAATGATTACATAATAGACGGTGCCATCTAGCCGCCTTGATGGCGTAGTTGAATGACTGCGGGACAGATAAAGTTAAAGTAAGTTCAAATATCAATGTTATGTACTAGAAGTAATGTTAATTATATAGACATTTTCCTGTAACTGTTACAGAAAAGCGACATTGATTTATTTACTATAAATAAAACTCGTGCCAGAAATTTAGATAAAATAATTTTATCTAAATCGAAGTCAGTAAAATGTTTTGCGAGTTTAACCCTAGAAGCCTAATCTATTTCGGACAAAGCCTTAATATACGTCTCTGAGGCGTACACATATAAAATATCCTATTTTAGGTATATTATTTAATTATTATTTTTATTATTAAGCAGAAATTCAAATTTGGAATATAAACTAAAAATACCTATAATCACATTTACTTCTTCAAAATCAACTTAAACATATATTTTTTTAGGATATCAAATTTTTTTACGCTAATTATTTATTCTTAGAGCAAACATTACTAGTAATCAGTCTTTAAAAGACTAGCTTAACTTTAGGAGCAGTCTACACATATGTAAACCTTGTGCTCGCCACATACAGATTTTGTACATTTATTACACACTAATTTTGACATTCTCTTTTTTTTATAAGAGCAAAAGGTACAGTATTTACGTTTCTTTGGGTCGGGTTCTGTTTCTTGTCATTATTTGAATCTTTAGGTTTATCAAGGATTTGGCTTATATTTTCACGTAAAGATCTCCTCAATGTCGGAGCTTCAAGTCTCTTCTCCATCCAAGGCGTGACCAGGGTAGGCGCGCGGTGCGGACTATGTTCATAGCTGGAGTTCTGTGAGATGTTTGAACTTTAACAGTTGAACAAATATGTCCATTCTTTCCTCGGAGAGTATGACCACGAACACGATAAATCCGCTCCGAGTTGGTAGGTGGTAAAACAAAGCCTGCGCCAGATGATGGACCAGTTTCTGCAACAAGGGTTGGGTTGGTTTCTTCAGAGGGTCCAGATCCTTGTAAAGACGAAACGTACTCAGACACTTCATTATTTTTGTCCTTGCTTTGAACGTTATCGATAATCTGGCTACCCTCAACTTCGGAATCTGAATCTTCCTGATAAGCATTGTCTTCCTCGTTCGAAATTGCAAAAATATCGTCTTTGCCTAATATATTAGACCGTGACATATTTATATCTAAAACAACGCCGAAAAAAGATATAGAATATAGGAAAAACAAACAAAAGTAAAATCACTCAATCTTAGTTAAAAATTACACAAAGCCTAAATATACGTCTCACAAGCGTGCAACACTTCGATAAATTAAAAATGGCGGGATTTACCTTAACAATAAGGACACAGTGCTCTAGCTTCCGTCGGCCACTGAGGTGACAGAAGGGCACCACGCGCTAGCTTCAACCGTTAGAAAGAGGGAAACTATATTCGAATGCGTGTATGCCTCGCAAACGTAGATTAGGCTTCTAGGGTTAAGCATAAAATATACGAGTCAAATGGAGAACCCCTTCTTTTTTTCATCGGATAAAATGTATAAATTTTCTTTCCTTTTTATACAAAATTGATTGTTTTTTGTATATATTTATTTGGATAAGTAAGTATTTGATTATATAATATATAATTATTTACAATAAAAATATTTCATCATTAATTTACTTATTCGTTTTACTAATAATTCTGAGAACCACTCATTATTTTATAACACAAAAACTTTTCAACAAATTTATCTATAACATTTTGTTTTTTAACCTAGTGTGTAGTATTTTATTTATTCTTAATACTAAACCAATTATATATTCACGTTTTTTCCCGCATATACTCGTAGCAGGATAGCCAGAGGGAACCTAGAATATTTTTATGTGTTGATTAATCAAATTTATAATATTATATTATTATTATATTTTTAGTCATCAGATGTAACAAGTTAAATAGAATGACGAAACCAGTAGGTGTGCAATCTATATATTTTTACAACGTAGAACTATCATAAATTGTCTGTAGCGAGAGAAGCATAAGATGCCCGTGCCGCTTAATGGAAAGAATGTAAAAAATGTCCCTGGATGCGGTGGATGCGAGCTGCTCAAGAGCAGGATGATTGCCGCTCTATGAGGGAGGCCTACGTACAGAAGTGGACGGTAATAGGCTGGAAAGAAACTAGTGTATTAATGTTGTACAAAAACTTGGAAATATTAGTAAGTACTCTAAATTGCGTGCTGAGTAATAAAACGCCACACATGTGTAAAATATGTATGCATAATGAAGAATCATTGTTTTTTAAATTAAATATCTCTCAAAATTGAATTTAAATTCAGAACTATTACGTTCTAGCGCTTTCCACCAGCGCTTTGTTGTATCATGTTACGTAAAATATACTTATATTCTTTAAGTGTTATCGATATATTCATTTTTTTTTTAATTTCAAAGCAGTTAGTTGTCAAGTGTAAATAATCATATGTACATATATACGTATATGTATATTTCTTGCTCATGACCTTTTCAATTCATCTCGTATTCAAAGCATATTTGTACGTTTGCCGAAGTCATCTTAATATTCAATGTCCATCGTAGTTGAACTAAATGTTAAATGTATGGATTATTAACTGACTAATCACGAGGCGAAATAGTATTTATATTATGTAAATTTTATTTTTAAACATATGTTTTTCGGACATGATACGAAGATTTAATAAAAGAAATAAAATATATAAACATAAAATTCAAATAATCTTGGAGACAAGACAGGACAGGAGGACATTTAGATGTGATAGTATTTCCAGCCAAATTACCCTTTACACATATATATCTTTATACATATGATTAATATCTATTTGCTAGAATTTATAATATACATATATGCGTACTATGATTATATATGAGGATGTTGTGTGATATGTATGTACGAGTATATTTACACTGCCTACGCTGTATTGTGATATAAATTTGTTGGATTGTCTAGAAGAAATCGCTGATTAGCGATAAGACCACCTTTAATTTTGTTTTTTTTTCTTTTGCTTTTATTTTCATGATTTAAATACCAAATTGTGTACAATAAATAAATAAAACTCATTGGTCATATAAAGAATTAATTTAAATTAGTATTTCAAAAATTACACATAAATGGAGGAAATCAAAGTAAGGTTTTTTATCTATCAAAACCTATTATATCGACTTATCATCGAAGTAACTATAATTCACTAATTTATAAAAATAAAAATTGAAGTTCTTCAAGTAACAACTTATATTTATTATAAATTAAAAGAAAATCTCTATGCTGACGAAAGCCTCTATGCTGACGATCTACAAATTTTCATAAGTACACCTATTGATAACGTCCATAATGCTATAGCTGCGCTCATTTCAAATCTTGGCCATCCGATTCATATTTTCATTACAAATATATGACCATATCTCTGAATATAGGATTAAACTTAAATGGCTCACTCTGGTTTACACTATCCTTTTCCACCCGTACACTCCTGAATATGTCAAATCAAGGTTCAGTTTTCTAAGCTCAAATCATTCTCTCAGTGTGAGATCGCAGAGTGATAACAGATTGAAATTGCCTCTCAGCCGTACTCAAAACTATGGGGATTGCTGATGGGCTGCAGTCCTTTGGAATTCATTTCCGTGGGGAGTTCGTGGAGCTACTTCTGGCAACATTTTCAGACGTCGTGTTAAAAACTTCTTCCTATCACTATACACTATATGTGTAGAAGTTTTATACGTTACGTATTATATATACATATTTTTTTAAATGTATGTATGAATGTAAATATGTATCAAAGTACGTGTACACTAATCTGTGTTTATGTAAGTTTATTATTTATTTTTATTATTATTTTTGTAACTATTTATATAGATTGTAGGTAGTATGTATATATTATGTAATATTTTATGTAAGTGTATTAACAAGAGATGAATTTGTACACGGGCCTATATTCCAATGGTGATAAGGCCACCTTTACACCACAATTGTATCACACTCTTATTCTTTCTTTTCTGTAACTTTTATTCTTTGTGTTGGTATAGAAAAGTATTAAAATAAAATAAATAAATAAAGTCTTACATAAATGCATAATACAGATGATGATGATGGAATGAACAATCCTGATAATTAAGATCATCCCAGCTCAACTTATTACTATTGTGGCCAGTCAAGCCCGCCAGTTGAGCACGATTCGCCAGTGTCAAGTTGTTGTATGAAGAACATCAAGATTAAGGGATGATCTGGATCTTCTTCATACATTGTCATAGACTGGTATAGACGTACGTACGTATAGCATATGTACAGATACAGATATCAAAACTATGTAAACAGTCAATCAACAAGTCAAATTATATCCACATAAATACAAAACGAATTGCCCAAAAATGGAAGTGATTTTTAATATAATGCAGCTGTTGCTGTTTTTGTTTGATAATCTAAAGCTCTGACACATTTGATTCATTCTATAGAATGTTCTTAAATTTTTTTCTACGTAAGACTTCATCTCCAAAATTTTCAATGTGTAGTTAAGTTGAGGATGCTTATCACGTTTTAGGCAACGTGTCCGAAATAAATAAAAAAAAGGAATTTTATATGACATATATCTACAAATATTTTACTTTTGATTGATAAAAGTTTTATAAGGTACAGGTATATAGGTGTTTATTGTGGGTATCTTCATCGATTCCAAGTTAAATAAAGTAGCAATTTCCACAGAAAATATATATACAGAATCAAAGTTATAATTATAATATGAAAGTATCAATTTATTTCCAATTTACAAAACTTCAAAATATGTTCTAAAAATGTTTTTATATTTTCAAAATATTTTTCCTTCAAAATTCATGACACTGTTAAATAGCAACATCTTATTACATATAATATAGTTGAAGGTCACGATGATGATTTCTATATAAGTAGCGCGTGTGTGTAGTGTACCCATCGTGTCTTGATAGTTATATTCCGATCGGAAAGTCTATTAATTACTTTTACATTGACGATAGTATATATAATTTACCAAAAAAAATTACGTAATACATGAACGTAATTTCCACCCACTTAATAAATCTCGTTTGAATTAGAAATGTATAATTGTTTTTCATGTTTAATTTCTATTTTACATTAAAAAAAATATAAAATAGATTAATTATAACGTAACAAAAAAGTTCAGATAAATAAAAAATAAGCTTCAGACTTAAAGAATTTTATTCGATGTTTTATTTAACATTTTAAAGTAAACATTAATTACAAAATGTACAAAATATGGCACTGAGCGTGTGCTTGACAATTTATTTGTCGAGTATCTAGTCGTCAATTCACTTACTCAATATGGCAGGTATTTTCATTATCGTCAATAAATATTTGATTGAGCATACACTGTGGACTCAACTAATATTTTTAAATCGTTTCATATTTTATTAATTTATCTCCTGACAACGGGATTTTTGGGAATGGAGTCACCCTCAGGGTGAAAACCGGATTCATCAGCAACATAGTTAATGACCTCTTGCTTTCCGTCGTTGTTGACATAGGAGTAGGAACCACGTACGACAATTACTTGATGGGGCTTGTTCTCCTCATCGAGGATTTCCTTCACTTGACCAGTTTCGCTGCGAGAGATGCCATTTTCGGTTTCAAAACTAAAATAATAATTAGCACATATTATATAATTATTCCATTATGATGCACTTATACAACTATCTCACTAAGTTTTTAATCTTTTGATGCTGTCAGCTCAGAAGTTGTAGGAAGTAGAAAAATAGCATTTTAAAATATATATCATAATATTTATATAAGAATATATTTAAGGTCGAAGCGAATAAAAGCGGAAATAATAATCATCACTTATATGCTTACAATATTATGCCATGCTTACAATGTTAATTTATATTTTTTTTAGTATAGCTTATTTATATAAATCTTTCACCTGTATACGTAATTTCCTTCGGGTTGTTGGTCGAATTCGGACCGAAGAATTTTTGGTGGTTCCTTGATTTCGTCAACAGGAGCAGCAACTGTGAGGGCCACGAAGGCAAGTGCGACAATAATCTAAAAGACAAATTTATATTTTTATTTTTAAAGTACTTATAAAGTAAAGTACGTATAAAGTACTTATAAAGTAATTATAAAATAATTTCTTAATTTAATAACAACTTCAACTTATAAAACTATTGCAACATACCATTTGCATGGTGAAGTGATTTGGTTAGATGGTGTTGCACGCAAAAGATCGACTGATGCTCTAACACTGAATGCATTTTCATTTATATACTTCACCTGGCGATGGTAAAATAATGTAATATTAAAAGGCAAACACGCTTTGTATATTTCAACTACATAAATGACGTCTACTAATAATACCTAGTATTTTTATTTGTACAACGTGTCGCACTTCTATATTGCAATGCATAATTTGAAGAAGAAAAAATATATAAATTTGTTTTTAATATTAACTCTGAATAGTATTAAAAAACTATTGCAATATAATAACAAGCATTGTCCTATCTAGACCATAGAACCAAATTGAATAAATAATGTAAATTCAATAACTAATTCTTGTAATAATTTATAAAGTAAATTATATCAGCTTTATAAGTCGTGCAGTACACTTAGCTTGTGAGTTTTCATTGTTGCAGCTAGCAATTGAGATTTCAAGCATTTTTAAATCGTCTAATGTAAAGTCAGCAAAAACTCAATAGTTGTTCTTTTTTCTAATAAAAAATTACAATCTTATTTTTTTAATATCAATAACCTCAATAGGTTTTACTTAATATCATTAGGATCGTCAACAGATATGGAAACATACACATCTACACTACACAACTACACATTCTCTCCACATAAATCAAAAAAAAATATCAAAATAAAGTCTAACCAAATAAACATAGATGTATTATAAAGATTTAGTTTTTTTACCAGTATTCCTTATTGGCCGGTAGTGACCTTAATAGTACAAGTTCATATATTTTTTATTCGTTTCGGATTCTGTGTTGTTTTTTATGATCTTTTGATCTTTAATTATACGTATCTCGTATATACATCTCTAAATAGTAGATGTCTCGCAAGGTCACTACTCCAAGAATTGTAATACTTTTTCTACTAAACTACGAGTTTTTGTTAAATATGATTTATTAGTATATGATATACAAAATAGTAGCGTTTACTTGAAATAAAACGTATATTAAAATACTTACCTAACTGGAAGCTTTTATATTGAGAGAGCATTTCCGTTTCCGTTTATTTAGTACCGTATGTCTAGCGATTGCGCGCCATTTCTTAGTTTCTTGCAAGATTGCACGTCATTTGGAATCATTGTTTTAACTGAAACTTAACTGGAAGTAAGTATTTTAATATGCTTTTTATTTCAGGTAAAACGCTGCTATTAAAAACTAACCGTACTTAACTTACCGTAACTGGAAGCTTTTCCATTGAGTGAGTCTGTTTGTTATTCGCCCGGTGGCGCCACTTGATTGATTTTTATTGAAATTTGTCATTTGTAATTTTAATAAAACTTACGCCAAAGTTATTGTCGCAGAATTATTCAAGCATGTATATAAATCTGTGATTAGGATTTATAAATAAATTTGGTGCATATCCTTCCTAATAAAACGTTATCTTGACAGTTTATAGACATTAATACAATTATTCAGTTTGCAATATTTAGAATTTTGTTTCCGTATTCAGATATAGTAACATTAACCATTATACAAATAGAAAAAGTGCTGACATGTTACAGCACCTTATTTGAAGCTCTGCAAGAAATCTTCAATACGGTTGACGCTCTTATAATGGCACAGTACGTAGACGTTGACCTATTTAAATAAAGAACACTGAGATAATAACTGTATTTTTGAATAATGCTTTTTTATTTATTTCAGTTACTTTATGAAATTAGGATCATCCGGTGAGGTAGACTTACCGCAGTACCACATTTTTAAAACCATAAGTAAAAAATGTGGGATTACTGCTGTAATTCACGGGGCGTAATAATACACGGGACAGTTAATAAACACGGGGCAGAACAATAGGTTTTTCTATGAATGGGCATTTTACTTTACAAAAGCACAGCACAGTGCGATCCACGCAATAGAACTTTGTTGACTGGTCTCTTGACTGTTAGCTGAAACAGAAATGCTCTCTCAATATAAAAGCTTCCAGTTATGGTGAAGTTTTTAATACTGTGATTAAATATTATAAAGAAAAGAAGTGGTAGAGAAAATTATCACAATTAATAGACAGATCGATTTTAACAAGATCGATTTTAATATGCTTTTTTTACAAGCATAAACTTGAAAATATTTTTAGACCTCGTACTAATTTGTCTATAAGTAACTTTTATTTTCTGGAAAACCTACTCAAAAATTATTTAATACTAGATTTTTAAAACAATTATTTATATTCCTTAACAAAATAATAATTATAAATACAACTGCGCGGACTAGCTCCACGCTTTATTCTAAGTGTGGTATACAGTGAGAAGGAATTGAAAAAAGCTACGGTCTCTAGATACCTCTGTCGGGTCGTCAAGTGTCATCAATGTCTCCATACATGTCTCTTGAGGATCCTCACACTTTTTGCATGACCACCTAAATATTATCGATACTGTGTCTTCAAAGGTGTTATCACTGAATATTGCATCATATCCTACGAAGAGATCTTTCTTACATGCGTGGCTATGAGAAGTTCCTGCAGAAATTCCGAAGAATCATCTCTTTGTGCTCCTCTATGACACCCAAAGCATCCCAAATTTCTTTATGCTAAGCTTTATCTACCAATCAGTCACTTTTTAATTAAACAGATAGATAAATTTGTATATTTATTTTATTTCAAAATTGCTTAAAATTTCATATATATGAATGAATTTATAACCGTAATTTAAAAACTCTGAAATCGAATCTATAAAAATACGTCTAGAAATGTAGCTATATAATATAAAAGCAGGTTATTGGTGAAAATTGAAATTGTAATGAAATTGTATTTTATCTAATCAAAATTTGTATTAGATGGTGGTTTTGGAAAACAAATTCCTTAAAGAATTGTTTAGCTTTCCTTTAACATTTCCTTTGAGATTGAAATGAACACTGACTGTTCTGTAAACGGTACACATAAATTATATTTTTCACGCAGTATGATGTGAATAGTTTTACTTGTTTTATTTTTCCATCACTTTCACATTTTATCCCACATATGGAAAGATAGGCAAAGCGAAAGCCACTTTTGGCCACTTCACAATTTTTCTTCGCTTCCGTCAAAAAATTTTAGACATGTTGTGTGGTGGAAATCAACACCGCACTTTACCAGAACGAAGAAGAAATAATATTAGTATATAATATACATATGAATGTCCACTATTCCCCTTTTTCCTCTCAAATATTCAATATTGCAACGTTTTAATTTAATTAAGACATATTTCGAACGAAAATAAACACACAGACTTAAATATAAAAGTTACCGATATACCTTCTAATATCGACGAGGCTACAAAATATTATATTATTAACATTTTATCAACTCCATTGTTTTAGCATTAGTAATAAATATAGAAACCAAGAAAACGACAATTTTAAATTCAGTAATATTTATTTGGTATAAAAATACCACATAACAACTATTAATTACAAAATGTACAAAATATGGCACAGTAAGTGAACTTGTAGTAGTAGCTGTAGTTGAGAGTCAGCTAAATATCTGTTCATTTACTTATAGGCGAAGTTTTCCTTTTTTCACACTATATGTAACGTTTGTATCGATTAGTGTTTATCTTCTCGCGACGGGAACTTTGGGGATGGAGTCACCTTCAGCGCGGTAACCGAATTCGTCAGCAACGTAGTTGACGACCTCTTCCTTGCCTTCGCCGTTGATGTAAGAGAAAGAGCCGCGGACAGTTACGACATTGTGGGGTTTGTTCTCTTCATCCAAGGCTTCTTTGACTTCTCCAACTTCTTGGCGCTTAATACCATCGTCAGATTCAAAACTGAAAAATAATAAAATAATTATTTATTGATTATTGTTAAATCATATTTAGATTATTACAGTACTACATAGACATTTTTTATTTAAAAAAGCTTGGATTTTCGTTATTATAGTTATTTTAAAGACACAGTATACTGTATCTTTAAAATAATGGAGAAACATACAATAAAAAGCTTACCCGAATACGTAGCCACCATTGGGTTGTTGGTCAAACTCTGAGCGAAGGATCTGAACTAGGACACGTGGTGCCTCCTTAACATCGACGGGAAGAGCGGCAACAACAGCCACAAGGGCAAGGGAGATGATGATCTAAAAAATAAAAAAAACATCACCTTAATTAACAAATTAACAGAATATATTATCATTTTAATTAATAAAAAAATTGTATTGAGGTAAAAATAGTTTTAAATTAAATTTAAACAAAGCAATAATTAAATCGTAAAATAAATAACGATGATCATATTATATTAATTTTGTTGATTAAAATATTTCTACAATATATAAAATAATACACAACACTTATATTCAACTAACCACTTTCATGATGATTTGGTTTGATTCGTTGCTAGCAAATGAGCGACTGATACCCAAACGTTCGAAACGATTGCTTTTATACATTTCCCTCGACTGTGACAAACATTTTTAGGCGTGCCTCCTTATGCATCCTTGCCTATGTGAGTAGTCGTTTTATAAAATTTTACATCGTACATAATAATTTATACGCGTAGTAATTATGGGTTCGTATACTCGTATAATTTTTAAGATATTAATATAATAGAGATAAGTAAACATTAATGCCTTAAATATGAACTAAACAAAAAAATTGTAAGAATTGAAAGTGTATGGAAAAAATGCTTCTTATAGCAAATAATGAAATTTTATTATACTTATGTGTGTGAAGATGTATGAAAATTCAAAATGATTAATAGCTCTTGGTTTTATGATAACAGTCGCGGGTTCACTATTCACGCTCGCCCAGGATAGATATTTGAGTAATATTAAAATTAGTGACACAAAAGTCGTCAGAAATATCGTTTATAAAGAAATAACTTTTTCACCATTAGGTTCACGTAACAGATATGTCATTAATGAACTGTTTTTCATACCTGCCTCACATCGGAGTAAAATTTGAAAGAATATTTTATATTTTTTTATAAAATAATATATATACTAGCTTCCACCCGCGACATTGTCTGCGTAGAATAGTTACTTTGAGATAACTTTAACCCACGACTATCTACTATCTCTCTCTCTCTCTATATATATATATATATATATATATATATATATATATATATATATATATATATATATATATATATATATATATATATATATATATATATATATATATATATATAGATAGACACGCGGCCTTTTTCAGAACTTTTAAAGGGGAACAATCCTCGATTTCGAAACATTCTTCATTGGTGCTCCGCTCCTATTGGTCTTAGCGAGATGACATAGTCGATAGCCTTTCTCGATAAATGGGCTATCTAAGACTGAAATAGTTTTTAATTCCTGAGATAAGCGCGTTCGAGCAAACAAATATACATACAAACTGACTCTTCAACTTTATTATATTAGTATAGATTTATATGATATAATAGATATAATGATGTGATTGTCATGATGAAAACCTACTGTAAGCATATAAAGGATTCATAAAAACCCTCTTTACATATAATACTATATAACAGACTTCACTCTACTTTAATAACGGATGTATGTACAGTCAATAAATACCAAGAGAAACCACCACAGTTTTGTTAAGAACAGTTGCTGCATTGTGTCCTCTGTTGTATCAACACTATTGTGTTGTGTGGTGTATTGTGTTGTGTGTTGACGATGTGAGCTTTTATTGTGCTTATACACTATTGCTGGCATTTTTACGTGAGTATTACAATATATCTTCACAATTTTACGATAGTCGTGTAACTTCAAAGGATTACCTAAAATGTTCTTGTTTTGCTATAATAAAGTTTTGGTTAAAGAATTAAAGTTTAATTCACAGTTCTAGTACTGCACCAGCTAGTGGTAACATTCAGTTTAAAGTCATCTTTTTCTTCTATTTAAGGACCAATTTTCTGAGGTCAAAATAATACAGCATTTTTCTAATGGATCTATTATTCTGTACCGCGATAAGCATCACTAACTTAATATGTACAAAGAAGGTCTCAAAGTGTACTTATCTTGATTTTCTTAGATTAGGTGCTGGTGCTGAAGGATATTATAACTGATGTAGGTATTGAATAAGTCGCTAAGGAAGTTCCAGCACATGTTTTATTTTTTGTGGTACAATGAAGACAGGAATTATATTTTTAAAATCTATTCATGATATCAAAAAACCAAAGTACTTGAGAATAAGTACGCTTCTGTTCTTATCACTCTATTACTAAATATGTACATTTAGGTGAATTTGTGTTAATTAAAAAGTAGAAACTAACAGAGTATGTTTTATTTCATTATTATTTATATATGAGATTAAATATTGTGATTTTACATGTAAAGCATAACAGGAAGGACTAGTGAGTCTTTATGTAAGTAAATGTATGATGTTAACAAAGATTTTATTTTTCTTTATCTTGTTCTAATAATTCACCCAAAAATAGGGACAAATACCACTTTTAACAACACAGTACCTATATATTTAATTACTGTGATTCTCTTGTGCCACCGATTTTAAATTTATCTAACGTTCTTAACTTAACTCATTTATCTAACAAGTAGAAATATTTATAAAAAAATAAATGTAGAATTATAAGAAAAAAAAAGGAAGATACTTAGATTTATATTAATAATTCTTTTAAAATTCAAATATACACATCCGGTATTCAAATGATATACAAACCATGAACTTGTGTAAATAACACGTTATTTATATAAAGTATGATATAGAACAATTTTTTTTTTACTTTCATACTTATTCCCACGTTAAGAAAAGAAGGTAAAGATAAAGCTAAATGGTAAAATCTCGATCGATCTCCGCTTTCCGCCAAAATTTAAGACATGTTGTGTGATGGAAATCGACACCGAAAATAGCTTTACAAGAGCGAGGAACAAATAATGAAGATTTTACGTGTGCATATAACTATTTACAAGTTGCTTTTTGTTTCTCTGTCTTTATTTCCGTTTGTCCGGGCTAATCCCTGGAATAGTTGAATCGATTTTTATGAAACTTTCTGTAAAAGATAGCTGGAGGCTGTAGAGCAACATGTAAGCTTTTTCTCCTTTTACCTTTTATCGCTTACTTATATTCGCTAGAATTACTAAATAATAAATATTATTGTCCATTTTTGTCCTTTCTCCTCCAATTTTGCAAAGTTTTAATTTAAATACGATAATTTCGTACGAAAATAAACACAGACTTAGATATAAAAATTATCGATATACCTTCTAACTTCGACGAGGCTACAAAATATTATATTATTAACACTTTATCCATGCGATTGTTTTAGCATTAGTAATAAATATAGAAACCAAGAAAACGACAATTTTAAATTCAGTAATATTTATTTGGTATAAAGATACCACATAGCAACTATTAATTACAAAATGTACAAAATATGGCACAGTAAGTGAACTTGTGTAGTAGCTGTAGTTGAGAGTCAGCTAAATATCTGTTCACTTACTCTTATAGGCGAAGTTTTTTTTATCACACTATATGTAACTAGGTGTGTATCGATTAGAACTTTGTTTATCTTCTCGCGACGGGAACTTTGGGGATGGAGTCGCCTTCAGCGCGGTAACCGAATTCGTCAGCAACGTAGTTGACCACCTCTTCCTTGCCTTCGCCGTTGATGTAAGAGAAAGAGCCGCGGACAGTTACGACATTGTGGGGTTTGTTCTCTTCATCCAAGGCTTCTTTGATTTCTCCTACTTCTTGGCGTTTAATACCATCGTCAGATTCAAAACTAAAAATAAGATAATAATTACTTGTAAATGAATGATATATGGAAAATATTTTCCGTAACAAGCGATATGTTTAATAAAACTTTTTTTCTCGGATTCCTATTAAATAATATTTATACTAATACAATATCACAAGATATTATTTAAATATTTAAATAATCAGATATTTTTATTATTTCAGTCAAGATTAAAAAGATGAAAAAAAAAATAAAAATCTTACCCGTATCTGTAGCCGCCATTGGGTTGTTGGTCAAACTCTGAGCGCAGGATTTGTACTAGGACACGTGGTACCTCCTTAACATCGACGGGAAGAGCGGCAACAACAGCCACAAGGGCAAGGGTAATGATGATCTAAATAATAAAAATTTCACATATATTAGCAATATAATAGTATATATTATTATTTATTTCATTTTTCGTATGAACAGCTATAATTTAATTGTTAATTTTATTGCAAAAATGTGATCATTTAAAACTATTTTTACTATGCTTAAACAAACACACTACTTTAATATTCAACTAACCACTTTCATGTTGGTTTGGTTTGATTTCGTTGCTATCAAATGAGCGACTGATACCCAAACGTTCCAAACGATTGCTTTTATACATTTTTCTCGGCTGTGACAATCATTTTTTAGGTTTTTAATTTTTAGGCGTTATCTATGTGAGTCGTGACGCACCTGATTGTATAAAAATCTACTCGTCTATGTTATATTATAAAAAATATTCATTTAGATTTTTTATTTAAGTATAATTATATGTAAGTATATTTTAAAATGTATATCTGCGTTACGAATATATATATATATATATATATATATATATATATATATATATATATATATATAGATATATATATATATATATATATATATATATATATATATATATATATATATATATATATATATATATATATATATTTGTAATAATGATTATTTTATACATCACTTGAAGTTGTTATGTTATAACATTTTATAAGCAATTAAAAGTAAACTAAAGGCTAAAAGTATATTAGTCTGTCCCCGCACATTTCAAACACGTCTATAATATAATGAATATAATTACAGAGAAAATTTATCCACTGCTGAACGTCAATTGAGTTATTGTTTTAATTTTTTTTTTTTGCGGTATTCAACTAATTTGTGTACAATAAAGTATAAAGAAATAAATAAACATAGGACTCCTAAAAGAACAGTAGTCGTCCCGGAGCAAATAGCATCCGACTGCAGCCAGGCACCTTTTTTTAAATCGTTTGTTCATCGTGCTGTGTGTGCTCCATCAACCTTCTGGAGAAATAGCCGGCACTGTTCCACTTTAGCGTGATCAGATCGGTGACTTTGGTGACTTTCACATATAGTGATAAATATAAATGTTTATTATTTCATAATTTTGTAGTAAGGACGTAAGTTATATACTAGTACTACTACTAACTGATAAGTTATGTACTATCTATGTATTTAATAGTCCTTAATCCTATAATTCCCTATTTTTCTACGTCAGAACTTTTGCGACTCAACAAGACTTAGTATATTTATTTTTAGTTCATTTCCACCATCATTGACATTAAAGCCTAATTTAATATAAGTATATTTCATTAAAGTTAATAAATAAACCTTATAAATCTTACTTTTACATAGAGTATTTTTATTCCCAAATACTTATAACAAATTTAGTTGCAGCGGTGCGAAACCGATGACGTAGGTATCCTTCATGTCCCTGATCGACTTCAAAATTGTACAAATTTAAGCAAGAACCGATATGTAGAAAATAATATTTTAATTACTTTAGAATAAATAAAATTAAAATTAAGTCAACGAAATGACTTACATATTATCTACCAATAATATTTATTTATTCTAAAGTAATATATATAATAACTTACTTTTTACTTTTCAGGTCGCATTTAAGTTTGTTCATATAGCTTGGTATAATTTTGAAATCGGCTTAATTTTCTTGTTAAAAATAATTTTATTTCTACTTGTTAGCTTTTTGTTTTAGTCTGTTCTTTACCTACGTTGAGTGTAGGCGAGAATATTCTCTAATAAGTACTGGTGTACAAATATTACAAAAGATCTTACAACTAACTACGTTCAATCTTATATAAAACAAATTTAAATTCCATATGACTTGATCGAACCCTAACATCCCATATTTATATGAGACCATATTTATATGAGACCAGCTCTAAATCATGACCTACCATACAAAAAAGCAAAATTAAAATACATTCTTAGTTGGGGAAATAATCTCGTAATATACATACAAAAAAATATGATAATACCTCCATTTTAAAATCAGTTAATAAGTAACTTATTGATATTACTTTTAACACCACTGACACTGCAGTTAAAACTTATATATTATTTATTTTGTCTATTTTGTAATCTTTGGTATATATATATATATATATATATATATATATATATATATATATATATATATATATATATATATATATATATATATATATATATATATATATATATATATATATATATATATATATATATATATGTGAGCAATCAAGAATTGAGCAATTGTATCTTCCATCATCACCATACGCGAATAATCCAATAGTACACAATTAGCTTTCATTACGTCCTTTTAATATCTGTCGTCATCAGCTCATTATTATTATCATGGATAATGACTATAGAAGCAAATATTTGCTTTTTATAAGATATTTTATAAAACACCTATAAAATGAGAAAGGTTCCTCGATTCTCCTAAAACTTCATCATCAAATCCTGACACTGTGACAGTGGGGCCACCCCAGAAGTAATCTCTTTCAAACAAAAAAGTATTACTCAATTCGGTTCATTCATTAAAAAAATTACATGTCAAACATACAAACCAACTACTTTTTGGAATACTAGTATTTATATTTACTCAGAAAATTCTATTCAAGATATCAATAGATCCAATTTGCAAATGGCGCCTACTGAGACAACCGCTAAGGAAATCAGTATATACTGCCCATGTTTCAGTGAAAGAAACCTGAATATATTCAGGTGATACATTCAACTGAGATTTTCCAAGAAATTCCAAAAATTTCGTGCATATTTCAGATATAAAGAAAGGGATTCTAACAAAAAGTTTATCAATGAACAAACTTCTAATATGCTACAAATAATTATAGGACTAACATTTTATATATTCTGGAATAAAAATATTAATTAGGAAATGGCAAAATATGGCTTTTCTTAGCTATCTTCTAACTAACTTGTGAGATTTCCAACTTCACTAAATGGCAATTTAATCAAAATATATTTCAGATATGAGCAAAACATCAATATAAAGACTATCGATATACCTTTTAAGTTCTACTTCTCTACAAAATTATTGTACTGCTTACATTTTATAAACTCGATTGCTTTTAGGATTAGTGATAAATATCGAAAGCATGAAAACGATAACTTTAAATTCAGTAATATTTATTTGATATAAAATTACATAACAACTATTAATTAGAAAACGTACAAAATATGGCACAGTAAGTGAACTTTTAGTTAGCTGTAGTTGAGAGTCAGCTAAATATCAGTTCATTTTCTCTTATAGGCGAAGCTTTTCTTTTTTCACACTATATGTAACGAGGCGTGTATCGATCTGATCTGAGAACTGTGTTTATCTTCTGGCAACGGGAACTTTGGGGATAGAGTCGCCTTCAGCGCGGTAACCGAATTCATCAGCAACGTAGTAGATGACCTCTTCCTTGCCTTCGCCGTTAATGTAGGAGTAAGAGCCGCGGACAGTTAAGACTTTGTGGGGTTTGTTCTCTTCATCTAAGGTTTCTTTTATTTCTCCTTGTTCTTGGCGTTTTATACCATCGTCAGATTCAAAACTAAAAATAAGATAATAGTTACTTGTAAATGATGAATGAAAACGTTAAATAACATTTATATTAATACAATATCACATGATCTCTTTTTTAAATATTTAAATAATCAGATATTTTCATTATTACGGTGGATAAAACTACTTTGTCGATAAAATAATTGAGAAAGATGAAGAAAGAAAAAATAATAAAAAGCTTACCCGTATCTGTAGCCGCCATTGGGTTGTTGGTCAAATTCTGAGCGAAGGATCTGTACACGTGGTACCTCTTTAACATCGACGGGAAGAGCGGCAACAACAGCCACAAGGGCAAGGGTAATGATGATCTAAATAATAAAAATTTCACATAAATTAGTAATATAATAGAATATATTATCATTTTAAAAAAATAATTTTTTTTTAACAGAAATAATTTATTTGTTAATTTGATTACGATAAAGTGATCATTAAGAAATATTTTTAATATGCAACTTTTACTACAAATTCAACTAACCACTTTCATGTTTGTTTGGTTTGATTCCGTTGCTATCAAAGGGCGACTGATACTCAAACGTTCCAAACGATTGCTTTTATACATTTTTCTCGGCTGTGACAATCTTTTTTTAGGCATTTATATCATTATCTATGTGAGTCGTGACTACACCTGATTAGTATAAAATTGTGTTATATAAAAAAATATTTCATTTAGATTTTTAATTTACATATCATTTTCAAATTAATGCGCTACGCGAACGTTCTACGCTACCAATGGTTATTCGTTATCTTTACTTGATGTTATTATATTATAACAATTTATGAAGAATTAAAAATAAATTAAATTAAACTATCTGTACAAGTACGCATCTATCCTCAGTATCAGTATCAGTATTTGATAGGTTTTTATATAATATCTGTAATTCAACATCAAGAAGGACAACAAGAAAATTATTCGTATAAAATTAATATTTTTTAATTGACGTAGATATATATATATATATATATATATATATATATATATATATATATATATATATATATATATATATATATATATATATATATATATATATATATATATATATATATATATATATATATATATATAACATTTATGTTATATAGGTGCCTTCGTTTTTGATGTAAATTCAAAATTATTAATAACACTTGCTGTTATGCTAAAAGTTGGGGGGTCGACGACGAGTCAGTCGAACTATCATATTTTATATTAAAATGATATGATTTTTAATTATGATTAACATTTTCATAGTCAGGTTCAGGTTCAGGTAGTTCAGGTTGTCATCAGAAAACATGTTATGATGATGATGGATAATGATGATGTTTTCTGGTGACAACTCGTTGTTATTAATACTTGCTGGCATACTGTACCATTTGTACATAATAAATAAATTTATTGAATCAACGTACGTATAATAAGTATATAATAGTTGGATACAACTCTCTATAAGATCTCAACTATGTTGAAAAGAAACCGATAGATATCATTGTCCCTATCATATATTCTACTCAATTATGTAGAAAAATTTAATGCCTGCCTTCAGACTATCAAATAAGATCATATAAAATAACAAATAATTGAAGTTAGCAGTAAGTCTAAACAATTTGCAAAATTTAACAAGTTTCTTGTTATTCTTGTTCTTCTCCAAGTTATGATGTTTCGAATGTGACACTAGAGCACAATTCAGGCTGTTAGAACCATAGTAGCCTAATTGCAAAGACATTAATTGTCTATATGAAGGAAACTAAAAATGTGTAATTTTAAATTATTGCTTAATAAAATACTGTAACGAAACTAGTGTTTAATTACGTTTTATAAATAATAAATTTACGCATTTTATTTATATTAAAATTATTTTATTGTATCTGGTGGATATACGTGTTTTCTTACAAGTAGGCCACTCTGGCATTAAATAATGTCAAATGAATGAATGAAAACAAACTTAAGCCGTTATTCATGTAAATAAACTATGTTACTTATCTAAAACGTTGATTATATTTTAAGGAAAAATATTTTATGCTTATTTCCGAGCTGGTATATCATTCATCGAATGCTGTACTGATCTTGACTTTGGCCCTGAAAAGAGAATGAATTCTTAAACGTCTCATGGATTCACTGTGCAAGTGCACATTGCGTGAAACTCTATGGCCCCCTTAACGTGCAGTAACTCTCATATCCAACTATACCCGCTCTTAGTTGTGATCTTTCCCTATCTTACCAAATCCTACTAATACCAACTTCAAGATTTCTGTTTATTCTTGAAATAAACAATTTATAAATCTTAAGAAGCCGAGATCTTTTGGACTATTGTTTAGCAATTATACCACTCACTCCTACTTCCACCATCAAATTAACTATTTAAAATAATTTCTACGCGCTCTGGTATGTTCGAAGTACGTGTTAACATTTAAATTATGTGATCTTTGAAGATTTGTTTTCTAAAGAATTGAAAGTTCTACCAATATAACACGTTTGAGGCTTCCTACAACTACCCCAATATCCTCATAGATAGATACATAGATTTTGTCATATGTTTCCGTCGCGAGAATCACGAGCTGTTTTTAAAACAGACTAAGATGAACCAGTCTACTTTCACTAATTTTTTTAAGCCTTTATCAGTTGTATGATCTCCTATCAGTAGCAAGAGCATACAGAGACAAAAGAACAATATCGCCTCATGTTATGGCCGCTATCTAGGAATCTCTTACACTCAATCAACAATGCTATGTTCAGCAAATCCAACTAAATCCTTAATGATATAGCAGATATTCTTTAGATAGACTCTTTAATGACGTTACCCAATCTATAAAACTGCTTAGATCTGGAAGGGCTATTTGAAGAACATTAGGATAGAAATTTTACCACGTTAGTCACCAATTATAAACTATGGTTCCATTTTGAAGAACTGTGCTGCTGTGCATTTCTTATTTTCTTTTATTTATTCATTTATTTCAAGTCATGTAAGAATAAAAAATGTTGTTTTTTCATTTTACTCTAGTAACTTCATTACGGTAATCAGTGATAAATATATTTTTAATTCAACGTACTTCTTAGAGGAAAGCTAAAAAATTACTAGTATGAAAGAAGTAGTATTCAATGTTTTTAATTGTAAAATCAAACGCAATCGTCTCTAGACGCAATATTAACGCAACTTTCGAACAGCTTCAGCCACATCTTTCTTTTTTAAAGAGCTTTTTTTTCCATCTTAACATTTATACCCCATGGACGTATCAAGCTGAAATTAAAATGAAATACCAAGAGTCTATTGTCCTATGTCCTTAAAGCACAGAAACAAGAAATTAAGTTAGTTAACTTACATATATTGTACGTCCTGTTGAGTTTAAGTAATTAAATAAGTACTGAACTGAGGGTTCAGTGCGAATACTACGCGCACTTGACCGATCTTTTTTTTTATTTGTTTGGCATCATTCCTTGTGTTCAAGCATTGATTTTTCTTTTACTCGTTATCACAAGATTGTTTTATTAATTTTTGTAGTACATGTCTCCTTTTTACTTTTGGGGTTATTTTATTTTGTACCATACTAGTGTTCTACACTATCTAACTTTGTAACTTTGTGTACTACGATATTCGAATACTAATACAATTTCTTTAATAAAATTGTTTATAACCTCGAAAAATATAATTAAAATTTAACAGTGCCATAGTGGCCTAAGTCACAGAGGCCACTGTGGCACTTAGATTTTAGTTATTTTTAAGAGTTATAACTTTAAGCTGCCATTTTTGTAATAATCATGTAATCGATTTCAAATAAATGTGATTTTGTAGATTGTTGAAATTGTTCACAGTTAATGTAAGCTTAAAAGTCCTTTTTCCTATTTCCGATTTAAAAATCAGAAGCTAACATATAAAAAATACAATATAGAGTGGACTAAAGCTAATTTAATATAAAACTACACTGAACTAGCAATGTTTTCAAATTTAGAATTCTCAACAACTTATGAATCGCTAACGTTGAAAAATAAAATCACCGCCAACCACCTTTCATTCAGTCAAATTTTTTCATAATCCTTAATCATATGCCTATGTATTTTTAACTTATATGTTGAAAATATTTCATACACCCGCAATCTTATATTTAGATGGAGAACTGAAAGATATATAAAGTTAGATAGTGGAAATATCTGCAATTATTAAATTATTGTTTAGATTTTTAGATATAGATTAATCACAAGATATTGGACATATTTTTTTTTAATTAAACAACTATTTCAATTTATGCTTGTTCTATGAATTACTTTAGATAGTAACTATAGATATCTCATCTTATTTTATTATAAAATAATTTGAGATTAGCTTATGTTTACAGAAATAGCAAATGTCAATTTTCATGTTTCTCTACACTGCTTGCCTCCAGTTATCGACTCCAGCATTGTTAACCATTTTTTTATAAAAATATATTTTTAATTGAATATAGCTCTTGTATTGCTGAATAGTAACTACTCGTAGCATTGCAAAGAAAGCATACGTCACATATACACTAATGAACAAGGTAGATTAAAATTTGTCGCCGTTAGTATAAAACTTCTAAGATAAAATTATTTTCTTTTTATTTGATTACAAGACTTAGATTCCACTACCGTACAATCTGTCCCAGTCCGATTATTTTTTCATAAATGACAATTTACTACTGCTATGTAAGGTCTCGTTTTATACGTTTATACATTATATAGAAAAGCACATAAAAAGATTAATTGCCTTGAAAAAGTAAAGATACGTCTCATAATTTTCTAAAATAAATTAAATAAAACCGAAACATTTTTGTGCCACCGATGTTAAATTGACTCATTTACCTCTTATTTCTAAATTGATTCATCTCGCCCCACCACTCTGGCTTAAAGTAAGCACAGCTAATTTTAACTACAGTATAGAAATGTTCTGCATAAGAGACAAAATGATGCAGAAAACTTAAAAGCTTCCCTTAGGAAGAGCTTAATCGTATTTTAACCTTCTATTATTTACGATTAATTGTATACACAAAACAGGTTTACATACGTTCACACACATACACACGCGCCTACGCACAGGCATGCACACACATAAACATATTCTTACACATTTACTTACACTCACACATTCACAACCATCACACCCACGTACACACATAAACATATAAAGACATTTAAATAGTATAAAGTATTTAAGTTTCTTTTCTCTCCTCTTATTGCACCCGCTCATATCTCAGGGAGCTATAACAATATTTTTAGCGTGTAAATGAAAATGCAATATAATTCAATGGTTGAGATTCTCACTCAATCATCATTAGCCGAGTGAGATATATTCCCGTAATTTTTAATTTATAACAAATGATGATCTCTAGTGTATTTTGGTTTTATGAAAATAAGTTATTATTATTATTATTATTACAGCTAACTAAAAGAAATATTAGTAAGAAAAATATTGCTTAAACTTATTTAGATTTCGTTTAGAATTGAAATAGGGAGCCTAGTGCTTAAATATTTCGTTATTCGCTTTTTCCCTAAAGTTCAAGACATAGCGTAGCGTTGTGATGAAAATCAATCTTATCCACTGGATTGCTTTTAACATTAGTAATATATATAGAAAACAAGAAAACGACAATTTTAAATTCAGTAATATTTATTTGGTACAAAAATACCACATAACAGCTATTAATTACAAAATGTACAAAATATGGTACAGTATGTGCACTTTTAGCTAGCTGTAGTTGAGAGTCAGCTAAATATCAGTTCCTTTACGCTTATAGTTGAAATTTTCTTTATTCACATTATATGTTACTAGGTGTGAATCGATCAGAACAGTGTTTATCTTCTCGCGACGGGAACTTTGGGGATGGAATCACCCTCAGCGTGGTAACCGGATTCGTCAGCAACGTAGTTGACGACCTCTTCCTTGCCTTCGCTGTTGATGTAAGAGTAAGAGCCGCGAACAGTTACGACATTGTGGGGTTTGTTCTCTTCATCAAAAGCTTCTTTGACTTCTCCAACTTCTTGGCGCTTAATACCATCGTCAGATTCAAAACTGTAAAATAAGAAAGTGATTATTTTTGTAACAATAACCATGATGTATGGAAAAGTTTTCTTTACGATTGAGGTGTTTAATCTTCTCGTTTTCCTTTTAAATAATAATTCATTTAAAACAATATCATTAATAATTTTTGGTATTTTCGTTATTACAGTGGCTTATACGTCTTTATTTATACAAAATGGTGAAGTATGAAAGATAAAATAAAAAGCTTACCCGAATACGTAGCCACCATTGGGTTGTTGATCGAACTCTGAGCGAAGGATCTGAACTAGGACACATGGTGCCTCCTTAACATCGACGGGAAGAGCGGCAACAACAGCCACAAGGGCAAGGGAGATGATGATCTAAAAAATACAATTTATAAAATTGTATTGAGTCAAAATATTTTTTAATTGAACAGCAATAATTAAATTGTTAATTTAATAACAATACTCGTATAGTTATGAAATTAAAATATTTTACTATGTTTAAGAAAATACACAACACTTATATTAAACTAACCACTTCATGTTGGTTTGGTTTGATTTCGTTGCTAACAAATGTGCGACTGATACCCGAACGTTCGGAATGATCGCTTTTATAAATTTTTCTCGGTTGTGACAATCTTTTTTTCTATGTGAGTAGTCGTGACGCACCTGATTTTATAAAATTCTACTCTTCAATGTTAGATTAAAATATCTAGAAATACCTATTTAGATTTCTAGTTTAAATATCAGTTTAAACACACAATTAATACGCGTAGTAATTATGGGGTCGGATATAATTTTTCAATTAATTGAAATACGTGATATATTTTATTCAGAATTAAAATAGTTACGATCTGAAAATACAATTTGGAAATACTTTTGCATGTCAATTATTAAGAGCATTTATGCATATAGAGATAAATAAACATTAATGCCTTAAATATGAACTAAACAAAAAAATTGTAAGAATTGAAAGTGTATGAAAAAATTGCTTCTTATAGCGAATAATGAAATTTTATTATATTATACTTATAGTGTGTGAAGATTTATGAAGATTCAATACGATTAATAGCTCTTGTTTTATGATAAAAGTCACGGGTTCACTATTCACGCTCGCCCAGGATAGATATTTGAGTAATTATTAAATTAGTGGCAGAAAAGTTGTGAGAAATATCGTTTATAAAGAAATAACTTTTTCACCATTAGTTTCACGTAACAGATTTGTCATAAATGGGAACATGAAGTGTTTATCTTACCTAAAAAATCTGCCCCATATCGGATTATAGTTTGCAAGAACATTTCATATTTTGTTTATAAAACTATATATATATATATATATATATATATATATATATATATATATATATATATATATATATATATATATATATATATATATATATATATATATATATATATATATATATATTGATTGTCATGATGAAAACCTACTGAAATTAAACAAATAGGATTTATATAAACACTGCTTATACATAATACAGTCTACTTTATATTTAGAACGGGTGAATGTTCTCTAATCACCTACAGCCAATAGATACCGAGAGACCACCACAGTTTTGTTAAGAACAGTTGCAGCATTGTGTTTTCTGTTGTATCGACACTGTTCGTAAGGTGTAACGTATAAAATTTCTTTTGACCGTTACTGACGGTGTGAGGTGTGTACTTTTATTATGTTTATACTTTGCTAGCGGCATTTTCACGTAAGTATTACAACAAGTCTTTACGATTTTACGATAGTCGTGTAATTCCAAAGGAAAAATTACCTAAAGTGTTCTTGTTTTGCCATATCAAAGTTTTGGTTAAAGATTAAAAGTTTAATTTGCAGCTCTTGTACTGTATCAGCTAGTGGTAACAGAGTATGAACCTACTTATCTAACTGCCCTTTGGCAATCTGAAGTCCTTGTTCCTGAGGTCAAAATAGGGCAGCTATTTTCAGATGAACTTGCTGGCCTGATGACCTTAAAAGGACATGGAACTTGAGAAAAAATAATGATGACCACCTTATTGGCAAATGGAATATGTTCATCCGAGTGAAATTAAGGTAGGTTGAAAAAATGTTACTTTTAGCTTGGCAAAGTATTAAGTGTAGTTATTGGTGACGGTGAAGTGGAACAATATTTTTTAAATCTTTTGATGATGTCAGGAAAACCGACTACTTTAGAACAGTGTATCATGTAAAAGTTTATTAAGTTTAGTTTATAAGTGTATTATAAAAGTTTATGAATAATTATGAAAGTTTATTCCAAATAAGTAAATAATTCGTAAATTAGAGGTAAACGTGCAACTACGAGTACGTTACTACTCTGTTAACTGATAATTATCTCGACTCTGTATGTTATGTATCTTCTAATTTTTGTGCCACCCATGTTAAATTGACTCATTTACCTCCTATTTTTAAATTGACTCATCTCGCCCCACCACTCTGGCTTAAAGTAAGCACAGCTAATTTTAACTAACAGTATAGAAATGTTCTGCATAAGAGACAAAATGATGCAGAAAACTTAAAAGCTTCCCTTAGGTAGAGCTTAATCGTATTTTAACCTTCTATTATTTACGATTAATTGTATACACAAAACAGGTTTACATACGTTCACACACATACACACGCGCCTACGCACAGGCATGCACACACATAAACATATTCTTACACATTTACTTACACTCACACATTCACAACCATCACACCCACGTACACACATAAACATATAAAGACATTTAAATAGTATAAAGTATTTAAGTTTCTTTTCTCTCCTCTTATTGCACCCGCTTATATCTCAGGGAGCTATAACAATATTTTTAGCGTGTAAATGAAAATGCAATATAATTCAATGGTTGAGATTCTCACTCAATCATCATTAGCCGAGTGAGATATTTTCCCGTAATTTTTAATTTATAACAAATGATGATCTCTAGTGTATTTTGGTTTTATGAAAATAAGTTATTATTATTATTATTATTACAGCTAACTAAAAGAATTATTAGTAAGAAAAATATTGCTTAAACTTATTTAGATTTCGTTTAGAATTGAAATAGGGAGCCTAGTGCTTAAATATTTCGTTATTCGCTTTTCCCTAAAGTTCAAGACATAGCGTAGCGTTGTGATGAAAATCAATCTTATCCACTGGATTGATTTTAACATTAGTAATATATATAGAAAACAAGAAAACGACAATTTTAAATTCAGTAATATTTATTTGGTACAAAAATACCACATAACAGCTATTAATTACAAAATGTACAAAATATGGTACAGTATGTGCACTTTTAGCTAGCTGTAGTTGAGAGTCAGCTAAATATCAGTTCCTTTACGCTTATAGTTGAAATTTTCTTTAATCACATTATATGTTACTAGGTGTGAATCGATCAGAACAGTGTTTATCTTCTCGCAACGGGAACTTTGGGGATGGAATCACCCTCAGCGTGGTAACCGGATTCGTCAGCAACGTAGTTGACGACCTCTTCCTTGCCTTCGCCGTTGATGTAAGAGTAAGAGCCGCGAACAGTTACGACATTGTGGGGCTTGTTCTCTTCATCAAAAGCTTCTTTGACTTCTCCAACTTCTTGGCGCTTAATACCATCGTCAGATTCAAAACTGTAAAATAAGAAAGTGATTATTTTTGTAACTGTAAAATAAGAAAATGATTGAGGTGTTTAATCTTCTCGTTTTCCTTTTAAATAATAATTCATTTAAAACAATAGCATTAATAATTTTTGGTATTTTCGTTATTACAGTGGCTTATACGTCTTTATTTATACAAAATGGTGAAGTATGAAAGAAAAAATAAAAAGCTTACCCGAATACGTAGCCACCATTGGGTTGTTGGTCAAACTCTGAGCGAAGGATCTGAACTAGGACACGTGGTGCCTCCTTAACATCGACGGGAAGAGCGGCAACAACAGCCACAAGGGCAAGGGAGATGATGATCTAAAAAATACAATTTATAAAATTGTATTGAGTCAAAATATTTTTTAATTGAACAGCAATAATTAAATTGTTAATTTAATAACAATACTCGTATAGTTATGAAATTAAAATATTTTACTATGTTTAAGAAAATACACAACACTTATATTAAACTAACCACTTTCATGTTGGTTTGGTTTGATTTCGTTGCTAACAAATGTGCGACTGATACCCGAACGTTCGGAATGATCGCTTTTATAAATTTTTCTCGGTTGTGACAATCTTTTTTTCTATATGAGTAGTCGTGACGCACCTGATTTTATAAAATTCTACTCTTCCATGTTAGATTAAAATATCTAGAAATACCTATTTAGATTTCTAGTTTAAATATCAGTTTAAACACACAATTAATACGCGTAGTAATTATGGGGTCGGATATAATTTTTCAATTAATTGAAATACGTGATATATTTTATTCAGAATTAAAATAGTTACGATCTGAAAATACAATTTGGAAATACTTTTGCATGTCAATTATTAAGAGCATTTATGCATATAGAGATAAATAAACATTAATGCCTTAAATATGAACTAAACAAAAAAATTGTAAGAATTGAAAGTGTATGAAAAAATTGCTTCTTATAGCGAATAATGAAATTTTATTATATTATACTTATGTGTGTGAAGATTTATGAAGATTCAATACGATTAATAGCTCTTGGTTTTATGATAAAAGTCACGGGTTCACTATTCACGCTCGCCCAGGATAGATATTTGAGTAATTATTAAATTAGTGGCAGAAAAGTTGTGAGAAATATCGTTTATAAAGAAATAACTTTTTCACCATTAGTTTCACGTAACAGATTTGTCATAAATGGGAACATGAAGTGTTTATCTTACCTGAAAAATCTGCCCCATATCGGACTATAGTTTGCAAGAACATTTCATATTTTGTTTATAAAATTATATATATATATATATATATATATATATATATATATATATATATATATATATATATATATATATATATATATATATATATATATATATTGATTGTCATGATGAAAACCTACTGAAATTAAACAAATAAGGGATTTATATAAACACTGTTTCTACATAATACAGTCTACTTTATATTTATAACGGGTGAATGTTCTCTAATCACCTACAGCCAATAGATAACGAGAGACCACCACAGTTTTGTTAAGAACAGTTGCAGCATTGTGTTTTCTGTTGTATCGACACTGTTCGTAACCGTTACTGACGGTGTGAGGTGTGTACTTTTATTATGTTTATACTTTGCTAGCGGCATTTTCACGTAAGTATTACAACAAGTCTTTACGATTTTACGATAGTCGTGTAATTCCAAAGGAAAAATTACCTAAAGTGTTCTTGTTTTGCCATATCAAAGTTTTGGTTAAAGATTAAAAGTTTAATTTGCAGCTCTTGTACTGTATCAGCTAGTGGTAACAGAGTATGAACCTACTTATCTAACTGCCCTTTGGCAATCTGAAGTCCTTGTTCCTGAGGTCAAAATAGGACAGCTATTTTCAGATGAACTTGCTGGCCTGGTGACCTTAAAAGGACATGGAACTTGAGAAAAAATAATGATGACCACCTTATTGGCAAATGGAATATGTTCATCCGAGTGAAATTAAGGTAGGTTGAAAAAATATTACTTTTAGCTTGGCAAAGTATTAAGTGTAGTGATTGGCGACGGTGAAGTGGAACAATATTTTTTAAATCTTTTGATGATGTCAGGAAAACCGACTACTTTAGAACAGTGTATCATGAAAAAGTTTATTAAGTTTAGTTTATAAGTGTATTATAAATGTTTATGAATAATTATGAAAGTTTATTCCAAATAAGTAAATAATTCGTAAATTAGAGGTAAACGTCCAACTACGAGTACGTTACTACTCTGTTAACTGATAATTATCTCAACTCTGTATGTTCTAATTTTGTATCTTCTAATTTTGGTAAATTTATGTTAATTAAATAGTAGAAAGAAAACATATGTTTAAAATAATTATTATTTGTATATAAGATAAAATACTGAGATTTTACATGAAAAGCATAAGAAGGAAGACTAATATTAATTCCTAAACAATTATAAAAATTATAATTTATTGTTTCATAGTAAATAAATGTACGATGGTAACAGAGATTTTATTTTTCATTACCTTATTCTAACAAGCCACGCCAAAACCCAAAAATAGGGACAAATTATATAATAGGGACAATTCTAAAACATTTCCCTTTTTTTACATTTAATAACGCGGTATCCATACCGCATTATTAAATACATACCTATAATATATTTTTTATAAATCACAATTTACTATGGTGCTTTTGTGCACCGATTTTAAATTGATTCAATTATCTACCTAGAACAAATATTTTTCAATTCAATTATATAAAATATGCGAGTATGCAAATCTGGTCTTCAATGGCGTAAGGATGATAATATTGTGTATGATATAGAACAGTTTGTAGCAGCAATAAATATAGAAAGCAGGAAAACGACAATTTTAAATTCAGTAATATTTATTTGGTATAAAGATACCACATAACAACTATTAATTACAAAATGTACAAAATATGGCACAGTAAGTGAACTTGTGTAGTAGCTGTAGTTGGGAGTCAGCTAAATATCTGTTCATTTACTCTTATAGGCGAAGCTGTTCTTTTTTCACAATATATGTAACTAGGTATGTATCGATTAGAACTTTGTTTATCTTCTTGCAACGGGAACTTTAGGGATGGAGTCGCCTTCAGCGCGGTAACCGAATTCGTCAGCAACGTAGTTGACAACCTCTTCCTTGCCTTCGCCGTTGATGTAAGAGTAAGAGCCGCGGACAGTTACGACATTGTGGGGTTTGTTCTCTTCATCCAAGGCTTCTTTGACTTCTCCTACTTCTTGGCGTTTAATACCATCGTCAGATTCAAAACTGAAAAAATAATAAAATCATTATTTATTAATGAATGTTAAATAACATTTAGATGGAGTTTTTTGGTATATTTTGTGTTTAAAATAATGACAAAATGGAAAATAACACAAATAATAAAAACAATAAAAAACTTACCCGAATACGTAGCCACCATTGGGTTGTTGGTCGAATTCTGAGCGAAGGATCTGGACTACGACACGTGGTATTTCACTGACGGGAAGAGCGGCAACAACAGCCACAAGGGCAAGGGTGATGATGATCTAAATAATAAAAAAATACCTTAATTAACAATACAATAGAGTATATTACAATATTAATGCATTTCAAAATTATTTTGAATTAAAATTTTAAATTAAAGAGCAATATGAATCATAAATTGGTTAATATAATTGTAAAATCATATTGAAACATTTTTAAAATAATTAAAATTATACACAACACTTATATTCAACTAACCACTTTCATGTTGGTTTGGTTTGATTTCGTTGCTAGCAAATGAGCGACTGATACCCAAACGTTCCAAACGATTGCTTTTATACATTTCTCTCGGTTGTGACAATCTTTTTTAGGCGTGTATATCCTTGCCTATGTGAACAGTCGTGACGCACCTGATTTTATAAAATTCTATTTCTCAACATTATATGTTTCATTTAAAACTTTTAATTTAGATACAATTTTAATTAATTATATAATTGATTTTGTAAAATTAATTTTGTTTTATTTAAAAAAAATATTTATTACTTTAAATTAAAGTGATTTTGAGCAATTCAAAATAATATAAATAAATAAATAAAATAAATTATAAATAATAAATAAAATAAATTAAACGAGTACGACAGAATATTAGTTATCTCTCGTAATACAGTTTAAACACGTCTGAAACTGAAATACGATTTACTGTACACGATAGCTATGATTCTGGTTTAATTTTAAAGAAAATGGATAAAGTATGTTTTTCTTAGAAGTAAATATAAAACTGTAATCGTGACAGTTCTGGTGTCATGTTGATATCTACTATTCAATTCTGTTATATTCTGTAAAAAAAAACATATACCTTTGTCTATAAATGTTTTTTTTTCAGCCGATTGCCGTCCACTACTGCAAGTGGGCCTCATAAAGCGCCAACCATCTTCGTCTTGGTCAGCTTGCATCCATCCATTGTTACAAATGTGTATTAGTTGTCTAATTATTACTCTATAGTAAAATATGAACCAATTTAAGTGACCACAAATTTGGTGAAGTATTACTAAAATTTGAGATCATACAATTTTATTGTTAGATTTGAATCACACTGCATGAAATTAAAATTAAATAGAAACTTGTTTATTAAACACATATAATTTGAGGCTTTGTAAAATAAAATATTAAAATTAGGATTATTAATTATACATAAATATTTTTTTAATTTTTCATTATCATTAATTCTTAAACAAGTTCAAATATTTAAAATTATGTTAAAAATTATATAAGAATAACATTCAATAAAAGATCATATAGAAATGTATGATAATCTATTAATCTTATAAGATAAGATTTTGGTCTAAATACTGATACTGAATGGGTAACGGAGTGTCTTTACACTAGGTTCCGTCGGCGCCTGCCGTTCCCTCTACCTACACTGCCATGTGTGGGATACAGTGTGAAGCCTAAAAAACACTGATAATATATATTTAATACTATTTAATACTACTAATACTTTAATAATAGGACTTCTCTCGCGGCTTCGCCGATTATGTAAGCTGTTTTGCGTTCGTTTCGATATGTTATACGAAATCGCATTGTACATGTTCAGTATAGTCGTATTTACTCTAATAAAATTAAAGTTACTCCTTATTTGATCAGCTACCTATCACCGAGTCCCTTTAAAAATCGGTCCAGCCGTTTCATAGATTAGCCGGAACAAACCGACAGACAGAAAAAAATTTAAAAATGTTGTTTTGATATATGTACCATAAAAAGCGGTTATTTCAATATTACAAACAGGGGCTCTTATTTATTTATTAATACAAGTATAAAAGCATAGATGTGCTATTAAAGACTTCAACGCGTCTAAAGCTCTACTTAAATTTGATATTATATACAAAGCATTTGAATACAAATGGATTATTATTATTTATTTTTATTATAATGAGATAAAAAATTAACCCCTCTTTTTTTATTGTGCTTGATTAGATCAGATACGTCAAAAAATTATAATGATTTTAAAATTTTCTATTGTATTTTCGCGGTAAGTCGACCAGAAAAATACTGCAAATATTGTTTCTGACATTTTCCATTGTAGTTGCCGGTTTTCTATATGCAAAATATCTTCATGAAATCTTTCACCAAGCTCATGTAAACCTGCTCCAAAATTTTCAGGAAAAAATCTAATTAATCCAAGATATAAATTTTAAATGACATTTTGCATTTCAAAGCTTTATATGTCGACAGAAGTTCTTGAATGACAAGTTGATTTACTTACCTGATAATGTACATGTCTTCCAATTAAATAAAAAAAATGTACCCAAGATATTGTCGCAAATTTCCATGAAAGTAGTCCACGCTCTTTTTCAACTTCATTTAAAATTATCTAAAAATTTGCATCTTTCACGAGTGATTCTTTGCTCTTCTCTCCTTCTTAACAACACCTTCTTTCAATTTTATGTCACTGATTCGGGGAAATTTTGTTTTGAGCTATTTGAAGTATAGTATAAACTTTTTTACATAAGCTTTGTTTGTAGCAGTGGTAAGAAAATTTTGTTCCGATCTAGTGTCTCTTATTTAAAATTTTAACTTTACGCGTTAATTTAACCCTACATGGCTAATTTCTTACTGTGTAATTGTATATCCTCCTTACAGACTAGTTGATAAAAGTAATAAAAGAAAACCAGTTTTAATAAAAAGAGTGCAAAATATATGGTGTTTTAAGAAATTGTACAAAAATCAAAAAAAATGTTACGTGCTAGAAAAAAAGGAAAGCAAATTCAGATTCAGTATGTCAAGTTCTTCATGTATATCATATTTTTACTTAAAGGAGGATTTCGTTGCAGACTAGTGATCATTAAATTGTTTAATACATTTAGTTTCCTATTTAATGTATAATTTTTTATTACTCTCAGAAATATTACTTATTATGTATAAAAAAATTAATTATAAATTGACTATATAGCGTCTATCTGTTAACACAATGGTTGTATGTTCGATCCCTATTCGAAGGAAATAATTATATAGATTTTCCGGTGCCGGCAAGACAAAGCGCAGTGTTCACTTCTGCCACTCACATGCAATGTCTCTCTAGCTACCTCATACGCTTTACGTGGGATAAAAGCGTACATTAAAAATCAAAAAACAAAATTGACAGAAGCATTGGCTGTTTTTTATTAAAAAAAACTTAGTTTTGTTTTAGTTTTAGTTTTAGCTTTGAAACAAAGCCAAGGAGTCTGAATTTACTAGTACAAATGCTTCCTTGAGCATTCTGAATGTTTGTGTATTTGTGAGGACACGCTTCTTGAGTGCTATCATTTCATTATCATTCAATAATATTTATTTAAAATATATATTATACAATATTATATTGTCGTGGTCTTAGATGTACAAGAAATAGTAGTAATAGTATAAATTCTTTGCCCTTTCAAAATTATTGTAACAACATAGGATGAAACTTCTTTTTTCATTAATTTGGTTAATTAGGTAAGCTGTCAAAATTATTCAGGCACTGTTGACTAGTTTCAATTATACCAAGTTTCACGCCCATTGTTCTAACACTCTAGGGAGATAGCGTTCAAAACATCGTGCAGTTGATTAGTAAAGACCAATAAAGAAGTGTTGTTGCGGGATTATCTATATTGTCGGATCGACAGCAATCTCAAAAAACTTACTACTTATTTAATTATCTTTTTTCACGGACATCGATGAGCTCTAATTTTTATATATTCATCGTTGGTTTATGTCAACGGTGGTATGGTATTCTTTTTAAACAGGAAAACAGAGACAATATATTCAAGACATTTCGATCCCCACTTTCCACTTAATTTTCGAGACATTATGTACTTAGTGGCGAAACTCAACGCCGTCCTCCTAGCAGCTAAAAATAATTTATATATAATTATTTTAACAAAAATTCTGACTGTTGCACCGTGATGGCCTTAAAAATATATTTATAATAATATGAATTTACAATGCATTGTAATTAACTTATATATTGTTTTATATTATATTGTAGTAATTTAAATATAGATTAAACAACAAATAAAAAAAACCAATATAACCTGATTTTGACCTTAACTAAATGTCATGAGGTATAATAGACTCCTCGAAAGAAGCGCCCTAATGATTACGCCAGACGGTGAAGTAGGCAATATTTAAACAAAGACCGGCTCTACTTTATTTATCTGTTGAAATCGTTAAGTTATGTACATTACATAAGCAATATTTTTAGCAAATTATTTATCTTGATTTTTTTTTTAGATCAATTATATATATATTAAAATTTGTTGATTTATCATTTTAAAACTTATACTGCTGTTTTAAGAATGTATTACTATAAAAATTCTAATTAATACATAAATACACTCTCACTGAAGTTTGTTTTTTTATTCT
This sequence comes from Dione juno, assembly GCA_037127375.1. NCBI lineage: Eukaryota > Metazoa > Arthropoda > Insecta > Lepidoptera > Nymphalidae > Dione > Dione juno. Next base: position 210,968 of record JAXRJS010000048.1, read on the forward strand.
TTCGATATGAAGCTGTATATTTGAAATTATTTATTATTAACTAAAAAAAAAGGTACTAAGTGTGGCTAAGCTAATATTAATCAATAAAAAATAAAATACTTTTCAATGACTTTAATTTATTGTACAAACCAAATCAACATAACAAAACCTACAAATGTACAAATTCATGGCAGTGAACATCAGATCGTAACAAGAAGTATAGAGCACTGGGATGATGCCGCGTTCTTTACTTAAACCTAATTCATTCAGGGTTCAACGTTAAATCCGGTAGTCATATATTTATTTCCTGGCGGGCACCTTGGGGATGGAGTCACCTTCTGCGTGGTAGCCGTTCTCGTCAGCGTAATAACTGACGCTTTCAGGTTTGCCTTCGTTGTTAAGGTAGGCGTAAGATCCACGTACGACGACGACTAGATGGGGCTTCTTTTCCTCGTCAATAACCTCCTTGATTTCACCATTCTCGACGCGCTGGGTTCCATCCTCACTCTCGAAACTAAATAGATATAAATCTAATTTAATTAATTAAATTTAAAAAAGTAAACGTAAACTATAACATTATTACGGTAAGCTTATATATACTAATATGGCACAGATATGAATATACTTACGAGAAAACGTATCCACCTTTGGGGTCCTTTTCGAAGTTAGACCTGATGATCTTTGGGGGCTCGTTTTCAATGGGAGCGGCGACGGCGAGAGCCACAAGGGCGAGAGCAACAATGATCTAAAATATATATATATATATATATATATATATATATATATATATATATATATATATATATATATATATATATATATATATATATATATATATATATATATATATATATATAATATATATATATATATATATATATATATATATATATATATATGTATATATATATATATATATATATATATATAAGTTCATGTAATATTCTATAAGTTAAGTTTGTTGTTTTTATATAAACAATATATACAAGTCTACCTACCATCTTCATAGTTGGTTAATTTGGTTTGATTTCGTGGATGTCAAGAGAGCGACTGATGCTATGACAGGTCGGTCAAATTCTTTTATACAGTTGTCCTGGCTAAAAAATTCTTAAGGAATTCTCAGACATGAACAATTTCGTTATTCTTGCTGCCCGGATATCATCTATTATAACACACACAATTGCATGGGCGCTCGCACACCGATGTACGCATCAGTGAGGTATCGTCTACGTAGAAATGTGTCCATCACGCACTCGTTTGAAGGATTTATTTCTACAGTTCATCTGTTTACTTAATCATTTGTCACATAATTTGAAATATCTACTTGAACAACATGTGTATTAGGCCAAGGTACATATGTAACTTTTTTGTTTAATTTTATATTTCAAAATAGTAGAGTTTTCACAGTAGGTAATAGCCTTGTATAATTTGACTCAATAGTTTATAAATATTAACAATGCACATACGTGTAAGAGTTGAGTCTAAATTAAAAAAAAAAACTAATTAAGGAATGTGGTTATGACAAATATAATTTATTTTTATATATGTAAAGATTTACATTTATCATAACCACATAACGTGAAATTAATAATGATTTTATTTCAACTTCTAGACAAACTGATCTGTTCTGCGAGTAATGTGATAACTTAACATTTATTAAAAACACGTAATATCGTAACAAATCAGAAACATCAAAAAAAATTTTGGAGTAATAATAATATCCTTGAAGTATTGTTATTATCTTATGGCTCTTTGACATTTTAGACAAGTTTATTGTATTTTTCTTCTTAAATGGATAAAAAGCTAATATTTTTTCTAAAACATCAAGCTAAAAAGTTTATGAAAACAATTTAAATTGATACGTATATCTAAATGAGTGAGTTTAATACTGCTTAAATTATTTATTTTAAAGAATTCTCCATATTAAGGCTATCCAGATCGTTGGTACTTTACAGCACAGTAAAATGTTAAAGGAAAATAATCTGATGATTGGTCATTTACAAGCTTAACATATATTCTTATTACAAACTTATGTCCAGTTAATTTCATACAAAAAGGAATAGATACAACCATAAATTTCAGTTTGTCTATTCTTATAAGTTATATTGGTATTGAACCCTTGGAGTGCGAGTACTACTCTCGCACTTGAAAGCAATTTTTTAAATTACAGTTCTATTAACTTTTTGAATAGCTCACAAAAGAAAAATAATTTCCTATTAATTTTGAATGGAAGAGCCATCGTAATGCAGTGAGTTACAATGGCTAACTGTAAGCGTCACAGTTGTGGGCTTAAAGCCCGCTTGCTACAGAGTATAGAGTTATTTATTACAGAGTTCGCTTTGTATCAGAATGTGAAGGCAGGCAGCAGCATATCTTCACATCTAAAAAAAATTATAATCCTATTATAAATGATTACTTTGAAAAATTAAGAATACACATAGAGGTCGTATAAATATTCTGCAATGCTCTTAGATATCAACTTTAAGCACAATAAATACCTTAGCTGTCTATAGATTCACCGCGTGGTTGCCGAGTGCGAGTTCACATCACGTTGACTCGTAACCAAAAAAAAGGTGTTACCTTAAAAAGCCTATAAAAAAAAAGCCTTTAATTAACAAAATTGATTATTAAATCTATAAAGTAATTAATTGTAGAATAGTTGGAAGCGTGTATAATTTTATACTATTAAAATATTATAAATCGAAATATTATAAATCTTTAAAAGTTGAACGGATTGTATGCTATCATATAAACTATTAAGTATGGTACTTTTAATGTAAGCTTCATGCAATACATTTTATCGTTATATATTTATTATTAATTCAATTATTATATTTAATAAATATAATTCCTAGTAGCACATTTTTTTTATTTGTCTACTGATGAATAAAAAAATATATCATCTCCTGCGTTTGCCATTTCAACGACTTATCAATAAAATCCTAAAGGTTAAGCGAGTAAAAAATTGCACAAATTACATAAAATATAATTATCATTAACAACATATAACTTTATGCATAATTTAAGATCCGAACGTTAGAAAAACTTGTCCCGCCATCGCTTTGCAAGACGCAAATAAAAGTGATGTGCTCTTAACCTTTCCAGAGGTCGGGTCCGATTTTTATTTCGTGAAATTATAATTCAAGGTCGTCGTGTTTTTTACTTGTGTAAATCGACAGATTTTTTAACTCAACAGTGAACAGTCTGTTTAATGGCTTAGTTTTATATAGGCAAAGTATGCAATGCCTAACAACAAACATTATATGGGACAAAAGCATCAAACATTCAAGAATTTGAACGATCATATAACAAAATTTTAAAATTGTAAAAAGTAGTTATGGGTTAGAGTGATTAATAAATACAAATTAACTCATTCTTAGTCTTCACATACCTGTGATATCCCGCATATACACCTGTATAGGCGGGATATGGGCAAAGGCACAAGTAATCTTGTATTAAGACACTCTTCTTCTTCTTGCGTCCAAATTCTAGACATTAAATATAGGTTTTATTCTTACATATAAATTCACATTCATTTCCCCGTCTAATAACCATCGTGTTTATAGTAGACGCCGTCCCTATGCACCTCTATGACTTATATAATAAGTAATAATATTAATATAATGATCATATTTGTACATATTATATTTTTATTTAACAATAGTACCTTTTAAAGTGCTAATAAAGAAATTGCCAAAGCATAAGCGTGATTAGGTTAGCATCTTGAATTAAGAGCTGTCGTGGCGCAGAGGCACAGCGTCTGCCTGTAAGCGAGACGGCTTGTGGGATCGATTCCCACTCGGGTAAAATGAATTATTTTAATTTTCTTCGCTCTGGCAAGGCAAATCCGCTTGCGATCCGATCGCGGCTTGAGCTCCACCACACAACACACAGTGCCTCGAAAGGCGGAAAGTAAGGAAGTGTCTTCACACAAGGTTCCTTCTACCTACGGTTCTCTCTGCCTACCCTATGTTCTCTCTGCTTTACGAAGTATCCCGCTCATAGAGCACTAGGAGCGGGATACAGCGTAAAGCTTAAGTACCTACCTATTTTACGTATTATACAACTATATAATATACATTGAATAGAAATAATAAAATACTGGAGCTCATTAAAAATATTACAGTTTACACTGTATTTTAAATTGAGAAAAACATCACATAGCAAAAGGATTTCCGTAAGTTTTATTTCTGTTCAATGTCTTTACTAAAACAAATAGCCTGTACTTTAACATCCACGTATTGTCATGAATAATAAACATGATAAGCTTGGAACCAGATTTATCAAAAATGTGCTTAAATAGCTATTTATTGGTAATAATAATAGAGTAATATTTATTTCTATGAAGTCGTAGATCCTTATTTAGATTTTTTAAAGTGTTAATTACACACATACCAAGGAAAAAATATTTGTAAACTTTACTGAAATGTGTAGAACTTAAACGTTTCTAGATATTTCTAAATATTGTTAACATGACGACGTAACTAAAGCAAGACTTTTACTTTTCACTTTTATGAATGCATGCTTGTATTAAATAATTTAGCGTATAACTTATTAATTATAACCTGAATCGGGGAACATTTTTTTCTACAAATAATTTTGTTTTTAAAGTAGCATACTAAACTAGTTTAGTTTTATATCGGAGCATAAAATTTAAAAGGTACGTAACCTTTATTAACATTTGCTCCTCCAAGTCCATCGTATGATTATGTAAATGAAACGTGTATGTGTGAATATACATATTTTAATAAGGAAAATATGTAAATGTAAAATATCCTGCGATAATTTCTGATTTCATTCGTTTCTTACTTATTTAAACTTTTAATTGTTTCTAAACTTTTATAAGCGCACTCAATTAAATACTACCTTTTGATAACAGGCCATTACAAGTGTGTATGAAATTTAGCTTAATCATTACAAATTATTAAGGTCATATAACACATTTACATTTCCACGGGTACCTGAAATGCTTGCATTGTGTAGGAAAATAAAATTTCAAAGCTTCAGAAATATATATATATATATATATATATATATATATATATATATATATATATATATATATATATATATATATATATATATATATATATATATATATATATATATATATATATATATATATATATATGCAGAAAGGCATATTACATAAGTATCAGAATTTCTAAATTACAAATGTTACTCATTCGTGTCTATTTTATAAAGTCACTAAACCACTATTTCAATTTATGCGACATTGTCAAGGTCGAGGTTTAATGTTTAGGTGAATTTCAAGTTTCCAACCGATTTAATGGTCCGAGAAGAGAAATTATTATATTTTGAATAATTCATAAGATTAACGTTCAAATAGCAAATAAAATATGCGGCACCATAGAAAAACCCGATTTATTCAAACTCAATCACATAATACTATACAATATTACAATACTAGAAATAAAAGACATCTTCAGATTCACCAAGTCAGACGCATGACATGGTCAGTTTTTCTTTTGGATGATTTTATGAAACCGAGAAACTGCAGCTCTGATACGGCTCGAGTAAATCGAACTCTGAAAAGAAAAAGTAATATTAACATAACATCATATTTATATTATGAATGCGATTTCCACTCAAGAAAGTAAATTATTTTCGTTTCTCCGCGACAGCAAGACTCCGTGATATGAAGATTTTTTTATATATTTATTATATAGGATAATAACATTAAAGTAGGCTTTTTCTCAGAATTAATTTAAACACAACAAAAGGATGTAAAAATATCTATGTTTATTTAAAAACATCCTGAATGTGATATTAATACTTAAAACTTATTTCAAGCACGACACCTTATTCATATTTAAATAAAACATATATTCATATTCAAAGAATTACGGCAGAAAAACTCAAACTCTCTTAATTAATAAATTTAGAAATTTCGTTAAATTATTTAAAGCAATCATTAAAAATTAAGGTATTTTGAGGTAAGAACATTGCATGAATTCATTTCGCACAACACAATTCAAATCACCTTTTATAAAATATTTAAAAATATATTTAGTAAAAAAATTTTATTTAGTAAAAAAATTAAATCGTCGTAATGCAATATGTAACGGAACACGTAACGGGATAGTTGTGGGTTCGATCCGTACTCAAGGAATTATTATTTTCATTTAGCTTAAGCCCGGATTATTGGCATATAATTATAGTTGAATTAACAGAATCCGGGTTTAGTTAAACCACGATAGCTTACAGCTTCTCAAATTTCAAAGTGGAACAAGTTCAAAATGGAAAACAGAGTGTCTTGGCACTAGTTTCTCTTTGATTAAGAATAATTCGTGAAAATTAAATCAGATTTAAACATACTTGTTATGTGCTGCTGAAATGGGTCTCTAAAATAAAATAAAATATTAACATAAACTTGTTGAATTCCTGACAATAAATGATAATTATCATATCTTTGCTATCATATTATATAAAATATCGGTCATTATAAATTCAAGCAGTAAAAAAACTGGTATGGTATATCCAAACAATTCTGGTAATTTTAAGTTAATATTATTTTTACATTTAATGAGCTTATGTTCAAATAAAATTTTAACTCACTGGACACTGACATCCTGGTATCGCTCTTCGTCTTCTTGGTCTGGGCGTAATACAGCGGCAAACGCTTGAAGCCAATCGTATAGATTTATGTGCTTCCCGCACTCGCGGTGTAGTTTGTAAGCAATGCACACTTCAGGCAACGTGTCCGATACACTTTCTACTGACGGTAAGATGCAGCAATTACACTAAAAAAAACATAAGCACTTTGTTTTTATATACAACTTCTGTACAAGAAAATATTATCAAGAGAAGTAAAAAATTTAGTATATCATAGCACATTGGAATAGTAGGTATATGAGAAATCTGAGGAAAGATATTTAGATACGGTGAGGAAATAAAATTTATCACACTCTGTTGCAAAGACAATCAGCGGCGTTGAGTTCCACCGCTCAACACAATGTCTCGAAATTAAACAGAGAGTTGAGAACAGAATATCTAAATAGTAGGGTATCTTTGCCTTTATAGCTAGCTAGCTACATGTGACAGCTATGTTAGCTAAATTAAAACATAAATGTTTAAAGTTATCATCAATCCCGCCTCTAGCGACGTAGTAAAGCACTTCTTGAAGAAAAACTCTCTATTCTTCTCTACTGTATGTATTTGTTTCATACATTTTGGAGTATTCGATAAAGTCAACGTATCTCTTGTATAAACAGAAACTGTATTCAGAAACATCTTTACTTTACACAAATGTCCAATCCACGAAACGCCTTCGGCAACATATCAAACATGGTGTCTTGTCCTTAAAAATATTTGTTTATAATTTTTAAACTATCTACGTAAAAATGTTTATAAATTTTTCTAACCGCAAATTATATAGACAAGAAAATATTATTATGCCCGAACTTTAATTTGAAGACTTTAATTTAACATACATATTAAAGTAGAAGCTAAGTAGAAGAAGATTAATATATCTAAAATTTGAATCCCAAATGATTAATTGTAATATAAATTGATTAATTGTAATATAAGGTTATCAGGAAAACTTTTTAGAAAACTCTAAAATCTATTTATTTATATTATTATTGATCACTTCTTTAATTTATTAACATTTATCTAAAAATGATTATTTACTTATTAATTGTATATTATAGAACAAAATAATTTTATTTTAATTTAAATCTATATTTGTGTTCCTAAAAATAATTTCTTGTATAAAGAAAAAATGTTTAACAAAGCATATAAATTATCTAATAAATATCCTTTTATCTATAAGGTATTTAAATTTAAATTTACAACCATTAAAAGTAGATATCGTATATATATTCAATCTTAAGCTGGTGGCTGGTGTCATTATTTAAAAGTAACCAAAATGAAACAAGTTTCGACATGTAAGATATCCACGTTTGTTTCTAGAGAACACTATTAATATTACATTAGCTTTTATTATTTAAATAAAAATGTTATTTTGTGATCCTATATGACCATGACTAGATTTTCTTGTTGGGTATACCGCGCAAAATATTAATGAAACAAAAACCCAGACAGTTAAGGTCAAAGGTCAACTCTCCTGAAAAATCGAAATAGAAATCCGATTATTTATATTATATTTTAATTTAAGTACAAAGATCGGAAATGTAAATAAGTGCTTTTGACTAACATAAATTGTATTGGCTAGTTTATTTTTAGGTCGTAAGAACAATGGATTATAAAACCTCATTTTCCAGTATATTTATAACATTATATACTGTATCTATTTTAAAATTAATGTCAAGGGTTCCTTATGCAAAATCTCAAATTCAAAGTCAAATCAAAATCATAATATTCTTTATCCAACTTTACAATCAATTTTGGTATTTTATTAACAAGTGGTATTTTATTATCTTTGTTTGAGCCAAGAATAAATTCACTAAAATAAATAAAATATTACTTCAAGTCAAAACAAAAGTTAATGAATGTAAATGCATAATTGCACAGCGTCTTTCCATTCCATACAATCCATAAGCCATGCATACAAGGCAATAGAAAAACTATACGTGAAATTCACGAATAATCATAGATAGAACATTATTTGTTAACTTAGACCTTTTAATCCATACAAGTGCAGTACGAACATCTCGCATATAGTTCATAGTGACCTAAGTATTTTTTGTAATGTACAGTGTACCATACTGTACAGTGCATTTCATACGAACAAATCGTAACAAAAATATGTCTATTCTAAGTAAAAGTCTTCTTCATTTTTATTTCATTTTATGTACGTTATAACGTTATAAACGTTAATTAAAGAACGTCAGGGTGACAATGAAGGAAGTCGTTATGTTATAGCAAAAAATATCAATAATAATAATTATTATTAATAAATATTATTTTATAAAATAATAACATCTGAAACATCTAACACGTCTAACTCAATTTAATCAGATTTAAACGGAATAAATAAAAATCAGGTATTGAGAGTTATTTGGTAAAGCCTTACACACTAAGGTGTAATCGAATAATATTTTGATAATATAACAGATTCCCTAGAAGCTAAAACTAATTCTGACAAAAAATATTTTTATTATTATTAAAATTCAATATAAAATTAGTAACTAACATTGAAGACTACTTCTACATATTTACTTTAGTACACGACTGCTACTTACTTTAGTATACGCTAGCTACACGAGTTATTTTTTAGTTAACTTATAACTAGTTTTTAGCACTCTTCTAATATTCGTATGCATTGTAATCACAGATTTAAAAACGGCATTACAATATATACGCCAGCACTCTATGCTATCTAGCCGTGTATAGAACCCTATATAATAAATATGTATTGATAAAATATGTATTGATATCGTATATTATTTTAAGTTGTATAGACCTAAAAAAGAAATTCGTATGATTGAAAATACTTTACACGTTTGATTGCGGAAACAATGATAATCATTTTCCGTGGGCATATTCAAAGTTTATTTAAAACCTTTAACATTAATCATAAAAACTATTTTTAAGTGAACTTTGTATTTAATGTGATATAATTAATGAGAAGGGCAAGGACTATTCATTAAAATTTCTACCTTGTTCTAATTTATAGTTATAATACTGATATATAATAAAGTAATTATTTTCAGATTTAATGTTTAAATTAATTAATTTAATTCTCTAATCAATTTGTAACTAAAATGTTCAATGTTGCCTTAATTTGTTTACAAGCTTCATTGTATCATATTTGGAATAAAAATTGAAACTTATGCTTATAAAGAGGTAACTCTTTATAAACATCAGTTTTTTTTTTTTATTTCAATGTATGTACCACAATTAATAAGATAATAAAATATTCAATAACAACTTGTATACCTTGAACTTTAAACTCTAACAAATTATTTATTAATGGAAAAGATGGAAATACATTGATATATGTTAACTTGTCCGCACAAAAACGATTATTTAATTTTATATACTTGCGACCCACCTGCGGCTTTACTTACTTAAAATTTATTTTTGGCATCATATCGAACGTCATCTATGTATGTTCTATGACTTACAGCATTATATTAATTATTCATAAACTGTATTCTACATGCAAAAAATATTTTTGAATCTCTCTGAATCTGATGATGAGTGACAATGAAAAAGTAATTAGAAAATTTATACGCTATATTTTAGCTAGGCGGTGGGTACTAACGTGCTCTAAAGCGTTTTTACCGCATAAATCAAGAACCCGCGGGAATTTCGGGATAAAAAGTAGTATACATGTTGCTTCGCATCTCTTTTATAATGAAAGTCCCAAAAAAATCCGTTCAGCTGTTTCCGAGATTAGCTCGGACAAACAGAAAGACAGACAAAATTTTTAAACCGTTTGTGTGTGAAATTAAAAAAATATAGTTATTTTGAAATCACACACAACAGACACTTCAATTTTATTTATATGAATAGGGTAACGATATTCATATTTGATTGAACTTTTTTATTACTAAATATTATAATGACGTATTAATACATCACATATTTTTAAAATAAAATTTGAGATCTTTTAAATTCTTATACTTCAATGAAACTAAACAAATAGCACAATAATACAACGAAATTTGAAGAATTACAGATAAATCCTTTTATGTATTTCAGATAAGTTAAATCAAAGAATTTCTCTGTATCTACACATATTTATAGAAACATATAATAAAAATATACGTATGTGGAAACGTACGTGGAAGATATATTCAAATAATTACTTATTTGCCTCATTGTTAATGCCCTCAATGTTACCATTGAGGGCATTTATCAATGTGATAAACAATGATTGTGTTTAATTTTGTCTGTTTGTCTGGGGTTTGTGCAAGCTAATGTCAGAAACTGCTTAACCGATATAAATTCAGTTTTCACTATTGCCTTTCAGCAAGCTTCCCTTAATACTTAGCGTTTGTTTTATTTCAATCAGTTCATAAATAAAAAAGTTATATTAAATGTACAATATATGCATATTCTATTAGTAAATCTGAGAACATCGATCAAGAGGGCGAAGCCGAAAACGGGTAGCTAGTTATTAAAATATATTTTTGTAAATATTTTTATTATAATGTTTTATTATATTATATTTATAGTTCATTAAATGTTTTAAAAAAATGTTTCTTTAATATTTTCAAAACTGAACCGAAGTTTGATATATTTGAAAAAGCAAGTATGTACGTACGAAAAAGTCGTAATGTCTAGTAAAAACAATAGAGATAATATATTTTTGTACTGATTTATTGGATCTCTTTTATTTGATATTTGTTAAATACCTGAATGTTGTTTATTTAAGAAAGTATACATTATTCTTATTGTCAATTTACATACACTGTAATTTTAAAGCCAAATATGAAAATAAAGGTAATGTTATAAAATGTTCCACCCATCATTAAACTTGGCTTCTAGTAATTGAGGAAGTGAGTGACTTTGAATATCTAACTTAACCTTAGCACCTTAAATAAGAAATATATTAATTACTATCTGAATTAGTCAAATATTTTAAACATCAGATCATTAGTCAAAATAGATATGATAAAAAATATTTAATCAAAGGTACGTTTTTAAAATAAGCAATACTAATCAAAGATGAAAGATTTATATTTTATACTACGTGGAATTCCTTCAATAAAATTACGATATTTTATAATTTCTTGTCTTATTCATATATTCATGTGGGAGAAAACGACTGGACCGATTTGGATAAAATTTGTGTGATTTGTTATTTGTTTATCAAAGTATTTCATAGCTTTTTGTTGTAAATATAATTTATTATATATAGTACATTATTACGAAACATGATTCATTCAATAAACAAATAAATAGTATACTTCATAATGGTAGCTTTACTTTGCGTACCGCTTAAGAATCTAAAAGCCTGCAAATCATCATCTCTTAAAATATGCGACATGGTTGTAGGACAGGAACTCTTTCTTTCGATCTTATTCTATCACAAACGAAAGAAGTTTTATTGTACCTATCAATAGCTCAATATTTTATACAAGCATTTGACTAATATATAATTTGACCAAATTAATGGAAAATTTCAAAAATTGTTACTCTTAGCTACGTAATGCTATACAAGCAATTCATTTATTTTTATTACCTCATATTACCCCAGTCCATATATAAATGACTCCAAAATTAAATGTAATATTCGACTTAGTAATATTCATTATAAAATTATTATTCAGTATATAAATCTTTCTATTCATCAAGGATCAAGTCATAACAATCAACAATTAAATATATAAGAAGAAACGAAAAATGTCCTGATACTGAAAAATGTCGAAGGTAAAATAATAGACCAGCTAAAGTGTAACATATAAGAAAATGCCCCCTAAACAAAAGTTGTTCAGCGTGATGAGAGATATAAGATCTCATATTAAATATTTGATGTGAAACTAAGTCAAAGAGACTAGATGCTAAATCAAAAATCAAAAAAAACTTGTATAATAAAACAGCATGAGTCTAAAACGTTAAATACTGCACATAATTATTTTATTTTAAACATAGAACAGATTATATTCATCATTTCCACCTAAATTCAATTAACTTAATCAGTCTTTAAATTTATATAGTGTACTAAACGTATTATAAGCACATACCTGTAAATAATAAGTAGGGTTGTTTAAAGCAGTGTGGACGGCCCCTCTTGGAGAGCCAACAATTTGTTTCTTTATGTTGGAAACATCGCTAAAGAATAATATCTCGTGAAAGCTTTGAGTGTGTGGTGGATGAAGGCCTTTAATGAAAATTTCCTCCAAATAACTAACAAATCTTGAACGAATCATTTCGAATTCTGATTGTATTCTCTCTACCATTGTCGCTTTGAATAATTTCTGGAAATAAACACATAGTAATAAAAAAAATTACAAGATAAAAATTAAAACAATTTAAATACATTCCCAAAATTAGAGATTTAAACTACAACCACCGCATGTAGAGTTAGATACTCTAAAGACAGTGTCTATAGATAACTTTATTTCGACATAAAAAAAATTTCAATGTCAATATAAAATTTGTATATAATTTTTGGACAATGAATCTTTTTAAGTTTTAGTATACTTTTTATACTCATATTGACAAGTTTGTTTTTATGCATTTAACAATTATATAGATATATAGATATTTCCACTTTCACAAAATTTACTTTGTCGGAGCATAGAGCATTATCGACAGAAAATATGACATGGTCATACGCGTTCTATCTGATGCTATATAAGCGACGTATCGCAATCTAATACACAATTAGGTAATATAGGTAGATCATACAATGGGGAAAGCAGATAAAATGTATGATGAAATCTTAGATAGTAAGGAATATATTAAAAGAAAATTAAAGTGGTGTCAAGAGTAAAGACATACACCACCGAATACAAATAGATATTTGGTATGAGAAAGAAAACTTGGGAGAAATTTGAAAGAACACTAATAAATGAAATATTTGGCCCAGTGGCCCCGTAAGCGTAGAGGCAAACATAATATAAAGACTATTTTGAATATGTTTAAAGAACTTACACTTATCGGTGGTATTATTATATTATGGATGATATTATTGGTTATCGCGTATTAGCTCATCATCCCACAAATCAGGGGAAATCAGAAAGGACTTAGTGTTAGGACGAGATTTAATTCGAGACACGGCATATTGAATCTTCAAAAATTTGTTGGTAAGAAATAGTAGTTAAAATAATTTATACAAGTGAAACCAACGCGTTTATAGACAAACGCTATCCCACGGCCTCATTTTTTTATATTTATGGGAAATAAACCAAAGCCTCAAAAAAACATATTTAAATTACCTCTTTTAACTTATACCTATTGCCAGGTACCTTATTAGTATCCATACTTTCATTATCAGCCTCAACATTGCTATGAACAGTTGCTTCATTATTAGCATTTTCTATTTGTCTTAAAAACGTCATTAGATGAATCCTAATACTTTTAGCAAAATCCACACCCAATTCATTATTTAAAGATACATTTATATTAGTTTTCGACGGTGTACTTCTTAATGGCTTTATAGGAGACGAAATTTGTAATATCATATTAATTTCTTTTAAAGCTCCCTTCAAACTTTCAATTAACTTGACTTGGGACTGAAATTTCAATAATTGTATAGTTTCACGGAAAGCTTGTGTGTTTGTTATATTTTGCAAAGAACATCTAGCATAGATTTCTCTTACCTGTAATGAAATATTAACATTTGTTATTCAAATGTTTTATACATAAAACATGGCATTAAAATGAGATTCAAAATTATATTAAATTATTTAAATAATTATATATTATATTAAATTAATTTGATTTTAAATCTCTTATGCAATAAATAAAGATAGCTTCTATCAAATTATAAAGTAACAGATAATCAAATGTTTATAATAAAAATACTTACAGTTTTCCCTAATATATTCTTTGGCAAATCCTTAACCAGGGCAGCCAGCAACCGTATACACATGTGAAAACTATGAACATAATCATGAAGCTTATACATTTCCTTACAAAGAACTTCTCTAAAGAAATTATCATCTTCAAACAAACCAATCTTTGTTTCACAATCCTGAACTTCTAAAAATGGCCTGAATGATATAAGTTGCCTAATATTTTCCAAATCATCTGGAGTTAGATATTTAACTGCATTCTCGATTTCATCTCGAGAGCAGCATAAAGTTTTTGTGTTATCCCCATAGAAGTGATCTATCATACAATACTGAAAGGAAATAAAACATTTTTACTTAATTTGATATTTTTTGCTTAAAAGCACTAATTAAGTAATAAAAAAAATATTTAACAATAAGAAAGATTAGAAATAAATTATCTAATTTGGAAAGCAATTATTAAATTATCATGATAATTTATATATTGATCTTTCATGTAAAAAACAAGCTGGTGGCTCACATTAGAAAAATTAAAGCTGATCTGTAATCAGGTCAAATGTATGTGTTTAATGTATATAAACAAACAAAATTTTGCGTTGAAATAATAAACGTAGGATTAGGTCACCCAGCCACCAGTTAGAAACTAGTTACTAAAGTAGAATTGAGGTACTGAACCATCAACCACAATCATAACATATTCAGTTAGATATGTTGCAATAACTTGTGTTTGAAAATACTTTAATGCATAGCATAGCTTATAAGCATATATATATAAAACATATGTAATAGATACCTTAATACTCTGTATAAGTCCTGTTACAGAGAAGTCGTAAAAGAGAAATACATCTGTTAACAATTCAAAAGCTTTACCCGACAGGTAGAATGGAGTAGTTGGGCTTAAAAATATGTTTTCTAAAACCTGGAATGAAATCAAAAACACAAATTAATACAACATAAAAAAGGACTAAATAAGGTTCAATGCAAAGCACTTCAAATTATTTTATAATTAAAACATTGATTTTATAAAACATAAATTACTGTATTATATATTTCAATTTCATTGAACAGACATTACCTCTATCAAAAATAGATTTAGTTACTTATTGTAAAGTATTATTAAAGGTAATAAAAATTAATGTCATATTATTACAAGCAAATAATCAAGCAGTATTCTATTAATTACAATTATTTAGATAATAAATAATAAATAGTAAACATATAAAACTTACTTGATTCATATAGACATGTGAGGGATGTGAATGGAACACTTTAATAAGAAGTTTCGAAGACACATGATATGGAAATGACTTATGAAGTGCAGATACTGATGTTGCCACTCCAAATACTAATACTATTGGCAAAGATTTGGCATAGGAACTGTAAATTTGTATTGAATTTCATTAGTCTACTTATGATTATTATAAACTATCTCATGAGATGTAAACATATTTTTATGATTTTTAAAGTGTTAATCCACACTAAGGATAGAAAAAAATACTTATCGGTTCAAATCCTGCTCCAAAAATTAATTTATGTTTTTTTAAGTAAGATATTAACAATTTCTTTATTAGACCATGGTGGTACCAATGACTGAGACAGACTGACTGTTCGATCCCCAGTGAAAGGAGTGATTTTTTTAAATATATGGCTGAATTCTGCTACTCAACACACAGGGTATAGAATTTGGACAAAATGCAAATTGGATTGTCTTTATGGGACAGTGTGAAGTCAAATTTATACAATTATATTAGTATGCAATGTAACAAACATAGTCACGCTTCTTCTCATATCAATAAAAATAATAAAATCATCAATATCTGTACCACTTTGTCTAAGCAACACCAAATTATTTATTAGTGACAGTTTTGCTAACTATAAAAAGCCATAAAAAGCCACCATTCATACATTATCAGATACAGAGTGCTAGATAAAGTAACACAATGCTATAGTTATTTATTTAATGCTAATTTCGTTATTAATATTTTAATGTTAAAAGATATAAAAAATTACCTTATAATCATAACAAAATCTTGTAGTATATTACAGTTAAAACTTTCAAAATCAGGCATTATTATAACTAAGGTTTTCCTCTTAATACTATTTTTAGATTTATTTGTGGATTCATTTACATATTTTCCTTCATACCAATTGTACAATGTCTTCATTGTACATTGATTTTTCCTTAATTTTACCTTCTCTTGCTTATCTTCTTCAAAACATTCATCATCTGAATTATCCTGGAAAGAAAATAATTATGTAATAAGTAATAATTTTAATAAAATATAAAAGAAAATGTATTTTCAATATAAAATTTGATATTGAATGAAATTGTGATATAATATATGATGCATGGATAGTGCTTGGTGAACAAATAATATTAAAAAAATATTTTCTTAATAAAATAAACTAAGTCAATAATTTACATACAAGTATGAAAAAAAAATATAATTAAATAAACATACATAGACAAATATCTATCACAGCAATAAAAAGTAGCTTTTAACACAACACTGAAAAATATTAGATTATTTAAATATATAGGAGATAATAATTTTGTTCTTATTTTAAAAAGTAAAACTATATATTTACATATTTTTACTATACTATATGCATTTTTCTATAAATGTGTTTGTAAATTATATTGGCCTAATAGCCTAATGGTTCATATAAATAATTATTTATCACATATTGTTATTTCTTTTTCTGATGTAAGTGCCATACTAAAAGTAATAAGTAAAATATTACCAATAGATCTTGCCCATTAATCAATTGCCAAACAGAAGCTTCAACAATGTGTTTAACTGATTGAGCATCTTGAGAATTAATGATAGCCACATGGGGTGTAACATCGTCTCTAAAAAATTATAAACCGAACACATAAAATACCAATTGTAATAAAAATTTATAAAATTAAATTTTAATTAAAAAAAAATTTCTAATTCATAGACACAACAAGCATCTTATAACACATACAAGTACTTGTAGAGTTTAATTTGTGTGTGTTTGAAATCATTATATGGAACTTTTCTATTATTATATGAGTAATGTACACTTGGGATTCTATATTACTTAATAAGTATCAAAATACTAACTATAACAACACAGTAAAATAGTATGGTGCATGAAAAAATTATAAAAGAACTCTTATAAATACATACACTTCTTTTTCCTAATATTAATGAATGTTTCCATTATTTTTACAAATTATAAAACATATAGACATACAGCACCTCTTTTCAGTGCACAAAAACTAATAACATAAAATGGTGACTTACAGTATCTTATTTGTAAGTGCAATAAACTGATTTGCATGATCTGGCTGATTAACACCAGTTAGCATAGTTGCTATGGGTATTATACCTTCCAAGCCATCATATTCTCTTTTTTCGTCATATATTTTCACATATTGTACAACATCACTTAATAAAGCACTGTATGTTTGTTCATGCAGATCCTGAAAATCAGTAATTATACAATTACTAAATTTTACTTATGATTATATGATCTCAAAAGTTATTTTTAAAACCTGTAATTGTTTTTCAATCTGGAGCCAATTCTGTCTAAATATTTTATACCAACGATCATTATGCAAAGTTTCAAGAAGAGTATGTTTGGTTTTCTTCTTAGTGATCTTGGTTCTTTTGAATCCATTAGAAAATAAGAATACACCCTGCAATAAAAATATGCGCTATATTTTTGTAGGCAAAGAATTCAAATAATAACAAAATATGCCTAAACACTGTAATCTCACCTTAGAAACAGAAACCGTATTTTCCATAATCATAAAATAAAAATAATTTTAATGAAATTTATTGATGCGTTTGAACAAATAGAATGAAAGTATATAATTAATATCAAATGTTATAGTACTTTAATTCATGTTTTAAAAGATATCTAAATTAGCTTCTTTTATCTCAATATGTTTTTTAAATAACCATATCCTGTTGTCTTTGTCAGTTGTCTTGACATTTTCAAGTGCATGTTCACACAGCTTAAAAATAAAGTTCAAACTTTTGTAAGGCATTGAGGAGTATACCATTCCTGACCACAGAAATATAGTTTGGACAGTTATGTACACATAGAAAATAGAATTATTAGTTTTGTGTTTTATTAAATTTCTTATAAAATTACTTAACAGTATTTCAACAATTTCATTGATGCAAACTAAAAATAATTACTGTATATATCGTAGTAATTTCGTAGACTAGACGATTTCAAGATATTATTCAGCATAATATCATGAATCGATCGCAATTGTTCTGACTAATCCTGATGAAATTTGGCCAGATTAATGATAATAGTTTCACTATATAATCAACTAAGGGAATAAAGCCAGCAGGAGGAGACCAGCAGCTTTTCCTGAAATCTTGGCCAAACTGCCATTACCAACCCGCATGTCAGCGTGGCGATTATGGCAAATACCCCTCATGAGAAAGAGCATGCAGAAACGGCCCCAGTCCCCGGCAGCCCTGCTATCCCTAGCTACGGTAGCGGCTACGGTAACGGCGGGGCAAGGGGTGCGAAGAATCACCGGGTACGATCCAGCTACCACCAACGATGACTCGACTTGCCAACATATTACACGCGCACACTGAGGACCGACACAAAGTGGGAAGTTTCAACTCCTAAACAACTTAAAAATAACAAGGCGCCAGGTAGAGATCAATCACTACAGAACTTCTGAGAGCGGATGGCAGGCCGATACTTACAGTCCTCCAGAACCTCTTTAATTCCGTTATTTCTGAAGGGAAAACGCCAAAAGTATGGAGTGAAGGTGAGGTTGTTCTGTTTTTCAAAAAGGGTGATAAAACTCTCTTAAAGAACTATAGACCAATCTCAGTTTTGAGCCATGTTTACAAGTTGTTTTCAAGAGTCATCACGAATCGTCTCGTTAGCAGGTTTAACGACTTCCAACCTCCCAAACTAGCCGGTTTCCTAAAAGGCTATAGCACTATAGATCACATTCATACGCTGCGGCAAATTATACTGAAGTCCGAAGAGTATAACTTGCCACTTTGCTTGGCATTCGTGGACTATGAGAAAGCGTTTGATTCGATCGAGACTTGGGCAGTGCTGCAGTCTCTCTAAAGGTGCCGAGTAGACTACAGGTACATCGAAGTGTTAAGGTACGTACGGTAACGGTACGTAAGGTATCTATACGAAAACGCCACTATGTCGGTCCGATTACAGAACCAAAGGTCTAATCCTGTCGAACTACAGCGCGGTGTGAGTCAGCGAGATGTTATTTCTCCGAAACTGTTCACTGCCACGTTGGAGGATATTTTTAAGCTTCTGGATTGGAAAAGATAAACATAAACATCAACGGCGTGAACCTTAGACACTTTCGTTTTGCCGATGATATAGTATTACTGGGTGTGACCATAGAAGACCTAAACCGAATGCTCGAAGATCTCAATAGTGCTTCCCAAAGAGTAGATCTTAAGATTAAAACGGAAAAATCTAAAATTATATTAAACACTCATGTGGTACCTGCTCCAGTCAATATTGGGAACACTACACTCTAAGTTGTTAACCACTACGTATACCTGGGACAAGCAGTCCAGTTAGGTAAGTGTAACTTCGAGAAAGAGATCTCTCGTCGAATCTATCTCGGGTAGCAGCATTCGGGAAATTACAAAAAATCTTCGTATTAAAATTACCGCAATGTCTCAAGACGTAAGTTTTTGACCAGTGTGTGTTGCCAGTGATGACCTACGGAAGCAAGACGTGGCCGCTAACTATGTCTCATAAAAAGGCTCAAGGTCACACAGCGTGCAATGGAGAGAGCAATGTTTGGTATTTCTCTATGTGATAGAATCAGAAATGATGACATCCGTAGGAGAACTAAAGTTACCGACATTGCTCGAAGAATGGCGAAGCTGAAGTGGCAATGGGCAGGACACATAGCGAGGAGAACCGATGGCCGTTAGGGTGGAAAGGTTCTTGAGTGGCGGTCACGAACTGGACGACGCTCGATGGGCTGGCCCCCTACTAGGTGGACCGACGATTTGGTCAAGGTCGCCGGAAGCCCCTGGATGCGGGTAGCGCGGGACCGATCGTCATGGAGATCCTTGGGGGAGGCCTATGTCCAGCAGTGGGTGGATCAACGGCTGTGATGATGGTCATGATGATGATATATTCAATTAATCATCCAACTCAATCATTTGTCAATTGTCGGTGTTAATAATAAGATTTTATTTTAACTATCATAAAATAATTTATATTATTTAATTAACGAAACGTGCCTGTTTGTTTTTATTATTTAATTTTCTTACGTCAATGTCACGTAAAAAGCAAAGCAAAGAAAGCATGATGAAGACTTGTAAGTAAAACTTTAAAAAAAATAACACTTAAATCAACAGTTTTTAAATATAGAAGGTAACATTAAGTTTGGCAGCTGATTTGGCAGCTGTTAGTATAGAAGTACCAACCAACTCAATATATTAAAAAGTGGTCGCTGAAAGGGAGGAAATTAAGGTGTAGCAAGTGAATAGATTTTAAGTCACGAAAAATACAACATTTTTCTACCCACTTCACTCTGGTTAAAACCCTATATAAGATGTGATAAGGAGGGTAGAAGCCCACCATAACCTACATTTAATAGGTACTAGGTACGCTTCATAGTATACCCATTCACGCTACCGAAGAAATAATTTCCAATTTATATTTACTAGGTGCCATGTTATTATAACTGATATTCAAAATTTTTACTTATATATTGTCATGATGGTTTGCGTGCCAATAAAGAATAAAATATAAATTAAAGTAAAAATAAAATAGTTTAGCTTTTGGTATTATATAGAGAAATACTTACTGACATAAGCAAGCCAAAATGTAAACATGATATTAATTACCAAATAATTTATTAAAAAAATGACCACCATTGTGTCATTAATGACCACCTTAACAGCATTCACTATAGTTTTTAGAGCATCACTGCAGTAGGCTCTCTGTTACATAATGGATCCTGAACAATTCAACAAAAATGTTTTAGGTACTCTTAGAAACCGAATAGATAATATATTAGGTCCTTACATTTGAAATTGATGTTTTGTCGTACTGGCCACTTTAATTACAAATTTCTCCTCTTTGGTCAGAAATTCCAAATATATATATTACATATATATACAGCTATTTACACATGTATTTGTGTTTGTTAACCGTCATTCATTTTTTTTCTTCTGTTTTTTTCTGTATACGTCATTCAGCTTACAAAATGGATAACTTGAAATATTGTGCTATTTACGAGTACAAGTTCCACCGTGGCACCTGTTGCGGAAACGGCTCGCAGGGTTAATGATGTGTATGGCGGTCGTGTCGCAAAAGAAAACACAGTGTATTTTTGGTTCCAACGTTTTTGTTATGGAAATTTCGAACTGCAGAACAATTTCAGAGCAAATTTGCAGAGCAAATTTCGAACTCCGGCCCCATGTACGGCCGGAGACCCATATGTAAGCCAATTTCATATGTAAGGACCTAATACTTCCTTTCAAAGACTTTTACGCTCTTACCTTCATAATAACTTCAATTACTGGTTATCTATTCTTTCTTATAATGTTCTTCTTCTTTTTATAATTTAATGATTTAACTTCTTCAATAATGTGTATCTATCAAAAATGGTAATTCTACATGCGTCTTGATAACCGTGATGGCACCAGGTCATCGACCTCGTGCCTAAAATGAATAAAAATAAGATTGACCGTTTTACTTATTTGAAATCACACTAAGGTGTATTCAATACTAAAAGTAACAAAAATAACTGCTTGGGAGAATATATTGTATTACAATCTACCTAGCATGATACAAAGTTGATGAGATTGTGAATCTTAAAGTCATTATAGCTCAAGTGTGAGTATTGTACCTAATAATTCTTTGCAATTTTCTTTTAAGTGATTTCTATTTTTACGAACATTGTGAATGTAGTTAACTGATATGTTTTGTTCCTCTTGATATCCTTGAAAAACAGAAACCAGAACATTCACTACTTTCAATATGATTCATGTATGTTAGTCCGCTGGATGGAGATGAATTCTATGAATGTGAATCTACGAAATAATATTTCAGGAAGCTTATGTAGAAAAAAAAGAAACAAAATATATTACCAAAAAAATATTATTTACAAAATTACTTAATATTAGAAACTTCTTTGAGATAAAAGTAACCAATGTGAGCGAAACACTGAGAAAACCAGCAAGCTGTTGTGAAAATGACAACTTTGGACGGCTTGAGATATAATAGTATTTGTTACACTTAATTTCATGATTTTAAAACTCTAAAAAGCTGAATGTACCGAATAGCTCTAATAACTAATTTAATTTACTTCTGCCTAAACAACATACATTATTAAATAATTGATTTGGATAACGGTTTATCATGTTCATTATTGACAAACAAACATTTTTAGTCTACATGAATTCGTGTTTTGGTGGATTAATTTTAAGTAATAATTTCATTGTAATATAACTATAATGTTGCAACTAACTGGTGTACTTTTTTAGTTTCGTTAAATATACTATTGGTAAACACATGTTACAGCTCAGTTGATTGTTTTAGGCAGTTTTACACTATTAGTATAAACTATTAATATAATTTGCGGCTCTTTCCAACATTTTAAATCCCTGATACCTTTTAAGATATTACTTTAAGTGAAATGCAGTAAAAGGTTAGTATTATCTACAATAAATGAACATACATATCTAATGTATTTCAATGTATAGAGAATATACGTAGCCTAAAAATGATTTTTTAGGCTATCCTTAGGTGGAATTTTTCAATTCGAACCAGTGACCCTTAACGCGCCTTACGCGCTTTACTATAATAATATGGATAATATAATAATATTTTCGCGCACTGCCCGCCGCACTCTTCGTCCACAAGTTGAACAACATACACTGCTCTCGTCTTAAAACTGAGCTTTTAAATCTGATACCTATCCGGTAATATAATCCGGTAATCATGATACCTATCCGGTAATAAAATCCGATAATGTAATATAATAATAAAAAATCAAGTCAAATGCGTGTAGTACTCGTCCACCGGGGTGTCCTCGCTAATTTCATTATTAGAATAATAAGTTTATATCTGTGTTAAAATGATTATAGACAAATAACTATATAACAAAAAAAAGTTTCATCAAATTTCGTTCAGTAGTTTTTATTTGAAAGTGAAACAACTGACAGATAGTCAAATTTTCTCAAAGGGAAGGTTTTTTGATATAGTGTATGTATATATATTAAAGCGTAAACAAACTTCAATATCCTCTTCCCATATCTATAGTTAATAATCCAAATCATTCCAACATTATTATTTTTTTTTTATTTTTATACATTCTTAGGCAAGTCCTGACAAATGTACACTCTACTTTCTATTTTTGAGAAACGCGTATTTTGAGAAAATATTAATATTAATAAAATAATATTAATATAATACTAAAAACACATACTATATGTAAACTTTTAAATAAAGGTCATATGGAACAGAGAGATAAGTAATTTATTCCATAAAATCTATTTTGACATTTAGCTTCTATATTCTTATTTAGTCTATTTTTTATATTTCCTACGGAATGCTTATTGAATCAGGACCTGCCAGGACGACAACTATCCTATACATAGAAAAGACAGGTACCTATATATGATCCTATATGTTGCTCTAGGGTTTAAGGCTTAACACAGTCCACAACTTGTGTAGAACAAATATACAATAAATTAACATTTCTTACAGAATGATTAGGAGTAATATATTTTTATTTTAGAAATTAGTACTTAAATTCTGTTTTTTTTTTAAATTTAATACACATATTAATACATAAAATCGATGTTATAATTCGTACGATTGTACGTTACGTACGTTACGATACGTTTGTTACGATCGTTTTATTAATAAGCTGTTAAAAATATTTTTATAGATTTTTAAACATATATTGGTTTCGTAGATGATTTTAAGTTAACTAAATTATCTAATTATCCGTAGATGTGACTACAATAATAATAAATAAATCAAATCATTTGTAATTATAACAGTGACATCTAGCTAGACTGGAGAAATTACCTTAGTAAATATTTTTTTAAATATTTACCAAGTTAATTTCTCCAGTAAATATTTTTTTTATTAAATTTCTATTGCTATTGCTTCTACCATTTGCCACTGCTACTAAGTGACAATGGAATTAAATTGCCGACGATATTAATCAAAATAATTTTACTTTCGTATACAGGCTTGATTTATTTAATTATAACCAGTTTATCCATACGGGAAGTTAATCGCTCCTATGGAATGAATAAGTAAAATGACAAAAACTTAAAGCATGTTTCTGTAATAAAATATAATATATTTCTTGCTTGTTCTAACACGTAACACGATAATTTTACTCTAGGTGTACATGTATTTCTAAAAAAAACCTTCAAAACAAATAACCTACTTTGAATGAGAATTTAACAGGAGTTAGATGGAAGATCTAATTAAACATGTATTGTATCATAAATAAATCATTATCTCATTAACAGATAAAATAAATGTTATTTTCAACAATGTAGGTAAGTAATTATAGGCAAACACCATTTATTAACAACGTTTTTAATAAGCAATTGAAATATTTACAATATAGGTAAACGTCGATTTTACATAGTTTATAAATTACCATTTTTTATATTAGAAACAGATACAAATGAAATACAATTTACTAAAAATATATTGAAATTAAAGTTGTTTTGTATTTTATATTCCAAAACAGAATATCTAAAGACAGACGTATTAGAATTCAAATTTGCATTAAAGTATATTGGTCTGCTTATTAAACTAAATTATTTACGGTTTTGCTACATTGTAATAATTATCATTAGTATAACATAATTTTGACTATTACATTGTAATCATTATTTAGAACTCATTTACATATAATTTAATTTACATTTAAAAAGTTATCCTAATTGGTTTTATTGGTCACTGAGTTGGAGAACGTGGTGAAAGAGCAGAATCTTCGCAAGGAGAGTGACGTTCTTCTTCAGTACTAAATTTGTACTCTCGTTCTGTCGATTGGTGCTCAGATCCAGTGGGTGTAGTTCGACCTTCTTGGCTTGTTGTAGCTCCCTCGAGTGGAGCGCCGGTAGGAGCAAACGACATGCCTTCACTATATGCCATTTCACCTGTGCCCACATACTCTGGCTGATAGCTGTAGCTGTCAAAAGCAATAAAGATATTCTTAATATTTTTTTTGAAATTAACATGCTTAACAAGAAATTCATTTTAATATTATGTTATCATTAATTAGCCGACTTTTAAAAAAGGTGGAGGTTCTATAATATTCGACATATATTTTTTGTGTACGTTTCTCGATTTTCCTCCTTTTTTAATTAATGTATTATTTGAATAATTCTTTTTTTTACTTTTTCGAGTAAAAAAAGAATTATTCAAATAATAAACGAAGAACTTTCGAGCGTACTTCCGAGGTAGTCACATTGCCACTATGTCAGAATCTAATGATGGAATCCCAGGAAAATAGAGAGAAATCTTCATTTTTTATAGTTGTTTTATAAAATTTCTTATATAAACATATTTTTATATATATTATATATTTGCTTCTTGAAGTTGTTATATATGATGGTATTAATGAGCTCATAATGACAGCACGTCAACTTTTCCATATATAAGGAGATATGAGAAAAAAAACATACTATAAGGGCGTATAAAAGGCTAGTTGTGTACTACTGGATTGTTCACTAAGGTGATGAACTTAATTGATAACTACTAAATACACTGAACAAAAGCAAATAAAATAATTAAAAAAACCCCCAAACACACTGGCAATGACTCCAAGAATAAAAGATTTTAATACTAAACAGGTACATATTTTGTGTATCAGTTAGTTCGTTTATTATGTGAATTTCTTTTATTCTTAACTAATATATGTATATTTTTTTTACTTTTTAGTTTATGTTTAACTTTGTAGATATATATAGTATAACTTTGAAGTCGGTTGAATTTTTTTTAAATATATTTTTTATGTTATAATTAATTTGAATTAATATTATGTATTATATAAATTTCAAAAACTAATAAATATTATCACCTGTTAGGCCAATAAGAAATGTCTTCAATTGTATGATGAGCGTAGGGTGCATATGCGTGTTGATAGTAAGGTGAATGATGTTGCGGAGCAGCTTCGTATTGGATAGGGTATAACGAAGCAGGAGCTGTCGCAGGAGCGGTAGTACTCGGGGGTGGAGGAGGAGCGTACTCTATAGGAGCAGGGTAAGCGTGTGGTGGAGTACGATAGGGTGTGGGGGACGCATTAGGTTGGGGTGAACTGCTCCCTTGAGCTGAACTCCAGTAGCCACTCGTACTAGCCCAAGTATAGCTGCCGTTTGCCGAGACCGCTGAAGATCTTTCTGGATTGCTGTAAGTTGCTAAAAATACAAAATATGTATAAATATTATATTAAAAAATATTTTACATTTATTTTAAGAAAAAAAATCGTTACTTACATGGTGGTGATAATGTTCGTGGGCGTGAAGGTGGTCTAGGTGGATAAGGGGCTGGCCTTCTTGAAGTGGAATTACCACTACTACCATAAAGGGATTGAGACGTTACAAACCAGCCGCCAACTGAAATAATTACAACCAAAAATTTTAGTAGATGGATATTATTTAATGACAATACATATTCCAGTTGATTAATGTAGTAGTGTCTATAATATTATTATAATATTAATATTACATAATATTAAGAATTTTGATGACAGGGATTCTGTCCTAACATCTAGGAAAACATTTAAATACACTCCCACTAAAGGTCGCGTCATAAAATAATCTCTTGAAACATTTGTTCTATAAACACTAAAAACATTTTTTTTTTTATTTTTTCAAATTACTATTAACAAAAATCTTACAAAATGTACATAAAATATAAAATTTATCTATATTAAAAAAACTCACATTGTGGATATTGATGAGGGGAAGAACTTTGTTGCTGGTAATGGTTTCCAACAAAGTCTCGCTGATAATAGCCCTCAGGTCTTTCTTTTGCGTCCAGGAAAGCTTTTGCAAATGGATTATATTTGATTTTCAGAGATGTTACTTCTTCATTTTGGTAAGCCGTCACAGCAATGAATTGTGTTTCAGGGAAAGGGTAAGTCATTATGCGACGAAGATCAGTACCCACTTTCACTAGATGCACTCGAGGTTCATATTTGTGTAGGGAATTTAGCATTATCTAAAAAATTCCAACTATTACTTATAAACAAATATAATGTATCCTACTAGTATAATTTAAATCCAGAATGAAGTAATTTTTGTTGTGAAATAATGTTTCATTTATAAAATTTAAGTATTTCTCCCTATTTGCCGGAATTGTAGAAGTGATTAGTTGTAAATTATCTTTGCCTATCTAATAAAATGCGGAAAATATCCATTTTTATTGTAATATATTTTATTGTGATCTATTATCATTTACAATACCTATATTTCGTATCTATGATAGTAATGACAGTAAAATTTTAGTTTCACGCATATACCTCAGATTGTTGGGTTGGCCGAAAGAATCTAATGTAAAAACACACTTCTCTAACTTTCCTTCCAATTTCGAAACGATGCATAGTGAGTGACGTATCCTAACACTGCTAATTGCCTTACACGAGCAGGGCAATAAAATTTTTTATAATTCCCACGAATGAGAATCGAAATCGCAACCATCGCCTTTTCAGTTAGATACCGCCTACTGCGCCACGACGGCCTCGTGTCAACAAAATTATTGGTTATAATTAATTAATTAATTATTAACGAGCTCGCCAAACTACCAACAATAATAACACATTAGTGTCACTAGAGTACTAAAAAAGAGCAGTAAACATTACGGTGAGACAATAATTATTACAAATGATAGTGCGTACGGACATCTGCTAAATAGTTGGTAAAGCTACAGATTTCACACCGATCCGTCAACATATGGATCTGGATGTATCAGATGTTTGCTTTCATATTCATTCGCACCACATATAAGCGTGAGAAATACTTGCTATGAAGTAGCGGTAGCAACCAAACTGTAGCACTATAACACCTTCGAATAACAGGCTTTCTATTATCAAAAATTAGTATTCGGTCAGTTCTGGGTACAGTTAATTATGCTCTGTTTTAACTCATGAGATGAACACAAAGAGAAAAGACAGAGCAAATAAAGAAGCTTTGGTAACTAAGCAAACTTAGACAGTACGAGTATTGATACGTGCGACAGAACAAACAACCGCACACTATTCTATGAAGAATGATATTAGATATTTCATATATGAATTGAAATAAGCATAAGCATGATAATTTGCCAACCAACATCGGAATTTTAAATTTACAAATATCGAAAAAATATGTTTAAAATATAATATATACTGTATTTTTTATCAAAATCAATAATAATACCTGTCCATTTCCATTGGTTTTGTTCGTTAGTTTGACTTTTGCAAAAGATATAGGTTCCTTCATCCAATGTGCACCAAAATTGGGACTTTCTGGATGTATATAAATAGCATTAGATGGCGGCACTTCAGCTTTTCCCCCTGGCACCTGGGTACACACAAAAAATAAAGCTAATATAAGTGTTAAAATGTAACAAAGATCTTTTAATATTTATTAAGTATCTTTAAATTAAATCATAAAATAAACAATAAAAATTAAATAAATGTTCACATTTAAAAGATTAAATCATGATAACAATGTAAAGTTTAGCCAGGGTCAATATTAAAACCTGATTCTGATTTTGTAGTAAAAGCTGTCTGCAAACAAAATATGCGAAAGACGAGTCATAAAATTAGATTTGTAGTTGTAAAACGAGCTGTACTTACCCATTCGCCGTTAACAGTATTTCCAGCGGTGAGTGTCAACTTGAACAAATTCAAGAAGAACGGTGTACATGGCCGTCGGGTCCAACCCACTGGCAGTAACTTTTACTACAGGGAACATTCGGCTAAAACAAAAGATAATAGCAATTGTACTCGTAGAATAATACGAATTTCGTTTTATTATAACATATCTTTTAGTGTGATGTTTGTATTCTCTGTTTAATATTTTACGGTGCGTCATCGTCAGTTCAAGTTAACATTCACAAAACATTCACAAAAGTTAAGTCTTGTGTGATAAATTTTCTTTTAACTAATAACAATAGTTATACATTTATAATAATTTATTCATTTGTATATATAATATTTTTATCTTTGACATATACTATTGATAAAAAAAAATATACAACTATTTTCAAATTCACTTTATTACATAACAAATTTTGTAAATTATCAGTAGATATTTTTCAATTGTGCAATACGCTTATACCTTTATCTGTATATGTGGGTAACAGTAAAATATTTATTGTTGTGTATAGTAGGTGATGATCAACATTTGCAAGTGCTAACAGGGTGCTGAGGGGCGGCCAGTTTTCAGCTATTAACACTGTAGGTCTTGCTCATTAACGTAGGGCGTCTAAACGATACCGCCCGAGCCATGCTACATGCTGCATGCTACCCTTGACGCACTAACTGTCTTGTTTATAAATTGTATGTGCATTATAAAATTCATTACATTGTATATATTTACTTTAGTGTTACTATTTATTCAGTAATATTTTGATTATATTAAATATTTTTTTTAATTTAAATAATTTAAAATACAAAATATAAAATATAAAATGCTATTCTCATACATACAAATATAAATTTCTTGAAGTTTTAAAGAATACAACAGAATTAAATTGTATTATGAAACTCTTGGATGATGCTTAGTAAAAAACATAACTTCCAAACAGAATAATTAAAGTCTGCATATTTATTACAAACAGTTGTCAGAATATGTATGCAAATTCATGACATATTTTTATATAACAATGCGCCTTACCAGAGTGCGTATCGTATGTATATATATATATATATATATATATATATATATATATATATATATATATATATATATATATAGATGATATATTATGAATACGTATGTATATATTATGAATAGCTTCATGCTGTATCCCGCACATAGCAGGGTAGGACATATAGGTTAGGACAGAGAGACAGAGGTTAAGACACTCCGTACCCCGCTTTCGCCCCCCGTTTGAGGCATTGCGAACCTCAACGTCGCGCTTTTGCCTTGTTGCCAGAGGGAACAAAATGAAAATATTGAAAATATTTAATTCTACAATCCTGAGAATTTATCCCAGGAACCGTCGCGTTTACACGCAGACACTGTGCCTCTGTGCCACGACGGTCCTCACCTTTTCAGTATCATACACAAATCATACTGAAAAATATTATATCTATATAATTATATTGTTGATAGTACACAGAAATAACAGATATCTATTTATAAATAATTACGTCCATTCTCTCAATAACCTTTACCTTTAATTTGTCGTAAAAATGCAACGAGTTAATTAGTCTCTACACATTTAGAACAACTTAATGCTTTACTTAAATATACAGTAATCATACTCGGGCTATAAACTACATAAATTGTAAGGCATATTGTTCGATTTTATTTCATACTCATTTGCTTCAATGTTGTTGTTGTTGGGTTTTAATGTTGGTTATTCTTAGTGTAAAATAGTAAATGATTCACATTATTCTGACGTATTTTAGTTATTCATTGTATTATTAACTAACTAAGTGTCTAATTATGAAATACGTGATGGTTAAAAGTTTGATTCTAGGTCGGGGTAAGGTTACAACAAAATAAAGAGGTAAATAATAAAATATAAAGGTGACAAAAAATAAAATTGGTTATCATTAATAAATATATTTGTAGACTTATTTCATTAAAATTATATAACAAGTATATTGTGTAATATATGAACCTACCGTTCATTAGGGGATATTATGTATGATAAGCATGACCGTGGCTAGAAATATAGCGTAATTTGTATATAAAATATTAATATTAATATAAAAATATTTCTTACCGTCCATTTTTGGTAACAATCATTTCATTGGTAAGGGTCTGAAAGCGAACCCAAAGCTCACGATCATCGAGCGCTACATTGACCTCCCGTTCGCGACCTCCTCGTGATCCACCGCCACCCACAGTGGGCTCTACCGCACTCAATATATGCGATGCTGCCATTGCACCTACAAAAGTAATATCGGTTTAATAAAATGCCATGGAAAAATAATGTAGAAAATACTAATAAATAATGCAGGGATAGATATTTATGAATTTCTTTACAGTAGATTTTATTTTTTAAGAAAGAGTATTGCGAGTAAAAATGAAAATTATTATATTCAATTTAATTAGTTTATTATATACTAGCGACCCGCTTAAGTTAGCTAGATCACGTTCGTTCTAAAATTTTATACCTCAACAATTGTCACAATGCAATTTTTCGATTTCAATCGTCAATTTGAATGACTTGCCTATTAAAAATCACATTCAATGTACCTATATGTTTCTTGCATGTATATATTAAAACGTAAGCGTATATGTAATTAACATTTAGTATAAGGAGATTATGTTCTAGCTTTTCTATCATAGCATAAAAAATACAATATCCACTTCCCACACTTTAAATTTATAATCCAAATCATACCAACACTATTTATTTTTTATCTAAGATAAGTAAATTAATTTTTTTTTATTTTTTAAATACACTGCGTTCTTCGCGTTTTTTATTCTAGTCCTGACAAATATACTACTACTATCTTCTATTTCAAACATCGCCAATGTTTAAAATAAAATATTATACTAAAAAAACGTTATTTGGTTTTAAATAATAATCATATTACAAAGAAATTGAGTAATTTATTGGACACAATATATAATTTAGCTTCACTTGCTTGTAATTAAAATATGTCATTTTTTTTTCTACGGAAACCTCATTGAATGCCAGGACGACAATTGTTCTATATGTTCATTTAGGTCAAAATACTGTCAAGCTGTCAAAATTTATTTATTCTTTAGTAAATACTAATAGTATTTGTATATATGTATAGTTTTATTACCCCTATTTACAAAGAAAGGGGCAGTGTTCAAGATTGCGGTAGTTATAGGGGCATTAAGATTATGAGTCACACCATGAAGCTCTTCGAGCGCGTGATCGCCCTCAGGCTCCGCCGAGAGTGTACTGTCTCTGAGTGTCAATATGGATTTCAGCCAGGATCAGGCACTACGGACGCCATTTTTGCCCTCTAGAATTTTGATGGAGGCACACAGGGAAAAGAGGAGAGCTCTGCATGTGGCATTCTTAGACCTGCAGAAGGCCTTTGACCTTCTGGTCAAAGGATTAAGTAGGAAAGCAGACCCTTGCAATAGGCCGGGTAATGCTAAGAAGAAGTAGATATATAAATATCAAATAAAAACTCCAATTCGCTGCACAGTAAATACTTTATTCCACTTTTAACACTTTTATCGGCCAACTAGCATAGTTTCCACTAGACAACTTATGACTTCGATGGTTATCAAACGATTGACCCAGGTCCTCACTCAATAATCAAGAACGCTGTTTCAACCCCACCACTCTCAATCCTTTCATCGGAAGTTGTCATAAAAGAGTGGCGGGGTCGAGGAGAGTTGCCATTTAAGAAAAATAAAACTACCTTTCATAAAATTATTACATTCGGCCATCCTACGAAATGTGTAGCCTCCCGGCACACTAAAACATCTCTACCAATAAATTACTTACTAACTTAAATTACTCATTATTTTGAAACCAATGGAATAAAATATTAATTTAATTTTGATTTAAAAAGTATAATCTCATAAAAGTAAATAAATACTCTAAGGTCGGTTATGTACATTTTAAAAGATTTCTTGCTACTTGTTAAATTATACAATATTTTGTAATAACGCATTTAGGTATGGATACAATATTATTTACAAATAAATGAGTTAAAAACATTGTAGATGTTAATTTGCTTATAAATATACGGAATAATACAAACTAAATTATTTGTATTTCAAATAATTATTATGTTTTAAGATTAAACAATGATATGTATTGCTTGCGCGAAATCAGTTTTAAACAAAACCTTATATGTAAATCAATCATACTATTTATAACAAAAAAAAATACAAAGTTAGTATAGGTAATTTTAAATTTCATACTCACATTCATTAGATTTAACATTTTATTGTATCTTATACTTCTATTAAGAGTAATAAATAAAATAATAATATTATAAGTATGCGTACTTCAATTTTCTATGCGTTTTAATAACTCGATATTGAATGTCAATTCGTAACAACTGGCAAAGATTATGTCTAGTAGTACTCATCTTTATCACTACAAGATGAACCACTCGTTTCACTATCATGCAAAATTTCAGCAAAATCTGGAATATCCGTTACTTGATAGCGATCATTTTCTAATGCTTGAAACATCTTAAAGGGGCTTACAAATTTAGATAGGAGTTTAGCACCTTTTCCTTTATTACCGTAATTATTTCTTAAAATCTTAACTAGATCACCAACTTTGTATTTAGGTGCCGGAGCCCGAAAAGCGTCATGTCCACGTTTTTGAATATTCTGGTCCATTTCTGTATTTGTACTGATAATACTTCTTACACATTCGACATCGTCTTGTGTGCTTTCAATTTCCATTTTGTTCGCAAGATCGTCGCGCATTCTAATGCCAAGTAACGCTTCAGTTGGAGTCTTTAGTGGTTGTAATAATTGTGTTATTAACACCATTTTACCCAGTTGCTTGTCCCAGTCAAGTTCATTACCATTAAAATTTTGAGTAGCTAAAGAATTGATTGTAACTTGATTATATCTCATCTTGACCATTGGCTCTGGGACAAGCAACCACGTTCAATATGTGTTTAATGCTATATTCATCGCAAAAAGCTTTAACAGCTGACGATGTAAAACAATTGCCACGATCCGATACAATTCTTGCTGGCAAGAATTAAGAGGCTTTTTACTGCCCGCAAAATTCATATTCGAATTTTTTTGATACCATCTCCAATTGTTAGAATGTGGATGTTACCATTCTTGCTCCTAACAAAGGCCCCAAGTGATCAATATGTATAGTATGAAACGGTTTACATATATTTTCTATAGGGAACAAATGACCGCTTTTCTGCCTTTTCTGTCTTTGTTATAAGACCAGTCAATACAAGCGCTCACATATTTCTTCACAAAGTGCCTAAACTTGGAAAACCAGTACTGACTTTAGACTTTTTCTAAAGTCTTACTTTAAATTCTTATTTTAAAAAGATTTACATATTTTCCATCTAGCATTCCGTGGAATAACCAAATGTATTCTGCCATCAAGTTTCTATACACGGTACAATGTTTACTTCATAATTACTCCTTATTTCTTTACATTCTTTGTCTTCTCGGATTTTAGAATTTTAAAAATCCGAACAATATCAAAATCCGAATAATATAACAATATCATCCAGCTAGTTGTACAATAAGAAGTCAGTTTTCTTGTTCCATTTTATAAATATTAACATATGGATCATCATCTGCTGTAACAGATAGTGTGGTGTTTCTACTAAGCGTCGACATGCGACATTTGGATGCCAGCACGAAATTCTATGTCAAAAGTAAATTCAGAGATTTGTAACCACCGCCTTGTTATTCGCGGCAGCAAATTTTATCAAGGTGGTTCCAAGTGCCGCGCAATCTGTACAAATTTTAAAGTGTATACTCTGATGAGTAGTGTTAGTATACTCTCAGTTTTTTCAAGGAGCACACGACATCCAGTGTTTCGTGCTCATAGGTATGAAGATCCTTTTCCTCAGGTGGGGTCTGCCTGCTAAAATAGGCAACTGGTTTTAAAACTCGCGTTTCTTTTTGCCACTGCATTAAGATTCCTCCTATGCCAAGAGCACTGACGTGTGCAATTTAGTCTCCAACTTAGTATCATAAAGAGCTAACACTATCTATAAAGTTTTCTTTGAGCAGCGAAAACGTATTTTCTTGTGCCTTGGACTAAAACCAGGCAGAATCTTTCTTTCTGCAGATAAGTTAATGGTTGGGCAACCAATCCATAATCTTGGATCAACTTGCGACAGTTTCCCGTCAGACCAAGAAACTGACGAACTTCGTGAACATTACGAGGTGCTGAAAATGCTTTGATAGCTTGAGTTTTTGCGCTACCGGATTGTATACCTTCTGAAGATACCTCATATCCCAAATAGTCGTCATTTTGACAATTTCATAGTTAAGCCAAATTCTCTCAACAATTTCAAAATTTCCTCAAGTTGTTCCAATTCATCAACGAATGAGATGTCATTCGTATTCTTGACATGACAGATATGCTAAAGCATATTCGTATCTCTCACTACAGGCATATCATCAAAGATCTTGGACAATTTTAAGAAAGCTGCTTCGCTTTATTTAGTAAGACTGCATTCACTCCCGAAGTCTATGTATGCTTTTAACCAACCGTCATTAAATAACAAACGATAAATATCATCAATTTTGTTACATTCTGAGCATAACTCTGTATTAGACAAATTCAACATGAATTTAAATTTATTTGAATGATTGCAGTTGAAACACGTAATCGCGGAACTATCGCTTTAAGCTGTATTATGAATATTCCGACTAACAAATCTTTTGTAATTGCCATCTGTAGTCAATCGTTTCGGTGTTTTACGTTCCTCCGTGGCGGAGGAGTATCGTCACTTGTCGTCGTTGAAGTAGATGACGTCGAAAGAGCTCCTTTAGTCTCTACTTTCCTCCATTTTGCGTACTTACGCTTACTTGTAGAGTCGAGGTAGCGTACCTCCAACTTGGTCATCGTCCAACTTTATATTGAAATGTATTAAATCCATAGAATCATGTCTGAATCTCTCTTATTTACATCAAAGTTCACTCGTTTCTTACAGTCCAGCAAACATCATTTCTCAGTCAATCACTATCCAGCGAGCATCATTGCTCACTCAATCACTATCCAGCGAGCATCATTGCTCACTCAATCACTATCCAGCGAGCATCATTGCTCACTTAATCACTATCCAGCGAGCATCAGTGCTCACTCAATCACTATCCAGCGAACATGTTAGTTTTCCACTGTTTCGTCACTCAAAGCGAGTAATTCCAAAAAAAAAAAAAAAAGATATTAATACAAATAATTTAAAAAAAAAGTAAGTAAATGTTTTATACAATTATAATGTTTCATAAAAAATCAAGTAGAAACTTCAATTATATTTTTCTCTTTTAGATCTGGCCTGTATATCTATAAAATCATATTCAATATTCAATATCAAATATTCAATTACCCATATTCAATTACCAAATATCATGTAAACGTCTAAAGAATTCAAAATAGGTAGTATAAATATACATTAAGTAAATTGAACATACGAGTTAAAACCACATTTAATTCTTTATAAATAAATCGGTAAGTCAGTTGATAAATATTTTTAATAATGATGTAAATGATCTTAATAAAAAGTCTTATGTTGTTACATATGCATGATTTGCATTTTTGTAGAATATCCCTGATCAAAAGGAATGCTATGTAAAAATGTGGTAAGTATTTGTGCATTACCGGAGAGTAGCCCCGATCAAATGCAATGCTATGTAAAAGTGTGGTAAGTATTTGTGCATTACCGGAGGGTAGCCCCGATCAAATGCAATGCTATGTAAAAGTGTGGTAAGTATTTGTGCATTACCGGAGGGTAGCCCCGATCAAATGCAATGCTATGTAAAAGTGTGGTAAGTATTTGTGCATTACCGGAGGGTAGCTCCGATCAAATGCAATGCTATGTAAAAGTGTGGTAAGTATTTGTGCATTACCGGAGAGTAGCCCCGATCAAATGCAATGCTATGTAAAAGTGTGGTAAGTATTTGTGCATTACCGGAGGGTAGCCCCGATCAAATGCAATGTAATGGTGTCGTATTTGTTCAGTATCGAAAGTAAAATAAAAATAAATTTTAACAAGCGTCATAGTCTATGTATTAAAATACATAAGTAACAAATAACAGCAATTTTAACTCGAGTTTCCTTCTGTTTCTTTTTTTTATTTAAAATTGTGAAGACGTACATACCTGGATTTTATATCCCACTTCTGAAATATCAAATAAAAACTCCAATTCGCTGCACAGTAAATACTTTATTCCACTTTTAACACTTTTATCGGCCAACTAGCATAGTTT
This sequence comes from Dione juno, assembly GCA_037127375.1. Classification (NCBI taxonomy): domain Eukaryota; kingdom Metazoa; phylum Arthropoda; class Insecta; order Lepidoptera; family Nymphalidae; genus Dione; species Dione juno. The sequence goes on from JAXRJS010000048.1 coordinate 248,418, forward strand.
CCACTAGACAACTTATGACTTCGATGGTTATCAAACGATTGACCCAGGTCCTCACTCAAGTCCAGGTCCTTTCATCGGAAGTTGTCATAAAAGAGTGGCGGGGTCGAGGAGAGTTGCCATTTAAGAAAAATAAAACTACCTTTCATAAAATTATTACATATATATATATATATATATATATATATATATATATATATATATATATATATATATATATACATATATACATATATACATATATACGAATACTATTGGTATTTACTAAAGAATAAATAAATTTTGACAGCTTGACAGCATTTTGACCTAAATCAACATATAGAACAATTGTCGTCCTGGCATTCAATGAGGTTTCCGTAGAAAAGAAATTGATATATTTTAATTACTAGCAAGTGAAGCTAAATTATATATTGTGTCCAATAAATTACTCAATTTCTTTGTAATATGATTATTATTTAAGATCAAATAACGTTTTTTAGTATAATGTTTTATTATATATATATATATATATATATATATATATATATATATATATATATATATATATATTATATATATATATATATATATATATATATATATATATATATATATATATATATATATATATATATATATATATATATATATATATATATATATAAATATATATATATATATATATATATATATATATATATATATATATATATATATATATGAGGCTATGAGCTATTAGCCAAACCTAAAATTTATGTGGATCCGGACTATAAGCTATTACCATACAAAAATTCATTTATTTCTGTCCAGGAGTTTATGCTTGGTTGGAGGACAAATAAATAGACATAAACAGACACACAGACAACAATTCTGCTAAGTGGATTTTTAGCTTCTATTATCGATATATTGACTGACCCAATCAATATTTTTTTAAAATTCTACTGCCTCTTAGCGACGATTCCCACTAAGGGGAACATTGAATTGAGACAAAGCACGGTATTCAGTTCCGCCACTGAAAATCTTTCGAAAGGCGTAATGTGCGGCACAGAGTGTCTTAACATTTAAAAAAAGATTTTGTAAAAGTGTTGAAAGGGATGATTTTATACAGTGGTCCCTAAAAGGGGTGAGTAAAATGACACCTGAATCTTTTACATAAAATTCACGAAACATATTAAATAATAACATATTAAACATATGACATGATATATATACGAAACATATTAAACATATTAAATAATAAATTTTGTTATTTTTATTGATAACTATTATTACGAAAGTATATTATTTAATGCTCTAATTGAGCCTAGGCAACAAATTTAGCTAACTCATTCTTAACAAATTTACAGTAAATTTTTAATTATCCTAAATGTGCATGACAATATGCAATAGTAGAGTCTCTCGTTGAGTCAGGATGTCTTTGTCAAAAGAGGGGACTGAGAGGGGGGACCAGTCCTTACCAACTTTACGGGACGGAATAGAAAATGGATCTTTTTTCTGATGCTTTCAACTATTACATAAAACATATTACAGATCGTCATCAACTATAAAGCCGTACATAGTCTTTTCATTATCTTCAATACGTTGTACTAGCTCCAGTTCATGTTTATTTGCAAATATTTTTTTACTCCCCACTACTTTAATTCCCCCCACAGCGCGAATTGTCTTAACCTTATTTTAAAAGTCATAAGTACTAATAACAATTTATCCCAGGAAACGTCCGAGAATGTTCTACATCACAATTTAAAAAAAATGTGAAAAGACATTTGTGTGTTACCTAATTAATGATTTTGTAAATGATAACACGCCTTGGGGGTGAAATGCTCGTTCCAGTCTATTTCAAGCGTATCATTGTCAAAAATGAATAATTATATAATTGTAAATGACTATATATTAAAAAAAAGTCCTGCTGAGTTTCTTGCGCCGGTTCTTCTCAGGTCTGAGGCATTAACTATAGTGAACGGGTGGGAATGTTTTTGATGTTCAAAAAATGAATCATGTATTCTTACTTTGAATAAAATTATTTGATTTTAATTATTATGTGTATATTTTTTTATATAATCGACATCGTGTTTTGTAGATAAAGAACACATTTATTAATATGGTATGAAATTAAACTACCTAACATTCCATGGATTCACCATGATGATACCAGGTCCATTGCCATGAAAGCAGAGGAGCTCAAAGTAGTGCCTAGGACATGCGACCTAGACGTAGGTTTAAAGGGTCCTCTTGTAAACGACACTTACCTCTACTGCCAAAGTTCCTCCTACTATCTAACCAAATTAAAATGACTTGACTAGTGCCGCCTACGAAGTACAAATATAATATAAATGAAGATTTATCGGTGTCTTTATCCCATCTTATCAAATTACTTTGGTCTGGAAGTGAAAAGGTGAAAGGTGCTGGATAGCAGGCGCACACTAATGTCAATTTAATGCTAAAGTGATACAAAATTTTCTTAAAGTTAGCCACTTAATTTATACTCGTCATTCTCATATAACGGAATAAAAGATTTTATTATAGACATAATATGTCTTGAACTTTCCTATTTGATCCTAACCGTATTCTAATGAATTGTGCTCCTATCATAAATTGTTAACGGAATAGAAATCTTGACTCGAGGTCTGAGGCACTTGTCTTTTTCTTCTTCTTTTCCCTTTTCTTCTTCTTTTAGTCATAACTTATTAGTTAGTGGTCTACCTTGTCTAGATCTTTTAACAAGCTGTCGATTAATACATTTAGAGACGGAGTGCAACCTTCGTAATCTATTTTCTTATCAAGAAATTTAAAAGGAAAAAGAATAAGATTATGGATCTCACCTATCTAATTAATATATTTTAGCTATAATTTACTATATACTAGCGACCCTTAGCTAGATCGCGTTTGTTTTAAAATTTTATACCTACATAACAGTGCAATTCGATTTTCACGTCGTCTTTTTTTTAATCACTCTTGTATGTTATTAAAAATGATTAATGTACCTATATGTTTATTGCATGTATATATTATAACGTAAATGTATTTGTAATTAACATATAGTCTGTAAGCAAATCTGCTTACAATCGACATAATCATGTTCTAGTTTTTCCACTTCCCACAATTGATTTTGAAATTCAAAATCGTACTAACACTATTTAATTTTTATTTATTGGAACACCATAAATAAAAGAATTAAATTTAATTATTTTTAATCAATCAATTCAATTTCAATCGTTTTTTTATCTTTAATGTACAGCATTGACTTTTCTATCTCATTATATATATATATATATATATATATATATATATATATATATATATATATATATATATATATATATATATATATATATATCTTCTTCCACTTTGCATTATCCCGGCCTATTGCCAGGGTCTGCTTTCCTACTTAGTCTACTCCACTTTGCACGGTCTTGAGCATCTTCAGTGGTTAGTCCATTGGCTCTCATGTCGTGTGTCACGACGACCAGCCATCGCTTCCTTGGGCGTCCGGGGGGTCTTACTCCAGGGACAGACATATCAAGGCATTTTCTTCCGACGTAGTTCTTAGGCCGGCGCAAAACGTGGCCATACCATCTCAGACGACGCTCTTGGAGCTTATCCGCTACGTCACGGAGCCCAAGACTCCTCGAATGAATGTGTTGCGTATGCGGTCAGCCCGAGTAACGCCACACATCCACCTCAGCATCTTCATCTCCGTTACGTGAATCTCCTGAGTGTGCCGAGATAATGCTGGCCAACATTCGCTGCCGTATAGAAGAACTGGTCGGATCATGCTCTTGTATATCAGCCCCTTGAGTTTGGGCGGTATTCTGCGATCGCAGACCACACCAGTGACCTCCCGCCATTTGGCCCAAGCAGCGCTAACCCGGGCGTGGACATCGTAGTCGATGCCTCCGGACTCGTGCATAATGGATCCAAGGTACCTGAACTTCTCCGACTTAACGGCTGGCTCAGGCCCGATGTGGATGGTGCTCGAGTCTGGGTTCCCGCAAGCCATGTACTCGGTCTTTGATACATTCAGTTTAAGACCACCGTTCTCAAGCGCACCCTTCCAGGCATTCACTTTACGCTCCAGCATCAGTCGGTTATCGTCAATGAGTACTATGTCATCGGCATACATCATCAGCCATGGAGGCTGGTCCTGGATGTGAGCCGTGACAGTATCTAGCACTATATTAAACAAAAGTGGACTAAGATCTGAGCCTTGGTGAACCCCTACTGTAATTGGGAAGGGTTTGGTATCGCCAACAGCGGTCCTAACTGTAGAAACAGAGTCGTTGTACATGTCTCCGATAATAGCAACATAGGATTCAGGGATCCCTTTGGATCGCAGTGCCCACCAGATACACTGACGTGGCACACAGTCAAAGGCCTTCTGCAGGTCTAAGAATGCCACATGCAGAGCTCTCCTCTTTTCCCTGTGTGCCTCCATCAAAATTCTGAGGCCAAAAATGGCGTCCGTAGTGCCTGATCCTGGCTGAAATCCATATTGACACTCAGAGACAGTACACTCTCGGCGGAGCCTGAGGGCAATCACGTGCTCGAAGAGCTTCATGGTGTGACTCAAAATCTTAATGCCCCTATAACTACCGCAATCTTGAACACTGCCCCTTCCTTTGTAAATAGGGGTAATAAAACTGTGCCGCCATTGATGTGGCATCGTCCCAGTGTTCAAAATGCGGTTAAAAAGATCAGTAAGCATGAGCACACCACGAGAGCCCATCGATTTCCACGCTTCGATCGGAATATGGTCAGGTCCCACCGCCTTGCCGTTCTTCATGCGTCGAAGACAATTCCGAGTTTCATCAAGGGTTATTGGAGCAATAAGTCCCAGGTTAGGAGGTGGTTCAGACGGAATACTACCCGGGTGCTGAGTATTCATCAGCAGCTCCAAGAAGTAACTTCTCCACCTCTCCTTCACAGAAGCATGACTACAAAACAGCTTGCCCTGGGAATTTCTGACGCAAAGACATTTTGTGATATCTTGCGTCGCTTTATCCCGAGCACGTGCCAATTTGTAGATGAGCTTCTGCCCCTCCACAGTTTCAAGTTTATCATATAGAGGTAATAAACTTTCACTGCGGGCTCTGGCTACAGCTCTTTTGCTGGCACGTTTCGCTGCTATGTACTCCAGTCTGTCTTCAGGAGAGTTGGAACGCTGCCACTCCTTAAATGCAGTCTTCTTATCATGAATCACCTCCTGTACCTTTTCATTCCACCACCATGTCTCCCTGTCCATAATACGTCCTCCCTTAGAAACGCCAAGAACATGTTTACCAGCCGTAATAATTGCTGACTGAGCTCGATCCCAAGCATCCTGAGCAGTTTCGGTATTAGTTGTTAAATTTTAACTGTTAACCTCTGCCAGAAAGTCGGTCTGCATCGGTCCATTCCTGCTCCTGCGGACTCTTTTGGAAGAACGTATTCACGATGGCCAGATCAGATGCAATATAGGTTCTTAGGATATTTTCGCCCTCTATATTGCGGCGACCGTGACCAAAACCACCGTGGACACGTTCATACGTATCCGCAGCCTTACCCACGTGACCGTTAAGGTCTCCCCCAACTATGATCACCTCGGTAGATGGTATAGCGAGTAGAACGTCTTCATATTGCTCCCAGAATGACTCCTTTTCGGCCCCGCTACAACCAGCCTGGGGAGCGTAAGCACTGATTAAGTTGGCGATAGCCCCCTCAACCAGTACCTTCACCCGCATCAGGCGGTCGCTGCGTCGGTCAACTTCGAGGAGACCATTCCGTAGCTCTTCAGATAAAACTACTGCTACGCCAGTTTTACCGGAAGGAGACCCAGTGTATATGAGCTGGTAACCCTGTCCGATGATACGGGACTTATTGCCCTTCCAGCGGGTTTCCTGAAGGAACGCACACTGGACCCGACGCCTCATGAGTACATCTGTTAGTTCCCTGCATCGTCCGGTTAGAGAGCCAATATTCCACGTTGCAAAGCGGAGTTTCCTTCTGGGTACTTTCTTCTTTAGCCGTGTCCGTACTTGACACGGTAGCCCTTGCCCATGTAACACAGGTGTAGGGCGATGTGCCTGCGCGTCGTTTAGCGGCGACGCCCTAGCAGTACCCAGCAACATCTTTTTTTTTCATATGAGTGGCAGGTGGCGGCTTTTTAATGGAGCGATTGCCATCTGACCTCCAAAACCCATTTTTGTAGGAAAAGCCAAGGATGAGAGGGGAAAAGATTAGTAGAAAAGGGGGGGGGGTAAGGACACCACTTTCATGGATTGAGAAGGAGTATGACAGTGGTGGCTCGAGGATCCGGGGTCACGTACCCGTATGCCCAGTACCAATATCGGACAGATATTTGGCCAGACACCCTCTGGATAAATCTGGATAAAACTCTGGAAAAAAAAACTTCAAAGCATGTGATGATGTCTATATAAACTGACACAAGTAAACATTACTATAACATATGATATATATAAACATAAACTAAAGCTATATCTAGTCACTATAGCAGCCGGGAATCGTTTGATTTTATAATGTAGTTAGCAATAACATTTGTCTCACCTGAATCTGAATCTAATATTATGCTATTATTTTTTAATCAAATAGCTTCCCTGAGAGCTCTATATGTTCTACTTGCAATCATAATAGAATCTCAAGTAGGCTTTTTTTATTATTTAATGTTATCATTTTATCTTTGTCTTTGTCATTTTACCCTGCACATATAAACGTTTAGCTTAAAAATAACTAAAAATAAATAACTTTAAAATTAACGCCTAATCCCGATTATTCGATTCATATCACTGCTCTGGTAATACAAAAATCTGATGGTAATATATTACCATCAGTTGCCTATTCCTTAAATTTACTTACACTACTACTTACTTACTTACTTACTTTATTGTTTTAAAAATGGAATAAAATATTCTTAACAGTAATGTTTCCTTTACGATGCATCCCGCACATAGCAGAGTAGGTAGAGGGAACTTAATGTTAAGACACTCCATTCCCCACTTTCCGCCTTTTGAAACATAGTTTGAAACAAGCAGTGTTGAGTGGCGGAATATACCGCCGCGGGCAAGTTTTAATTTTCCTGTATATATAATTTTAATTTGTTACTACTGTTACAATTATATACTGTTAATTTATTTTACTATCAGTAATTAGTCTAATTATTTGTTTACGTTCTTTGATTATTTTATAAATGAATTAAAATTTTTGAGCATAATGATCTTTTTTAAAAATCCCAGAAGCTATATAAAATATAAGACAAGTTATTGATTTAAATACTACGTAATATACATTTACTGTTAAAATATAAAATATTGTACCGTATGCATTTTCATCAAATATATCAAAACTACATGATGAGGGTTAATACACTCACTCTATTGCTATTCTCAAATTCAAACCCAGTGCCAATTGGCTATTTTTAATCTATTTTGTAACTAACTTTTTTTTTCTCAAATCAGTATTAGTATACAGATTTTATTTGGCTCATACAACTACTTACAATCTTATATGAAACAGAAATTGAAATTCCATATGTCTAAGTAAATAAAGGTAACTTGATCAAACTTAGACATCGCATATATACAGGGTTATTGGTACTTCGACGGGTTATTCGTATTTTCCCTTGAAGGGGATATAGATGAGATGTTGTCCTATAAAACCCTAAGCACAAATGTACTCATCCTAAGATATCATATTATGTCTGCTATCATAGATTTATTTGCAAAAGTTTGAAAATGGGACCCTGCGATCATTTAGAGAACATAACAATATAAAGCTCACCCATGTGAAAAAGGTAAAATTTCTCTGAAAAATTACAAGTGAATTGTGTCTAAATAATTTCAAATACATGTACAGATCTTCAGTTTTCTAATGAGCATGAGTTTTCTCATCTTCTATCGATTTCTACGATACACCACATCACATTACGTGAATAATAATACATAACTAGACCTATATATTGCTATAATATTTGAAGTATATTCTTTCATTATCAGCTCAGAAATATCATGTTTAGTGCAAGCCATAAAAAAATACAAGAAGCAAAGAAAATATCTTTGTGACAAGAACTTGTATGAAAAATGGTACGTTCCTTTAAAATGTGTAGGTTTCTCCATATTACTATGATTTAATTATCAGACCCTGATCAGACGTTTGAAGTATGTTCGCAAATGACTAAGAAATAGAACGACATGTATACATACTCACACACATATATAGCTTTACGCTTTATCCCTGGCGGGGTAGCCTACATACATACCTCTTTCGTCTCGTCCACTAACATTAACCTCTTCACAAATGCCGTCCGTGGGGTCTTCATGCTTTTTATGTGACCTTCCTCTTGTATCTTCGCCACTGTGTTCCCGAAGGTCAACCGAGGTATCCCCCTCCCTCTCTTACCACTGACTCTTGCTTCGTACGTCTTATTTATTATTATTTATTTCATAAATTGTCAATACAATAGAAAACAAAAGAAATGAGCACTAAATATTTACAATTTATTAATTTATTTACAAGCAAGGCAACAAATAAATTGGAATGGCGACTGACGCCTGAACTAGGATTCCCTGTATTTCAGGTCGCCAGGTAGTTACATCTTATTTACCATTTTTTCATCTCTCATACTCTCAACGCGACGACCAAACCACCTGAGCACGTTCTTCTTCATTCTCACTGTGACATACTCGCTAGTACCTGCCATTCTGTGTATCTCTTCATTGCGTATTCGGTTAGTTAAACTGACTGTGTATATCATGCGAAGAGATAATATACTCAGCCGTAAAATAGCGACGGTATCAGCCTTGCATTATATACGGTTATTCTTGCAGCTATGCTGAATCATGAAATATAATAGTTTCCCGCGATTTCCTAACATGATGACAAAACTCATTCAAACAAAAAAATAATTATTTAAATCAGTTCACAAATAACTACGAAATTGACTGATATACATAAAAAAAATTGTTGTCGAGTACCTCCTCCTTTGCAAGCTGTTAAAAATTTTGTGATTAGTAATAATTTCAAGTTTAATAATAAAAAATAAAAACCTTAATTGATTTAACTAAATCAAGATGAAAATATGATTAAAATTGAAAAAATAAAGCAGTTATATGACTCATAATTCAAATCAACTTTTATATAGTGTCTATATCTTATTAGCATTCTATAGGTCAGTATATAATTTATTTCCGTCACGCTCAACTTTCTATTTTGCATTTTTACATTTTTATAACCTTATTAGCTTTGTATATATTTGCAAACTCGTTGTATATGAACTTTGAACATGAACATGAACATTCGTTCGTTTGTTTATAGTACTGAAAAACATTAATAGAAAAGGAAAAAAAAATAAAATAAATTGTCTGTTTAATAAAAGTAATTTGGGCGATATTAAGGAATAAGCATTAGCAATTTATACAATGTTATTTTAAGCACTGAGACGCTAGATTTTGAAATCATTGAAAAATTTTATTCGTGGCGAAAAAACATATTATAAAATATTGTGATTAGTCCTTATTATTGATTTTGGTTACAATTCTTTGTTATATATATATATATATATATATATATATATATATATATATATATATATATATATATATATATATATATATATATATATATATATATATATATATATATATATATATATATATATATATATATATATATATATATATATAATCTATTTGACTTGGGTAGGTTTATCATAGTGGCGAAAAAACATATTAATTATAATTAATGAATAAATTTTGTTACAAATCTATAATTATTATTCATAATCATATTATAGATTTTATTTTTTTTTTATTTCATTGAAAGTATCATTTGAATATTTAAGTTCATAAGATTTAAATGCTCTAGTTCATTTTTACATATTTATTGCGATAGAGACAATAATATCTGTAATGTTTTATAATTTAAGGCTACGCTTTGAAAATATTGTGAAATAAAGCTCAACTTTTTATATATTATTTTTAAGTTAAAGTAGAAATTATTTAACATTTCATGTAAGAGACCACGCGTGTGCCGTCCCCATGGACTTGTTAAGAGTGAGTAACCACTACTGAAACCTCTCTTCTGTAAGGACCTATGAAACGCTCACCTCTCCAAGTCGAAAGTCAAAATGAAAAATTCTTGATAGGCGGAATCCTTTTAGCAAACGATTGAGAGGAAACTAACTCTAAACCTATTCCTGGTCAATTCGTTGGTAAGCTGAAGGAATTTTTTACTTTAAAATTACTAGGTATATTTTTTCCCAAGGAAATATAAATGCTGCCAGTTCTGATTCTAGAAAAGAGGAAGATATTCGGTCTGGATGACAAACAACTACATCCTCAAATATTTTATACTTTTTCCCATACGTGTCATTCAGATGATTCCAATCAGGAGTTGAACTAAAATTGAGAAGGGCTTACGAGTCTTCTTTCGTTCTTCTTTCGACTCTTTTGATTAAACTGTAAATACAGTTTCAGAGCAAGAGTACTCTTGCTCTGAATAATTAATTGAAGCTACCAACTAATAACTACCTGCGTACGTTTTAATTTTGAAAGTGTACTGGAAAACTATATTAAAGCTATTATGTTGCTATCTCTATCAGTCGTGTATCCCCGTAAATAATTAAAGTAACAAAGCAAATATATTTTCTATTTGTGCTGTTCTCACGTCATCTAAAATATAACAGTTTCTACTACAAACGTTAAAAATCTTTATGGCAAATATAAGCCGAGCATTATATTGTAAGTTTGGCTCACGAACTTCCCTCGTATGTTTATTGTACTTATTATCACAGACCGACGCAGTTCAATGTACCAGGAATCAAGTAAGCTAAGAATTTGTCAATTCTTGCGAGCTCTTTTAGAAAAATTAAACGTTAAAATGTATACAAATAAAATTTGCCGTGAGCTCAATAGTATAGGAGTATGTCATATAATCTAAATATCATAAATAACGAAATTAAAGGATATGATCATTTATGTTTCATTTTTGCCGCATGTTGTAAGAAATGTTGAGGAGAAAGAAGAAGAATTAAGCGAGAACTGAGAACTTACAGTTAAAAATCGAAAAATCTTTATTTCTTTTAAATTATAGCACAAAAAATGAAAAAAGAATAGTATAAACTTATATCTGTAGTTTCTTTCAAATGAATTTAATGCAAATTTAAGTTTATCAGCTTTTATAGGCAATATTTTCCTTTGACCTAAAAACATGAAATTGGTACGAAACGCGAGTACGCAGTCCGACTCACACTCACCGATTTGTGTGTGTTTGTTTAATAATGGTAACAAATAATGGTACACATTTAATAAGAAAGCAATGATACTTGGAGAAGCTTTTATGTTTTATATACCTGCCTTTATTGTAAACCAATTTTAACTTAACTTTATTGTATATATTTTACACCTTAAAAAGATAATCGTAAAAAAGTACTTTCCATACATTACCTTGGTATATGTTATTTATTTATATACTATTATTTTATATATATATATATATATATATATATATATATATATATATATATATATATATATATATATATATATATTTGCTTGCTTACTCTCGTATTTCTTACCGCAATAATATATTTTATATGTGAAATCAATCAAATTAAAACATTAGCGTCGTTTCAACGAGTATTCATTTTCAATCAATCTCAATGAAAAGTCCTAAGTATAGATAATACCTACAATAAATAATTATGACCTGCAATCAATTTTCAAAAACCTTTCCTGCTTTCCTATTATCTTATATATTAAAAAATCCCTCATTTTGTTCAGAAAAAAAAATGATCCTGAATCCAAAAATCATCATCCTACGAACTTATCCCGGACTACACGTGGTAGTAATCTGTTCAAATCTTAATTAGAAAAATTTTAATACATAAGTACATTTATATCAAACATAATATTTTCCGAATCAAATACAAAGTTAAGGTTCTCGGCGAGATACCAATAGAACGCGCTTAGGCGAAAAATGAAGATCGTCAAAAAAAACATCAAAAGTGGTCAAAGATGGAGTATTATCATCAAAGATAGTGTAGTATAATTCATCCATCAATATTTTTAATTGATGGATTGTATTCATCCATCAATAAAATAATTTATAAATGTAGAATTCAATTAATTTTCACATTTAACTATGTATAAACAATAAATTATACAACAATTGCTTTATATATATATGTTTTGGTCTTAAGGAATTATTTAAACAAAAACATACTTAAATTGATTTAATACTTTAACTATATAAGAGCAACTGATGATAAACTTCATTCACTTTCATTCACTTCAAATTCATCTGTAACATTTACAATATTAGTATAATATTATGGATAGACCTTTTACGCAACTATTTATTATATGGTAAGTTTTAATTTAGCATTCATGTTTCTTTGTACAGTTATATTAAAGGATATATAAAGGTTTTGTATCGTAACCCCACAACATTTAAATTTTACACAACAACACAAGACAGCCAACGTGCGGTACTTATATATAAAGGCAAAGTAATTACAGCACTAGCCAACTCAACTCCAGCGTCATTATTCATCGTTTTACGACTGCATGAGGTATAAATATTAAAGTTGAGTCGTATAGATGAATTGCGAACATTTTCTTTTTAATGGTAAGGTTAAATATGGTGTTCAACTAACTATTGGTCCAGACTGCTCATCTAAGTCCGTGATGACCGCTACAAAATATTCATAGCGCACCGTACGTAAATATTTATCGTTTTTTAATTGCTCGTAATTACATCGATTCGTTATCGATGCCGACAGAGCCCTAACTTCAAACTCAATATAACTCGCCCCCATCACCACAGTCCACAAGTGGAATGTCGCTTAATCGCTTTGCAGTGCCGTCGTTTTACTGATCGCTATAAAATATTAAAGATAACAACGAGTGGCTCTGAATGTTACCTCAAAAGGTATGAGGGAACCGTGATTGAAAGTTTATGACACCCACTTCGATAAATGTGAGCGTCATGTATGATGTTGACTGTCGGGACACAATTGTCCGCAACGTGTAAGAATATAGCACTGATATTCATTCCCATAGCGCTCTTTTAGTTTCATATATATCTAATAATATAGTATATATATAGTTATTATGTGTATGAATACATACACATAATAACTACAATTATTTCCACTAAATATAAAACTACAATTTGTAGATAGAATTTTCACCTTGTACTAATTGATAAGCTAATATTTGTATCTGAAAATGAAAAATAGATTAATTTATACCAATATATGTGGAAACAACATTTTTTAACGTATAATAATTGTAATCGATTCAATATTGTTGTCATTTATGAAAGGCTTGTGCTCTTGGACTATTTGAGCTACCTATGGCTTATTAGTGAGGAGTATTATTTATTGAGTATTTCTCGTTTTGGAAGGTGATCGCAGAAGAATATTTTTTTTCTGCATAACAATACAGATCTAGAGGTTTTAATTTATTATATTACGCATTTTTATACCTGCTTCTCAATTCACATTGTCTACTAGTGAAAACTGCACTATAACCCGTTGCTTATTTTTGAAAATTTAGGCGTACATCAGTGAAAAGATTTTTTTTATTATATAATTATATTTATAAAGAAGATAAAGATATGAATACGCGCTTGCCATTTCTGTTTTATACTGTGTCCAAGTTTTAGGTAAGACTAGATGTGAACAGAGAGGTGCTAATTATCAAATGCAAGACCGAACAGACAAAAATTGAAACCATTGAAACAATATAGCTCGTGTTGTCTTTTCCAATTTCAAAGTTTGCAGAACGGCTGCGTAATGAAGGCCGAGGAGGCTATGCAAATGGAATGATGCCGAAAACTCAAGTAAGTATTTTTAATGGTCTTGCGTCATCCACGTTGGAAACTTGAATTTTTATTATCACTTTGCATGTATACAACCGCCAGCCTTGATATGTTAATCAAACAATAGACTAAAATCAAATAACGCAATACATTATCAATAAAGTTTGTCATAATAAATTTAATAAATTATGACCCATAACAGCTAACAATACCTAGAACAATGATTAAAAAATATAACGATGTTTAATACGTACCTTTTTGTAAAACGAAATAATTTTTAAATATGCGAATTTAGACGACTGAAGACATGGCACGCGTTGAAATCATTTGTATGAAAAATTTGTCACAAAACCAATTAACTTTTTTTACGCAGTCGCAGTATAACCTTGTTTTTCTTAATGAAAGTACGAAGATAAATTATTTTCCGATGTTATTTTTAATATCGAATAACAAACTAGCCATATGTCCATTTAGTTTACACTTACCAGTTTTAGTGACCCATCCCTATTATTTAGGCATGGTATGTTTATTACCTCAGAAATATTCAATGTAAATATTCAAATTCGGAAGCTGATAACTGCAATCAAACTTTTTTTCGGGAATACATTTCAATTAAATTTTATTCCTCAATTCTGAGGTTGTCATAAAACTTTAGAGTTTGACGAGTGAAGCCCATTGAGGAACTCCGAATTGATATTAATTCAAATAAGTCGGGTTAAAAAGTCAGGGTTTTATGCGTGCTGTAAAAGTTTATTGGGGGGCTTTGTGGTGAGGCGGACGCGCCGATAGGCCTTCGTGTTCGATGACGGAACTTGCCGCCGTAGCGCGCTTTGTGCTGATCCTGCCGCTGCCGCTCTACCCATATTGCGCCCGGGTATTGCTACTTTTTTGTTTATTTTCAACCAAAGTAATCGATATTTTCCACTTGTGAATTTAATATCAATTATTTTATTAATTTAACACTGATCGCAATATATTTAAATCATACCAGATTTATCTAAAGATGCAATAACATAAAATTTATAAGTCACATATAGATTTCATATTTTATTACATTATCTGATTAGTAACTAAAATTTTAAGTTATGCGCGGGTTTAAATCCCGTTGCGTTAAAATTTTTTTAACAAAAATTTAATTTAAATATCTTGCGTAAATAAATATGAGATTACTGGAATTTATAAATATTTTCGTTGTTTTTGGTAACAATTTATTCATTTGATTTTTTTTATTAAATAAGTAAACCAAAATATTTCAAAATTAAAAAAACCTCAGTTTTTATCACTTTTTAAATAGGAAATGGCGCAGACCATTTTCAACCATCTGGCATCAAGGCAATAGCGCTGCGTAGAGTTCCGCTATTCAACACGCAATGCTTCGAAAGGAGCGAGGATCGGATTGTCGAGTATTAAATTGATTCCTTCTTTCTACGGTTCCCTAGCCAGCGTAAAGTTAAAAAAAAATAGGAAATATCTCCTTAATAATTTCTATATCTATGCATGCAAGAACTAACAATATGTATGGACTTACGTTGTTATGTAACTGTGCTAGAGCTAGGCTACACTTTTTATAAAAGTACAATACTTTCTTATATAGTAAGGGATAATAAAATAATATTACCCCGTTTCCTTAAATAATTCTACTTTGAGATTATTCTATGTACCTACTTAAGAAAAGGTGCCCATAATGTGGAGCCATTTTGTAATCGTATCTTTCAAATCAATCATTTTTATATAAATATTGTTTAAATAAATGTTTCACATTAGACACTCCAAGTGTTAAAAAATTGAAAATTATTTTCGTATTTAAATTGTGTTTGCTCACAGTCACATCTACTGTCAATGTCATATGTGTAGATATGAGAGTGTGAAATATGTAAGTAAAATTTACGAAAGCTTTGTAAAATTGGTAGAGAATTACATTTTATACACTTATATTTTATAAATATATATTTCCTATATAAAGGGAATATCTTTAAATTTTCATAGAAAGTGACTAACTGTTATTTATACATTTACATTGGGTTTTATAAAATTGAATTTACTCAAAAACAAAGCAATAAGCATTATTATTTAACGATATTTTATATTCTTAATATACATATATATTATAAATTTACTTTAACCAATAAAAACGTAGAAAAACGTAAAGAAGTATTTTATTTTATAGTATTTTATTTTGTTAAATTTTTCCCAGACAGCCACATAGACATTTTTAGGATTAACATAACAAATTTAAATAAATAATATATAGATTAATATTATATACAGTCTTATGTAAACAATAATATAAGTTTGCGAAATTGAAGAAAGTAGATGAACAAGCAATCCCTCGTTTAATACAACCGCAAATGAATCAAAGATAAGATCCAATAGATACGAAATATACACAAAATATTAAAAGGATGCTGATTTAAATATTGTTGAGTATAGGTAGAGCGAAACCGCATAATGCAAGTAAGTATATCTAAAAGGTGTCAATGCTTCTTGGTGGAAGGTCTATATAGGTAGATGATTGATTTAGTTTCCACAGTTCTTGCAAAATGAATGGCAAGGATCAATCCGAAAGTTGTGCAGCCACAGCAATTCAAATTCAAATAATTCTATTCAAAATAAATATACATGATCATTTTTTGAACGTCAAAAACTTAACACTGGTTCACTAAAGTTAATGCCCCAGACCTGTGAAGAATCAGCGCAAGAAACTCAGCGGACCTTATTTTTCATTCCTTTTTATAAAATAAATTTACCAATATTTAGAGACAATTTAACCCACAAATCTTTTAAATTGTAACGTAGAATATTCTCGGACGTTTACTACGATCCTATTGTAAAAGCTTACACACTGTCCCATGAAAAAATTACGGACTCGATGCAATCGAGTTGCAGGCGCGGTAAGTTTCAGCCTATTTCTTATATGTCGTATGTCTAGTATGGGTATGTACATCACCGATTTTGGTCAATTCATTAATATACTTTTTTATATAAATTACATTTTCAAAGATGTATTGAGACTGTCAATATATTAATTTCCTTATATTTTTATCTAAGGAGCTAGACTCTAGGATTCTTTAAAACTTAAGTTATAGATTGCGCGAATAGCTCACTTGTTCGCTCGCTACAAGACAACCTTTGAATTAATAGCGGCTGCATTATCTCAAAGTAAAATGCTATAGGACATAATGCTATGAAAGTCAAGAAGTAACATAGTATGCCGTTTCCACATCAGTTAGTAATCTATATTAACTCCAAATGAATAGATTTTAACAAATTGTAATTTGCATATACTGCCGGCTTGGCCTCATTTTCAGGATTTCCCATGTTAAAAAAATATCATTAGCTTTATTACAAATATTTATTACCTACATACATATAATATGTATATATGTCTCATTTGTACATAGTCAGTATATAGTGTAATAGAAATATTTAGTAGGCATATTTAATTTATTTTCATAGTTAAATTAATCGTTTGCCTGACGGTGTTGAAATTTGTATGAAATAAAAAAATATAAATATTTACCTTTTGCTAATTTTTATCCTTTAATTAGTTTCAGTTTCAAAGTATCATTTCAGCTGGTCACTTCACTATTAACACACTATATTGTCCATGAAATCCGAAAATATATTATTATTATTATCAATTAATTAAGTTAAACAGAATCTGTCAACAGTTGTAATAGAAGCTAGCTGTCTATTTGTCACATAACACGAATCAGTGCTGACGTGCCAACTGCATGACCAACTACCACAAACTCGACCGCACTACACCTCATTAGCATGTATACAAAATAATATACCCTATACCTTTCCAACTGCGCTATTCAATATTCATTCATGTTGCTTTGCCGTACATCATAATTTTCCATAACGTTTTTAAAATGCCCATAAAATTATTATACAGCATTGAGTCTTAAACATATTATATAAAGGTCTAATTTTGCGTTAATGATGTGTTGAGTTATAGCCACAGCAAACTCTTACAGGCCACGCCCCCAGAGTATTGACAGACAAACCGATTGGTTAGTAGTAATATTTAGCCGCATTTGTGACAATCCTGCGCAACACCAGTGCGGTTAGTCAACTAAATAGACATCCAATAATTCAATAAAATTTGACTCTCAATTAATTTTATATACCGTAGCGGAAAATATGTTTGATTTACATTGGAATTCTATTATGACAAAATGTACACTGGTTGCTATAATAAAGAAGATTCTATATTTTATTTTTACATTGATATAAATAGTTATAGTATTATTATGCTATTGTGTTCCAGTAATTTAATATTCTCATGTTTATCTGATTAAATAAGAATAAATGTGCTTCTTACTGTACCAAGTTGCAATAAATTTACCTCACCTTAAAATTTGTTTCATAAATTCTTAAAAATACGTTATCAATACCTTCTAACGCTCAAAGCTTTTAAACTATTCTCACAATATTTAATAAACCACAAGAACTCTACTCTGATAATGATTTCTTTATCTTAGTACCTAACCCTTTCTTATCTTTACGTTAATGACCCAGAAAATTTACTATATTATAAGTAAGGCAGTACATTGTATATGTATAAATAAGGGTACAGACCTCTTATTTTAAATTATAGTATTTTTAGCTGATAGAGAAGTGAGAATTATTTAAAAGATGAAGAACAAAGCCATGCCTTTGTGTTGTATAGATTCATTGAGTTTCTTAAAATTGACTGCCAAAGGTCAATCATAATATTAAAATATGTTTTACGTGTCTTACTTTACTTTATTTAACCATAATTTATTTTCTTTCTATGTTAGTTTAAGATAAAAACCATTTTTATAGTATTGTCATTTATTTAAATAAATACCTATTTTCATCTCTTTAATTCTATTATGTAATAATGAGAACAGTAAAAAATTATAATGTTGTACGAGTATTAAGCTTAAAATTAACGTTCAAGCTACTTTAGGTAAACTTTAGGTGCAACTTTAGGTTATATATGAATGATTATTTACCTATATTTATAATAGCTTTAGGTAACATTTTTCCCGATTTTTAGAAACTCTTGTACAAAAGGTTAAGTTTATGTCCATTTTTAAAATGTAAATGTGTAATATAATAAAATAAAAAAAATTATTACACTTTATTTATTTCTTATTTATTTACTTTAAATATTGCCATTTGATACTTAAATCCCTGGTTTAATTTAAGCTATTTTAATTTAACTTCTGCTCAGTCGTACGTTTGTGAACTCGTCTGAACTCTGACCATTGCATTTTAACAGAAAAATCCAAACAACACAAATAAACACAATAAGATAAATTTACTTGTATTAATAAAACTCAACTGCCAAATAAGATTAATTTTGTTTACTTACCTATACGTTAACATTTACGTACTCATATATATAGTCACTTCAAAACATCATATAAATTAGTTATTTAATCTAATTTATATGACGATCTTATGCAACTAAGTATATATAGAAATGAAAAATAAAACAAATTAATATTAAAGAGAATGTTTTCAAATCCTTTAATGGTTAGCAATCATACTCGGGATGTGTAATACCTCCCGAGGAGAGCCTAGCCAGCATTCCGACATACCAAACTCGCCTCACCCAGTTACGGTCTACCGGCCAAGTGCTAATTGGAAAAGGAAACCTCAAACAACGAACGAGCTCAATGCTCTCCACAGAAACGTTTCATTTTTAAACACTCCGCCGTTATGGCCAATCGCATTGCTTAGTATATACCTATAAGTAGGTACGTATAAATAGTAATATTATCTGAATCCTAATATAATTTGCTTCAAATCATTGAATACGAAAAAAATTCACTTTCATTTAAAATCTATGTAGGTACTACAACACCTATAGAACTTTCATGTCAAATACATATTTACAAAACAACTTTAGTAACACATCGAAATAAAAATTAAAGATAATTCAATTTTTAAATTATATAACTTTTTTTCTATTAATTTTTTTATTATTTAGGTTTTACACATGATATAAGACATTATAAAAGTGGACAACGAAGTAAAATAGAAAATGCTCTATACATTTTAAAGTAAATATGTCCAGACCTTTCCCAGAAAGATTTATCTAATAGGTAACTTTAGGGTTTTTGATAATTTCAAAATGCAGAATACAACACACACCAAATTTTCTTAAATATGACTACGCACACGTAGTATTAGTAGATAATTTGGTGCGAAATGTATTTGTATTAAATTAGTCAGTGTTTGTACTAGGTAGTAAGTACACGTCTAAATATAGGTAAATTTTAATATATTTATTTTACCATATAATTCCATAAAGGTTATTATAATTGTTAAATGCCTTACACATAACAAATTTAATTTAAAAAAAAACCTTGTAAAATGATTTCTTTTATTATATATCTTTTTAATTATATACCATTCTAAATATAATATGTATAATATTTATTTATTCTATTTAGACTGTAAATAAAATTTAAATGATTTACGTAACATAAGACATTTTGCAGAAAGATGTGATCGACTTAGCTTACCTACTATATAAATAATTGTATTAATAAACTTAGGTGGTATTACATATTCATAGAATATGTATAATAATTTTTTATCTTAACTTTCATATATCGTAGACTCACTGGCCACCACACCTATAAGAAGAAAATAATGACGTGCATGCACCTAATTGATTTCGTAAAGTAACGTTCAGTTAGTTGACACCAGCTGTGAAGACGTAAGGCGACGCACGCGCACAATGCCTTCACGTAACTACACTCCAGCTGAACTCTGTTTATTCGGAGCCCAGTGCTAACTCCACCGTTTAAACACTACGTGCTAGCAGGGCATGAATTAACTTTTCATATAAATAAAATTCACGCTGCTCTAACCTCCTGAAATTAGCACCTTGGCGTAAATACTATTTAGCCTCGTTATCTCACACCATATCTGGCGATGGATTTGACAACTACGCTAAATCATACAAGATTATGATTAAGCGAGAGAAAATATATAGAATCTTCTGTTCTATTGATGAACTGTACCTCATTTTAAAATTTGGTGTCATGGTTACGTGGTTGTTTATACATTGGTACATACATAGTTGCGTATTATATAAATTTTAGGTAACTGCCGTTGTTTGCATACAGCTTGATTAATATTAATGCTAGGTCATGCTTAAATTGATGCTGTCATTTATTCCAATATGTGCAACTTCATTACATCACTATTGACGCATTTCTATCAACCTTATATCTATTAAGCGTCAAGACGTATATAATATGTGCTTATATAAAAATAGTTAAATCACAACTAAAGTTATAAAAATTTATCGTCGTTTACATGAACATTAACAGTATGCTAAAGGTAACAGTCCCAAAATTTACGTGATAGATACAAAGTCAATATTTACAACTATTAATATTAACATTTAGCTCTCAATAGATATATGTATGTATTATGTACATGAGAAATATAGTAATTAGAAATTCGTCAAAATTTAAACTACTTGCTTTTTACGTGTAAATATATATTTATTATTTACGATGTTAATAACAATAGTTTATACCTATGATTAGATAAAATTAGAATAATATAATCGATATATTTATATTTGCATACTTTTAAGTGTACAACAATGCCGTACCTCACTATTTAACAGATCAAAGAGGCCGACAAAAGGTCATTCTTATCTTTTGCAGTAAACGAACATTTCTCTCACCGTGTCGGGTTTTCTGTTAGCTCTGCCGACTGCCTACCTCTACGTTTCCGTACGTAAACTTGTAAACAAGCTGGCCGCGTCTCCGCCATGCTCGTCTACATTTGTATTTAGACATGGTGACATGAAACGTGTTCGATAATTATTGGAAGGATCAATACGCTACGACAACTATTCGTCGTTAGCAAACAATTGTTTTACGACTGTCGCCTCTCAGACTACGTCTTACTTTTCTATTTGAATCTTAATTTTAACTCAGTTTACTTTAAATACACTTTCAAGCGTTATATTTACCTTATCTCTCTAAACGAATATACCTACTTATATTTTCATTTCAAACGAGCATGATCTTGCTAATTTGATGAGATCACGTATTTTAAAATTCTTGTCGCTTTTGAAACAGTTACTAATCAAATAGGATGTACGTATGTTTTAAATTTAAATTATATACGTTAAAATATAAATTACGTTATATTAAGAACGTACTTATACGTTTAAATAAGAAAAATGACAACTGTTGTTCAAGACAGCATATGTTAGAATGAGTTACTGTACCATGGTAGAACAGCTCTGTGTAGTACTACTCACTAGTTACCACTTAGTACGTAAGTTCCTAAAATTTATTTCAAATGGAAAACTATTTTTGGCAAGTTTAGTTATCAACTATACAATTTGAAAGAAATAATTATATGGGTTGTGTTCAAGTGCAAACATAGACTATGTTTACTGATAAATTGTCGGTATAAGCGGCCTGTTGCACAAGGGCTCCTTCCGCAGTTTACTCATCATAAAAATCTTATATTGCTAAAAATACTTCGTGGGAGGCATTATGCAAATTGTTCTACCTGTAACCCTAGCAGCGACCAACGCAAATACACCTTGTCCGGTCTGTCCCCGGTTTGCTTAGGTTTACAACGCTTGTATAAAAGATGATTATGTCCGTGCATATTAGAAATGCCGAACACTACAAGGACTTTGGCTTATTATAAAAAAATATAGCTAAATCTATTAGTAAGTAATTATAATTAGTTGGTAGGGTTTGGTGCTCGTCTAAAATATATTATTTCAAAATAAATATAGATAATATTTCTAAATACTTGGTTACAAATCCATTCAAGTAGATATACTACCTATCAAATGAATATGAACTCATACCCGTCAATAAGCTAGATGCTACATTCTTAGTCATTTCTACCTATTGGTACCTATATATACATATTTAAAGTTATGGTAATAAAAATTTTCCGTTGAATGGAATATTATTAAATATTCTAAAGATATTTAATACTTTTTCATATATTTTTTTAACATGGTATATATAATTTTAAACAGAAGATTTTTCTTTAACAGAAACATGGTTTCTCTTAGGCGGGTACCGAATACCGATTCATACTGAATTCCGTCGGTAGCGCGATTCGCCTTTCCAAACATATTCGAAAGCGAAACACTAATAGTTAGAATATATAAATTATAATATTCATAGAAATTTATAATGTTAATATTTAACGTCCAGAATAGAATATTTTTTCTTACAAATCATCAATGTAAAACAGCTATTTCCAATCAATTTTCGAGATATCGAACCCAGATGTATTCTCTTCTCGCCCCCGAGGGGGGAGAGGAAAACGGCTTCAGGGCAGTGCCCTCTTGCCGCTAGGTTCTTCCGCCGCCCATGAATATGGGCGGGTCCTTGGGTTGGGCGTTTGGCCCGAGGTAAAGTGTCCTTAAGAGGGACAAGATTTATAAGAACTGGACGAAAGGAGTGAGCTATGCGCTACCCGGGCGGTCAGCCCGGCCGAATGAGACCCTCGGTGATCCGGGGGAGGCTCAGCCTAGACGACCAGCGACCTTGGTAGCAGCTCAGGAATCAGAAGGAGGGGGAAGGATGTCTCGAGGTAGTCTTCGGGCGTCCGGCGGACGGGAGTGCCACGGAGCGATGTCTCGTAGCGTGGTAGACGCGGGCAGCTAGCTGGGTGATGTGACTCTCTAGGCTTTCGATACGGAGGTCACGCAGCGTTCCTCACGTATCTAGGAGCCTGGACGACTCGTCGGAGAGCCACATTTTGCACCGTCTCAAGGACCTTCCGAAGACTAGGTCTCGTAAGGGAGTACCAAGCTGGGGACGCGTACGTCAGATGGGGTCTGACGTACGTTTTGTACAACCCCAGCCTGGTGCGGAGGGGAAGGCGGGATCGGAATAAGGGACGCAGCAGGGCCAGTGCAACTCGCGCTGCGTTCCTGGCCTTGGCTACCTGGGCCGACATGGAAAGTTTCCTTTCTATGGAGACGCCCAGGTAGGTGACTTGGCGGGACCATTTGACCTGTTCACCCTGGAGAACAAGCGGAGGAGGCAGCTTGTGGAGCCCAAACGCAATCGCTTGGGTCTTGGCCACGTTAATCGTGAGCCTCCACTCCGCTAACCAGTCCGGTAGCAGGTCGAGGGCACGCTGGAGTTTGAGAGCCGCGTGGGTGAGGTTCAGGGACTTGGCCAGGAACGCAATGTCATCGGCATAGAGGGCCAGTGTGACATTGTCGTGAACTGCGATGTCATTGGTGTATATGGAATACAGGGTAGGAGAGATGGTACTACCCTGGGGTACCCCTGCTGCGATGGGATGGCTGCTGGATAGAGCGTGGTCCACTCTAACCCGGAAGGTTCTGCCGCGGAGGAATTCGGCCAGAACCCTCACCAGGTGATGGGGAGTGCCCGCCCGGATCACTTTGTGGAGCAATCCGGGGTGCCACACCCTGTCGAACGCCTTCGACACGTCCAGGAAGATCGCTACTGCCTTCTCCTTCCTGTTCGTGGCGGCCGCTGCGAAGTGGAGGACGCGTGCCAGTTGCAAAGTGGTCAAATGACCACTGCGAAATCCAAACTGTTCGGGGCGCGGTTGGAAGTGCGCCTCCAAGAGAGGGAGCAGTAGTCTCTCGAACAGCTTGGATGAGGCGTTCAGCAGAGTGATAGGTCGGTAACCGTCGGGGCGCCTTCGGTACTTCCCCGGCTTCGGAATCATCACTACCAGGCCTTCCTTCCATGCCTGGGGGAAATATCCCAGCCGTAAGATGGCGTTGAAAAGCCTGGTGAGTGATGATATGGTCCGCATGGGGAGATGCTGTAATGCCAGGTTCAGTACACCATCTATCCACGGAGCTTTTCTAGGCTTGAGCCGCGCGATCGCCTTCTTCACGCTCGACGGGGAAAAGAAGGGCGGAGGAGGACTCGGGCTAGGGGGGTCTAATAGGAAGGCGGTGACCGCTTGCTCCAGCTGTGCGTGGTGCTCCGGTCGCAAGCTGGGATTGGGAGTGAACTGACTGTCAAAGTGGTCTGCCAGGATTTCGGCCCTTCCTTGAGAGTCGTAGCACAGCGTGCCATCGGGGTGGAAGAGAGGTCGGATGGGGGGCGGCTTCTTGGTAAGCTGCCGGCACAGTTTAGTGAGAGACGCTTCGTCCTCGGTGGCGTCACGAATCCTCGCGTCCCAACTCTCGGCATTGGACTCCGCGAGCGCTGCGCGAATACGCTCCACCAAGACGTTAAGTTTCGTCTTGGTGGCGGGCTCGCGGGTCTGTTGCCACTCACTGCACGTCTTCCTCTTACGCGCAATGAGGTCAGCAATGTGCCGTGGAGTTGGGGGAAGTCTCACCGGGCTGGCGGGGGCGGTAGCTTCACGGAGGGCAGTCTGGATCGTCGCTGTGATCGACGCCTCAAGTCTATCGACACTAAGCGGATCATCAAGCGGTTCCTCTCGTGGCCGAGTCAGCTGGGCAGTGAGGGCCTCGAAGCGGGGCCAGCAGATTCGTCCCCTACGTAGAGGGGGGTACACTGCGATTGCTGGCGTTCCCCGTACGCCAAAGCGGACGGGGAGGTGGTCAGACCCATAGGCATCAGGTAGAGATTCCGGCTGTTCGAGGGACACCGAGCTAGCATCGACCCCTTTGTGCACGATCAGATCGATCGTGGTCCCGGGGAATTTGCTATTATGAGAGTAGTGGGTGGGCTCGTCAGGCCCTTCCACTACATACCCATTCCTGTCGGCGTCCTCGAACAGCTTCCTACCCGTGGTGCACGCAATGTGGCAGCGCCACGCTTGGTGTTTGGCGTTCCAGTCCCCTGCCGCTATGGTGGGGGTTGTACTACCAAGGACTTGCTTAACTTCGCTAAGTCTTAGCGTGGAGTTGGGGGGTCGGTAGATGGCATACAGCCTGACAGGTTGCCTGCCAACCATTACCTCGATCCCCAGGGACTGGAACGACAGCGTAGCCAGGTCAGGAAGCGGTTGGTGCGGGATGTTACGTCTGATAGCTTCAAGTAACCCTCTGTAGGCGCTCTCCACCGTATCTAGGCGCAGGATATGGTAGCCGGATGCGACAAAGGTGTCAGTGGCCCTGAGATGGGTCTCATTAATGAGAGCCACATCTACATTCTGCTGACTGAGAAGGAGCCGGAGGAAGTGGGCTCGCTGTCTCAGTCCAGCAGCGTTCCAGAACATGATGCGCAGCTTATCCATTTGATCGATCCATGCCTGAAAGCACGACCTCAACTGGGTCCCGATTTTCCTTAAGGGCCATAAGGACATCCTTAAGGACGTCGATAGCCCTGTCGAGAGTCGCGCGGGCCTTGCCTGAAACTGGGGCAGCCTGGCGCTGGGAGGATTGTGCAGCATCAGGGGCTGCATGGGTTGAACTTGGGCTAGTCTGGACTGAAGAAGAAGCCGTCTTCTTCTTCTTCTTTCCTTTCGACCTCTTCTTAGACGGTGGAAGTGGTGGCGTGTGGAAGGAAGTGGAAGGCGGATTGGCCGGATCCATCTGGGAAGAAGCCTGTGCGTCCGCGGCTACCATATTGGTAGGGACCGGGGCGACCGAAGCCGGAGGCTTCGAGACTGCAGTGAGGGCCAGTGTACCAGCCCTCTTATTCCTGAGTTCCCTCTTTATTTGAGGGCACGAAGAATAATTGGCTGGATGGGCCCCCCCACAGTTTGCGCACGTGGCGAGCTGCTCTAATGGACGAGGGCAGTCCTGCGCGCGATGCTCTTATCCGCATCTCACGCAGGCCAATCTGCGGTGGAACCCATGGCTCGAGTGCCGGAAGGCCTGGCAGCGGTGACACTGCGCTGGGCCCTTCCGGCTGCGCTTAAATATGTTTACATACTTACAGTCACACATAATAGATATATATACACAAAAATATACCATATAAATTTATACGTATAAAAAACCGTGATGCGTTTTATGATCATAACACTGTCAGAAGCTAGGTAAATTTTTCTCACAATCAAAAAAATGTTTTTCAACTGAGATTTAAAGGACAAAAGGGATGGGCTTCTTTGGATAGGAATATTAAGACTGTTTCAAAAGGATGCAGCTTACACAGAAAAGGATTTTTTGTAAAAATTTCGTGTTGCTCATAGGTACATCAAGCGACAGGACCACATATGACCGCCTATAGCAAGAGAGAGTGGTAATTTTTTGGTAGCATTAGCAATATACACGTATTTATCGATGGTGATACTCTGAGACCATCCGCCGCTTCACCGCATCGCATCACCACTTCTATAGCTCTCGTTGACTACTAGAGAAATCACTCGATCACCCTTTGTCATATATTTTATTATTGTTAAAATAACTGCATGATTTTTTATTATTAATACGTGATAATATTATACAAGTGCAACTGTTATGTATAAAAATTTTCATTAGTGATAAGCCTAACACTCATTACAAGTATACTGTGTAGTGTCGAAATATGTTATATAATTTAATAGAAAATAAGAGAATAAACAGTATATTTTCAAAAAGACACTTAAAAGTATTAATTAAGACCATTGGCGCTACTAGAAACATTTTCCAGGAGTAGCCGGGTTCCTAGTGAGTCCAAACATCGACATGTATATGACATACATCATTTATGTATATTATTACGTCTCTACCTTTATTTTGGAGTGGGCACCAGACATAGGAGCTGGACACCCACATCTTCTTGTTCTCTTTACTTGCTTGTCCTCCGCGTTAATTTTATTACTTCGCTCTTAAAGATGATATAGTAGCTTTAAGTTGATTACTGTATAAACTTTCTCCATTAAATTGCTATTTGAACAAGTACATTATTAGTAGCTTTTTTTATAGGGAAGGTAGTAGGTATGTATTTATTAAATCTTTTAAAGGTAAAGTCGAGACTCAATTGAAACACAAAATTAATATTAATGCATATATTTCTTTTATTAACATTGAAAAAAATAAACTGTTTAAGTGAATTTGCATATTTGAATAGAGCCAGTATTCACACTACTCTAAATGCTTATTTAACAAATTTCTTGAGCTCCCACCATAACTTAGTAACACACACATGCACATAAAGTAGTATGAAAATGCCCGTCGTGGTATACATACATATAATAGATTACAATCTTTAATCCTCTACAACCCTTATTCACGTACGATTTATACAGTCTATATCATAATAACCACTGCCACACACCAACCCATATAACTCCAGGTTACGTTCAGACATTGGATAATACAAGCACTATTAAATAGCCAATATATAATATTAATAATAACGAATGGGCAAAAATGTGCATTATTAGAAAAACGTTGTTAAGCCTAACTTGTGACTTATATACATACTATATGTTACATTACAAATTTGTAAGTCTTTTGAAATACTTACAAAAAGTTAGTGGCAACGCACACATGCCCATAATTCTTTATTCCAATATAATCCAATGTCTCATGAGTTTTAATACATAGTAAATTTGAGTACGGTTATACTCAAAATTGACTTTCCCACGTCCCACCGTGTCCAAAATGGACGTTGCGCGTTTAACATCAGCCATATATTTATTATACTAGAAATGAAATCACAAGGAACCCATCTCACTACGTCTTAACATTAGTTTAAGTCATAAACAAATATATTGCAGCCTAAAATTCTCTAATACGTTCAACTAGCAAATTCCATATTCCATGTGTGCGTTAAGTTGCTTCGATCTGATTAGACAATTTTAAACTGACTTCATTATGTTTGAATTATACAAAATGCGCTTTACAATTATTGAACATCAATCATTTCGTAAATTGATTTTGTTTCAGCAAAATGCTGTTTTATTCAAATATATCCTGAGATATGAGATAAGTCCTTCACAAGGAACGTGTCAAGTCTACGAGGCAGTGAGCGAGCGGTGCGCGAACACGATATACAATATACTCAAAAGGACACAAGACCCTTGAGGCAAAACGAAACGCATAATAAAAAAACAATAACTAAACATCCATTTAAGCCGTTGATATCAGCGGGGGCATACATTACACATAGTAACAATAGACTATTGATAATTGAATCATCAAATCATCTCGCGACGTGTGATGTAAGAGGCCGCGTTTTTGGAAACTTGCACAATTCCGACGTGAGAACTTTGCGTGAATATCTCGATAGGTACATATAAATGCAATATTATAACTATTAATATTTAGACAAAACAAAACCAAGGCTGCCTATTTAAATTTCAATAAAAAAAAACCATCAACATATTCACGCCCAGTTCGAAATTCTAATATCGTTTATATATCAAACACTTATATGTACTAACTATTATAAGCATTGATATTATTATTGTTTAAATAATGTCTAATCGCTTTTAATAATCAGTCAAATTTTAATTTTCATACAAACTTGACATGTAACAAACGACATAGTTCGTAAGTTTTTATAATTTAATAATTTAGAATAAAATTAAAGATAAACTTATCAAAATGGTATGATCACTTAAAATAACCCAGATACATTAAAAAAAAAGAATAAGCCAGAGAGAGAGTGATAACAACTTAACATGTAAATAGTTTAGTATTCCTCAAAAATATATATTAAAAGAAAAGAAATATTGAAAATACTATAGTTATGTTGTTAATATTGTGGCATTATATAATATTTCAAACAACATTAAATGAAAACGACAAGGATCAACATAATAATAATCAATCTCATACATATTCAAAAAATAAAGTATTGTATAGTATTCATTTAGCGACAGCGTAATGTCTTGGCTATATTTAATTAAATATATTTATTACGGTACTATCTAGTAGCACAGGGGCTATGACCACCCCGAATAGCACTGCAACTTAAACTTGTAAGCTGCATTATCAATAATTGTTTGTATCTCGCATTTTATTACAGCTCTAGAACAGTTTAATATCGAATAAACTAATTAATATAATAAGATAATCTGGTGATTTGAAT
The DNA here is from genome assembly GCA_037127375.1 of Dione juno. Lineage (NCBI taxonomy): Eukaryota > Metazoa > Arthropoda > Insecta > Lepidoptera > Nymphalidae > Dione > Dione juno. The sequence goes on from JAXRJS010000048.1 coordinate 278,126, forward strand.
TTAATCTATTGTAACCAAAAAGTATCATATAGAAACAATGTTAAATATTATCGAAAAAGAAACTTGGAAGTCACTGAACTAGATTGTTATAAAACACTAGACAAGTATGCAGAATGGACTGAATCATCTCAAAAATGTTCAAAATTAGGTTAAATATATAAATATTAATTACATACAAAGTTGTAGTGTGGTCTTATTTCATACCTAGATTTTGTTTATTTTTTATAAACTGATTGGTTAAGACTCAGATCAATTTTAATTATAGTAATATATAAGATAATTTTAATTAAAATATTTACGAAAGATATTTTTTTCATTAAAAAATATTTACTGATAAATTCAATGCCATTCTTCAGACACAATTTACGTCCAAGAACTAATCAATCACATTTCAATTTCCAAAAACTTCACAAGCAACAAAACAATATAACAATACAGCAACATTATTTTTCAATATTATCAATCAAATTAAAACAAAAGCCATATTCAAAATAATCCAGTCCCTTCTCCACATGTACATGAGCCTAGTCCCTGGACGACGTGTCCATGGGGCTCGCCGGCTGCACCATGGAGGGCGACGGCGGGGCGGCGGGGGCGGCGGCTGCGGCAGCGGGGGACAACACGGGGATGAGAGCGGGAGCGGGGGCGGCGACGGGGGCGGGGGGACCGCGGGGTAATAATGTGCCAGTACTAGGCACTGCCGGTTTGACGAATCGTTCGCTCGTTCGCCTCGCCTGTAACATACAGTCGTATTGAACAAATGATTGATAACTAAGCAATATGACTTATTTTACAACACACTTAATACACTGCCATACAGTATTTTGTTAAGAACTCAACTGTAAGAGTTGATTGCTCAGCAAATAATGTACATAGCAGTAATCCGGTATTAATACATTTGAACTTAATTGAAGTATTAATATGTTCAAATATCATATGTAATTGCCGTGGCGCAACAGCACGCCACTCAATATGCAATATCTCGTCGCACCTGCGAATTGAAGTGTAGCGCGGGACGCGACAGCGGCAGGCCGGCCGCGGGCAGCAGCGGCGACGCGTACGGCGACAGCGGCCGCGACCCGCCCGGCGACGACACGCTGCGCGACCGCGCCTGCCCGGACATACACGAGCGTGTAAAACGCGTCATAAAATAAATTGTTCTTGGGGTGTTTAGTCTTACGCAATTGTCTATCCTTTATAGCTCGTTAAATTATTACTTACGCTTAACGCTTCATTAAATTGCCTCTCCTCTTCCATCTCTAGAGACGATTCGCTTTCTGATAGATGTCGACACAAGGCCTCACGTCGCTCCACCTGTTTGTGTGCAATAAAATGATTAAAACAATGACATCTACAATTAATAGTTAACTTATTTAACGAAAAACTTTTACTTAAAAATAAATATATATATATATATATATATATATATATATATATATATATATATATATATATATATATATATATATATATATATATATATATATATATAGACCTTTTAAGAAAATGGAAATAATTCATTGTCTCCGAGTGAGTATCGTACCCACAAACCGTCGCATTTACGGGCAGACGCAGTGCCTCTGCGCCACGACGGCCCTAGTATATACCAATATATATCTCTCGAAGAGCGTACGCGACGTCCATTCGATTTCTGTGAGGTTCTCATTAATGTTGAGGTCTCGTGGTGTCTTGACTTACATAATGCGGTGTCTACGCTGTATTGCTTTTACATGCGTGCGTTTGTGCTGCGGGAATCTTAAATCTCTGGAACTATTCCGGTTACATGCGATACTAAAATCCCTTTCTACATAGTTGAAGAGAGCCCTCCGAGAGTTAGGATCCTCCATAATGCTTGAAATATTAACCTCGAATAATTCTTCGATCTTGAAGTCCGAACCGGTAGGTCTATGGAATGCCTATCCAGCACAAATGCATAACCGATTCTTAAATCGGCATAAATATTCAGCAATACAACCGTGACCCGTCTACATCTGGATGTGTAACGGTGCAAAATCCGTCGTGCATGCTATCCTGAAAGCTAGCTCTATATTCGGAATTATTATTTTTGTAATCCCTATTTGGGATGTCTCATAACTGTTCTGCCATATGCGAACAATTTTTTCCCTAATCATTCCTTGAACGTATGATAGTGGAATTTTATCATAGTCCTGATAGTGCTCCTGTTTTGGCCCTAATTGTCCTCACTAGGGGGTGGCCTTAATTTGGATTTTTTTATAATTCCAGTGATGCTCTGGAGTCACTTAATATGTTAACTGTTTGGTCGTCCCTGGCTGCCACGTTTTATATCAAAGCGTAAAGTTCCGACTGAAAAACCGTGCAATTCGGATGAAGACTGAATGTTTCACTGGTCTCCTTTCCTCCCTTCTAACTTTTTAGGGACTTGCTTGCTGCCATCAATAAAAATCTGAGTACCCTCGATGTGCTGTAGGCTCATAGTGTTGGGAATCAAGTCCTCCAGTAATTGAAACTCGATGGCAATCCATGTTGTCGGATATAGCTGGGTGTAGATGGTTTTCTTGACCTTGAGTTCCTTCCCATTCCTGTTCGGTTGGAGCAACTCATTACTCAATTACTCAGTCCTTTTCTAGTTCTGTAGAGACTAGCATGTTTCTGAAATCATATATCTAGTGGCAATAGCCCAGAGAGTGACAGCGTGGATGTTAAAGACACCGTCCTGTATGTTTTGCAGATCTTTTAACTTCTCTGGAGCGCGTTTAGCTGGTCTCGGATCGCCTGCATGTCCAACGACCGAGAATGGAGAACATAATGATTGGTTCCACAACCGTCACATAAATGGTTCTTGTGACTGCGCAGTTTAGGCTACGCACGCACATTTTCGCTACGCACGCTAGTTGTTTGTAGATATTTGCTGCTTTTTATAATTTAAAAAGACATGTGCGATTTAAAAGAGGGTCTATCATCAATTACTAGTCCTAGAAGTTTGACCTCCTTGACCAGGTCGATTGTGGTACCTGACATACTGCAGAGGAAGTTTAACGTATTACTCTATTGTGTAACTTGTTACCCACTCTGCGACTGCCTCCAGTATGCTCAATTACCTTTTCGATTCACGCCTTATCCAGTATATAGCAAGTTGGCAAGGAGAATTCCAGAAGAAAGAAAGAAACTCATTATGTGTTGAGTGGCGGAAATCAACGCTGAGCTTTTTGTAAAGAAAAACGGCCAACTGCGCTACGATGGATGGTTGGCAATCAGTGACCGATTTTACTTTTTTAATAAAGTAGTTAACTAGTTCATGATAGTCATTAATATAAAGTAAAAAATATACTACACTAAAAGAATTTCTCATTAAAGTATTATAGTAAATAGAGAATCCCTTTAGTACCTCTTGTTGTAATTTTCTATGGAGACGTAGATTTTCTTCTCGAATATGTTTTTCTTCTAATGCAAAGCGCTGTATCTTCTCTTTATTTTCGTTTTGAGAGACGGCTAATTGATTCCTGTTCAGATAAATTAATATTATACAATTAGTTTTACAAAATGACTAGGTAAATATTAAAATATGTAAATGTATTGCTCAAAAAGTACAAATAAGGACATCAATGTCCTTTATAAATTATTAATGTTATTATATTTATTTTATATGACTTTTATTCTTAGATATTATTGTAATAAATAAAAAATAAATCAATTAAAGTTTTCTTATCTCTTTGTTAAGAAATAAAAACACTTCATGATGTGACAATCGCAGCTGCATATGTTATTTGCTCTTAGTTTTATTTAGAAATTACCATTTGAACAAATTGGTTAAATAAAATTAATTTAAATTAAATTATTTGAAAATTCAAAATATAACAGTGCAATACTATGAGTTAAAACTGTACCACATCAACTACATATACACACGCAGCACACACATATACCATCAAACACTCTCCAACTGCGTCAACATAGTGTTAGATAGTCGTTTTATGGGCAAATGCTTATAAAAGACATAATAAACATAATATAGTAGCATTACCTTAATTTGACAACTTCTGAGCGTAATGTTTGTATGTGATTACTTAAGTTAGATGCTGTATCTCCATTGCTAATGTCCCTGGCGAGAGAGAGTTATTTTTTTATTACATTTGACATATTGTTATCGTTAATATGAGAAAATTTAGAAAAACATGTAAAATTAAATGAAGGCATATAATTTTTTTATAAAAGCGTTTTAATGAGATATTATTAAATTATTATACTACTTATCTATCTACATCACCACCACATCTTGCAATGGTAATTATATCATATTTAACCAATAGAAAACCAAGATAACGAAATATTTTTTTAACAAAAAATTATAAATTTTATTTATATATTTGTCAATACACATGGAAACAATAATATAAATATTACAAAAAATGTATATACCTAGGGCTGGCTGGATCAGAGACAGGCTGGTCAAGTCTTATTTGCAAGGAACGTTTCTCAGCTTCCAATTTATCCATTCTCTTCCATAGTCTATTTACCAAAGCTTCTTGTTCTTGTTCTAATGTATTCTCTAACTCTACCTATGTAATGATAATAAATGTATAATAACCTTTTTCATCTCTACAATTCATAATAATTTTGTATTTACAAATTTGGTTAATACTTGATATAACAAAACACCTTACTACAAAATAATGTAAATTATACTTCTATTACATAAAGTTACATTACATTACAATATATTAAAATATATAGTAATTTAATGTAAGATTATTTTTATTTAATGTATAATTTAATAATAATAGTAAAAACAGTATATGTATAGTAAATATTTTTACAATAAGAAAAGGCAAGTGAAAAAACAGTTGCAGAACAAGTATCTAGAATTGTTTTGCTATTAGGCCTGCACAGGATCTGAGTTATAATTAAAGACTGGCATTCCTGATGTAGAACTGTAATCCATCCAGCTAAACTTTAAAAATATTGAAATTATATCTTTACATAAGTTGTTGAGTGTGATAGTATTTTTCATTGCTATATAAACATTAAATATCTGGAACATGTGACTAAGGATTGTAATAGCCCAGCTGAAGTAAATTGTTTAGTATGGTTACCCACCATTTGAATTGAATTTCCCTGTTTCTGTATGACAAAGCAAGGTTTTAAATTACCACTTTGTCTCTAGTTTGGGTAAGAGTATTTCTGGAGATGGAGGTATCTTCAATGGGTGAAAAATAAAATTATCATGACATTAGTCATAAAAATCATAGAAATTTAATTGCCAGCAGCAACTAGTTCATAAGTAAAACTATTGTGTGATTTGTTTTAATATGGCAGTCTAATAATTTAAACATGTTTATTATCATCATCTTATGATTTCAATAAAAATTGTTTAGAATAAAAGTGCATATAATATAAGGCACAGTGTACTGGCACTGATAAGAAAATTGCACCCTCACTGTGCTGCTTGGATGCTTAGTAAAATCTTGAGGCAAAAAATTCTAACAAAAAGGCTTGAACTCATAACTTAGAATTAGATTATTATATCAGCGAACAGCTCTCATATTAAATTGTTGAAATATAACTGTAAGGTTGATAATATCACTGATAAAAGATGAACCTAAAAAAATGTTAATATAGATCCAAAAAGAGAATAAACACACCCGGATTCCTGAATCCTAGAGACAATTAAGATATTTTTATTCTTTTTCTTGGTTTGTCTATAATCTTACTTACTAAATTTGTGCTGTTACATGTGATTTCCAACACTAAAGACAACTTTCTTTAGAAAAACTAGTTAGTACATGCATAGATTATGTACATTGCCTAACATATTATTTAAATTACATAACATACTACCATACTGTTTTTTCATAATAAATTTAAACATTATAGGCCCATCCATACCTTTTCCCTACGAAGTCTCTCTAAATTAGTTTGTTTTGCAAGAGTTTCTGCTTCTAATTTTTCAATCTTACGCATTAATTTATTGACCAAGCACTCTTGTTCTTGCTCTAGAGTCTGCTCCAAGCGACATTTCTCTTGGCGTAACTGTAAATTAACGAGTATATTTAATGTTGATTCTAGTGTAATATTATATATTCAGGTTTATTTAACAATTATATAAATATTACATCTGAAGTGTACAAGTAAGTGTAAAATAAAAATTAAACTAAGGCTATACGTTATTATAAATAAAATCATTAAAAAAATTCAAAATGGATATTTGTGTTGTTAAGTTATTTACTATAGTTACCTGATTTAATTTACGAGAAAGATCATTTGTCAAACATTCTTCTTCTCTTTCATAATGATGTGCAAGTGTTTCTTTTTCTTTCTTTAGGGCTTGGATTTTTTTCAATAATGTATTTGAAATATATTCTTCTTCTTGCTCAGCTTTAGCTTGCTATATAATTAAAATTAATACATTTTAATATGTTACTATGTCAGCTATAATAAAACATGACCTGTCTTTTCATGAATATTTCATTTAAAATTACAGGTTGAATCCCCTATGGAAACACATAATTTTTTATTTCTTTAAATTTTCAAATTTTAAATAAGCAAAAAAGTGATTTAAATTCTTATATTAGTACTCAAATACGAGTTATAATTGAAAAACATTTAATAAAATCCCTTCTGGGCATTGAGTCATATAAATATCAGGTAAGAAATACGAAGAAAAAAAATTTAATATAATTATATCAATTTGCAAAACTTACAATCGACACGGAAGCTTGTCGCAACGCCCGATTTTCCTCTTGCAAAGCCTTGACTCTTAGCTTATATGTATCAAGCTCTACCTTTAGGACTCTGAAAATATAGATTTTTTTAATAATCTCAAATCATTGTTACTGATATTTTAAACATCCTGTAGACTACCGCCTCATGAAGTAACAAATATAATTACCTAAAGAAACAATATAGTACTAACATATATGAAGATTTACTCAGATAAATAAAAATCAAAAACACAAAAAATCTGTATCTATATAAATATTATAAAAACTAATATACCTATTTTGCTGTTGGAGAGATTCAATTCTTTTTTGCAATTGATCTCGTGAGACCGTGCTTGGAGGAAGCATAGCTCCGCCATCAAGAGAGCTTGAATCACTTTCAGACGCTGAATCACCCATTTTGTTACCTGTAAAGTCAGAAGTATAAATTTAAGTAAAACAAACATATATACGTATTATGGAATTTGCATTTAAAATACCTGGAGAAATCACTGTATCATCCATTTGCAAGGATCCTTTGGAGACAGCGACAAAATGTCATCAAATAAAATAAAACAAGGAAAATTTTATATTCGTTGAATTATTCTAATTAACATTAAATTTATTTAGAAGCCGCTAACTTTTCGTTCTTTACTGTTGAAATAAATAAATAAATGTATATACTAAAATAATTAAGCCAATAAGAAAAATTAAATCTCGAATTGTATGTATAAATGTCTTCCAGTCATTCCAGACATTCTATCATCTATGATCATATTTTTTTAATTCGACTCAATGACAAGTAAATGTAGGTTACAGCTTAACATTCTCTGTATCGATAAACTAAATTTAATTCGTCTACACAAATACCATATAAATAATTGACAAATTATTAAAAAATCGTATATTTACTATTCTCAAATAAATATATTAATTCTATTTGAATAAATAATATTTTGAGATAAAAAAAAATTAACAGCGTCAACACGGTAAATACGTTAGTATTTATAAATATGTGAAATAAAATATATAATGTTGAAGTAGTATATGATTTCTTTATTGTATATAATAATTGTATAATGTAATAAATTATTATATAAAATTTATTTTTCAACCCAACTTTCCACTAGACTCCTTAGTAATCCCTTTATATTTAGTTCAATTTTAAAACTTTGTACTATAATTTGTTCTATTTGTAATATTATACTTTGTACTATTTGTAATATTATATTTTTAATAAAAATTAAACAGTAATTTATTGTTAACGAATGTATTGTATCTAAATTGTATTATTAAAATTTGTTATCTTATATTGATATCGATAAGTAAGGCAACATTAGTCAAATACGAAAAAAAATATATTTGTAAAAAAGTGACACACACGCCATAATGTAAATTGCTTCTAGATTTGGCGTTTGAGTTAAAAATTTTGCATTTTGATGCTTAAACTTACCGTCGTCTGTATACATATGGCATTAAAAATGTCCATAGTAAATATTGGTAAGGTTTAGTTCAGTAAATTTAGTAATCAAGCGTAATATATGCAGTAAAAGAATATTTAGGTTCGACCAAAAAGATCGAAGCCATTTCGTTTGGCTCATTAAAGCGACTTCAAACTCTTTTTTATATTCTTCTATCTTTACTGGAAGATAAAGAATTATTTGTTATATAGCGAAAGATATAGTGCTTGTGAGGTGATTGTTTAATGTCGTCGCCATAGTTGAGTACTCACTTGATCCACGAAGTCATTGGTGCTGTTGTTGTACGTAATGGTCAGGGTGTACCAGTGTACAATATATCTGTCAAAGAAACATTTGGCAGTCAAAACTGAGACCTGCCTTGAATTTTATATGAAATTCTTATTTGTAGTAAATCAATGATGAAATTATATTTTGTGAATATGATTTTAAGATATACCGATAGCGATATACCTACCTTTAACTTTCGCTGTATGACTTAAAAATCAAAACATAAACCCATGCTAACACTTCTAAATATTCTATTAATTAGAATGAATGTCACTATAACTTGTTACATTCTAAAAAAAAATTGTGTATATAGAATATTATTTTAATTCAATATATAGTTTTTCCTATATAGTTTTTCTAATTAAGCATATGTTCTTTACTATGCAGGCTAATACCTTGCAATGGCTCAATATTACCAAATAGTTGGGCAAGGACAATCATTAACTCTAGAAGATTTACAAAGATATTGTCCTAATCTAATATGTTCCGATGGAATAATAGTCAATCAAGATGATCAGCAATATTCACAACAACAGGTGGGATGATTAAACTATAAGCTACATCATAGATTTATAACATAAAGAATCAATTATATTACAATATATTTTTCTTTAATATTAAGGTAGTAGTGCAACAAGCTGAACAACCTAGTGATATAATTGTAAGTGATGGTGTCCAACCCCAGCTAGTAGTAGGTGACGGATTGCAATATCCACAGCAGTACATTATTCGCCATGAGCCTCCTTCCCAACAACCTAGACCAGACTTTCAACAACAGCAGCAACATCAACAACAGCAACAACAAGCTTTGCATAGACATCAGGTAATAATTTTTTTCTTAAATGTACTTTTTTAATACTATATTAAGTTAAATATTTATAAGGGCCATATGAAGATGAAATATAGTAAATATTTACTATGAAATAATGAATAGATAAAATATCTAAAAATTACAGACTTCAATTATATTATATCTATGTCAATTCATTTTATAAATTGGGCTATGTTCTAATATATAACAAAACCTCAATGGTAAGTAAATTTAAAATATAATAGAAATATGAAACTATAGATGATAAATGATACAAATGATGAATATAATCAATTAATCTATGTCTATATAAGTAAAATCTATCATCAAATTTTAAAATTATTAAATATGCCTATACTATAATATATTATGAATATTAAACAATTATGTAAAATGAGAATCAAATAGTAGAGCTAAATAAAGATAGGAATGCAAATAAGCATTATATATAACAACTTTATTTGTAGGTATACTACACATCTGATTTGCCTATGGATGCACAAGTTGCGCTGCAACAAGCTCACCAGATCATTGATGCATCACAACGGCCTCAACATGTATGTCTGTTGATTAGATTAAATGTCTTGCATTGTACATATCATGACATTTGCTCTACGCATGCTAGACATTTTTTGTAAAATTTTCAGTTCCATTAGGTTGATATAGGACCTTCTTATTTGCTGTATATGAATCTGCTTTTACATGTATTTTATTATTTTCAACACTATTCAATTATTTTATTTTGCTGATTGTGATAGTATTTCATCATTGTAATGAATACAATATCTAATCATCTAGAATACTAATGCAATAATAATAAAATAATGAAAACATCATTAATTTCAGTAAAACTCATGACATCAATAATAATAACTTATTAAAATATATATAAGCACATGCATTTGATCATAGACACATGTACTAAAAAGAAATGAATCAGAAATTCATATTTTGATTATAGTTTTATCCCAAATTATATATTATTATATTGTATACAATATTAAATAGAATATAAAACTTCTGTTACAGCTGTAACTCTTTTTTTCTTATTGCTGACATACAACATAATGTAAAATACAAATTCACTTTTAAAACCCTTTTTATTGCCTAAGATAAACATGCTGCTTATTAACAAAACTTCATCAGAGATAAATAATTGTCTAACAAAAATTTAAATACTTTTTTATAAATATATATATACTAAACTAGGTGGCGGCCCTTATATGTTTATTTTTTAAATACTTAGTAACTTATATAAAATTTTAAAATAAAGGTTCTTATAACCAATTAATAAAACTTTCTATGTTATTAATGTTTTTTACTACATTAGTAACTAAAAAATCTATTAAACTTTATGAATAATTTTGTAGTAGAATTCTAATTTCTATATATCTTATTCTAGTGTAATACTACAGACACTACATACAGCCTGTACCAATTTTCTCTATATTATATAAAATTATATTTTCAATATAATTTTCATATTTATTCTCAAAAGTAAAATATATATACTATGAAATGAGAGCTAAACATTTTTACATAGATTAGTTTTGTTATACTTAATACATTTTAAAATTCTTAATTACAATAGTTGGTGAGCCCTGCACATGTACTGTCCCAGCCTACAGTGATACATCCCGCGCAACCACCGCCGCCTCAGCCACCACCTTCGCCTGCGCAACATGGACCCCCACAAACTGTTAGTTTTTGTTTCATTGTATTGCTAACAATCACTTTTTTTTAGTAGTATTGCTAGTAAAAGTTTAGTTCAGTATTGAATATCTCTTAAATAATATTCATAAGATTTGTTGTTTGCAAGCTGCCACTGATTATGTACATTTTTTCATTTGTTCATAATTTATGATATATGGAAAATGTAATGACAAATTATTGGTGTCCTTTTTTATTTTCTAAATACTCAGATTGAGCGTTTCTTTGGTGAACCATATGCGACACTATGTCTAAATTCATTGGATCCTGCCTTTATTTTAAACTAAATATTGTTGGATAGTCACTGTATTTGAACATAACCATAACTATTGCTTAAAGTTGTGTTGTAATACATCTCTAGTGTGTATATAAATATATTATATAATATTTTTTTCACCTTTATGTTGTATTCCGTAAAAAGTAACATAGAGAGAACACTCCGTTTTGTAGTGGCAGAACTTAACACTGCACTTTGTCTGACTACAATGGGCAAATGAATATAATTCATTATTATTGTATTTACAGCTAAACATTTACCCACTGCATTTTGATACTATGTTGTGGTATAAAAGTCAGGTTATCTTTTTTTATTTAACTGCACAAATAAAAATATTTCCAGCCTCCACAACAACAACAACAGATGTCGCGCGCTTCACCGCAACTGATGCAGCATTTGCAACATCAACAACAGATCCACTTGCAACAACTTCAACAACAACAGTTACAACATCAGATACAACAACAACAACAACAACAACACCAACATTTACAGTCGCAGCAGATACAGCCTCAACAGATACAACACCAGATAGTGATGCACACTGCTTATGTTAATCAATCTGTAAGTTTATTAGCTATATTTTGACTAACCTGTCTGTCTACTGGAGACGTGAAGTAAGCTTTAATTTTTCAACAAATGTGTATTTTAAGCATACAAGTGTATAGTTGGAAATTGAGTGTCTTAGCTTTTCTGTCTCACAATACCAACATATTCTTACTTTTATATATTTTTGCCTTTTTTTCATGTAAATCATAAGCTTAAAACTATTACAACATTATTATGAAACTTACAAGTGTTTTATAGCTAACTAGACTAGAGGCCATTGACCTTTTAGGGTATTAACCTTTAGAAGTAAGAACCTGTGAAATATCAATATTGTTTTGTCTTGTGTAGGATTTGTAATGGTTGCATAGATTTACATGTAATCTATCAGTTTATAAATAAATTGTGATATTAGAGAAACAGTAGCAGTATAAATTCATGCTAACTCCATTGTGAGATAGACTTAGAGAATAGTTTAAGACTTCACTATAATAATAATCAATTCTTATTTGTTTTCAGGGAACACCAAATCGCCCACCTCCACCCAGATTGCTAAACCAAGCACTCAATAATCCAAGTGGAGTGACGTTAGTACGTACCCCTCGTCAAGTGCGGCCTCGACGCCCCGCCCTGCGAAGCCCTATGCCCACTCCACCTTTACAAGTTGCACCTAGACTCCTCAATCCACAAATACAAGTTAGTAGTTTATTGATTCAATTTTACTTTATATTATGCGATTTATTTTTTTTGCGTTTTACGTTTTTTAAATTTCAGATTTTAAATTTAATTTTATACATTCCTCTACCTAGTGAAAGTGACATAATTTAATTTAATAACTATAACATTTTTTCTTTGTTTAATTCCAACATTCCAATGACATTCAAACATAAAAATGATAGTTATCAGTTGTCTCACTGACAAATTAGATTTTTTTATGTATTGGTAACAATTTTTTTTTATTTAAGGAAATATTTGAACCTTTTCTTTTAATACAATAAAAATTATCATATTGAGGAAATCTTGTTATTTTTATCGATCGCAAGTCGGACGCGGTTTATTCAATCTAAGAGCGCTAGTATAAAAATATTTCATATAAACATATTTATTTATTTATCAATTTAACCATCCAGACTCCACAAACTCCGCCCAGCGCTCGCGGTATGGCTACTAACGGTGCGGGTATAGTAAGAGCGCGCGCCACGCGGCCCGGCTCTCCCCGCGTGCTCAACCCGCACGCAGCGCACGCGCAACATCGCCCACCCAGAGCTCGTACCCCATTGCTTCAGGTGAATTGGCTTTTTATGGCCATACACTACAGACCGCAGTTGATTGTGGTATGGCCACTGACGTTGCGCATGTCCTACACTTGCTCATACTCCGCTTTAGGGGCTTTGTTTTTAATTTTCAGGTGGAGTTGAGTTCATCTGTAGGTCTAAACTTATTTATACTTACTATACAGAATACACTTAGTATAATTACATAATATCCTTACTATTTTAAGTAATATATGTAATGTAATATAATATAGGTAATGTAAAGTATTTTTTTAGGATTTATTCTGTAAATATTTATTAGTATTGTGACTAATTCGAATATTATGAATATATTATGAATTTCCCTACATATTTTTGTATAGCAAAATCAACAACAGCAACAACAACAACAACAGCAACAACAGCAGCAGCTTATGCCACAGCAACAGCAACATCAACAACATCCCTTAGCACAACATGTATTAAACCATACCCAACAAATTCAGCAACTTAACCAATTAAAACTAACAAATCAACAGGTGTGTAAGCTATGTAACTAATATAAGCAAGCTAATGTAAAAAAGAAATTATTTTTTTCTTGTTGTTTTATGGTTTAGTTAACGTATTTTTTTTATTTTCAGCAACAAATTCTCATCAATCAACAAAATCAATCTCCAGCGCAACAATCCGCGAGGATAATAACACCACAAGGGACGATAGTGACGCAGTCAATGCAGACCACACTCACGCAACACCACACTGTGCAAACAAACCAAAACGGACCTCTACCTCAACAAAACCTCAATTCGACCCCACAAAGATCTTCCCCACAACAAGTTCAACAACAAGTAAAAAAAGTAACAGTTCAACCAAACAACGCAAATGACATGGATGATCTCGAAGAAAGCATAAAAGCAGTGATAGTCCAAAAAAATCCTGTTACTGAAAATCAAACTCCACCACAACAGTTTCAATCGCCGCCAAATTTAAGACAGAATCACACAGGTCTTCCTCCTAATCAGAATATGAATCAGCCACATCAAATTAATTTTAATCCTCAACATGGCTTCCAACAACAATTGTCGTTTGAACACTCACATTTACAACAACCGCAAACAATTAGTCAATTATTAATGGAACCAGAAAATCCGGAAGAGGAAAGACAATTTATTTCATTGCCTAATGGCCAGAGAATGTCTATTGCAGAGTATAGAAGGATACATTCGTCCCGTGTATTGACACAGCAACAACAACAACAATCTAGGTAAGTCTATTCGATTGAAAAGTTTTCTACATTCAATGCTACTATTGTAATTAGATACATTAAGTTATTACAGGATCTAAATATGTATGTTTAACATACATACTTAGATGCTGTTAAATCCTTAATATATCGATACCTAAAACGGAAATGACTGTTCTCTACTGTCTGACCTTTTTAGCTCTTTAGGTTCGTAAGAATCCTTTTCTAAGGTTTTGTAAACAAACAAAAAAATCTTTTAACTACTAAATATGTAATTTTGTACATCTTGCATGCACTACATTATAATGATTTATTCGACTTATATTGAACATACATAAATTCTGAAAATACATTATTTTATGTATGTTTTTATAAATAAACTATTTTATTTGTTAAAGGGACAGTGGACGTCAAACATTAGTGAGAAGTAAAGAACAACAAAGACCTGTTCAAAGAGTTCATCCTATGCAAACACAACCACAGTCGAACCATCTTCTTGGTATGTTTGTCATTTTAAACTTTATAGCATATTAATATGATGACCCATAACAATAATTAGAATACTAGTAAATAGATAATATATTATTACCAAAATAAAATATATTAATTTTGTTTCTATATATAAGAAATATATATGAATAACTAACTTTGTAATTGCTATACTCATTAAAATGGTAGTTATAAATATGTTATCTGTATTAAATATATTGTCTAATATAACATTATACATGCATACATATTTGCGTTTTTTACCTAGTAAATTAAATGAGAGGTTAGGATACAGATTCAATAGTATAATGTGTATTCCTTTATCTGATAGAGCTGGCCATCAGATAGTAAAGTCTCAAATTAGTATTATGTGTTTTTAAATTCATATTTTATGTTGCAGAAAACAATGAGGTATTAAGTGGACCTTCGGAACAAACACCTGAACCGCAATCAGCCAAAATGTTAATTTTCTTACAAAATGGAGAACAAAGACTCATTACTTTTACATTACCTAAGGAAAGTTGTACACTTCAAGAAGTTCTAGAACAGGTATGCATATTTAATAAATCAAAGCTGCAATAAGTTATCTTTATAAACATACAAACACTAATTTAATATAAGACATTGTATTACAGTAATGCATTTTATATGACTGCTTGTTATTGTTTCTCTTAAGTTTGTTTTGAGCCTGTGGCGAATCAGGACACCATTTGACTGTAAACAAGAGGGTTGTGGTGGCATGTCAACTCGAGGAGAATTTATTGTTATTTTTATATATATATATATATATATATATATATATATATATATATATATATATATATATGTATATATATATATATATATATATATATATATATATATATATATATATATATAACCTTTTATATTTGTTGCAGGTTAATGTCCCTTTTACGGATGATACTAATATACAGTGTATGCAAAACACTAATAGTGAAATAGATTACTTTGTATCTGTAGGTTCAACTACGAGAATTGAGGATATGTTGGAAAATCATCCAGTGAGTTTATATTTTTTTATATATCATGTACACCATTATTAATATATTTGTTTACTTTTTTACTTTTCCAATCTAAGTAAGATAAGATTCAGGGTTGACTACCATCACCCATAGATATAATTTGGAGTGTATGCAAGACTATTTTCTATCCCGGTTTGAATGCTAAAGATAAAGAAAAGCTACACAGGAAAATAAGAAACTTTTGTTCATTTACTACATGATCCTAAGTCACTAATTATTATTATCAAGCAGTATGTTCATGTCACCTGTTATCGTAACATTAGCTTAACCAATTTTTTTGCAGATGCTAGTTAGAGAAATGAATAGTAGAAATTCCCCAAGTGTATTACCACAAACACCAAATAGTGAAATATCAACTCCTGAAAAAGGGCCTTGCCCTGAAAATGGTATGTTTTTTAAATATACTGAATTAAGCGTACTTTTTTTGTTTTAGAAAACGTTTTATAATATTATATGAAACTTTTTCTGTCTACAGTAAACAA
The DNA here is from genome assembly GCA_037127375.1 of Dione juno. Taxonomy (NCBI): domain Eukaryota; kingdom Metazoa; phylum Arthropoda; class Insecta; order Lepidoptera; family Nymphalidae; genus Dione; species Dione juno. The sequence goes on from JAXRJS010000048.1 coordinate 294,405, forward strand.
TAGTCCCTCATCCCCCGAGCAGCGTTCCCCTCCGCCGCGCTATGTGGAGGGCATGTTGGCGGTGTGCAAGTTTTGTGGATACACCGGCTATGACTTTAGCAGATGTGAACGGTATTTATATTAGTTAAACAATTAGTTATTCACTTGCTACTAAAGCTACTAAAGTTATGTGATTCCTACTGTACATTGTGAGTTGAAAAGTGACTTGATAAGTCTCAAATCGTATAATTAATTAAAGAAAGAATAAGGAAATTGTTGCATTGTTGATATGTATTTACAGCTTGTATTATTTTTTAAGTTATATTTTTTATTGTTTTGTTGTACAGATGTAAAAGAGTATTTACTGAAGAACCAAAAAGTGTCCTTGCAAGCAAAAAAGTAGAACAAAAGAAAAAGGAACCAGAAAAAACAATATTAGATAAGCAAATGTAAGTAATATTATTTTTACATAAGATAGGCCAAAATTTATGTCATATAAATATTTTATGTAAAAAAACATTCATTTACAGTAAAAAAAGTTTTATGCTTCTCTACCACATGCCATTATTTTACAGGTCTCCTGATTCTATTAAATTTAATTTACTGAAGACAGTGAAAACACTAAATAATAAAAATGTAAGTCACTATCATTAATTTTTCAACAATTATATAGTAATATTAATAAAAATAAAATCAATAAACTAACAAACCTTACACAACAGAGCCAGGTTTCTTTCAAAGATATATTTATTATAATATTGTGTGTACATATACATGTGTCATTGACTTCAAAACTCAACACCATGGCTTTAACGTGACTTTAGATCCAGCCATCTCTGTCATTGTATTAATATAGTCTCTTAAGGAATAATTAAGCTTTTATTTATGTCATATTGTAGGCTGTTCAGGATAAAAAACCGAGAGTACGGAAACCTAGAGGAAAACAACCTGACCCAGAACCAGTCATATTGACTTTAAGTTCTGACGAAGAAGATTCAAATAGTTCAATATTTAATAATCATGTAAGTTATTTTTAATTGCTCTTTTTTACTTCACCTTTTTATCTATAAAAGTAAAAAAATCATATGACACTGTATTTGTAATCCACTGACATTACAAGTATTTATATATTGTGAACATCCTTGCCAGGAAGGTCTGGACTATCAGATTAGCAGAATGACTTTAAATTGTATCTTTTATTTGAACTATTTTGTGATTATTCTTTAAATATGTACCAAACCAATATAATAACTATGTTAAATATATAATATATAAAAGAAGTAATCATTTTCATGTATAAAGCAAGAACAATTGGTTAATACAAAGGAACCTTCATTGAGTGAAATTGAGGGCAGCAGTTCAGATGGAGTTGATAATGATAATATTGATGGTAAGAAACTTTCAATTTTGTTTTCCACTACCTTTATTTAGATAGCAATTTATATGCAAACTATTTCAATACAACTTGACATGATGATAAACTTGTTGCTTATGCGGTCCTGTTCCAGTTAATTATCTTTAATTTTTACTCTGACAAGATAAAAGCCTTGTGTTACTGAATTCATTCTGTGACTTGACATTTGACAGTGAGTGGAGAATGGATAACTTTTGCATTATTGACACTAGATAAAGTGAATGTATTTATATTTGCTATCGCTTTATCCTTTAAATTTTATTACTAAACCAAGACAAAAAGTATTGAATATTACGAGAAACCTTTTCTTAACTTTATATTATTATTTTTCTTTCCTTAACTATATATTACTTTATATTATTTCACAATATAAACATTAAATAATTTGCAAAAAATTACATGTGTAAGCGTAATTCAGCCCTAAAACGCATTTATTTTTGTTCTCTTTTAATATCAGAATATCTTTTATACATAAGTGCTCTTGCTTTTAATTAATATACCAATTTACAATGAAATCACTACACAATACAAATATAAAATAATACGCATACATCGCTAAAAATATTTAATTTATTAAGAATAAACATATTTTACTCGGCTGTAACAGTATTTTCTGTTATCAGTAATCAGTATCAGTTGTATGGATATAGTTTTTCGGATCTAGATATAGATTTATGGATATAGGAAGAATGCTATGCGGGTTTCGGTAACGGTTACGGACATAAAATTATATCGGATAAGGCGTTACTTTCGGATTATTTCGGTTACGAATATCAAATGCTTAAGAAAAAAAAGAGAAGCAAGAAAATAGACACGCTGAAATGTGCTAGTGCGTTAAAGCCCAATGAAAAATATATTCATTATTTTAGTCTCTACATAATGTAAAAATGACAAGTGCTTAAATTGCTTTATTTTCATTGCATTTTTTTCTAAATTAAAAAATATATTTAATCTGTATTTTTTTATCATACACAATTCTACATTACAATAACTACACTATAATTTAGTATTTGCAAATAGAGATTAGACTTAGATTAAAACAATAAAACTTAAAGATATATTTAGACGAATTCATAAAACTTTATTATTTATTATTATTATTATCGATTATCAGAAACGTAAATAATATCGATCGCTAGTTTTATTGTTGCATCACTAGTAACTTCTCATTTATAATCTATGTACGAAGAGGCGCTTGCTGTCAAGTGTCATGGTGGCCCTTGTGTTTAATGCGTTATAGATCTTATTTAAAATGTTTAAAGTAAATGTACCTACTGCAGTAAACGGTATTTATTATATTTCATGTAACGGTTTTCTTTTCCAACTTATTAAACAAGTTAGTCGTCTTTAGCTTTTGAAGTGAAAATATAAATAATCTTTCAATGCCGACATACCTTACGTGAATATTATTTGAAGCATATTTGATTTTTCTCATACCTGTAATTTCTTTGTAATCGACATTCGTTAAACTTCATAAAGAAAAAATAATACAAATTGATTGTTGTATTATTACCTACTTTTTATTACTGCAGTTAAATCAATATGTGTATAATTTAAGCTAGGTACCTAGCGTAATAGATGGAATAAAGTCAAATAAATATTATTTAAATTTATGTTCCGTTTACAACCATTGCATATACTAGATATATAGACTAAATTACTGATCTACAATTTGTTATAAGACTTGATAAAGCTTACATTGGTCATGACAATGATATTTAAAATATTTTATCTTTTCAGAATCTAGCAAAGATGATGTTTCCCCAGCCTTACAAGGCATTGAAGCTTTTCTCAATTGTAGAACAATCAGAATAGGGTCATATAGATACACACCAAAAGAAAAAGTAAGTTTTGTTTTGAATCAGTACATGTGTTATTATTTTTTAAAACAAATATATTTTTATTAACATTTTCACATATATTACTACTTACATTCAGCAGGGAAATGTAATATATTTGTATTATATGTCACGGTTAAGTCCATTTTGGTGCAGTGGCTCGACAAGACAAAACAGATATTGAGTTTCACAAAGTCCGAAAATTGGGTAGAAAGTTGGTGAATTTTGGAATTTTGCATTGACTGATTTGCACTGTCTCTTAACCCAAGGTTCCCTCTGCCTAACCTGCCATATGCAGGAAATAGTGTGCAGCTATTTTTTTTAAAATTTACATTTTGTTCTCTAGGTACACATATCAGCAAAAGGTGTTAAAATTGTTGCTCCATCATTAAAAAATGAGACAAGAGATGTTGCCCTTCAAATTCAACTGAAAGAAATAGTTAAAGTATTAGTACATTTTGGAAAAGGACTTCCCGTTATTTTTTTGTATACATTGAGCAAATGTGGTGTTTACATAAGAAAAGCTTTAGAGATGGATGAAGGGTCAGGTTTGTATAATTTTGTATATATAAGAAAATTTTGTTCCTTATTTGTTTTGTTGAATATTATAAAAAAAATATTTATTACACAAAAAAAATTCAAGTGTCAATGTAATTTTATAATTATTATTTGTTAGGATTATTCTACAATCCTATGTCAAAGGAAGACCCATATAAAAGGATAACCTTATTACCAGAAGTCATAACAGATGAAACAAAAACAGCCTTAAAAATATTATTTCAAAAAGCAATAGATGAGTTAAATACGAAAGAAGCTAATGAAATTTTAGTAAAAACTTGCCCTAAAGAGAGCAATAATGTATCTAAATTAATGACAAGGTCCATGAGTGCTTCCATTTCTGCTGGAACCAAAAGGTATAAAAATATTTACTTTTCTAAAACTTAATAAAATATAAAAATATTTTTTAATTTTAAATTGTTGGCATATTATTTGAGCTTTTTTTCCAAAAAACTTTTTACATTACTTTATATGCTAAGTCACTGACATGTCCATATAATTGTTGTATGCTGTAAAAAGTAACATAAATCTATGTTTTCAGTGCCAACCCTGCTGAAATACGTCAAATATTAATATATCCACCTGGCAAAGGTGGGATCCCTATAAACACTGAAGATTATATGTGCCTAGCTCAAGATCAATTTTTAAATGATGTTATTATTGACTTTTATTTAAAACATTTAGTTCATGATATCCTTACTCATAGTCAGAGAGAAAAGACTCATATTTTTAGCACATTTTTTTATAAAAGGCTAACAACTAAACCAAGTAAAGTAAACAAAAGTTCAAATCCTCATGAGTGGGACAGTAGTTTGACTCCCGCGCAAAAGCGCCATGCTAGAGTGAAAACTTGGACAAAGAATGTCAATATATTTGAAAAAGATTTTATTGTAGTTCCTATTAACGAAAATTGTCACTGGTTTGTGGCTATTATTTGTTTTCCTAGCTTAGATGGATGTAGAAGTATGATTGACAATAGAACTGTTACTCCACAAGAAACTAAAAAGAAAGGTTTGTTAGTTAATCTTATTTTATCATACATAATAATTAGAAAAAAATGTACAAATTGTATCAATATTACCCTGAAATACTTAAACATATTACTTATTTTTGACTTTTATGTCTTCCTTTTTTTTTTTAGAAAGGAGATCCTCAATGCAAATAGGTAGCACAACAATAACTCCTTTAACAAAACAAGAACAACTAACATTAAATTGTGATTCGGACAATCTTAGTGAAAGAGATGAAGCAGAAGCTGAGGTAAATAAACTCTAATAAAAGTTATCTATATCTCATACATATATCATACATCATATGTTGAATTCATTTCAGAAAAGTCTTATTCATTTCACAAGCTTGTTATTACATTCTTAAAATTAATCATAAATAATTAATAATAAAAAAGTAATACTATTAAAATATTTTAGGAGAGCGACTTAGACATGCAGTGTGATTCAGAAGAAGAAGAGTCAGAAAAACAACCAGAGAAAAAACCAGAAGCACCTATTATTAAAAAAAATGATCCAGTAAAGCAGTAAGTTTTAAATATTCTATTACTGCAAATCTTAAATCAAAATGCATATGTGAACTTTATCATATAAAATTCCTTTTGTCACCTTTCCTGTAGGAATTTTGGGAAATCCTCTCTTAGTATTCTCATAGTCCCCAGAAACCTATGTGCCAAATTATATCATTCCATACCCTGTATAGTTTCGGCAAAGCATTGTCTGTCAGTCATATCAGGTTTTTAATTTTTTTTATTTTGGGCCAAGTCTGCTAATACACCAGGTCACATGCTATATACAATGTTTCTAAATAACAGAGAATTTTATCTACCCCACAAGTTGCAACACATAATTAAAACAGCTATTGTTTTAAATTAATTTTATCTTTATTAATGTATTACCCAATGTTTCAGACCATGTATATTAATATTCGACTCGCTAGCAGGGGCGTCACGGTCGAGAGTGGTAGCGACGTTACGTGATTACCTTACGTGTGAATATCAAGCAAAGGTAAATAAGCAAATGAACTGGCCTAATCTGTACTCCACCACACTTATAACTAAAAAAAAGTGTTGGTGGATTTATTTTTATTGCTTTTTGTGTATTTCACATGGTATTAAAGTATTAATGATTTCACACACAGTACACCATTGAAAAATATTTTAACTTACACATCTAATTTACTATTTACAGATCTCAAAAATCAAAATTTTTAATAAAGATAACATAAAAGGATGCTGTCCCAAAATCCCACAGCAAAATAATTTTACTGATTGTGGGTTGTATTTATTACAATATGTTGAACATTTCTTTAAGGTATTTATACATTTTTTTATATTATTATTATAATTTTATCATGTTATTTTTATTAATTTAATTTAATAATTTTCAGGAGCCAATTTGTGATTACACACTGCCAATAAAACAGTTAGCAAACTGGTTTGATGAAATAGTAGTGACGAGGAAACGAGAAGAAATATCCAACTTGTTAAAAGCATTGATGCACAAATATAATCCAGAATCGCATTTACATTTACCTGATATAAAATTTCCTACTTGCAATGGTAAAATATAATTTTTTATAACTTTTTGCGCATGATGATTTAGTCCAAAGTAATGTGAGATAACCGTACATACATGTTATCCATTTAAATTGTAAATATTATTAATAATTTATTTCTGTATATGAATATTGTTTGTCAGATATAACTGAAAACAATTGTTTAATTTTATTCCTGTCTTTAAACTATGCAGGCCTATCATAAAATGTATTTTCATAATAATCTATTTTGCAGGTGTTTTGGTTGAAACAGAGGAACAACAAGAAGATAATACAGATGGTGACAAAGGTACAACTAGCTTTAAACTACAAAAGTGTGAAATGAAAGATGGAGAAGGACCCACTATTTATGTTAAACAGACATCGACTGGTGAAATATTAGTAAAAAGAAATTTTGTTGATACCTCAGATACAATACATGTGAGAAAGAGGATGATAAGACTCACTAGTGATAGTGAAAATAGATCTGTGATGCAAATCAAACCTAAAGGTGACAATGAAAACCATATTCTTATACCTATTAAAGTGCACACTACTGATGTGGTTAAAGACAATTATAATACTTTTATAGTAAATAAGAGTAAAACCTTAAGTGATAAAAAATATGGTGTACATAATCAAAATGTTTCCAGTGTGAATTGTGTTCGGCAAAATGTTAGTGAAAGTGACAGTAATTCATTTATTAAAATGAAGAGGATAAATAAACTTGAAGATACAGTGACTGAAAATAAAAAGTTAAAAAAAAACGAGTGTTAGCACTGTTGCTTGTCCATTTATCCAATATGTTAAATTATTATAAATTTAATAAAGTGTATAGTTGTTTCAAGGACTTGTAAATATTAGTTAATGCTATTTACTACATGTATTTAATACTGTATCTGTTTTATAAACATAATGTAAAATTTTAAATTTAATGTATTATATAGCTTCCAGAAATACAAGACGATAGTAATTTAATAGCTACATGATTTTCTTTTGTTCTATCACTATTGAAATTTTCTATTTATATATAAGATCATAGACAAATAAAATGAAATCAAATATGAATACTTATTTAAATACTGCCTATCAATGTCAACTATTATATAATTTTATAGAGAGTGAATGAATTAGTATGTATGGGAAATATGTTTATAAGGAAGTTTAATAAATCTGAAATAGGAAAAATCTTTCCAGCACTTGAACCTTTGCCTACTTTATAGGCTTTTGGATCAGCTTTTGTTGTTCGATCAGCCAATCAGCTCAATTGCAACAAAAAGATCCAGATTCCAGAGTGGGGGGTGACAGCGTGGGTGCTTGTAGTAATGACGATCATTTGCCATGATTAAATAAAGATAAAATGTTTTGAAAGTTAGTGATACCTGATTGGTAAAACAACCCAAAATGAGAGAAATCCTCCATTAAAATCAATACTAAACTAAACTTTTTTATAAATATTACACTTATAAACATGAAACTAATCTAGTGGTGTAGCTTTAGTAGCTACACCACTTCGTTTTTTATTCACGAAAATTTTATTATCTTTTTAATAGAATAAGATTCAAATCAGTTCATGACAGTTGTAAAGAATACACGCGTAGTTAACTGAAAAACTATAATTCCAAGAACGATGGATTACAAGACGAGAGTTTATAAAATTTAACTTTTTCAGAAAAATTATGTTGCTTTTAATATAATTTATATTTTAAAAAACCAAAGTAAAATATATAAAGCACAGATCTGTGGCAACTTGCATTAAGTAGCTTAGATCTGTAAAAATAATTTTGACACTTGACATTGACATTTTAAAGTGACCGATATCTCCCTAGCTAAAGAGAAGAGGATTAGTTAACCTATCCTCACACAGGATTAATTTTGAATAATTATAATTAATTATAAGCATATATTTTATAAATTACATATTTCCATTATATTATGAAATAAAAATAATATTTCATAAAAATTTAAACTCTTTTCTTTAAATGGCAGACACAGAGCGACTTCAACGAATTAAAGTTATGTATTTAATTAACATGATTGATAAATTAATATCATTTATTGTCATAGCATAACATTTATATATTATTATATTAATATAAAATATAAATAAAAAATATATAGCATGTTTAAGTTTTATAAAATTAAAAAATTTGTTTCATTAACTTTTGATATTTCTATTTCTATATTTAATACATTTAAATAATAATATGAAGTTTCTTGCAGCTGGTGCATTTTTAGCATCTGTTGCCGGAATATCGGCTATTGTTGGATTTAGTGCTACTTTATCAGCTGCTAAAAAAACTGATCCCAAATATTTTAATAAAGGTATTTTTGCTGTATTTATTTTATTTAGTAATGTTTAATTATTGTAATATAAGTAATATTACAATAACACAAAAAGAAACTTGTTAATTAGTTTTAAAAATATCTATTTTATTCATTTGTATTTTACATTAATTAAATTGAATTTATACCAGTTTTTTTGTTCTTGCCTTATGAAGGACTCCATAGCGGTGTTGAACTAGCTGATGCAGGTGCAATGCTCGCTCTAAGGGCACTAGGTTGGGGTACTCTTTATGCCATTGGTGGTACAACATGTATATGTTATGGAATATGGAAATTTTCTGGTGCCAAGGATGTAAGTACATTAAAGGGCTGTACTTAATATATGTGCAAACTATTTTTTTTTTTTTAAATATTACTGTAATATTTATTTATAGCTAAAAGACTTTCGGATAAAAATGGGAAATTTCTTACCAACTCTACCTAAAAACAATCCTCCACAGTCAAGAACAGAGTTTACTGGATTAAATGATTTATTGACTTACATAGCAGAGGATTATGGGAAGAAAAAAGATGACAAAAGGAATTAATATGCGTAAAAACATCGGCTAGTTTATTATTTATTAAATACTTTAATTAGTTAAATCCTGTTTTATTATATATTCTTCTTTATAAGCAGGCTTGGTATTGCAACTATTTTTACAGGTATATACAGTGAGTACACCCCAATCGATACTGTTAAATTCTACACCTATGTTAATATAGTTTAGTAGTTGAGGCATGATCTGCAATAAAAGTTTCCTAAATAAATACAATTAAGAAAATATATTTATTACAAAATTAAATGTCATTAAAATAATATATAATACATATTAGTCAAATATTGCTTACTTGAAATTCAAATTGCCTTTCTCCATTACAATAATTACAATTGGGCACTTGGTTTATATTTGTTGAATTTCCAGTGATCCATAAAGGAGTACCACCTCTGTCATATCTCAAAACTTGATCAGGATGTCTTGCTACCCTTTTAGCAAATTTATTGAATACCTTGTCTTCCGGCAAGACTTTTGTATATTGCTCTAGTTCACTTTCGCTTACATCATTCATAGTACCAGCCTTTTTTTCATTAATCATTTTTCTTAACTTTTCCATTTCACCATTTGGATTAACATCACTTGGTTCTTCCTAAACACAATATACTATATATATTATAAATCAGCGTAATCAATTGTAAATTTTAAATGCATTTAGTAAAAATTTAACTTTATATCTACCTCTTCTTCTTCATCAACTATTAATTCCCACTCTTTAAATAATATACTTTGACCAGCTTCTGTCACAATAAAATTATTGAAACATGGCTCATTTACCTGAAATTTGAAGATTTTAAAAAAGTAAGTTATCTGGTTTTTAAATTGCAAACTTAAATATACTTATTATTTACAATCAGAATAAAAGTATCTATATATCATAAAATTGTAGAACCTTTTGCAAATGAGGACATTGTCCTTTGTGACCTTTTTGCCAATCTAATATTTGGTGTTTTCGGCTACAGTAGAATACTTTTTTACATTTAGAACAATGTGATGGTCCTTTTATACCACAGAGATTGCACAATTTTGGCCATTTATCCATAGGAAAACTCTGTAATAAATTAGTGTAAGTTTTTAAAAATGAAATTGGTTGAGCATTTGTCGCATTTGTTTTTTTTTACTACACCTCATCCTTATTTCGTTTATATGGTTCAAATGAATAATAGTCATTTTCACGCTTCAGTTGACAACGTAATACTAATAAATTATCTGTACAGTTTGTTTTAGAGCATGAGCCTTTTGTACAAATAAATATAAAAAGAGTACGATGAAAACAATCATCACTTTCTTCAAATGGTGCATATACCTGAAATAAACATGTTTTGAGTGAATAATATTTTTATTTCCCATAAAGATATGAACAAAATATAAAATATTTACTTGACATAAAAACGTAAGAGGATCTCCGCAAATTTTACAGGTTAATTCTTCGGGTGCAGGAATATATTTTAAATCTAGCCATGCTGGTTTCCCTCCAACTTTACTTGGAAAAAATCTAGGATGCAGAAGCCAAGTTTCTTTTTCTTCCAGAAATCCAATATCTACTATTTTATTGCTCATGTTTTAATGTATTACAATTCAGTTATTAAATGATGGCGTTACGAACGTGTTTTAATATATTATCAGTTTTGCAATGTATACAAATACACATGCTCTATAGTTTTTGGTATTGACAAATGACAAACCTTACCTTACCGTACCTTTACCGTACCTTAACAGTTTATAGTACGCGTAATGTGTTATGGTGTCTATGAAAATCGGCAAGTCAAACATAATGTTCAATAAATAGTAGTCGTGAATACAATATACAAAACTGAACAACCCTTGTGGAAAGTGGTAAGAGACTTCGAATCCATAAATATTAAATTTATATGTTCACAAAAATCAATCAAAAATTTTATATTCATTCAAAATAGTCCCCGAATGAGATTCGGATTAGGGAGATACATAAATAAATTTTATGTTTTAGTAGATATTCATATGGCATGGCTTCCATGCAAATGAAACGAGTAATATCGGTAATAGTAATATCGGTAATAGTAATATCGGTATGTCGATTGTCGATGCTTTAATGGAATGTTTGTTTATGCCTACATCCCTAGTTTCAGTGTGAGGTTAATTTTTTATTTACATTTTCATGTCACTTTATTTTTAGAAATTTAAGTAACTTTATGATACTGCAAAAAGTAGATTAATTCTGTATTCATAAAATTGTCAAAATGAAATTAAAAACAAATATATCAGACATGTTTATTGACGCAAATTTTAACCATACATATGTTAAAGTGTGTGCGCCTATGGTTAGATACAGCAAAGTACAATTTAGAACTTTAGTAAAGAAGTTTGTAATCATTTTAAATTATTTTGCATATTCATTATAATAACAGTATAATTAATACATATTTTAAAATATTTTTTCAGCTTTGGTGTCGACTTATGTTTTACCCCTATGATATTAGCGGATTCATTTTGTCAGAATACTAAGGCTAGGACAAATGAATTTGTAACTACAGCTAGTGATACACCTTTGATAGTACAATTTGCTGCAAACAATGTTGACGACTTTTTAGATGCGTCAACATTGGTCTATCCTTATGCTGATGGAGTTGATTTAAATTGTGGATGCCCTCAGAGATGGGCTATGAAAGATGGATATGGTTGTGCTCTGCTATCAACTCCAGAATTAGTTCACGATTTACTTAGAAATGTAAGAAACAAATTTCCATCTACCTTTAGTGTCTCAGTAAAAATAAGAATCTTACAAGAACTTAAGAAAACCATAGCAATGTGCCAGCAACTAGAGCAATGTGGCATTAACTTTATAACAGTTCATGGGCGAACACCAATGCAAAAAAATGGTGACAATATTGACATAGACACTATCAGAGATATATGTGATGTAGTAAAAATTCCTGTTATTGCTAATGGTGGAGTAAAAAACTTAGATGATGCAGATAATTTATATAAATCCACAAATTGTGATGGTATAATGGTTGCAGGTGGAATACTTAATAATCCAACACTTTTTAGTGGCACTAGTAAAACTCCGCTTGCATGTGTCAAACTATGGATGGATATAAAAAATAGAAATACTGATAAAATAATGTTTCAATGTTACCATCATCATTTAGTCTTTATGCTCGATAAGGTTTTATCTAAGAAAGAAAAGAGGGAATTCAATAACTTAAGCACATTTGAGAGTGTTGATAACTTCTTATATGCAAAAGTTATAAATTCATATGATTATGACATATCACATGATATAAATATTACAGTTGATGATTTTGTGACATGTCAATTTGATAGTGAAATAACTACCAAACATTGTAGCAAATGTAGGGGATGTGGTAAAAGTGTCTGTTATTGTATATGTAGTAAATATGACTATAACTCAACCAATGGTACTTACTTTTCATCTTTTGTTAAAGATGATGGTCTAGATTTTATGGATAGCAATATTTTTAATGAATTAACGTAATAAAATAAATACATACTTTGCAATAATGAAATGTCTTTTTTTATTACTTATCATCATCATCCACATGGTATCCGGCGACGGCGACTTTATACATAGGGTATAGTTTATGGTGCGCTCTGATATGGCTCGCAAAACCGAACTTGGTCTAAAACACTATCGCTGGCCAGATGGGTTATAAGTATAATTGTAGGAGGGCTTTGGTTTGGTCTTTCGTAAATAACGCCGTTCGACAAAATTATCTGTATTTTTGCTTGGAACTTGGACATTACACTCGGTATATCACATGATTGATCACTGACAACCTCTTGGTGGTTGCTTCATAATTTGGGTTTTACTGGTGCTTATGACCAGATCAAATTTTTGGCACAAGGATTGTAAGGAGTCTATGCATATTTGCAGCGACTCCATCGAATCAGTAATAAAGAAAACATCGTCGGCGTAAAGAATTTCTAGAATAGAAAGTCTTGTCACTTGCCGCTTTGCCCTCTTTTATCAGTTCTCGAGTTTAACTTAATCAGCCCGTTACAAGTTTTAATCGCGTCGATGGGTTATTACTTAAAACACACAATAAACTGCTTAAAAATATTTCTGTGGCTTTCGGGGTGTCTGGCTTCTGCTCATTTCCCTTGTCAATTCCCATTCACTTGGCTCTCTTTAATGATAAAAGTAATAAGTCTCAGAAAGAATGCATATATAATTACTTTAGTATATAAAAAAACACAAACTGGGTATAAAAAATCACATTACTATATAAATAATATTACATCAAATGGGTTCGCATTGCTCTATAGAATATGGCAAGAGGAAGTCTTCATAGACCTATGCCTATGTGAAATTAATAAATAAATAAATGAAACTTCTTTGAGCGCATAATGGCAACTTCTTTACAGATGAAACGCAATAATGTGACATGAACAATGAGCAACCTTTTTGCAGCGGTGAAGTGTCCATATAACACAAATCCCATCGGGTTACCGGGTATCGGGTACCTAAAAATCTTATAAATCCATTAATAAATTCTTAATAACAATGAAATATAAACTAAAACTTAAATATCAAAATGAATAATTATAATTTGTATTTATTTTCGACACTCATTCCCTCTCCCCAAGCCTCGGAAATCTAAAACTTTAGATTAGTATAATTATAAACGAGATTTTTGAAATAGTTTGCCAAAGATGTTTTACTTCTGACATGTATAATTTGTACGCACGCATTTTTTTTTAGTTGACTATTTATTTTATAATGAAGATCAGCTTTTATTATAATATCAATAAGTTTTTTGCTTAGTAACATTTTTAAATGGCAATTTAAATTAAAACATTTGCAGGTGGTTGATAAATGATAAAACTTAAAAGTACTACTGTTCTACTTAAAAAGTAAATTATAATGCCTGGAAAAGTTTAGATCGTATCTGAATGTCGTTCGGTGAACACAACTATTAACTGCTTAATTGCCATTACAAATTACATTTGTGTCTTGGCCAAACGTGTTAGTTAGTTTTGTGATTTTTTTATTTATTTTATTAATTTATACCTACCTATTATAAATATTAACGCTTCTGTCTAATTATATAAAGTATTGTATTAATCATTTGTAATTTATCATTTGTAAAGTGTTACTCCAAGTAAACACGCATATTTTCGTAAATGTACAAAAATCTGAACGTAGCGGACAAATAAATGTACGTTTTCAAGAATAAAGAATATAATTCTTAAGCGATCTTGAAAAGGGAGACAGTCAGCCAATTTGTTGTCAAAAGAGCTTGGATTTACGACATTTTTCTAAGCTGAAGTCCCCTTGCAGTTAAATGCAGACGAAATAACATCATTACAGCTTTGGCTAGGGCCAGTGCGCTTGGCAGACACCTCAATCCTAATGAGAAACAATAAAAGTTGCACATAAAGAACCAAGAAACCAATGATCGGAGATCCATTAAAACTAAAAAGCCACTAAACAAATTCTGGGAAAATCACAGGATTAGCATCAGGCCCTAGAGCTCGTCTTGATTAATTTCAATTTATGATAATAAAATATAAAAATAAAAAGTTATTTGGTAATATAAGATAAAGACATTCGAAAAGTCTTGCCATATGTATAGGAAGGCATAGGGACAGCTAAACAAATGTTGGTAGGGTGTAGAGTGCTCCTAGATAGCGATCAATACTCGCTTTGGCATGATAAAGTGTAAAATTTCATACATAGAGAATTTAGTTATTAAGCACAGATAAATATAACAGCATATATACAGCAGCATACGAACACAACAAACGATCAATATAATTTGTGAAAACAGGGTCAAAAAAAATTTTTCTTTTTTTAGAAGTTTAAATTGCGATTAAAGTTTAAATACTGATAGACCCTACCGTTCTGTGAACACAATTATTAGCGAATTATGGAATGATCTACCTCTTGAGATTTTCCCTGAGCATTATAATTTGGAGATTTTCAAGCGTAGTGTGTATTCTCTCCAACATAAAGTTCGGCAACACATTCACATTCAAGTTAAAACTTAAAATTCACATTATTTCGTTACTTAGTTTGTTGTATTTTACCGACAGATTCTGAAAATAAGAATAATAATAATAAAATAACCATATAATAATGTCTTTTTTGTTTAAATTATAATATTATTTACAAAATAGATAACATCGACCGTGTAACGAGTGTAGAGTAGCCACATAATGTTCTTGTAATGTCATCAAGCTAATCTACTGTCAAATCTAATGATATATTAAATTATATATAAAGCACACTAAATGTTATTAAGATACTTAAAAGATATTTTAATGAAAGTATACATAATTCCGTTACTCTACACTTGGGAGGAGCAGGGACTGTCTATTTGTAGATTCCGCGCATTATATTGTACCCTTTCGGACAATCGTGACGTTACACGTTAACGCTGATTTTAAATCTTTATAAAATTTTGTTTATTTTCTTTAATTAATTAATCTTTTATAAGTTATATAATTAATTTATTAAAAAAAATATTTGTGAAATTGTGTAAGAATTTTATCATGATATAAGCTTTGTGTCATGTGATTCATAAACGAGAGACAACTAAGGAAGAAACGTACGTAAAAACGACACTTAAAAATACAGTACCGTATTTGATTACGACTATTATAAAAATAATAGTTCGTTTAAAATAATGATATATAAAAAGATTGAATGAATGGAAGAGAAAGAATTGTTTTGATTTATTTGTAATTTCGTAATATCTCGTAGATTTTTTACTGTAATAATAACTATGACTTTTTTGCTGTAAGGCCTTTAAGAAGATTAATCCAAAATAAAATAAAAATATGTTCCGTATGTAATTTATAACGCAACAAGAGCTTAAATTAATAGGTACATTCGATTATATATATATATATATATATATATATATATATATATATATATATATATATATATATATATATATATATATATATATATATATATATATATATATATATATATATATATATATATATATATATATATATATATATATAAAGTTTAAGTAATTATTTATATATTTAAATTGTATACCAATTACATTTCTTCGTTCAATATGTGCTAAATATCTTAGACATTATTTATGGGACATTTGAGCTCACATACCATTACATATTTTCCATTTATTATTTATACTGATTTATTTACTTATTGACTTTCACGCGTGGTGCTACTTAGAACCGTTGTACAGGTATTTTACGAGATTACTTAATTTCTCGTAAAAATACGCGAAACACAAAGTCTATTTGCACTTGGACGAGCTATTTCGATAGAGATTGCCATCCATGTAATATTCACTCAATGCATACGCATTATTTTGTTGAACTAATTATATGAAATTTAGGAATTGTATGTAAAAGTGCTTCATGTTTAGTAACGACAATAATATTTAAATAATTTAAAAATGTCTACTTTTTAGTTTTTTTTAAGTTTATTCCTGTCCACTGCTGAATGTCGTCCTCAATATTCTTGAATAACAATACAAACACAGTACTTGAATAACAGTACAAACAATAACAGCTTATGCAACTACTTACATGCCAGAAATTTAAATTCCATGTAACTTGATCAAACCAAATTCTCTCGAATAAATATATAGCACATAAATGTTTTATTTGTATACGAGATTCTTTGTTACCAGTTCCATAACATATCCTAACGAAAAATTTATTAAAATACATAGGCAGTCAGTAAAAAATTGAACTTATTTGATATAAATTTTCATTTAATATTTTTTTTCACGTTGATGAACGATTTTATAAATTTTTCTTTACTTGTGTTTTAATTGTGTATGTTGCGCAAGGATATATAGGCAAGCAATAAATAAGATTTGAGGAATTGTACCTTTCATTGTCGTTTTATGTGAATAATCCACATAGATCGAATCCACACAACTAGACTTCTATTTGGCCCTACAATATTTGAAGAATTAATCTTATAACTTCTAATTATTGAATAGTTGTGTTTTTGATCAACATCAGCGCAATTATATCATGACAGATCATGATTACAAGAACCAAACATATAAAATGTGATGATTTCCCTCGATATTCCTAGGATTCTATCATCAGATCCTTACATGGTTACAATAGGACCACCTCAGAAGCACTATTTGAAACTAAAAAAGAATTTATTTATTTATTTATTCATAAGCCATGCGATTACAAAACTATTATTCATTTAAATACATGAGCTAGAGAGTCACAAAAATATTACTGCCGGTGCTTAAATTAGGTTTACCCTGTGCTATAAGCACCGGCTACCTTCCAGTGTCACAGTAAAGTGATTGGACAAACATTATAGTTATTTATATGTAAGGCTAATAATATAGTTAGAAAACAAGACATATATATATATATATATATATATATATATATATATATATATATATATATATATATATATATATATATATATATATATATATATATATATAGTAAATTTAAAATTTAACAATGTTATTTAGTTTATACCTAATTTGGTTGGTATTTAACAATAAGTGGTTAATGTGTGCGTTCCTGTGAAATGTGTGTGTGTGCGCGTGTGTGTGTGTATGTGTGTGTGTATGTGTGTGTGTGAAATGTGGGTGTGTGTGTGTATGTGTGTGTATGTGTGTGTGTGAAATGTGGGTGTGTGTATGTATGTGTGAAATTAAATCTGAGATATTTATGTAATGGAACTTCAAAACTTCATTTAAATTGTACAATCGGAGTCGGTTTGGACCATAAATGACTGGGACGAACATAAAAATAATTTAAATGTAAAACATAGAACCTCCTAATTTATTTTGAGTCGATCAAAAATGTAATTTAACGCTTTAATCTAATTCTTAATAAAATTAATACATTTTTCCTAGCCGCTTTTATAGCAAAAAATAAATAATTAAGAAGAACTATGGTAACTAGTACCGAATGTCATATGAGTGGAATAATTCGATTTTTTTTCTAACAACAGAATAAATAATTATACAACGTTGTTTGCCGACAGATGTGTGAATGGTTGTCTTGCGGCGAATGGTGCGACGTATATTTACAATGCAGCGGTCGTGTATTCAGCGCTCATCGTGCTGTTTTAGCCAGTGTCAGCAAGTTTCTAAGGGTATGTTTAAACTAAATAAGTATTTTTTTCTAACTCGTACAAATAATATGATCATCCTTAATATCTTTAATCACATCACGTCAATAAAAAATACATGCATATTTATTTTATTTACTTAATTAGTTAATAAACTACTTAATGTTTATGTTTCATATCTTCATCAAAGGAAGCACTTCTATCATGTCCACCGGAAGAGACGCCTATCATGATCGTCTTACCAGAGTTCGATCACGATTCTGTTTCGTCAATGTTATATTTTATTTACACCGGAGAAGTGGTTATTAAGAAAAACCAAATAAAAATGTTTTTAGAAATCCTGAATGCAATGCAAATTTTCATCGACTCTCAATATTTGGCAAATATTACCGACCTCATCAAGAACGACAATGTGAACACACACTGTCAATATTTAGATTTGCAAACTAGCGCGCGTATTCGACAAGGTGATAATTATAATAAAGAGTATACCAGCCTTAGCACGAGTGTAAATCTTCAGAAAGTTTTCACGCACGCACAAAATTCGTTTCAAAATAAACATATTAACAAGGATATAGCACAGAATTACCGCCGGTTAAACGAAAATTTCTCTGATTATCTAAAATCTGTACACGAATATCGACAAAGGCAATCATTTTCTCGTAGTGTTTTTATTGAGACATGTAGTCTAAACGGTAACAGTAACGGTGAGGCGAATAACGTGTTGGCAATAACAAATGAGTGCTATCGTGAACCAACATCTCTTCACTCGACGAATGCTAATTCAGAATATCTCAGCACTAACAACTTAGTCACGAAAAGTTCTATTATGAAAGTTTCTGAGCACATTTCGAAAATAAAGTTGGACCAACAAGACATTAAAAAATATAGTATGCTTTGTGTAAATAATTTGCACGAAATATCTCGAGTTCATGATGATAATAATGAAACGCAAATTGATTTAAATGTTATATATAAAAGGAGAATTCTAAATGAAAATAATAAAAATGAAGAAAGGAGAGGCTGGATTTTCGATAGAATACCGGTTAAAGTGCATACAATGGACGACAGTAATATAAGCGTAAATTACGCAAATTTTCTTTCGAACGAGAAAAGTTTCACAAAACATGGAGGAAAAAGAAAGCAAGAGTCCTTTTGTTCAAGAGCTGCAATCCGTAATGCGGTCATGCAAAGCCCCTGGAGGTCAAATGTTCCAAACAATTATAGACCTTCACGTAAAAAAACGCAAAATGTTTCTATATTTAGTAATACCGATTATGTTTGTAAGGTAATATTAGACCAAACCTATCTACTACCTCGTATTAATTTGTTATGAAGTTGTAATAAGTCTATTTATTATTTACAGATTGATTTAGTATCCAAAAATGACAGAAATAATAATACTGCGTCCACTCTTGTATCAACATCAAAAATATGCACGGGAACGGCAAAGGAGATTAACGATTCCTGTGAAAATCTGAAATCTGTACGTATTTTATTTTCAAACGATGTGACTAGATTTTCTAATGTGCTTAATATAATATATTTAAAATATATTTTATATGTTAACTAAATCAGAATGCGATAAAAGAGATCAATACATACCATAAACATTTTGATGACTTTTTAAAGTGTTAATCTCATTAAGGATAGAAAAAATACTTGAAGAAAACATAAAAACCCCGCTGTGTTCGATGTTTTCTTTAAGTATTAAACCATAAGCAGTTATATATTTATATCTACAGCTTCATGTTATTTAACTTTTTTCTAATTTTCACCCGGATCAACATTACGTATTAAGCGGTAAAACTTAGCAGCCTTCTCACCAGAGCAAGAAAATGAAAATAATTCGGTGGCTCGAGTTATTTATACATTGAATCTGAATTTATAATTCCATGAAAATATCGTAGGAACATAAATATAAAAAAGGTATTATGAGGCAAGTATACATAGAATTTAGTAATTTAGTATATTTAGTAATAACTTAAGCTATAAACAAAACATATATATTTCAGGATTACGATAACGAATATAAATCACACGTAAAACAGAGTCTACGATACAGGTGTATGGAGTGTCAGAAATCATTTTCACAATTACGCAACTACAAGTATCACATGTCAATACACCGCGGCACAAAGGAGTTTGCTGCAACTTGCCCTATATGTGGCAAATATTTTAACGATAAAGGTTACCTAAGCAGCCATATGAAAATTCATAGGTCTGTTTACGAAATTCAATTAATTTCAAATTAATATTTTATTATATACAATAAAAAACTTCAACTAAAACGTTCCAGCTTTCCTTTTTTGATGTTGATTTTACAAAATACTTCACTCACTCCTATAACTACCCTCTCGTCTCACACGATGACTTAATTATTTGTTTGAGATAAATATTAAAGAATTTCTTCTTTTAATATGTCACAACTAGCATTTGACAAGATAGGCAAAGAGAATATTGTTAAATATAACACTGCTTTGTATTTTTCGTATATTCATAGCATAAAAAAAGCGATATACGTCACGGCACTATATCTTACCGAACCCTTGAACACACGTATGGTATACCTAAAAACCAAAGTTTCTTTCAAATAGACTATGAATTCAAAATCTTCGTCTCAATCATGTATCAATTCTACATCTATTATTTTTTTATTTTATTTGTTTAGCTTGTATCAAAGATTACGATTTATATTTCTTACAGGAATCGTAAAGAGTACAAATGCTCTATATGTCCAAAATCCTTCAATCAAAGAGTTGCGTACAATATGCATATGAGGATACATACAGGTAATTCATATCTAATCTAATTTGATTTTTCTATTTCTAGTCTAGTTTGTCTATCAGTCCATGCTCCGGAAGATAGCATACGTAACTAATCTTCGCGTGAGCAAATCGTTCATAGTTCTATTGAATGTGAGCCATTCAATGTATATGCGTTGGGGTATATGCTGAGGCTGTACGCTGCTCATCGAAATAACTGATTTGCGTATGATTGTGACATCTACTCATATGCGCTTTCTGAACATCTTTATACCTGAGGAGTAGTCCGCCACATTTTCTTCCACTATCCTCTATTTCTAGATGGAGTGTCTTAACACTAGGCTCCTTCTACGTATCCTGTTATGTGCGAGATTCAGCGTGAAGCATTATTTTATATTAGAAAAATTATTATTTATACTACTACTCAAAACCAGTCACAAAATTCACACTGTAATTTATGAATAATACGCTGCGTATATTAAAATGATTCACACAATCGCATGCCTATTAATTTTAATAGTGCGAAGTAGGTAAATTCTATTGAAACTTGTCGTGATTTTTTAAAATTAACTGTATTTTGTTTAACCGTTAAATCATATATTTCTTGAATCGTTTTCTTTATTATACCTTGAACTTATGCAAAAATATTTGATTTTTTTGATTAGGTGTAAAGCCGCACGTGTGTGAGGAGTGCGGTAAAGCATTTTCTCGTAAGATGCTATTAAAGCAACACTTCCGTACCCATAGCGGCGAACGTCCGTACGCATGCTCTCACTGCGACAAGCGATTTGCAGACAGATCTAATATGACTTTGCATTTAAGATTACATACAGGTAAAATATATTCACTTTACTTTTAATATGATGCCAATTTTTAATAACATCGTCATTCCATCTGTTTAGTTTAGTTTCAAACCTTGGTGCTTGTTTCTAATCCATATGCCATGTTTCAGTTATTTAGGTAGATGAGGGTAGAAGGAGAAAGACGATTCAAGATAATTTTTATTACTATTTCCATACATTTATACTATTAATGGATAGTTTTTTCAGGTATCAAGCCTTTCAAGTGTCCTCTTTGTGCCAAATCGTTTACGAAAAAACATCATTTAAAATCACATTTGAACTTTCACACTGGGGACAAGCCATACTCATGCCCGCGCTGCAAGCTTGCATTCACGCAATCATCTAACATGCGGACACATTATAAAAAATGCAACATGATTTTACAAATGTGAATCGTCCCATGTTACTTAACGATATATGAAGATTTATATAATCTACATATATATATATATATATATATATATATATATATATATATATATATATATATATATATATATATATATATATATATATATATATATATTTATATATTTCTTTTTTGTAAGAAGTCTAAATATTTATAAAATGAAATAAAATATTTTTTTTAATGTCTGCTATGTATATATTTTATATATTTATTTGATAGAACTCATTTTATTATATTCATTTAAAAAGGAATTATGAGGATTAAATAAAAACTTCAATTTTTATTTTTTTAACTCCTGTTTTTAATTTGTTTTGGTGTTGTAAAATAATTGGTTATCGAAGTGTATAAAATTACAGGCCTTTACAGTGAGTATTGATTTTCTGGCATATTAAATAGTTATATTATAACTTTGCCACAAGATTACGACTTTTTTATTATTTATAAATATCGTAGCAGAAGTTATCAAATACAGTGATATATTGCTTACTTTGCCATACTTACCTAAGTAAGGTATTGTACTTATATAATGTAAGAATGATTTATTTTTCTTAGGTCTTAGGTATTTTATACAATATTGTTACCAAGTTTACGTTTGTATAATGACTGATTATATCAATAAATTTATTAACTGATACAGAAATTTAGAGCAGTAGGTACATATTTACATTCAACGAAAGATAAGAACGTGGATAAACTGGTTAAATTTAGATATAAATGTTTATTGCTTATCATTTTCAGTTTTACAGAAGAATAGTTATACAAGTTTTAAACTTGCCTCTGTGTCAATTAACGATTATTCAATATGGTGTAGTAAATTTTATTAAACGAAGAATTTGTGCGCTCGGATTCTCATATAAATATCCTTCTGCTTATGTAGAAATAGATTTTTTTTTATTTTTAATACATATTTAAACTCAAATATAAAGTACAAAAATACATAAGTTTCTATAAAATCCAAGTAAAACATGAACAATACAAGGAATGGTGAGAAGTCATTAACAAGATTATGCAATAGCAATTATATGTAATAATTTATATTAACTGTTACCTTTTATATTTTAATGTTATTTTATAGGAAGTGCCGTATATTATTATTATTCTAAACGATTTCGACGTTAATTATCATTAAATCTTTTTAATATTAATAAAGAAAGTTAAATCTTGTAGAACAAAAATAAAGTTTAAGTTTTTCATACAAACCTAGACATAATCATGGATTAATTATGAATAAGTATGAATAATTTTATAATGCATTTTGATTGGCTCTACTTAATAATAAAATTTGATTTGAAGTTACATCATACGAATACAACGTAACGTATTCTATGAAACATTGATAACGCCGAAATCTGATTCCCATAGTATTATTTGTCTATAATATCAATAATTTGACAATATTTTTTCAACGGCATTCGTTACAAAAATTTAGCTCTGTAGGTAAATGCTTGGTATAAAATATACAGATAATAATTTTTAAGTGATTGCGTGTAAAAATCTTATCTTATGAACAATAGAAATATACAAAAAGCTATCGCCCGGTTCTACGTCACGTATAAGTTAAACCTTATTAGTCAGCGACTCGACGGATCACGGATACACTTACACAAAATGTGAACCTTAGTTATAATTACATTCGCCAATCGTCACATTACACATTTATCTCAGCCTTTTCGAATAGGAGAATCATAATTATCGAATTTTGGAATATAAAATAGTAACTAGTAAACTCGGTGAATAATTACATGTAGTAAATGTCGATCAGTTCATAGGCGACTGACTCGAGCCACTACTACTCTACGATGTGAAGCACCATTTGTTCTAGCGTAGGGATAATGTACAAAGTTCATCCATTCTACTCTAAATAACGTTACAATTAAATTGATGCATATACGCGCGTACTTCCTCCAATAATTCATTAGGAACAACATTTTTAAAATACTTTAAGAATTACTTTTAATAAGGATAACTTAAAAAGTAAAAAAATATCATCGCGTTTTTGGCACTTATCCTAATTTGAGATAAAACTTCTAAAATAAACGAAGTAACAATACACACCACGACAATTAAGCGCTGGATTCTTATAAAAATATGAACGCAATCTGTAGTACTATGTTGTGTCCCATGAGAAATTAATTGAAATATTATAAATGGCTGATAAGACCTTCTTTGGTGAAATTTAAGCAATTCCCGTCATACACGTTATATTGCATCTAAACAAGTAGAAAAAATATTGATAGATAATATTATAATACCTGCCTGTAATAATACCATTACACAATGATATTGATACTTTACCTACGAAATATATATACGTACATGTATATTTACAAGATATTTACACAAACTAAAACATAATTTATGTTAAGTCGATGTTAGAACACCCTATTTACAATAGAATTGAAACAAATGAAAATTGAGCATTAGCGTAAGGGTAGACTGAGGATTTTATAAGTATAACAATATTTAAGATACTCACTAATTTGCATACTCCTATGTGAATACTTAGTACTCATACACATAAAGCATTAAAACTACTTACTATAAATATTTTATACAAGTTTACAACTTAACGTTCATATCATAATCTCATAGCCACTGAATAAGAGTATTCTATGTGTTATTCACAAGATTGTCTTAACACATTATATGAATACTTTTTGATCACAAGACTGGAATCACATTATTCGGCGGGGAAATACGCGTCCGAGAATAGTGCGCGGCAGCAAGGGCGGCGACTGAGGGTGCCAATCTCAGGTACACTCGATTATAAGCGGTTGGTTCGACTCTATGACGCTCGGCCTGGTTTCTCCGCCACCTGAACTGTAATGTTGCTGCTCGTGATCAGAGCTGGTCGGGAGTAACGACCGGTACTGGCTACCCGGACCAGGTGAAAGCTGCCCGTGGCTCATGGTCAGATGTGGTGTGGTAGAGTGTGCCTGCCCTCCCATTAGCGCTTCATTGTGTGACATTCCCATTCGCGCCCCACCGGCTCCCACCAGCCCTCCGTGCGACGCCGAGTGCACTTCGTATGCCTCGTGCCCCTCTCTTTCGTGGCAGTCTTTGTCGACGGTACCTGCAAAGTGCACGCGAAAATGAAATCGGCCGCGTTCAGCGAGAGCGCAAGTGAAAGTTGCGGTTCACCTAGCGGGAGAAAGTGCCTCAAGCGCAGTTGCTCTCACAGATATGTACTGTTTAATACTATTTCAAAAATTATGAAATAAGTGCTTAAATAAGTAAAAGTAAAAAAGTAATTAAATCAAGGTGTGTGATGATTAAGATGTGTTGCGAATATTAAAGTGTGTGTGTGTGTGTGTATTAAAGAAATAAATGATTATTGCTTACCTATACATTCTGTGTTAGCGGCATTAGTGATCGCTAGGACCTCCTCGATGTTATTCGGCTTGCAACTAGTGGTTTTCCAATGAGTGCGAAGGCCTGACGCACTAATATATTTTTTGTCACATCCTTGACAAACGTAAGGCCTGTCATTTGTGTGCAGTCGCTTGTGAAGTTTTAAATGAACGAATTGGGTGAATTTTTGCATGCATAAATCACAAGCATACGGCTTCTGGCCTGAGTGGAGACGTAAATGTGTTTTTAAGTTGGATGTAGACGAAAATCTTTTTTTACAAATATCACATTGATGGGGTTTTTCACCAGTGTGCACTAGGTGATGCTTCTGTAAATGAGCCAGTTGAGTAAAAGATTTATTACAAACGTTGCATTTAAAAGGTCGTTCTCCTGAGTGCGTTCTTAAATGCACTTTCAAATTCGATAGTTGACCAAAAGTTTTACAGCAAACGTTGCATTCATAATGCATTTTTCCGTCTTTCTTCTTTAAAGGATATGGTAAACTTCTGTAACCCCGTGATGATTGTGAATTTGGACTCATTGGTGCGACCATTAAACTGCAAGTACCATCTGGGCTCATGCTACCGTGTTGTTGTACTATTTGACCATTCACATTGGAATTTTGAATAAGACTTAATTGTGAACAATTTTTAAGCGTTATAACGCTAGTTGAAGAAGGAAAATGATGATTATTTTGTCCGGTTTGATTCCTCTCATATTGATGTGATGATGAAACTGGAGAATACGTACTTGGTGGAGAGCCTAGCTGTGTTATTATTGTGGAATTAGGCGGCGAGTAGAGGCTATATGAATAATTAGGATAATGACTTTCATATCGCGTTTCTCTAATTTCTCTAATCTCTCTAATTTCACGAATTTCTGTAGTGTGAGGAATTGAATGAGGAGGTGATGAAGAATAAACAGAAACTGAATTGGGTGCTGGTAACTGCTGTGGTAGTGGTAGTAAAGATGGCAAAGGTGTTAAATTGGAACTAGAATCAGGACTACAGGCATTACCATACCTTTGGCTCTTTTTGTACGAATATGCCATTTCTGTGGGTGATGATGGTGGTGGAGTAGCATTTGGTTGTCTTCTGTTTGGGTCATTGTTATTAGTGTCAATTCTATTGCCAGTTAGAATAGTTTCAAGAATTCTAGTATCTGGTGGTGAATATCTCATGAAAGCTGGTTGTGGAGTTGGTGAAATTGTCCCATCTTCATAGTATGGTTTATTTATTGGGACAACAGTATTTTGAGATGATTCAAGAACAATAACAGTAGATGTCGCTGGATCGCGGCGTGGTGGCGACATATTTTGTGGAGGGCTATTTATTACTTCGTCAGTTATCATTAATTCCTTTTCACTTTCACAATCCATATCTTTGTTTAGAGCGTAAGCTCTTGGCATTTTTATTTTCACTTTTCTATATTCATTTCTGTGCATGTCCTGGTCAATTTTTTGAACTATAACTGTTTCTTTCGGTTCATTAGTTTTATTTGAACAATCTAATACATAATTTTCAGCATCTGAGTCACTTGAATCTTCAGGGGGAGTAAATTCATCATGGTAGCCGTTGCTATGATAACCTTCATCTGATCGTACTGACCCGTCGTTAGGTGTTAGCTGGTGCTCGTAATGGGTAGGTCCACAATGGGTAAAGTTGGGTGACTTACTACCTAACTTATCTTGAATGTTTGAGGCCATTGGAGAAGGTCCTCGCATATCTCTCATGTGAATATTTTGGGCTGGTGATCGGTTGTTATAAAGTCTTGGATTTTCAAGTTGATGTATTACAACATGTGATGTACTTTCTTTGTGTTGATGAATTATTAGAGTTTGGTTATCTCTGTGATGAGCTTTTACTGGTGAAGGAGGTTGCATTAAATTATTAGGTATCAATGACGGGTGTTCATTGATAATAGGATCAGATTTTTGATGAATGATAGTGGAGGGAATGTCCGGCCTCATGACTATTCTTTCATTTTTTATTGTACTTCTGAGCTCATCACGTGATGGAAGATTATTATTTTCATGCAATGACTTATCACTCGCTTCGCGTTTTCTTCGCCTACATGGTATTTCTGCTTCTAGCAATTCTTTAGTATTTGTAAGTCCGAGAACGTATTTCATGTGATTAAAAGCAATTTCTGGGTGTACTGGTGCAGGTGGTAATCCATAAGCTTTTTTTATAGTTTCTTCTTTACCTGAAAAATATTGTTAAGGTTAAAAAAACTATATTCATAGAAATTTAGGGGTTGCTTGCTAATTTCATGTATTGTTTGAATTTTTTTTACTTACAAATGGAATATGTTGCTCTTTCTGGGTCAATATCGTAGCCGAGCCTTGTCGCGAAATCTTTACAGTACCACACCATTAATTCCTCGTTTGGCAGTATGTCACTAAAAATAAAACAATGATATGAAATGACGTGAACAATAAAAAAATAAATACATCTTACTGGATCACAATGTGCCAACTTACCGGATTGTATAAAAATAAATATGTTCTTGATGTTGGCATGCAACGAGATTCATTACGGAGAGGGAATATGCTGAAGCCACATATCGCATCCAGTTTGCGACGCTCGTGTCTGATCCATCCAGGTAATAGTAATCACTATCTTTGAATATCTGTAATTTTTTAATAAAAAGTTATTTACTAAAGTCATTTCTACATATTACATTGAACTAATATATAAAATAACTTGATCACGATAAAATATTTTTACGTTTGTCATATGGAGTGTGTAGCACGTGTTTAATATTTACAATACGCGTGCAGCTGATAGAAACATGCCTACACTGATTAAGGCGGGAAGTCAAGGACAAATCATAATATCTTTGTTATCTAGGATGGTAAGCATAACAAAATAATTCGAATTTATTTTAAGTTTAAAAGATATTGTTTACGTTCATATGTTTTGCTGTATAAGTATCTGAGATATCGTAAATTAAATTCCTCTGGAATCTTTATGTTTATCTAAATGTCTATAAAAATTGAGACCTTGAGATCGCCATTTTACATAAAAGGCAATAATAAATTATTAATATTACTCTTCGTAATTTATATATCCTATATATATATATATATATATATATATATATATATATATATATATATATATATATATATATATATATATATATATATATATATATATATATATAGATAGGATATATAAATTACGAAGAGTAATATTAATAATTTATTATTGCCTTTTATGTAAAATGGCGATCTCAAGGTCTCAATTTTTATAGACATTTAGATAAACATAAAGATTCCAGAGGAATTTAATTTACGATATCTCAGATACTTATACAGCAAAACATATGAACGTAAACAATATCTTTTAAACTTAAAATAAATTCGAATTATTTTGTATATATATATTTTTATATATATTGGTTAAACAATAGCTTATACATATTTTATATACATAAAGAAAACCTCCACCATATTTCAAAAGCCTAATCTCACCTTAATATTTCCATAAGTATGATGTCTGACAGTTTCTTGTACCTGGCCCAAAATAGAGAGGATTAGGTTAGTGAGAAGTAGAGAAGGGCAACTAGACGTAATAAGATGTATGTACATAAGTGCTTTGCTGATTGCGTGATTAACGCTTCTAATATACAAAAAACTTTAGCCCAGATTGTGCCTTACATTTGATATTAATTTCAGTAAGCGTCCTGATAGGATAGATAGAAGCCATAACCATGATGTAGCAAACATAGAATTTAGATTATAAAAAAGCGAAGATAAGTGTACAATCAATATCTTTCTATAAATTTACTTACCCTCCAATAATATCGCCAAGATACTTTGTCATTTGGTTTATTAGGTGTTCGTGTTCCTTCAAAAGGTCCAAATCTTGTGCCTCGTGGAATAACTCCAGTACTCCATACGCCTTCGGTCTGTACAATTTTTAAACTATCAATTCCAAATTTAGGTTTAGCTTGTAAATTATGGAAATAAATAACACTTTTAATACGAATGTACTTCATAAGTGTGAATTAATATAGATTGTTTCTTTACCGGTGTGTTAGGTGTTGACAGTACTGCAGATGGTCTTAGGGCCAAACTGCGTGGAAGGGTTCTTTCGGCTCTGTTTGTAACACCACGTTCACATGGCACGTCAGGCACTATGTACACTGTGAGCCTTTCAAACTCGTCTTCACGCATGCGCGTCACATCATACGACTCTGTTCCACCTACAGCACCAACAGCGCTCACGCCGGGACTTGCTGTATGGCCAACCGTTGTGGTAGGGATTTCTTCACTCGTTGACTGTAAATTATAATGGTTATACATTTTTTATTACTTCATTACTACATATTTCTGAAGACCACTTTTGAGAAGTTTAAAATTACAAAAGTTCGTAATTAAAAGGTAAATAACATCGACTAACTTAGTTTTATCGGAAAATGCGTAACTGTCTTTTCAAGCGGAAAATATGCAAACAAAATGCATTCCACCCTGTACACTCGTCTGCGTATCTTAATGGACAGATTTATTTTGGATCTTATCGAGCTATTTTGAAAGTTTATTTTTGCTAAGTAAGGAGATGTCGTCGTCGGTGCAGTTCGATAAAGGGGCGGCGCTACTACTGACCTAGTTTTCTTATAACTGCGCACTTTCCAGTGCGCACTTATACTTCCCATTTGCCTATTTATACTTTCCGCAAATTTAATTTAACATAAGTTAAATTCTTAAAATTCTTAAAATTCTGCAACAATGCCTAATTTTAATAATAAAATTAGGCATTGTTGCAGAATTTTAAGAATAGCTGTAAAATAAAATTCACTTACCAGCCTCATTTTGATGGTCAGATCCGGTGTATATATTTTAACAATTTTAGTACCTAAAACAATAAATTCTTCATAAGTATACAATTGTTAAAATAATAAATTGTTTACAATTTGGAAAAGAGAAATGAATTAATTTTATCAAAGAAAATCATTCACTTTATAATATTAGAACCTTTTTACTACTACATGCTATAATTTATAATATAATTCATTTCTATATTAATTAATTACACATCAACATTTAGTGATAATAATATAACTATCTTTAATTGATCAGAAGGAAGAGGGTTTACCTACACGTGACCAAACACAAGTCATGCGATGCGTTTATATCATAATACTTGAGCCATTAATGTTTTAAAAGGCAAATATACCATTTAACTGACAAGCTTATATCCGATATTTCTTTTTTAAATAATATCAGTTTAGAATTCAAAAATATCTACTTTAGATATAATGCATTTTTGTAAGAATGTTATTCATATAATTGAAAAAAGCAATATATAATACTAACACTTTTCTATTTGTCTATTAAAGTCAAGCATCATTTTCTTTAAATTTTAATACATTTTTAAATTTATTTTTAAGATTAATTCTTTAATCTTACGTTATATGTTTTTATTTATAAACTTTGAATTTTACGTATATTACCATTCCTTTAATTTAAAATAGTCCGCGAGTAATAAATTATTATCATTAATTTAATTAACGTATTTTAATATTTTATTAGAATATTTGTTAAAATTTTTTATAAATATTAATCTGCATAATGGTATTTCTCCAAAACAGATTAAATTATTATAACATTTCAAATTAATATTTTTTATGAACTATAAACATATAATAATAATATAAATTAAATGTTATATAATATTTAAATCATAAATATTTCATAATAACGTGCATTAACAGCTGCGAGTTACAGAATAGAATACATGCAGCGCATCGGCGCTCGCGCATTAGGAAGCAACCTTGATGCATCGCACTTGAACTTGCCCTACACGGCCGCACATACGCTTATCTACATCTTTTGATATTTACAACACACATATAAATAAATACATATAAAGTATAAAAACCATAAAAGAATTATAATGTGAATTGAATATACATACATATTTGGTATAATATATCACATTTTTCTAGCTTAAAATAAATGTGTCAATCTTTTTATTACATAAACAAACAGAAAAAAAATCTGTGTAAAATTAGTATTATTTTATTATGGGAAGTCTTTAAATAAGACCATAATATAGTAATCACATTACGTGTATGAGTGCAATGGGAACCTAACCTTGCAGTCTAATAATAATTTGATACGTATGTAGATGTTTCCACTGTAAACAGATACATAATATGTATATCGACAACACCATTTAGATAAAAATTGAGTTTAACATGTAGTTGGAGTTTTATAGAATCAAAGTATTGTCAATGATATTTCAAAAGTTTTTAATGGTTTATTCTCTAATGTTGCGACTTCCCATAACTATAATACTGCTATAAATGTAACGGAAGAGTTAATATTATTTTTAGAAACATATTCACTTTTGTATCAAATTTGCTTTCTTTTGTTTATTTCTTGCATAATTTTATTTATTGTTCATGATATTTTAAAAAATATATAAAAAATTGAAATATTTATTTAATTTAAATTATGACATTTCCAATATTTAATTGTATATTATTTACGTATCTTTTCCCTATTTTATATTTTTGGTATAAACATCGTTTTCAATATCACGAACACTTCTACACCACAGTACGATGCGCTTAATGTTTTCAATTTGAAAAAATGCACTAAATAAAGCAACATCTAAATACGACAGTTAATACTTACAAAAATCATTATTCAGTGGTATCTTCTACTAATTTTAAACTTCAAAAAAAGGAACTCCGTATAAAGGTTTGGTTAATTGTCTTTGGTGTTAATGCGTTAGGTAGAAAATAGCAATCGGCTTAGGGTGCAAGAGCGATGTCAAGCGACTTGAGGTACTCCAGCAGTATGCGGAGCGTCAGCAGGGGAACGAGCGGTGGGAGCCAGCGCTCCGCTCTCATGTCTGTGTATCTGCTGCGGATGCTGCGGCAGCTAGGGGCGAGCGGGCCCGCGCGGGCGGCGTGCTCGCTGGCTGCGCTCGGGGCGCATTATGCAACGCGGCTCGCCGACCTGCCCCACGTCTAGCTGCGGAGCGCGTCGCACTAAGCCGACGCCGCGCTATGCCGACCGACCTAGATGCACTTTTACAACGTCTAGAATGCAATCGACACACATATTCGCGTCTCGTTCCGATAAACGCATCGACGACGAAAGCGGCTCGTGATGGAGAATGCGGACGAATTTGACAGCGAGTGCAGTGAGTACGTCACGTTCACGCCTAGCGTTCTCCAATTAGACTAGAGCGGGACGGCACCGTATAGTGCGACCAAGCGCATTCAAGTTCATTACTTCCGTAGTGTGGCGGTCGCGGCGCGCCCTGACCGTGCTCTCGATCCGCACTTGCACTTTGATGACAATACCGTGTGAACTTACAAAGTATATTTATTTTCCTTAATGTTATCGATAGAATTATATTAAGATTCACGAAATAAAAATCAATGAACAACAAAAATGGAATTTGCAAATGGAATTTTAAAACAGTATTGATCTCCAAATGCACACTTAATATTTGTTACTATTTCTCTCTATGGCTAAAATAAAATAAAAATATCATTTTACACGCGTTAATAGAAAAACTATTATTAAACACGTTAAAAACAACGTACGAAAGGGTAGCGTGAGAACGGTAGCGAAAGCCATGATAGGGCGGGCGGGCGCGCTCGCCTTTGCCTCCCCGGAACAAGCTTTCACTCTCGGGGGTCGACGACACAGGCTTCGTATGCCCTTACTTACGGTTCTCGATATCATAACATCATTTCCCTATGGTAACTCACTTTAAAGCATAATGTCAGGAAAGAGATAGTGCATTAAGTAATTTTGTAAAAACTCGAAACTTTAACGTGGTAGGGGTGCATGCGTTTAGCCTCCGCTATAGTATACGATATAGCCGCACCGCACCCTGCCATCCACCATTATCCAATATTGATTTCACTATTTACAGCCTTTAATCTGTTAACAGCCTCAAGCTCTGTGAATTCTCGATAACAATCATTGTGGCTGTTTGGGTTGGTAACGCTTCAATAAATTAAATTAGGAATTCTTTAGGTGCATTAATGGACTTATATTATGTAAAGAAGCTAAAATATATATCTAGACTAAATTTTAAACTATCTAATATTAATTTCTCCTTAATGTTATATAAAACTATGAATGAATTGCATAGTTTTAGAAACAAAAATATTTTTTTAGCAATACTTTCTCTCACTCATTTGAATTAATAATGTCATTAATATCGAAATGAGGCAGTGTGACCGATTTATTTAATACTGGCCTAAATTATTCTCCCCTTGTTACATCACAGGTCTATCGCACCCCATTATCGCTCATGACCTACCCTACGTCTGTATTCTTGTAGACAGGTCTGAAGCTCTGATCCCGTCGTTATCGATTAAAATAGGTGTTAAAAACGCTGAAATTTTAATGTTATAATAATAGATCTAACAAATATTTAAAATTACGTACTAATAAATAACTTTAAAAAAAATACCATTTATTTTATTTGTTAATTACGAAATTTAAATAAATGAATTTCTATTTTTAATCTGTATCATATAATAAAATAGTAAAAGCTTAATGATAGATTTAAATAAAACTTTTTTTGGAAGACCTGGGAAGAACATAGGGTGTAATTAAATTTGAAGACTGGAATATCTGCATGGCATAAAGCATAATAATAAAGCAAAATTTGCATTTTCCGAAGGTATATTCAAAGATCCGAAAATATTTATAGGGACCTTTAAGATATTAGATGCTACATACAAAATTATACGCGACCGAAGTTTTTTTTCTTATAGTATCTTAATTTTAAAGGCTACTATTAGCGTTACTAATAGTTATTTTAAATTAATGTAATTATCGAATTATATATTTATTTACAAAAAACTTGATAACTAATTTTAACCCATGTACATATAATACCCTAAACCTAAAATCACTTATACAAAATAGGGTAATTGGTTCCCAATTAGAGCGTGAAAAGTGAAGCGCATCAAAGAAAATGCAGTTTTCCGCCGTCAGTGGAGGCTCGAGCGGTATCAAAACACTGAATGTTCCGGGGTGAACGGCCTCGGCTAGTCCCCGCCGCCCGGCGCTGCGCGTCGTCTCGCTCGTCCGCGAATAAATTGCACCACGCTCGTGTGTGCGGCAAATGCGTTTACTGTATGAGTATTGGGCACAGCGGTCGTTCACATCTCACCAATTTTCTTTAACCATGCAGTTAAGTTTAAAGCTTTGAAGGCTTCATCTCAATTGCATGGTAAATATTTTAATTGCATAAATTATGTTATTTGTTGAATCTCTAAGTGTAGAATTAATGTAACTAGGATAATTCACTTTGCTTGATATTTAAACAAAAAAGGTAATTTTTATAGCAAATACTTAACATTTTTTTCAATACAGCAAAGTTTTTATATATAATGTTATTGTTTCAATTTGTATTGCCATATTAATGTCACTGAGAGTATATAGAGAATAACATAGTAATTCTTATTTTTAGTAACCTTACATTGTGCAATCCATTGAAGGAAAAAGATTATTGATCTCACAGTACAGAGTAGTGTGTGGTTTGTCTATGTCTGTAGTTGCAGTATCCACAGCCTACAGTACAAACTCGATTTCCCCCTTCTTGGGGTAGGCTTCAATACTCATTCATGCCTTTTTCCTGCTCTAGCCGGGTGCGGGCGCATAATTCGTTCCTGCTCGTGATGTTTCCGTGTTGACGCCGGTACATACGCGCATGCACTAGACCTAACCCAATGCAGTGAATTTTGCGTAGGGTCGTTGTCCTCGCCTGTTATATCCGCACCAAACTTAAGTACTAGCTATCACCAGACGACTCTCAAATCTGGCTAAGCGTAATCAGCTGTAAAATCGTTATTACTAGGGACTTGCGTTTTAGTGACGTTTTAATGTTAAGAAAAATGTGCAATTTTAATAGATACCGTTGTTAAGCTTTAAAATTGTATAACAGAACCGGTAAGAACAAAAGCTATTCTAACTAAAGGTCCTTTGCTTTATGGTGACTATAAAAGAATCACGCTAAAGAAGTACCATTTGCACAAATTGCATTTTTTGCAAGGCAAATTCAAAGACCTTTTTGAATTTAAGAAAACAATATACATTAAAAAGTATACAAGGTCCCAAGGCAATTAGTTACAAAACATTCAAGAAAAACAATATAACTTAGAGGTTTTTTAACGTTTTTGCTCAGTTTTTGGAATTCAGTGTAGATTGTGATGTTATGGCGCAATTATCGTAAAATGTATTATTGTATCGTAAATGTATATATATATATGTTTCGTACTCATATCATTTATAAATTTTAATCTGTCTTTGTTTGTGATATTATTACCTCAAAAGTTTCAGTGTGAGAATAATTTATAAATTCACTTAATAGAAGTGTGGAGTACAAGTCTAGAATGTGGCTAGGGTCAAAAGCCGCGCAGTATGTCAGCGCTTAGTATTCCGTGAGTCCAAGCCCGGCCGGCTAACGGGACCCGTCTACACCGGCCTTTACTTTCATCGATCCAACCAACCACGGTTTACTTTCCTTTGTTACTTACTTTAAAATAAAATTCGATCAATTTTATGTTTGTTAATATAAATGCAATCCTACAATTAACTTATCGTATTACTTTTTTTAAGTGGTGACGTGTTTCTTTAAATATTTTATTTTTTCCTAAGTGTGGTTTAAAACTTCTTATTATATTAATATATTCTGACCCGCATATTTCAATACCACTATGACAAAATGAATTCATAATAATTATCCATGGTTAACAAAAAATAACAATAGGCTAGGAGCAAGTGTTTGCTCATATCGCAGGTAGAGGATTAAGTCCGGAAAAATAACAACGAATCTTTTGTTAAGGACGTACCGTTACATTTATTTGAGATGTTTTCAATTAACAAAGTACTATGGACGCACATTATATATAAAAATTGTAGTTTGTATATGTTTTCAATATTAAGTGATTGGATAATTCAGAAAAAGCTTTGCTAGAAATGTA
Organism: Dione juno; assembly: GCA_037127375.1. NCBI lineage: Eukaryota > Metazoa > Arthropoda > Insecta > Lepidoptera > Nymphalidae > Dione > Dione juno. The sequence continues at coordinate 331,016 of JAXRJS010000048.1, forward strand.
TTCTGCAAAATAACAGTATACTAGAACTTGAGTCATATATCCTTTTCAAATAGGTTTATAGCCTATGCAGTGTACAGTTTCCATACATAATTTTATGTTGCAGTAGTGAAGGCAAACATTACCAATAGATGTAATATTAAAATGTGTAATCTGGTCGAATGTCGTAATGAGCATTTCAATATATATTTTATTTTAAGAGATATATACATATACTGCTATTGAAACTTTTTCCTTAAGGTACAAAATCGTATTTAATTTAATTTAACAGGAAGTTCAAATCATATATACAATGGATGAATTGATTCAAATATATTTCATACGGTATCTATGGGATCCGACTACCGTTAGGTAGAGTCGGTAAAAAATAAAATAGTAGGGTGAAATCAGAGCCAACTGGGTGATGGCCTCTACAGGGCGTTAATGTTTAGTTGGTAAAAAAACGCAGAATTTTGTACATATATGCAACTTTGTTTGGTTTTCTTAAGTAATGTAGCTGTAAATTATAATAATATTGAAATATATACATGCATTCATTCATTAAATGTCAACTGAAGTCATTGTACCGGCATGGCACGGTTCTGAAACATTGCGTGTAGTGTAGACTCAAGTATTTTTCCTATTGCATAACCGGATAAATATGTGTATAAATGTGCATTCGAAAGACTTGGTCTGACAATAGAGTGAACGGTATTTTATGTTGTATGGTATATGATTCTCTATGGTGCGGTAACCGCTATTACGGCCGCCGGAAATCACGCTCCATACACGTTTTATTTGAATTACATGTATGTGGCACGGTTTATTATAATACAAAACACTTTCTGTGACTCTATTTTATCAACTAATTAAATATTCGACTTTTATACATATATTATAAACTATGGATTTAGGATCACATATATAATGTGGATTAAAAGATAGGTTAAAATATTTACTGCAAATACATTTTTTTTACTATCTAGTATTTTTGTCTTAACAGATTCTTCATTATAATAATTAAAAAATACATTTTGATATGTAATATGAAGCATTAAATTGCTACAAACAAAGAGCATTGAAGTGTAAAAATCTTTGTTACATAATAGATGCGTGTGCGCCCGGGGCATACCGAGGTACCGTTGATCGAACAGGTTTCACTACGCTGCCCGCGCGTCCCTTCTTCCCGCAATGTTTACCAAAGCATTTACTTTCTACCCATCAAGGATCTTCCTGGCACTCCCACGTAAGCGTAAGTGATCTCGTCAGGAATATACATTTTTAGATTTATTTATATACGCTTCTTTATCGGTATGTAGAATTAAACAAACCATTCTACATTACGAATTGTATGTGTAAATTCTTAAGACTAATAACCAGTTGTTATTTATTCTGAATTACCTAACAAAATAGTGCAATTTATATGTTAGTTAAAATAAAGCCGCAATTTACGTTATAATTTAAATCGAACAGAAAAAACATTGTGTGTGTGTGTGTGTGTCACAGCTTATGTCTTCTTTAAATTTTAAATTTAACTGTTGTAGATATTGTAAATTGGGAGTTATAAGTACAACACTATACAAGTAATTCTACTTTTAAATAACGAGAAATCATAACATATTTATATATCTATAGATAATTAATTTTTTTACAGTCAATGTACCATGATCTATGCATTTGTATGCTAGTAATTCTGCCTCATAAGTCTGCCTCGCAGAGACTTTTGAAAAGTAACTTTGAAAATATACATATAATCTATGATTTTAAGTGTAGATTTATTATTATTTAAATATTTATGAATACTTTTTTTTAATAAAATATATTTTTGTTTACAGAAAAATACTTAAAATTTTTACTTTTAATAACTGATCATTTTTAGCCATTAAATATTATATATCTGGATTTATATTTTGATTCTCCAAAATTTTTATGCTTTGCATTTCACTTCTTAAGAAAAATCTTACATCATAATATATTAGAAGTTAGTTTTAATAAATAAAATACATTTATAACATTTAAAGATAATTATGAGTATTTCAGTAAAGACAGTATAACAGTAAGTAGGAGATCGAGAGATTGATATTAAGCTTTATGGTGAGAGGTGTAAACACCAAATCGCGTAAGCGAAACCACTTAGTTCGGCCACGGCCACGAGCTCGCGGTTCAATGACCGAGTTTTCACGGGTTTGTCAGCTTGCTGTTATATCATCGGCCGAAGTCAGTGTCATTGCCGAAACAGCGAGAAACGTGTGCGCTAAATTGAATCCTTTCTCTTTCCATATTGAGCTTACTTTTGCTTAAACGTAAGGAAGTTTTTTGGCTCTATTTACTATATTTGCAGTCCATTTATGTATTACGTCCGTAATTTTTATATATAAGTCTTCAAGATGCTTGTGTTCGTGCATATTTTACACGATCACAAACGTCTTTCAACTGTCAATTATTTCGGGATGATGTATTCGAATACATTTTAATTTACATTTTATTTGTGCTTAATTTACATGTTCATTCGATGATTCAAAATTGATGGTAGAAGTCTACATATTTTTTAAATTATAATTAATTTGTTACTTATTTGTCTAATTTTAACGATTTTACTATTTTCAAGGATATTTTCCATCTCTACATTTAAAGGTCTATAATATATTCAAAGAGACATTAGCGTAATCGCAGAAATTAGCGTAATACATAATATAGGCACAGTAGTTTAAGTAAAACAATATAGTTCATTTATAAAGTTAATTATAAATAGTTGTAGTTTGTTTACAGTCGCACGCACATGCTATTATGTGAGTGGGGTGTATTACGTAAGCCCTCACGTGCGAATGTTCGCCTTGAAATTGAACTTGCTGAGTTCAAGGTCCATTTTTTGCAACTGATCATCAAAGTTTGCGCTTGCGCAAGTGTGTGTCTTATGTACACTATATTTATATAGTGTTTATGGTAATTATAGCCGAAACCCACCCAGGAAGATGATGTATCGGTAGAATGAGTAAAGCTTAAATTGTATATAAAAATTAAATTATATTAGCATTAGAAAAATAAATTATTTCTTATTTTAAATATTAATGCTCTATATTGCTTATTATTAATAACTGAATTTCTTTCAGAATTTAATATTTTATAAAGTATAACATAACAGATACATATTATTATTGATTATTTAATTTTGTATCTTAAATTACAAAAAAAATACATTGACCCGAAATATAAGATAAAATTTTGTATGACTGTATGAAATATTAATATAATTTTTTTTACAAAAAATAAACAAAAGTAGAAAATATTTTTATATTTTAATTATTTATAAAAAATATATAAATAATGTTAATATATTTGACTGTTATTGTTTAGAGCATACTTACTTTGATTTTGAATATTAGGTAATTGGAAATCCTTGAAGTTTTCTTAAAGACACGCGCGTTGATGTCTTTTAAACGTGAAGAAAGCAGCTCGCTTAATAAATAATAAGCAATAATAACCTATACTTAATATTTGTAACATAATTTTATAACTTACCAATCGTCTCATAATAATCCAGCCTCGAACTGCCCGAAAAATATCCAGATCGTAAATAATCCGTATTATTTCACTAAACTTAAAACTACACTTCACGTCACTTAAAAATATTATTAAAAATATAAGTCTTGCATGAGATCTATGTTGCTTTCAGTCTGAAACACTTTAAAGGGTCATGTTGGAGCGGTGTTAGCGCACCGATAGCTCCGCTTAACTGATAAAGTATGGCTCAGTTCATGGTCGGAGACGTCCTTCCCGCCGCTGCCTACGGCCCGTACCAACTACCGCCGGACCGCCGCCTGCGCTTCTTCCGCACTCGCACCGCCGGGTGAATGAACTGCTGCGTGTGAGCGAGACGACCAATGCCACGGTCACACGACCACTTCTATCTCAGCAAGGCAATCTAGTACAAGTGTTAAGCGATACATTTTATTCTATGTATTTCCCATTTGTTCACATTACATTGTGGATAGTTAAGTTATAATATATGATATGAATTTCATAGTGGTGCTTAGAAACATAAAATTACAAACTTTGTCCATTTCTTCCCCTTGAGGAATAAATTATTCAAATGCTTATTTTATTTACAGTATATCTACTGTTAGAAAAAGCATATTAAAAAAAATATATATACGTTACTACCATCAATATAATAATAAATATCGTCTTGCCATGTGATAAACGTAGCAACTACTTAGCATCATATATTTTTACTCTATTTTACAGATTAAATAAAATCATAAATTAAAGTAACCTACTACTCTGTAATGAATATTTGTTTATGAACGTCAAAAATAATATTAACTTAATTTATTTGATTTTAAATTTAGATCAGGACCAAAAGAGTTCTTAGGGAGATTTATTTAAAAAATATTTAATTTAATAAATACTTTAACGCTTTATAATGATATATATCAGAAAAGGCACGAGCTCTTAAGAACCAGATGGTGTTCCAGTGACACGTTACATCATATGGCACTCCTTTTCTCAATCATACTTGAAAATACAATAACTGTACAAAATATCAGATAAGCATATTAATGCTTTGCTATAAGTAAATAAAAATACAGCATATGAAAAATAACAAAGGACAATATTATGTAACTTTGATCACAGCCTTAATCGCGGTCCATGATCAGATTTGCTTACCTGCAGAAACCCCTGGCTTTTTTGCTTTTAAAGGGTGGCCATTATAACATAGTCACGTAAAAAATCTAACGGTTCCTCATCCATCCCGGCACACATTGCGATGACAAAAACACAACGAAACTATTACATTTACAGAAATAGAAAAAAAATACGATGAGATGTTATTCTATGATGTTATAAGGCCGCTTAGTCTATTAGATGTATCAAGCAAATGATGGCATAATATCAAAATGTGTTTAGAAAACCTAACATAAAAAAGGCTTAACATCAATCTATTTTTTTTCATTCTAAACAATAAATACATATTATATGTAACTATACCCTATGAGGATTTCCAATTTCTGTAAACGATTACTAAGAAAGTTTTGAAGAAGGACTTCAACAAATATTTAATTTATTCAGCTTAACTGTTTACTTGGTAAACAGAATATAACAAAGACTTTTATTGTACAGTAGCTAACGCCCGAAGAAAGGGTTAAGCGCATTTCAATATTTTTTTCGCTATTGCCATTTAGGCGACGTGTTGTATCTTTGTAAGACTTACCGACTGATTTACAATCTAGCGGGGACTTCATTGAGATTAAGATACAAATTAAGATTATTTATGGAACGAAAATAAACAAAATATTTTAACTAAATGTACCTAATATAATCTATAGTTAGAGAACAAAAATAAGAACAAAAATTGATTAAAATATTTAAAAACTCAGTTATTGATTACTGTTTTAAGAATTAATCAATACGATGCATTATAGAATACTTATATTTTATGAACATCATGTACTTATATATATACAGCATCATTACACATTACTTATGTATTTAGGTGTATACAATAACATCATCACTATTAATTATTTTTTTTACATCTCCTAAAGGTTAGGAGATGTATAAAATTTTCCTTAACCCAAAAGTTGTCTGGAAGAAATCGTACTTTAGCGATAGGATTACCTTTTATGCTTCAAATATTTTACATATTGTAATTTTGTTAGTGTATACGTTTGTGGTGCATTAAGGGAACACTTTATATTCTAATATGGTCATAGTATGATAAATAAAATATTAAAAGCATAAAATTGGTAAGGTTTTTCATAGACGATGTAAATAAACGGCTTCATTAATATATTAAAGTTCTCTTCTATTATCCTTGAAAATTTCTAAGTCGAACGTTAGCTAGAGTTGTGTGGGTAGGTGGGTAACAAATATTGAGTTAGTAAAAAAAGACTCGTCCAAACTCGGACCGGCAGGACGCGATCAGCGATTCGGGTGCAACGTCCTCGGCCTTGAAGCTAGATGAACTTACGTAACCGGACATCAAGCTTCCACCGAAATATTCCTTGGTTTTTTGCAACTCCCACCTCCATAATTGATGTCTTGTCTGCTAGTTACATAGGAGCTGTATAGTTTAGGTATTTATACATAAAATATGCTGTTTTTATTGCATATTTTATTAAATTATTGTATACGAATTTAGCTTGGTACATTTTTAAATTTTTGATGAATTATTATTTTTATATTTTAAGACTGTCATGGTCTAAAGTAATTTGATGGGTTGTTAAAGTGAATAACACTATAATATTATGTAAATTTTCCAACACGCATAGAAAATATGATATCATTTATCTGTATATTTGATGAGTACAACTAGATAGACTTGTATAACACTTGGTAGCTTCAGGTTATATGAAACTTGGATATTTAGATACAGTACAGACCAAATGTAAATGAATCAGAATAAATGTTTTCATATAAAGTATATAAATTTCACAATATCTACAAATCTCTTCGCTAAAAAATCAAAGATTTATATTATAAATATTGAAATAAAAATAAATTTTCTTATTCGTACATATAGTATTTACGAAAATCATTTAACGAAATAAACATAACAAAATTTACATTTTTAAATTATGAGAATATCACAATTACATTTTTAATCAGATACTTTAATTACAATTTTACAATTTTAATCAGAATATCACAATTACATTTAGGTCTAATGGTATATAATGTGGCATGCTGAGACCCTTGGGCACACGTGGATTTGATGCCCACTTTCAAAGTAATAAGTGAGATACTAATACATGCTCTAGTTGATGCACAGGCTATCCGTGCCCCGTGAGGTGAGGGGCCATGTTTTAGCATATTTAAGCGGAAATGTACGTCTTTGTTCTGAAATACGAAAAGAAATTTAAATTTACTGGGATAATTTTCAGCCTATGTTAAAGAGTAATAATATTTGTGACAATTGTGACAAGATAATATTTGAATATATTAGAATGTATGAATGAAATTTAAGTATGCATAAAATTTACTTATTATAAGTTAAGTTCTATTCCATGTACGATATATTCTACAGTATTTTAAATTTAATATATTCCACGATACTTTAAATTAATGTTTAAATATAAAACAAAATAATTATTATGCAATAATACAAGATGCAGAAATGGGCTTAGCACAAGTTTCTGTTTAAAAACTTTTCGTCATTATAATAATCTAGTGCAGACGATGAAGGGTTTTTAATTGCCGAGTGACAAGCAAGAGTGTTTCTGTTTTTAATTTTTTTTTTGGTTTATTGTTATTTATGATTTATATATTAAATGAAATTATATATTTTCTTACAAAAATCAAAGACACAAAGCCAGAGCATTTTTAACTATTATTAGTATGATAATATTGCTAAATTGAAAAATATTTATAGTTATTAAAATACAAGTACATCTTATAGACTAATACTATATTTTAGAAAATAATTTAAAACGTGTTTTTGTGTACGATAGTTGTCGTTTCAAGAGGTGCTCTTGTACTATTTTTTTGTTGTCCTCTTTTTGTTATGAATACAAAACGCCCCATAAAAACAAAACTCATATTACATTAACTACCAGGTGGATCCAAAACTATATTCCTAACGTATTTCCTAACTATATTCCTACGTCGTAAGCTATACGTCGTAAGCCGATAAATTTTCCTGCCTATAATCTCAATGTATTGAATGTGATAAGAAATAACGTCTACAAACAAATAATAGTAATAATGCATGATTATAATAAACTTTTAAATGAATTTCCATTATCATAATAGGAAATCTATTTCAAACCGAGTATTGTTGGCTCAACAGAAGTGATACTGATCGCAGAAGTACATACAGCATGATATAAACTATGGTGATGTCATAACCAAAACCGAGACTGTACAAAAACAGCCATTGTATAAGAGTCGTGAGGCTAGTTGTGGCCGCGGACGTGCGTTGAACTCTTTTGAGTGCTGAACCATTAGCCAATTATAAGGGGTTAACGACGTTTAAATTGCTTTTGAAACTCTATGAAAAAATAATAATTTATATTACAGAAACTTTACAGTGAGATTTATATATTTTCTTAATATTTTTTTCAATCATCACTTATTAATATTTTCATTTCATTGCAATGGAAGTAAATGTATATTTTTATTTATTTAAAATGAATACGAAATGTATTAAAAAAAATCATATCTAAGTGGTTATATTTATGTATGTAGTCTTCATTATCGTCAGGTAGGCTTTATCTGTTAACCTGCATGGTAAAGTTTTTGACCTTCGTTGCAAAATATCTAAAACGATACATAACCCTCACAAGTATTTGCAATCATAATTGATTTTTTTAACAATACGAATATTGTAGGAATCATATCTTTGAAAATTTCAATTAAAAGTATAACTTTTACAACATATATTTTGCTTGTTGATATAATTTTTCATTTAAAAATAATGTAGTAATGGTAATATACAAAATATTTATTTAATGTTGATGTCCTTAGGCATTTACACCCGATCATCATCTTTATTAATATCACCTTAAAAATTGAAAATGAGAGCTTTCAACTTCGTTCTGATTGGCTTATACACGGTTAAGCGTATAGATACTTATTCAGATTGAATTAGCATTCATAGTGTTATAAGACTATTTTATATCATACTTACATATTTATTATGTAAATTGTTTATCTATTTTAATATGAAAATATGTGTGTGGATGTTTTACGGCATAAATCAGGTGAATATTATCGAGACTTTGTGGAGCCAAATTATTAATATTTTTAAATTAACATTAAAAATACTTAAGAAGGTTCTGAAATAAATATAAATATTTATTGAGTTCAAAATTGTCACCAAGAAAAACATTAAGAGTATACTCGATATTGATGTTTCTACTATTTTCTTTTGATATTAGTTTCACATATTCAAAAATATATATTTAAAATACGTATTTTTCTTTCTTTTATACTGACTACATCAGCTGTTAACAACTATTGAGCGGATATAGTGTACAAAAATATTCTGATTAAATTTAAAATTTGCGATAAAGCGTTCTTGTAGGGTGTATCTTGTGAAAAATGCAGATTTTTTAGATTTTACCCTAAAATATTATAAATATTACTTAGCTACAGAGGATTAAAGAGGATTAAAGCACAGACAGGATTAGGCTGTATTTTCTAATTTTCTTTAAGAATATTTTTTAACCATGAAATCACAAATACCCAAATATCTGCTGAACCACATAATGCGGCCATGCCATACATGGCGCATTATGTGAAAGGGTGAAATAAATAAGTACTTAAGTATAGTCCGCCATAGACCACCGTTGTTGATACATCGATCGAGCTATACCTGTAAATGTGTCATAATCTATAAATTTTATTATTATCGATAATAGATTCTTAAACTATTTACATAACTTAAGCTATTTAAAAGTCTGCGATCACCCTTAATATGATAACATTCTATTTCTAAGCTTGTTTCGCAATAAGCGTTGGCAATAGCTCGTCTAGTGTGCGGCAAAGTTCGATCACCCGCAGATCAATACAAAAAACTTGTTTGATTTGTGTATGCCACTAGCATTTTCTAGTTGACATTCAAAGTTACTTTGCAGTAACCTAATATATTTTCTACCCATAATATTTATATTATATTGCCTTCTGCCTTATTTACACTGTATATTCCAATGGCATAATAATACGTCTGGAGAATTATCAAATTAGTACATATATTGAACGCAATATGTAATTATTTATTTCTTACTTTTCTGTTCATTGTGTTTTCAACACATAAAAGTAGATTTTAATTATTTCAATATAGTGGCATTTTTTACAACATCCAACATGCCATGCCATGGATGTAATTTTGAAATGACTTCTTAGTAAAAGCTATTAAACGTGATGAACATTTTCCGATAAAACAAAGAAATTTAAATCCAAAACAATATATAAATCCAAAGTCTATTCCATAGCTGATAGAAAATGCTTTAGCAGAAGTTGTTCAGCGTGATGAGCCTTCTTTGTTCACTTATAAAAAATAAACGTTTAGAAAATGATGTGGTGGTATCAGTAGGTAGTAGATGGTAGAAAATGGCGCCTTAGTATACGTTGTTCAACAGATTTTTTATTATATATCTATAATTTAATAAAATATGTAAATAAACTATGTGTCTGTACATTGAATATTTTTTTACACAAAAATATTTGAGATGTTTGTACATGCACTTTGAAGACTTACTGTATAGATTTGTATGATTATTTTTTGTTGTATAGCTGTTAGATCTAGACAGGATCAGAGCTTTGTTAGATTTTGAAGACTAGCGCACCTCAGTCAAGGCAGTCTAGCTGAATATAAGAAATAATGCTTCCATAACATTAATAATCAAACATGATGCGCAATTTTCACTGACAAAAAAAATCAATCTAGAATACCTGAATATAGAACCACAATTGATCAGCTAAAATATAAGAAAAAGAAAGGTCTTTATTAAATATTGTATAGCATGATGGACATTTTTCAATGATATTGTAATGCATAAGGATCTAGAATATCTAACGTAAAACAATGACAATATATAGACTAAAGTATAAAAGTTAAGAAAAGTATCTATACCGAAACATATTGTAAATTTTTGATTTCAATAAATCGGTAAATGGAAATCGGGTAGCATCATCGTAGTGCACGCTAAAGAAGTTGTGGAAATTATACCATCACCAGTAGTTACCACTAGTGTTATATATTATAATCTTAAGTCTGAAACATGTGACATGAACATTACTGAAATATATAAGATATAATAAACAGCTTCATGATACATAAAAATCAAAGGTATCAAAGGTGTAACTGTGTGCTTCATGATAAAAAATAAAAAAAATATATAAGATATGGAAATGGAATCTTAAATAATGTTGTTGATTATAGTTTCGTTTACGTTTAGGCTTTATCTTTAGTGCTAAATAAAAATGTAGCTTATTGCAAACTGCATAAAAATGACGTGCGGACATTATCTAGTGTCTTAATTAACGAAAACTAAAGAACGCATTGATTTGTCACAATGTGTCTGTAAGGCAATCTGAGTTAATAAAAGGCTGGAAGATGAATTCATCATTTATATTAGCAGAGTTCAACCGTATGCCGGTGTGAGTTATTATTATAAAATTGACAAGAATTGTAAGCATAGGCATCGAAAGCATCTAAAATATTAGTATTTAATTAACTAGTATGTAATAAAGTTACATTTTAGATATTATCTACACCTATTGATCTGAAATTATATCACATAGTTTTTAATGCATTATATCGCTGTCTTATTTCTATAACATTAGATTTTTCTACGGAGGACCTTGTTCTTGATCCTCTTTTTGTTGTTAGTAAGGCATGCAATATTATTGTAACAATGATAAAATACTGTTCATAAGCATTTTTCATATTTTGAAATACTAAATATGAAATACTATATATTGATAACTGCAAAATTTCTGCCCATACAATTTAATTTATTAATACTTCATTGTACACCATAAAACAGGTAAGCCTACAATAATTTAGAAAATATACAAAAATGTGAATTATATATGAAGCGGTCTTATTGCTAATTAGCAATATTTTTTACTTTCAAATAAGTTTTGTTTATTTAATTTATTTAATCAATCATCAAGTCAGAAATAGATTGTAAACCAGTCTACTTATGCTTCCTGATCGCTTAATTAGATTATTAATAATACTATAATATAGATTTATTTATGAACTTTGGTGAGATTGCTGATTTTTGTGTAATTATTTATTTCATAATATATTGTCAACAGAGTTAAACAAATTTAAAACACGGGCTCGTATTTGTTTTAATTTTTCATACTTCTACATATTTTATACTATTATTTATAAACCTGTGGTAAAGATGACAAACACCCATCCATCAAACTTTACAATGTTGACTCTATTGTAAGTAGATTAAAATGAAATATGTGAATTTTAAACATTGTTTTAATTAGGACGAATGAATATTAATTAGCTGAAATTGTTCCGTGAACGTGTATCTTAGAAGGAACATTTTGTCAAGGTCAAGATGAAATTAATACCGTTACTCTATAATCACATTGGTGCACAGTAAACTAAATTTCCAAATCAACACAATTAAAATATACGAGCGTATATGCTTTGATTTTATGTCATAAATTTGATCTAGAGTTGTGAATTTTGGTAAGGAGTGAGAACTTACAGTACAAATAAAGGGAAATATCTGAAGATTTAGTATTTTTGAGTCTATCACAGGAAAAAAGCATTACGAACTTACATCTGTAGTTCATTTCAATAAACACAGTTTTATATAAACTGAGTGCATACGCCTGCAAAGTTAAGTTTTGTAAATTTTTATAAGTTTTTATAAGTATATAAGTATATAAGTTTTTAAATTTTTATAAGTAAGTACATTTCCCTGAGTTACAATCATGAAATTTGTACAGCGTTTCGAGTGCTACTCGTACTTGATTTTTTCATTTAACATAACAAACATATAAAAATAAATATAAATTTCAAACAGTGGACATAACTTAAAACTGCTTCCAGCACGTGGAGTTACTACCAGCTAGATTAACTAATACAAATACTAAACAGTATTATTTAAAACTTTATTTCCATATCCCATAAAGTTCAGCTGATCTTTTCAATTGGATATAAGAAAAGTTGGTGAAGTGGTGCTTAAAAAATTCGTCACTTTTGTTAAAGCGCCATTTTCATACTTTTTATGACAGGTAGTCTCTTGCAGGTCCATCACAGATAGACCTTAAATTTGTATGTGTGCTAGTTTCCTTACAGCTAAATCATTCAGGTCTTTAATAACAATTTTATCCTGTTGAAACGCCAGATGCCGTGGAATCATATTCGAAATATCGTTATCATAGTATATGCTATCATTAACAAGTTTCTGATGATTTTCACGTTTTATTTCAGGTATCTTTTATTCAAGGCTATGAAAATATGTGCACAAAATCGCATAATGTAGTGTAAGCATTTTCGCATTCGTAACATAATATGGATAAAGATAAGTGTAACATATGTGTAAAATTATAAGAAGCAGGTATATTTGTCGGGAGTATTAAAAAGTAACGATGGAATGATGTGGAATATGCGTAAATTCCAATGATAACAAGTGAATATTATTTTAAATTTTAAAGAAACTGGAAAATAATCTACTCATCTATGGTATGTATGTACGATATATTATTGATTTCACACAAACATTTACAATCATATGCATAAAAAATATTGCATTCAAAATTATTATTTTTATTTACATACTTTTTTCATATAAGAAATAAATACATTGTGTATACGATTTGCTTTAATAGACAGAGTGATTTGAGAAGATCTATATTTATAATATATGCTTTAGAGTAAATCCAAGATTTGAATTTGTATTGATTTTGATCCAAGAACATTCAGGATTTGTAATGATGTGATGTAAAATAACGAACGAAATTCGCTTTACTAAGTAAATAATCGTGCAAAGCTGCGGCTTGCTATTGATTAAATAAAATAGAAAAAAAATACTTATTTAGTATTGTACAATAGATATTTTTTACCTATTTTCGGAGATCGGTCAAAAGTCAGCCAGATAATACCGAATTCTGTCCTGGGCATTATAATAGCAATCTTATAGAAATGAGAAAATAAATGAAATCTAATCTAATTTTTTGTACTCAACTCAGACTCTTGATCCCTATCCTTTTTAATACTTGGTATATGAAATGAATACCTCATATCTTCACCTTTTTTTATTAATTGTTGTTTAGAACTAGGGCTATATCTAAGCGAGATTTTCACAATTATACTTTATACTATCATTATATATACACTTATTTAATTACACATACATAGAAAGTACTTAGATTAGAAGAATACATCAACATTTGATTTATTTGTATAACTTAATCTACAATTATGACAGGTATACACTATGCACACATTCATATTTTATATTAAATTGAAACGTTACACATTGTAGAATTTAAATATCGAAGTCTTTTTATTTCATTGTAGAATGTAAACAGAGATGGAATTACGGCAATTGCCGATGAATTTAAACAAATTAATTTTTTTTCGTAAATTATGAAATTAAGTGTGCTATTATATTATATTATGTATCAAATAATTGTTAGAAAATGTTGAGGATGCCTAGTTTTCTATTCGATGCTAGAGTGTACGGCGGCGCCGACTGCGTCGAGTCAAGGTAAGTGTGCCGACGGCCGGGTGTGACCTAGTGTAATTCCCCCACTCTGCTGCTGCGTTCTGCACTCGCAAAAGTTCGATGAACTCTTAGCAGAATTCTTACAGGCAGAAGCGAGTGTTACATTACCGGAAAGCTGTTGCAATCATCTACATACGCGGCGTGCAACAGCTACCTTTGAGATCAATGGCTTAACGTCTTATTCATTTGATTCACAAAACTTACATAAACGGAAAGGATTTCTTATATATATATTGTTAAAATAGTTTATATATATATATATATATATATATATATATATATATATATATATATATATATATATATATATATATATATATATATATTGTTAAAATAGTTTATATACTATACATATCTAGGTTCGATTTGTTTGTGCCGTAATTTTTACGAAGAATAAATTTAACAAGAAAATTCGCTTACAATTAGGCTATCCACTATTATATTGTAATTGTAAGCTTATTATAGTTTAATTGTATATTTGATGAATTGTCCAATATGAATTGTTATCTATGTTAATTAAATATAAGGTGAAAGGTATGTATGTATAACAATTCTTGGATTTACCGATGACTCGAATAACAAGCAATATGACTAAGACGAGAAGGAAAGGGGTTTTAACACAAACTGCCAAATAATGTTAATTCAGTTTATTATGTCACAACGTGATCGAAGCTTCGTGAATCATGGCTGCCATCGAGGCTCCTGTACATACGTATATGCTTACACCGTTACTTTCTGAGAACAACGAATGAGCTATTTAAATTTGATTTTTTAAATAATTTCCAGACTGTCAAATGCTTACACCTTTAAAGATTAAAATTAAAATAGATTTATCTAATATATAAATATTTAATTCAAATAAAAGATAATTTTATTTTATTGGTTTCTTTAAGGCGTAACTTTTCTAATACTACATACGTTCGTAGGTACACACGTATCATAGTGGCTTAGTGGGCCAGTGTTTCATTATACACACGACTGTTATATGTTAGATGCCAACTCGGGGGGGTAAGTATATTAAATAATATTTGTTTCTTCAGTCAGCTGAAATAAGCTTTATTAGGTTTCGTCCGTCACTATGAAATAGTCTGTAAAAATAAAGTGAACAATGAAGTGATATGATTCTCTTTTTTATCCTACTATGTGTGTCTCTTGGGATGTGTGAATCTCATAGAAATATATATATATATATATATATATATATATATATATATATATATATATATATATATATATATATATATATTCTTATCTATATATATATATATATATATATATATATATATATATATATATATATATATATTCTTTATCTAAATGCAATTGTAAGGCATACAATTGTAATTCTTTATCTAGTTTACTCTAATGTAAAACTTGTTTGTGACTAAACGTGAGATTTAAATAAGCTCGTGTAAAAAGACACAGATCTAAAAACAGAAAATGAAAGGCTGTACGAATTCGGGGTTAACGACCCACTAGTACGTTGCCAAAAACTCGCTACAAACTTCATTACCAACGATTACTTAATAGTTGAATGCTAAAGTAATTTTCTTTATTTTCAAATTGTTATTTCATTGTGTTTATTTTTTTATATAATTATAAGTATTTTTAAATATATTAATTTTATTTTCATTAAAGTTGTTGGTTCTGATCAAGTCAATGCATATATTGGTGATGAATGAATGAATTTAATAATAATGTTTCAGTGAATTTTAGTTTTGATTGATGAATTTGATTATTTTAAAAGTATAACTATAAATATAAACTGAAAATGCAGATGGAAATTGTGAAAAACTTAATATATCAACTTCTATGAAGATCCCACATATCAATTTTAATCCAATTTATGTAAAAATGTCTTCAGTTTGATATAATCTCTAGCTAAAGCTAAGCAACAGAGTGCTTGTTGTATGCTATCATTAAATGGTGTTATTATTATATCAGTGGAAGTGCGTCGATCAGCGAGATCGGCGCGCGTCGTCCGGCGTAACGGCGCGATCGGGGCCGTTGAACGCGGGTGGCCTTATTGCCGCGAACTATCGCAAGCGAGAAACGTCGTACTTTCATTGTCACCTCACGATGCACTGACACGCAGGCGCCACTCTAAATATCCAAGACAGGACCCTATCCGACAGGATATTCTCACAAATCTGCAATATTAAAGCGTAATTGATTTTTATTAATGTAGGTTATGTTTACTACTTAATTCAACTTTTTAATATTCTTCACTTTTGTCCTGTTCTGGTCTTTTGGTAAAAAATAATTAGCACATATTAGAATTTAACGTTCCGAAGAAAAAACGTTAGAAAACTCAAATATTAAAATAAAATATGATTGAAACAATTATTTCTATTGAATGAATGATTTATTATTATCATTTTTGTTTCTTTTTACTGTATGTTAAAGTCAGCTACGGTGTTGTCGACGGCGATAGTAGTGCATGCTACGCTGCTACGCTGTCATTGACCTTAGCGGTGTCAAGTGCACTACGATATTGTGATGCATTTCATTAATTATTACATCATGTAAATCATTCATAAATATACAATTCTGCAACATTTCGATGTAATAAAAGCTTATCTACATTATGTTATAAGTTAATCACATAATATTGAATACTAATATGGAAAGCCTTCCATGTTTAAGCATACGCGTGTTTTTAAATGAGTCTATGTACATAATCCAGTAAAAATAAATATTATAGTTAGAACAATGATTTTCTTTAAAATTTCGCGTAATAAAAGTGATCAAAATATGTAATGAAGTTCACTCGCATGAGCATATCTTTGTATTACATCTCTTTTTAGTCGATGCTATTTACAAAAAAAAGGTTAGGACGGTGTATTTCAATAAAATTTTATTGAAATAATATAAAGAAATATAGCCTAATAATAGCACCAAGAATTATGACAAAGTACTTTTATACAGTGATTTTTAAAAATCGAGCCCTAACTTTTCTCTAACTTCGAGTTTAAGTGAAAATCACATAGCTGTACGGACGTCATTCTACTTTTCTGCGGCGTAAGTGGTATACGCATCCACTTTATTCTGAGCTACATGTATACAGTGAACATCTCTAAGTCTATGATATTACGTTATGTCGAGAGGGTGTCGAAGTTCTATTAGTGTGGTACTTGTGTACGTAGAAGTGAGTGACGACGCGCCACCGATGCATTTTCGCTGCTGTGTACAGTAGGTAAGTATGTCAATGCACTCTAATCCCCCCTCTGTTTTTGCAACCACATGACAAGTTCAACCTGTCTAGTTTCTGGAAATAGCATCTAGCACAGGCTTGTCAAATCCAGTCAGATCTCTATATATACGCATAATTCCGGTAGTAAAAAGTTTAGATATAGAATGTAATATATTAAAATGAATATTAAAATTATCGTTTGAAATAAACAAAATCAAACGTGTGTTCAATGTTTCTACAAAGAGTAGAGCAGAGTAGGGAATTGTCAAAACTCATGTTTCGTATATAAACGAATGTCTAGTCAACATTGTATTTGGTTTACCAATTAGTCTATAAACTATGGAAAATTAATAGTTGTCGATAACGTAATATGATCTCATTTGAATTGCTAATATGTAAATAGAATATATGGGATAAAATAAATGACAAATTTATATAAAAATATTCACTTTTAAGCACTTACAATTAATTTTACTTGACCTAATTATTTCTTTTAGGAAGTGATTATAAAATACATTTAAAATAGGCATAATAGATAAATTAATTATCGCTGCTCCAGCAGACGAGTTCGATACCCTGTCTCGTTTTCATTAGCGTGCGCTACGGAGCGTGATTACGGCGGAAAAACTTTCTTTCACCGCATTAATAGTTAAGAAATAAAATGAAAATGCTTAGTATATTTTCGGTGCATAGTGAAATTAGTTTATTATTAATTATAAAATTCTCATATTAACATTGAAATTACTAAATTTTGTATAAGAGATAAAGAATAATATAAAAATATTATTGCAGGATTCAATAAAAATATATAAATGTAATTGTATTCTTTTAGATGTTAAGACAATACAGCAAGGATGAAGGCTTAGCAGCAAGGGTATTACATAGAGGTAGCGTCAGTGGCAGGTGGGCGCGCTAGCGCATCGTCGAGTTTCCTATCCGTATCTAGGCGAGTGACAGTAGTGGCTTGCGAAAGTGCACATAATTGGATCGGTGCTTTAGAAAGGGGGTTATGAGTTTGTAAGTGCAACGAACCCGCGTGCATTTTCTCGGGAAGATGCAGTTCAGTCGGCAATGGAAAGCGTTGGTTCCAGGAATCGACAATACATCGACAGCGCCCCGTCACGGCTCTCTCGCCACGCACTCGATATGGCGAAAAGTGAAAATAAATTAAAACACTAGCTAACTTATCTACTACGTAAAGCACGCCAGCCTTACCTAAGTGGAAAAAAGATATAATGTCAACAAAATAAAACACATTTTATTAAACAACGAAATATAATGTAAGAGTGCATATATTCATATAGGATTAACTATAAAGGATTAACTCAGGAAATAAGGGCATGTTTTCGTGGATATTACAAATATTATTTGAATTTTTTGTGACGATTGATAACATTATCAGATTATCAACCGAGATGGTTGGAAAAGAAGTAGGTAGTTAACTGAACCTTCCTTCTGCTTTTAACACAACACTACTTATTTCTATTAGTCACTATTGTCACAAGCCGTTGCGATTAAATCTTCATGTCCTGTAGGCCATACATATCGAATGTAATAATATGGCCTCGATTATATGAATTCTTAATTCGGTATCATATAGGTACAATAAGTTGACTTTATAACTTATTTTAAGATTTTATGTAGATAAATTAGATAGTTACAAAAATAAATATGCAAAGAATTTACTGTATAATTAATTAGCAAAAACTATTGCGTTTATATAATCAATATAGGTAGACCATTTTCTAAATATTTTACTATTTATTCAGATACGATTTTTCTGTCCAGTGTTTAAATTACACAATTTAAGCATATAGTAAATGTTATAATAAGTTGTTTTTTTTTATTATACATATTTTAATATAAAGTGTTCTTATTTATAATCACCTGGCCAAAATTGATTCTATTTCTATAGAGCAACAAAAACTTTAACTATTATGCGGTAATAACGCAACTGCTAGACAGACCCAAAATAACGGGGCCAAAGGGTTACCCGGCCATATGTTTCAGTCCAAATAGCGGATATGGGTTAAGTAATCACAGGCATTTTTTATTTTTTTCTATATCCTTTCTATTTAACCCCTTTCATTATGAAGTCCCGTAACAGAACACTTTGTTAAATAAAAAAGTCGACATTTGCAAACTTTAGCGGCGACAAATTGTAACTCTTTATATTGTCACTATTTTAAAAGTGTTTTTATTTATTTATTTTTACTATTGTTAAGAAAACACCGAAAATATTTATAAACATAGATATTATCTATTAAGAAAATCCAGCCAAAAATTCTATAATTTTGTTATTTTTTATTATTTATAGCATATGTATATATCAATTTATTTTAACAATTAAATTTTTTTATCAGACTGCTTGTTTGTGTTGATAACATTTCTTTACAGAATTTTATAACGTTATACCACAACGACTTCTTATTTTATATTTTGTATGCAAAATTCACATTACACTTTTCACACTATTCTGAACCTCAAATTCGTCACAGTTACGAGATTTATGATCTGTAATATATCTTTACGCTTTTGTTTCGAAGGGTTTTGTTGTTCCGAGAAATTGTTATAACATACTATTGATCCCGGTTTACGCCAGAAACTGTTAGTATGTAACGGGACCCGCACCAGAGATTTTATTTAAAAAAATTGTGACGTCATAAAGCATCATACGAAAACACCAGCGCCCGTTATTCGTACAATAGCAACGTCAACAAAGGATCTTCAGTTTGACCACAAAGTAGCTGCCCACTGTATATTATATTGAAAACACAGGCCGTAAATCAATCCTGAAAACAAAATGTATTTTAAAAAGCGTTTCTATTGTCAATAATGCAAATGATTAAGCAATGTTCTTGTAAACTGTCTATTATTCTAATAGCTTCAGTGAATTTATCAAATTTGAACATAATGTTTGTTTAAAATTATATTCATGTTTAATATTATATTTGTGTTTAATATTATATTATATAATCTGTACCGATTTCACGTGTAGAATGACCCACGAATATTTATCAACAGGAGCAATTCTATGTTTAAGTATAAAATGACTTTGGTCTGTGTATGCGTCCTGATGAATAACTTCCTAAAGGCTTTACGGATTGAAAAATGCTGTCACAAAAACGGACTCTCAAAAAATTGTTCGGCTTTATAAAAAGTGAACGCATGCCTCGGTCCGTCTATTTAAAAAAAAAAGGGAAAAAGAAATGACAGTCCCGTTACTATTCCGGTATCCTGCTGCGTAACAATGTGCTTAGCAGTAGAATGGGAGAGATTTGGTAGGCTCGAGTTGGTGCATTAACCGTTTTAAAATGCCGTAAGTTATGAAAATAATATAGTATAATTTACATTAGTCTGGTACAATATTCAGATTTTTTATGTAACTATTTTGAAACAGATGAACGATTCGATCCCTACTCACAGGAGCAAAATATTTTTACTTCTCCGTGTTGTTAAGATAATGTGCGACGATGAGTCCCGTGAATTCTCGAATGCGAGCCTAGTCTCGTATTTAGGCTAAAAGCGAAGAACAGATTGTTTTGACACTATATTTTGTCTGCCTATCCTGCTTTTGCGAATATAGGTGAGGTATAGTGTGAAGCTGAATAAAAATAAATACTAGTTTTGAAATTTCAATATTAAATATGTTAAAAATTGACATTTGAAATGTGCAATTTAATTAAGAAAATGAAGAAGTTATGACAATTCTTATGATAAAGTTATACAATGAGCAGGTTACAACTTTACTTCCTAGAGATTTCTTTTTTTCATTATACATCTTATTTCAATTTTAATCTTCGTAGTAAAATAAATTTTAACTATACCCGTTTTGTGTATTTTAAGATTGATTGAAGTAACTATTTCTCCGGAAATTAAAAAATTGTAATTAAAAAACATTAAAAAATTGTCTTATAAAAGTCCGACGAGACGGTTAGATTTAGAGAAATTTTAGCAAACGATGTATATACTCTAGAAATGTTAACGTCTTCGAATGCAATGAAAAATAAAACGTGTAGCTCATATTAGTTCAAATTCAACATATTTTAAACCAATCCATGTCATGATATAAGCTAATAGATTTATTAGAAAACTAGTACATATCGTTTCTCATGGATGCCGTTTGTGATGCGCGGCGCTAGTAGTAACTTGCATTGCTAGTAGGAAAGTTGCTTATGACGTCGGAAAGTGTCACGTTGAACCATGGTGAACCGCGACCGATGTCTTCCGCGGTGCATGGCCTACTCACGAATTGTCATTCTATCAATCCGTCACCATGACTTTATCTTTGCCATCTTATGGTCACATTTCGCCTTAAAGTGCTGCGCCTTACCGTTGGTCTTTTATGTCAATCATTTCTGTGACATGATAAATAGACTTCTTATATTAGTGTAGGTGTTTTTGTGATTGACCGATTAGGTGAACCTGAAACAGATTTTATGTTTGACTTAAATTCTAAATGATAGCGACAAATGTAAAATAATAATTGTTAGAATAAAATTTCGGACGACAAAGGAACCAGCAGGGTGTCAAATATTGAGCATTTTTACCTTATAGCCTAATTGTTTTTATTTATGTATAATTTTACGTGATCCATTTGAGTCGGTGGAAACAAGAGACTTATTAATAGAATTATAAATAATAAATGATCAAATAAAAGCGAAGAATAAAGTTTCTTAACTCTAAAATATGTAGATAGCACACAGCATACTCTGCTGCGAAACGAGCCATTTTGTTTTTCATTAGCATTTAAGTTCATCTTTTGTTTCTAATTTTTATATACAGTAATTAATCATTCTCCGCAAATAGAAGGAAATCCAAAAACAGTATAAATAATAAATGAGACAGTGATACTTATCGAAGAACGTCGCGTTTTGTAACATTTGATAGCAAAATAGAGGTCAATGACAAGGCCTAGCTTGTATCAACATCATTACGATTCGATCAATAACATTTTTTGTTAACATTATAAATAGGTATATACTTGGGTGTATTCCAGGAAGCATATAAATAATGGTACCATTACAAAAGTAAAAGAAATAGGATGATTCACATTATGAAATTACATAAAACGAGTTCGGTTTCGTGTTTTTGCGCTTGCGCATCCGGCGTTTGCGATACTTGAGGGAATGGATTTCTTTTGGTATTTTCATAAATCATAATTGAAAAGATTTGTTTTTATAACCTAAACAACGACGTATTATATTTGTCTAATAAAGGCGTAAAATATCGTATATTTGATCATAACAAGACATATGATATCTTGAACTGTTTGAAATTATTAAATTTATATTTATGAGAAAACTATTTTTTGCTTTAAAGTGTGAATTATTGTAAGTTGCGGAAAGGGGGCAGGCAGCGGAGGAGGGGCACGCAGTAACCAACGAAACGAAAATTTGTGAGGTCAACGAACGTGAATGGCCGCTCAACAAAACGTCAGGTTGATTCACTTTTCATCTGGGCATGCTTCGCAATATTATGTTTAAAAGGAAAAAAATAAAACACGTTTTAGTAAGTTTATATTGACACATCAATAATAAATATATCACGAATATTATTTTTTTTACCAAATACAATCTGTTCAGACCAGGTACCGTTAAGCAAACAGATAACAAATTATAATAGACACTATTTTGTTTTTCATTAAAATATAATTTGTAAGAATAAGCAATATAGTTAATTATTTTATAAAAAGTGAGTATAATTTTTTATAAATAATTTATCTCAAAAATTTAACAGTTATTCGAAAATAAAGTTTGAAAAAACCGTATGAAACTAATTATATATTTTTTCTTTGTTTCTTCTTTTTCCTTTCTCCTTGAAAACAATATATGTACATGTCACTTGTTTCAATATTCAACACGCAGCATACAAAATATTTTGTAACGTGAGCGGTAGCGCTAAAAACAGGAGGTTTTACTTTTATCGTGTACAGCGAGTATTATGTACATTAAATAATGTTCTAAAAAGAAAAATATAAGGTCCAAAGTTAAATAAACATTTTAGCTCTTGATAAAAGTTACAAGTACTTAATATAACGAATGTTAGCGGAGGCCAATGAACTGGTGTTTGGTGGGAATTTCGCGGCTATCTGCAAGCACTGTTCAAATTTTAGCGAAAGGACCATTTGACTATACACACAATTTACAACCTAATGGCTTTCGTTTTACGTATAATTTTGTAACTTTTACACATGTATGTAATGAAAAGTAAATTTATAGTTACACCACGTGGCGCGTTTGCATTGATTAAAATATTCAGGTAATTATTTAAATTTGAATAAGCTTTTGTTTAATATATGTATATATTTTTAAAAACAAAAATAACACCTTAATTATACATATATTTTATGTCTCATTTTTAGCTAAATATGTTTATTAAATATTTTTATTGAGTAAACAATAAACAATACAATAAACTTAAAGTGAGTCAATTATTTACATAAAGTAAAATGATTTAATTAATAATATCAATATTGCGTCCTTTTCTTTGTCATGTTTATTATCATTTTGTTTTCATCGATTAGACAAGCAGAAAGTAATCAAGCGCAGTTCTCGCGTAAGCACACGTTGATGTCGTTTGTATGAGCTGGATAGTTATAGAAATATGTATATATTGTCGCCCATATTCATTACACATATATTGTCAGATATTAATTACAACACCTTTGCTATTTTAGGTGCATATTACGCTTTAGTCGTTGTAGTCTTACGAACTACCTACTAATATTATTGGTAGACTTTTCTTATAATATCTTAATATTATACTTATATAATCTTAGACGGTTAAATGTAATTTATTAAATACATTTTTTTATATACTTAGAAGGGTTTAAAGCATGCACTTTTTGTAAGTGTACTTAAATTACGTATGTGTTGTAGAAAGGTTTTAATAATGAAATTATAAACATATTTATTTCAAACTTATCCTAGATTTTAGGAATGTCATAGTGCGACAGTCACGGAAAAGCTTCCGCATTGCGCAGAATGGTTACATTCTATGCAGTTATCCTCCCATTAGTTTAGCAATTCTCTTTCATTATGGGACTTTATATATATATATATATATATATATATATATATATATATATATATATAATATAAAATGTAACCGTAGCTAAGCTTTTTGCATATAGAAGTACAAAGAATAAATATTACAGTTGTAGGTGTACTTATACTGTATTAATGACTTATTGTACTAGCCAGCCGTGGGTGTTTATACATAATTGCAAATTATGCAGTACACTTAAAAGTTTAGAGAATTGTTTACGATTATAAGAAATCATATTTGTGACTTGGATTGTATTTAATTTATAATCAAAATTTTTGAATGCAAATCGTCAAAAGATTAATTTTGTACTACTCGCGGCTTCGCCGCTTAAGTAAACTGAATTGCATTCATTTCGATACGTTGTGTGAAATCACATTGTATATCTTCAGTATACTCATATTTACTCTAATAATTTTTTTTTCTAAAATTAAGCCTACTTACATCAACTACCTGTCAGTGAAAGTCAAGTCAAAGTTGGTCCAGCCGTTAGAGAACAGCCGGAACAGACAAAAAGTTTATAAAGAATTATTTAGTATATGTACCGTATATATATTTATATGCATGTAGTATAAAGAGGTTATTGTAATATTACAAACAGATACTCCAATTTTATTTATTAGTATAGATATAGATGTAGGTGTTTACCTAAATTAATAAATGCCTTGAAAATAAAAGAAAAATGTTTAGTATATTATTTATGTTTTTTATATCTTAAGATAATCTTATTTATAAAAAGTTACTAGTTATTATTTTCTCACATATGTGGTTGAAATATAAGGTTGTAGTATATTCCCAATATAATCATTACATTATAATGTGTAAAATTTAGCTAGCGCCACAGAATATTTTGGCATTTCATTCTTGTCTACCTACCTAATATTCATATTTGAGCATATATGTTTAGTTTATGTATGTATATACATACATAAACTGAAAGTCCAAGTCTTATATAAATATATAATAGACATTATCCTTTATTTCTTAACAAATATATTTATAAGAATAAATAATAAGAATCTTTGACGTTTATTCTCTATTATTTGTTGATTTCTAAAGTTAAAAATGAGCTATAATTGCTATAATTACTGAACTAATAATATTATATTCTGAACAATGAAATTTATGCAGTGCTGATGCAGTGTATGAAGCGTTGGCGGCATCTGTCGCCATCGGCGTCTAGCGGTTTGCAAGGTTCAGGTTCACTTCGGTTCATTGCCATAGTTTTGTAACCCTTCTTGTGTAACTCGCTCTCGGTGGCCCTTCGCTCGCCTCTCACTTGTACTCGATATCTTGCTGATTTTCCGCATTTCTGTGATGCATATTATGTGTTTATACGCTATAAATACCTCAACGTTAGATTTTATGCAATTGCAACCTATACAATTATAATCATTGATCCTCACTTAAATTACAATGGTTACCTTACCTATGATATAAACGGAATGGCAAATTGTGGCCAAATACACGCAATTCTAGGTCTGAAATTAATCCTAAATTTCAATTTATATATTGGGGTTTCTTGTTTTAAAAGAAATGTTGAATGTATATACGATCTTTGACAAATTATAATCTAAGGTGGTTACATATTTAATTTTCCACATGAAACGTCACCTTATAACGTAAGCACGTATTCCATAATTCTTTACTATACATTTTTCTGTAGGTTAAAACCTTGAAAACGAGACACATATAACACAATTATATTTTTTTATTTATATATATTTTTTGTCACTGTCTCCTTGAGAAGTAATATAAAATATCAGACAAAATGATATAAATTATAAGCTACGACGACTGTATAGTGTTAACTAAGTAGTTACCTATTTTTTTGCGCAATTTCTAATTTCAATGCCAAGCAAGGCTTCGAATGTATGAAATAAGCGAGTGCTGAAGGTTTAATTGAACATAGGCTATTCTGCGTCTAGCGGACGTCGACCCCGCAGCCTTTCGAGAGTATCGAACCGCACGGATTACGTCACCGCGCAAGCCTCACTCCCACCATCCACCATCCGTGAAGACAACGATGCTACGCTCTTGAGACTTTTTTGATTGCCTGTTAGATCAAAATACGTTTATTTTTTAGTATGTTGACAACTGCTACCTGATATTTATTATGTACTCATGTTATAAGTTGATATGCCATCTTAAAATTGACTGTGTCAGGAGGGCTTCCTAGTTATAAAATGTTGTATGCCATTACTGCGTTACTTATTTTTTTTAAATATATGTATAGTTTAAAACATGTAAACATTTCTTGTATCTTCATTTAAGTACTTAGTCATAGCGGCAATGAAAATATCTATCTCATTCTACACATATAAATATTTCTTCTGAGTAGCATTCGCAACCATAATTCACGTGCAGCACATAACATTGCTCAATCATTTCATATATCTTACTCACAGGATCCAATTTCTTATAAAGGTTCTCGTTAAGACACCTCTTTCCAACTTGAAAATGTATAACATGAATCTAATTGCTATTGGTATTGTTTTAGTGTAATTCTATTAAGAGTGTTATCATTTCATTATAACTGATGTATATTTCATATATCGTCTTGAATATCTGCCTACCTAGCATTTTGGAGATTTAGAATAAACTTAATAATAAAAGTTTTAGTTATTGTGTGTTCCACAGACGTCTTCCAATGTCGATATATATATATATATATATATATATATATATATATATATATATATATATATATATATATATATATATATATATATATATATATATATATATGTAGGTAAATGTAACTGATCGCTATCTGTACGTAGAAAATATATAGAAAAAAAACGATTATTAGGGGCATTTGTTAATGTTTGTGTTTGTCTGTGCGTTAATACACGTTAATCTAAGCAATGGCTTAACCGTTCAAATGCAATTTTCGCCACTATAAGCTTCCCAAGCAACATTAAGTGCTTATTTTATTTTAATTGGTTCATACATAAATATATAATAAAAGCTTAAAGGATTTTGTATGTTAAAATTGCTACAAAATAACTGTTCACTGAATGGGCTTGAAACTTATTAAGTTACAACACCTAGCTAAGACAAAGTTGCGGATGCAGCTAGTTGTCTTATAAGATTTAAAAACGACTGCAGGGGAGAGCGGGGTTGGTACTAACAAATTTTGTGTTGAGGTTATTATTTTTAATTATAATAAATTTTTTCGTTTTCATAACCAAAAAAATCTGTCGTCAATTTTAATTTACTCCACATGTAGAGCAAGTGTATACTTTTAATTTATTTTTTATTATCCCTTTTGTATCATCACCACAGACTCTAGATTCTTGTCTTGTTTAGTCATGTTGGAGTTTTACGATAACACTTAATTGATGTAGGTTTGTTAATGTATGTATAATGTAATAGACATATTTTGGCTTTCTGATCTCCTTCTTTTTTTTGTTTGTTAGGCTTCCGGTTGGGTTGGGTGATGGATGTCATCGTTTCATTGCCAATGTTTCATCTCTTTTTCTCTCTTCTTTAGTGCAATTATTCAAATATTTGTTTAAATAACTAAATAATCTTAATACGTTCTGGATCAGAATTGAAAACTTAATAATTATTAAAATGTACCTCAGCAGATGGAACAAGTTTTATGTGCAGTAGAAACATATTTTCATTTTCAATTATGTATTTTCAGAACTTCCTAACTGCCTGTTACTTTGCTTACTTTTTGACATGTGGACTCCCATGTATTTTTCTTTTTACAGTTTATGTATAGCAGTATATCTATTATAAAAAAAAATTTGTTATATACTTATACTAGTTTAAAAAAAAATTGTATTAATACTTCCCTCACAATTTGTGTTTTAGCCTGCAAGTTACTTTTTAAGGCCATACCCGTCAAGGAAAAAACGGAACCCTTACCTCTTTCTTGTCCGCCTGTCTGTCAGTCTATCTTTCACGACCATTTTCTCTCAATAGCGTGGTACTATCAAGCTGAAGGTAATATCTAACATTCAAATTGGTAACCCTTTAAAAGCTTAAAAAACTTCAACGCTATCAAAAGATATAAGCATTTATGTTTCATTTTTTTGCATTAAGTATGAAAATCGCCTCTTACATAAGCTACAGGGTATTTTCCGTTGAGTTAGAGTTATGAAGTTTAATAATTCGTTATAACTTATAGTACAAACATATGAAAAAAATCCGCAAATTGAAAATTTATAGGTATATCACGAAAAAAAACCCTTACAAAGTTATATCTGTAGTTCATTTCATTCAAAATGATTGAATAGGTCGTATTCACAAATTTTAGTTTGTTAATTTATATATTGTATTTTTCGAAATTGGAACAAAAACCACTCGTACTAATTAACTACTCGTACTTGGCCGATTTTTTTTTTCCTTCATCAATTATAAAAAAAATAACGCTGCCCAACAATAAAAAATAAATAATAAAATGGTATTATGTAATGGTATAAAATAAGCTTAAATTGGGATAAAATTGATTAAGCGAATTAATAAATCTTAAATCAATTTATTGCAAAGCACAAAATGTCCAATTACCTGGAAATTCGAGGTTGCTGCGCTTAATTATTATAAGCGGTGACTGACTGGCAAATTACAAGTTAGGACATATTCAGCCATGAATAGTAATAATAATTAATAATCCACACCGATTTCGGTGATGTCGTCTCGGTGCCTATCTCCTGTATGTTAGTGGTGTGCTGATGTTATGGCTTGGCTCTTATGTGGTTCACCAAGCCGAAGGTACAGGCTATGTAGTATAATGTATGTATATCTATATCAAATATCATCAGCTTATTTCCGCCAAACGTAAAGTGTTATTAATATTACACATCATGTTTGGAGGAAACAAGCTTGTTAATTCTGACCTTCGTTGATATCAACCCCGCTCTCCCCTACTGTAAATATAATTATTCCCCTAGACAAGATTTGAACCCCCAATTGTCTTGTCGTGTCGTATCGGACAAACTCAACCCCGCTACGACGCGTGCGTAAATACATTTAAGCTATTTCTATTACAAAATATACTTGCTTGCTAATTTTTATAATTTATATATCTTAAACAAAAATATGTAGTTTTTATGAAGTTCACCTCACTTCAATTCTTACTATCGTGTCCCAGCACTGCCCAACACTGTGTTCCTCAGTGTTGCATAATAATTTATTTTATTCTTACACATTTGTATTCATGGCAACCTAGCCTTGTGAATAAATATATATTAAGAAATAAAAAATATTAAGTGCATGGATATGAAAATAATAATAAATTATATTAATTAATGAGTATATCAATATTTTGAAGTCGGTTACAAATATTTGTAGCGTACAAAAGGTCTTTAGGGATTTTTTTTCTTTTGATACTGATAGTAATAATCCATGGTTTAAGTAAGAATATCCATCCTTATTCCTGGCAGCTTATAATTTTGCCATGGTTACTTGGTAATATTTAAGTAAAAATGACTATACAAATACAATATGTATAGTAACAATATATTGAGCAATAATATAATTAGCAATATGATCAAAAATAACAAATTAAATGAAATCTACAAATATTATTTATAGAATGGAATAGTAGATATATTGTCTCCAAGATTAAAATAAACACGATTGTGACATTAACAAAATGTTAATCTGAGAACTCAAATATTTGAAAATATGTATAATTTGAGTGTCGTCGTTTACGTTCACTCGATAAAGTAAACATCTGCGACGCAGTCATTGACCTGAACTCCGTCAAGCAAGGCAAGGCCATTTCCTTACAAAACTCGTCACAAAAAATTTACGTATATATTACATATATATCGATAACAAGTTTGCATCTATCTGAAAGTATAGTGTGAATGCATGTTGTTTTATAATTTGTTATTTGTCTCTACTTAAAACGGAACAATTGTCAAGCCGCGGAGGTCACTGTTCTTCGATGAACTTAGCGCATTTATTGTGGCTACGAATTTTGAAAAGGCAAGCTTTGTTTTGAACAAATATAAAGGCAACTAAACGGTGTTCTCAATACGGTGAACTCGCGATCGGTCATATAGTGAGCGGCTGAACGCTCGAAGCGAACAGGCAACAAAAGTACTTTCTGGTGTATAACGGGACTTTGCGGAGAAATGCTCTACGAAATCGAAACACGTGTTACCGTTAGCCGGCCTAGCGGCCCTCGCCCTACCAGCCCACCGGGATAGTCTTGATAGATCACGACCTTTCCGTGTTTACCTGGCAATTACTTTTTTGCCGTACAAATATTCTTATATTAATTAGAGCGTTTTGAACAAAAATCTTTCCTTCAATCTTGCGATCTTGCATAATGATTTGAATTTTAAAAACTTATATTATAAGTTTTAAAAAATATTTAAAAACATTGTCTTTATTATTTTTTTATAAATAATTAATAATATTAATATATTAATTATATTTATATACAATCAAATCGAAAATTGTTTTAAATTACAAAATTCTTTAACAGAGAGCGACATCTCTAGGGGAATATCAAATTCACTAGAAAGTCAAATTTTATCTATCGTGATAGTTATCACGTACTTTTATTTAAGAATCATAGATGGCGATAGAACGCAAATCATTTACTACTGTTGTACAAATTTTAATGTTATACAAATTTTGTATTATATTATTTTATTTAATAGTTTCTATTAATTAATTATGATATACAATAAAAAAGGTTTAAAATAAGGCAAGAATTAGGGAGTCGGTCTATAAACCTATATGTGTTTCTATTTACTATCGTATACCATACTAAATTTACTTGATTTCTCTAATTCTTAAACATGTTGTGAATGAATTCCCGTAGAAATTATGACATACTTACATCACTACCACTATTTTAAATTCAAATTAAAATTTTTCTTTATTATTAAGTTTAATAGACTTTTGTAAGCACTATTGAATCGTTGAATGAACATGAATGCTCTACCATTGGCTTGGAAGGCAGTTCTACCGAGAAGAGCAAGCAAAAATTTGAATAGTTTTTTAGGCAGGCAAACAGGTTCTAAGGTTTTATAAATACGATTTTATTGTACAATTTTTGGACATTGCCGTGTTAAGGGTTAAAACTCAACGCTACGCTTTCTTTTTTTTAGCGAAGTGCAAAATAAAAATAAAACCATTCCCCCGAGTGGGAATCAAACCCAAAACCGCAGTGTTGCACAGTGACATGCCGAGCCATCCTTCATGAAATTCAAATATTATCCACATATTTACTTTTATCATTATCACTTATAGTTTAATTATTCTTGAACAGTGTACCTAATAGTAACCTATTATTGCTTATACAGTTACTTTTTATTTCTATAGTGGTAAATTTAGAACAGATTGCGAAATTTTATTAGAGACTTCAGACCCATAAATATTTCTTAACTTTTTGGAGGTGATAACTACGCTTTACAAGTTTAAATAATTATTATATACTAAGTCTCTATATTTAATTACACTAAGTTATCTATATATTACCCAAAAAGGTGATTTTCAGTAAATTGTTGAAAATGTAAATACCTAGCATAGTTAAAGCAATATTATCTGCTAATATACACATAACACAACCTGCGTATTTGTAAGTATGGTAATAAGTATATACACATTAAAAAGCTAGTTAGCCATAGCTTAACTTGCAATTTATTCTCGAAATCCGGGATTGGCGAGCCGAAGAAATCATGCTTTTGTATAAAGGCAAAGGTTCACAAATAGACTGTGTAAGCTATAGGGCTATCTATTTACATTAGCATAGGTGGTAAAGTGTATGCAAAAATTGTAGCGAGAAGAATACAAGACCTGGAAGAGGATGCACGGATCAGATCTTTTCCCTCTGCATGATCTCGGGAAAGTTTTTGGCTGTAAACCAAAAAATTTCTTTACTTTCGTGGACTTGGAGAAGGCGTTTGTAATAAAAATAATTTATGGGAAATATTGCCCCGATACACGAACGGACCCTTGCTGCAAGCTGTGAAGTTTCATGATAGAGATCACTCAGCCTGTGTGCGAGTCGGAGCTAGCATATCGCATGCGTCATGTCAGCTTGGGTGTCTAATTTGTATTTGAATAGCTTCGAGCAGTTAAACAAAAAGACATGGGAATGAAAGTGGGTAACTTGAATGTAAATTGCTTGCGGTACGCAGATGATGCAGTGCTTATTGCATCATCAGAATGTGAGTTGCAGGCTTTGGTCACCATTCTGAAAGATAAGTGTAAAAATAATGGTCTAAGCCTGAATGCAAGAAAGACAAAGGTTCTGGTAAAGGTTGAAAGAGATAAAGAAAGGACGGATTGCAAGAGTTATGTGAATGGAAAGATATTAGAACAAATGAATGAAGTAGTGTACCTGGGAAGTATGTTAAGTAGAGATGGAAGATATGAAATGGATGTAGAAAGGCGTATTGCTACTGGTAACAGAATTAAGATTAAAGAACGGTGATTTAGTTGCGTTGTTGAGGCGGCTAAACGTCAGTGTAGCTGCACGTTTGGATGCAATGCAGTTCTGGTGGAGATGTGATCTCTTTAGCAGATATACAGAGTAAGTTAAACTCACTGAATCCGCAAAAAAGCAATACAGAGAATGGTAGGTACCAGCAAAGATATCACAGTAAGAGTAAAGAAGAACGTGCTCAGGTAGTTGGAATTCTAAAAAAGATATTTGAATCAAAAGTGAGTGGTAAGAGAGGTAAAGGGAGACCTTCGAATACACAGTGCTGAAGATACTGGAGGAAGGTCACGTAAAAAGCACGTGGACCACCAGGAGAATATGTATGTAAAGGTTAATGACAGTAGACGAGGCGAAAGAGGTATGCAGGGATAAAGCATGAAGCTATGTATGTATGTATGAAGCTTATCTTTGATTTAAAGGTAATACATACATCAAAAAGCTGTTTAACTTACGTTGTAATTAAGAAAAAGATTTGTCTTACTATAAGTAAATATTTCAAGCAATAACTGTAATAGATCACAAATTAATTTGTAATAAAAAATTAAAAACTATTTCAAATTCATACTTAGCTTCACTTAGAAACTAATATTTTAATACTTACATTAAAGTAAGTAAATAAAATTTAAATATAAACGAAATCATTGATACTTATTTATTATACGTTTAGTATTTAAAATCCGTTATTCTTGGAGTCGGTGCTAATTTGGGTATATATTTTTCACTTTATTTTATTAGCTTTGTTTGGTGTATTTACTATATATCATCAATATTGGCTGACATTTTCATTAAATAGATTTTTCAGTTATATACATTTAATCAACTTGGTAGTTATATAGTTATCAACAAATAAATAATTAGTACAAATCTTTGTAATAGGTGTATGTGTTGGGTAATGGAAATGTAGAAGTAGCACTACGTAATCCACGTTCCATTCAATTTTAGATAGCTAGCGTAACTAGCTGTTGGCTAGATCTTAATGTCATCATTCTGTGTAAAATATTGCAAATATATTATAAGTGTAATATTTTTGTCGAAATGTTTAATTCCGGTAATACTAATACTAATAATTTTGATAAATTTAATAATAATAGTAAATTAAAATTAGGTCACAATGAAATATTTAAAAAATATACAACATAACATAATATATTAATAAAAACCTATAAGACAATATTTATATCAATGTCATTTTTTTATATATAACTAACCCTTCTCTTTAACATAACTACATACCACATTAATCATTTCTATTGTTATGTATAGGGTAAATACAAAGTCAACAAATACACGTTACTTTTTATTATTTTTATGTTCTTTATCTAAAAAATAAGGGAATTGATTGGCTGCGCAGGGTTCTGAACGACCCCAGTGCTCGCGCAGCGTCCCTCTAAAAATCGACCAATGACAGCGAAAGTGCCCATAGAGGGTCCGCGCCCTTTCTCATTGAAAACTAACATTAAAGACGAAAATATTTCGAGCAATACCAATTTTATGCTTCCATATGACCTATTTTTGTAAATTATTATATTAATACGAATCTATTTTACTGCCAGTTTTCTCTTGCCTGAAATATGGTCGTATACAATTTTTATGAATATGATTTTTTAAATCAGATCTAAATATATATATCAGTAGGTGAATTTTTGATATCATTCAGAGTCAGTCAGAGATAAAATCAGTTTTGATAGTTAATTATATTATTTACTAGTAATAAAACTTCACAATTAACCTACTTTAAACGATCATAGTATGTTTGTTGTATTTATAATAATACAACAATATATTAATATGTTGAACTAGCGACCGCCCGCGACTTCGTCCACGTGGACTTTAATCCATAATATTTTTTTTTGCTGCTTCATTCTTATTATTCATAGCACGATGTTATATAGCATTCCTCAATAAATGGACTATTCAACAAAAAATATTTTTTAATTCGCAACAGTATTTTCTGAGATTAGCGCGTTCAAGCAAACAAACTCTTCAGATTTATATTATTAGTATAGATTTAAGTATTTACGAATTTGTGTCTATATAAAATGTGTAATATAAAAATATTAAGGAATAACAATTTCATTTATAGACATTTTACTTACTAAGACGCTTTTATTTATTTTATGCCTATAAAGTATTATTAATCAATTTTAATAAGTGTATGTAACTTTTGAAGTTAAGTATGTTATTTATTTGTGTAATACATTTTTTCTTTGTATCTCTAAAAGTTTGTTTCAAGTTTCTACAAATCTGTTTACTAACAGGCTACAAATAATATTTTTTTCGTTGTAATGATACTGGCATTGATCCATACTGATATAATATTTTTTTATTTATAATATATATTTAATTTATTAACAATCTCTTTAGTAAAATAGAATAAGTTTAACATACATAAATATGAATTTAATAAACAATAGTACGTTTCTAATAGTTTACTTTTATATTTGAAAACACCCTAGGTTTAATTATTATATGTATTAGAGATAATCTCCTAATAAACAAACTCAGCATGATTTTAACTTGTCAGTCAGTTTTGTCAATTCTTAATTTGTGCATTGTATCTAGAAAGGACTGTTATACACTCATGATTGAAGAGCATTGTCAAATAGGCAAAAAGTTGTCATTTTTGTTATATCACGAATGCTTCCGCCCCCTCGTATTATGAGGGTTGTAAATTTGTGGCGCATGCGCACTCCACAATCGTTAGTTATATTTTATTGAACAATATTTATCAATTTTATTTTGGACCGATTGGAGTTTGGTTTAAGAAATATTTTGTACGCAATTAATATATTAAGAAAGTTTTAATTTTTAATTCTAAAATAAGAAAAATATTCTAGTAAATTAAACTGATTTTAAATACATTAACCTTAACGTGGCCCGAATACCAATATTATACCTTCCAGATACGTCCACAAACCCAATACAAGTATATTCCATATAACAAAAACTACTGAACCTATTCTGAAGATGAAATATATATCCACAAAGGATAATCTCTGTATGATTTTTAATTTTAGAGGAATTTAGAAAGAAATCTACACTTGCTTGGAAAGTTTAATCTTTCATTGTATTCAAATATTCAATTTCTACAATATTACATCTATTTATATCAAACTAATAACCTCCTTTTCTCCTTCAAAATTATCGTTATAAAATATTATGCATATTATTATTAGTTTTATTTGAAATTAGCTATATTTTTGACTTTATTAATAGATCGAATTGTAACGACCCACCAGCCAGTTGCAAATTGAACTGCGCTATCGATAAAGCTAAAAACTTGTATTAAATTATAATATGAAATTTTCTGTGGCATTTTGCTCATCTTACCAAACAGTAATAAATATCTATTAATATTCGACTCGCTGTGCCCACAACCACGGTCTAAAATTTGTAGGAAAGTAAATTTGAAGTTTCAGCCAATTTAATAAAATATTTATTTTGTAGCAATTTTATCGTACAAAATAATTGAAATTGATATAACTTTTTTATTTATGAACCGACTGAAATAAAACAAATACTAAATATAAAGGGAAGTTTACCGTAATACAATGGAATTGTATTTGAATCTTTTAAGTCGTTGCTCAGATTAGCAAACGCACAGACAAAAGGATTTTTTTTATATTATTATATTAGGTTCTATTATTTAAAAATAATATAAAACATTATATACCATTGATAAATGCCAATAATAGATTTCATGTACAGACAGCGATCAATTAGATTTTTATTATATGTATAGATTTCGACCCATTTTAGAAATAAAGCATGTGTCTATCCTCTACTTTTTGTATAAGGAATTAAAGTTCATGTAGGTACTAATGAGATACCGACTATTCTATCATTCCTAGTAATTTTAAATAACGTGAACGTGAAATTAAATAAATTTTAACATGGCGAGATATAAACGTCTATTCAAGCCAGATCGTAGCTCGTCATTCAACCTAGACGTTTATATCTCGCCATGTTAAAATACGCTCGAACCTGTTATCTAATAAACGCTCGAACCTGTTATCTAATAAACACAGCTTCTCATTCAGCTATGTACATTCAAAAGAGAATTTTAAAATAAATCAACAATGACCATCATGGCAGAAAGATAGATAAGTATATTTCTAGCATTAAATAACTGAAAAATCCTTAGTACATCCTAAGGATGTAAAACTATTGTAAAAATTCATTTATATAAAAATTACCTATATAAATATGAAACTTAAATATTTTGTCGATTTCATTTTTTTTTGTAATAAGTAGCCACAATATTATGTCTTTAAAATATTTATACCTTTTAAAAGTATACTATTGGGGCGAAAATCATTGTTTGGCACGTGAGCTTAATCTTAACGAATGGTATTTTTAAGCTGTATTTTTTTTAGTTTTGTACGTTTTTTTTGGCTGGTCAACGAGGGGTCAATTTTTTTGTCCCTTGTTCTGATTGATTGACAGACAACGGTCATTCGCAAATTCACGACTACATCTGCGTGATAATTGGGGCAGGGCTTGAAATTGAAAAGAGTGTACATTTCTAATCAACAAAAATCAATCATAAAAGCGTTACGTTAAATTTAACGCCAAGGATGGGAATTATTTTTTCTTAAATACGTTACGTGTGTTTACGTAACGTTTAGGTAACGTGTGTTTTAAAATATTGACATCTGGTATTAATAAAAAAAAATAAAGTCAATAGAAGGGTTTAGAAACAGTGAAATTGTTTTCCTTAATATGTCAGAACATTTTATGTACAAAATCGTTTGTATTCATTATTAAAAATACATATGTAACATATAAAAAAATAATTGTATCTACGATTAAATAAAGACAGCCCTTGTAAATATCTACGCTTTTTGCTAATTGCCCCATGCCAAACCTTATTATCGAGCGCTCTCTTCTTTTGTAGTTGTGTCAGACACGCGTCCAATCTACGCTTTTTATGTTAGTGATTTTTTATATCACTCCTAAAAAACCTCCCCTTTTGACAAATAATGGAGACCTTTGATCTGAGAGCTTATTAAATGTAAATATTTCATAAAATATAATCTCTGGGCATTTTATTTCTTCGTCATATTTTTTTATTCTTTTCACAGGATTTTTTACATTAAAAGTCATTAAGAGCTGATTATATTTTTACAATTTTTATTCAAAATTATGATTGTTATGTTATGGGTTGTATGTATTTTGCCAACAAATATTGTATATTGATCGCTATAGGTAAGTATGTGTATATAACAAGAGACAATAGAGACAATTAACTTGATAAATTAAACAATTTCCAGAAAAGTTGCAGTTGATATGCTAATATTAGTAAATTGAAAAAAAGTAGAGCATTAAATCTATGCACAAGCGGTCTAAATTTACACCATAGGGTCCACCAGGTAACAATAGGGTAACCATGACATTTACGTCTGACCCACATCAAAGAACCATTTGAAATGGTTCTATATTTTACGTGATTAAATTTCAGTAATTATTAGGTGCACATCTATAAACAACAACAATGTTTAGATATTTTTCAAAATCAAAAATAATTTATTCGTTATGTACAATTCTTTACAAAGTAGAGAGTTGGAGTTTATTTCTAAGCTCTTTCATTTCGCTAGAACATAGAATGTACGTCTTTAACAATTGCATTGTGTAATTCTTAGTTCTTAATCTAAGGATTAACAAGAAAATATGAAAATAAGTTATTAAATTGGTTACATTTATTGATAGTACTTACAATTTATTTCGTTTCTTTTTTAATTTTTATTTAATTATTTATAATTAAGTAGGCATATAAAATACGTCATTGTTGCAAGCATAGTACGTATATATGTTTATATTTTTAAATTATAACTTGAAAGCGAAGACTCGAATAGAAGTAACCAGGCTAAGTATAATTGAATCATGATTATATTATATCACTATGTTACTTTCGTCGAATAAATTATATGTATAATTTATTTGTTTTTAAGTTATTTCAGTCATTTAAAAAATACAATATACTCAGATGAAAAAATAAAAATCTTATCATATAAATTAATAGATGGTGTCAATAGTACAAGTATTGTGTCCACGAGCTGACCAGCAGATGTGCGAGCCGGCTGTTTGCATTCACTCAGCGCATGCGTCGCACGAACAAATATGGCCACTGTCATTATGGCCAATTTTAATGCATTTTTGCAACCAAAATATACGGGTATTAATAATAATTTATATTAAGCGTTGAACATTAATAAGGCTTATTTTCTTAATACGGTAGAAGAGCAATAATTCAGTGTCTTTATTTAAACAAATTCAGTAAGCAAAGCTTATTTTTGATGCAAATTCAATATAACGCTAAAATTATTCAAAACTTATGTGTTTGTAATAGTTATGCACGTATTCGTCTCGTATGTGTGTGCATATGTTATTATTGAAAGTTTTTTGCACTATAATGGAACTTTAAATATAGGATGGTTATTAGTGGACAGATGAGTGACAACACTACAATAAAATAAAACAACACTCTGAACTAATCACAACAAAAAGATTTGAAGA
The DNA here is from genome assembly GCA_037127375.1 of Dione juno. Classification (NCBI taxonomy): domain Eukaryota; kingdom Metazoa; phylum Arthropoda; class Insecta; order Lepidoptera; family Nymphalidae; genus Dione; species Dione juno. Next base: position 370,377 of record JAXRJS010000048.1, read on the forward strand.
TCTTAAATATAATTGAATTTTGTATTTTATGAAATAGTAAATTACAACTTATACACATAATTCATTAAGCTTAATGCTTATGAAAATAGCAGTGCAGGTAATATCGCAAGACACTCCGACGGTAATTAATGAATCAATAGTATTTAAAAAAAAATCTTTGAAAATTGCTGTTTTACAGCAGATTTTATTTGTATCTATTATATTTTTTTGTATTTCCGTGTCTTGCTTAAGTATTTTTCAGTTTATTTGTTTTATTATGATTGTATATTATCTTTACGCTTCATATACTTACCGTGAATCATAAGGTTCAATCAAGAATTCATACAAAAAAATATTTAATAAAATAAATAATAATTTAATGGAATATTAATAAAATAATATTCTAAAATATATACGTTAATATAATATTTTACACTACATAGTCATTTGTTGTAAATAGATGTGGCCCACCCCCATCCATGCGCGTCGACCCCTACGTAACAACTTGTCTACGTAAAACTCACCACGCAGTTCTTCGCAAATCGTCATACGCACCACGTCTCTATAATGTATATGCTACAATACCTCATTCGTCAGTCGCAAGAACAAAGTCAACATACTAAATCATTAAACTCTCAATAAGAATAGAAGTGGGTCGTGTATAAAGTTGCTAGATGTACAAGTGTTTTTAATAGTTATCTTATATTTAATTTATAAAAGCATAATTATTAATATTTTATAATTCAGTCACTATGTGGTAATACGCTATTCCGGGTTTCTGGAGGGTGACTCTAATTTTACATGAAGGGTGAGCTTATTACATATATACTAAGATGACTTTTTAGAATTGGTATTTTGTAAGGTTATATGCTTTTTTATAATGTATATTGTTCTCTTTTTAATTAAATCTTTTGTTTATTTCATTTCAAATAAAATGTACTACCTACTGGAAGCTTGTACGAAGCCTATACTATTTTCTGAAATTTACGGCTACGCGTCGTTCTTGTTCGTATAATCGCAACATAAATTTCATTAGAACACTATAAATATTTTTTATTTACTGATTTTTTTGTCTATCGTAAACGTATCTATCTAGAAAAAAATCGAATATTGATCGTAAAATTAAAGTTGGTCCTCTAATGAATGAATCACCGGCAGCTCTACTAACGACCGGTTCCTTTGATTACTATCAGAGTTGGCCCAAATATTTATATAGTTAATTTTTTAATGTCATATTGTTGTACATGACGTGAGTAATATTGTTTTTCATTATTGTGAGGTAATAATAATAATAATAAAAATCTTTTGGAATAAATATATTACCCAAGTGGAGTTCAAAATACAAAGCTAAATATACTTTTTTGTACTAAAATATTGTACTAAAATATTGTACTAAAATATTCAGCAAAACGGTCTCATAGCGGTCTCTCTTACAGCGTCTTCTACACAACTTTTGGATATTGGATTGTATAGAGAAGAGTAATGCAAAAAATATTTTATATATAAAAATATAACTAAAAGGATATCGTAATTATGTCAATATATTTGCTACTTACTTACTTCCTTCTACTTCTACATTAATGTAAGTTTTTTAAGTCTTAGTCTAGACTAAGAAAAAAGAAAAAAATGTTGTAGGAAACGTATAAATATTTTAACGGGACACAGACCTGCACCTTTTTAACGTATGGCTTAGAGTCAGATCGCTTAGGTTTACAAGAGGCGTCCATTGGTGTTTCGATACATTAAGACGTTTTCAAAAAAAAAAAAAAGACAGCTTTTATCAATTTTATTTTATTCTTCAACAATTCTGCATTGAGTAGATGATATTTTATGTAATTTCTATAATAAATAATTATATAATAAATTAATGTAAGAAGCCACAAGAGAGGTAGGGGAGGACCTCAGTTGACCCTCGAGAACACGGTGTCGAATATACTGAAGGAAGGACACATAAAAAGCTTGAGGCGAAAACGGTTAATGTATGTACCTTAGCGCTTGACACTCCGTTTTCTCCGTTATTCACTAGGGATATAGCGTGAAGCTATGAATGTACAATGTATGTTGATATTTCGGCATATATAATTGCGCTTACACAAAAATGTTTTTATTTGCTTAGAGATAAGTCCAAATAGTAATAACTAGTTCTTAGTTGCATTATAATACAGAGGATTTAGTCTAAAAATACTCTCTAGTAAAACATGCTGAATATGAATTGTTATAGAGTGCAGTGTATGCGCGGCTGCAGCAGCAGCAGCTGCAGCGGCTGTAGCATGGAACACATCACAAGTCACGCTTGACCCCGAGTCCACAAAGTCTTCACCACTTCACATACCAAACGGTGGAACTGTCAACGGCGATGTAGTCTCCACGAAAACCTGTAAGTCTATATGTAATTATATTTTTAAAAAATATGCACATTCAAATATATAAAATTATCTACAGTTCGAACCTTACAGTAAAGTAAAAAAAAATTATATATATATATATATATATATAATTTTTCATCAGAATTAATTGGTTTGATATGTGAATTTAATTATTTATAATATTAAATTATACTATAATCATAGAAAAGAAAATACTAAATTATATAGTATTACATAAGAAAAATAATATTGTGTCATGATACATACAATATTATGATAATCACTTTCTTATTTTCCACAATACTGCATAAAACCTGTAAAGCTATTTTCAGAAGCAAAACTTTTACTTGAATTTTACAAAGTGTTATCTTATAGGTAAAAAAAATATCTTTTTCTTAAATATACTCGTTTATTAAAACGATGTTTGCGAAACGGACTTCAATAATTTTTCTTAATTATTTCTTCTTAAAACATTATTATTTTAATCGCCTTCTTTTGAACATTTGCATACTATATACTTACTAAATTATTAGCAAAGGTACAAAACCTAAAAAAATAAGCATAAAATAGTTAAAATACCAATCACGTAATTACAAATTCGTTGATTATTGTAATATACCTACACATTTTTTAACTTTAAAATTAAAATGTTGTAGTATTATCAAGCATCTATTATATAAGATAAACATATATATATATATATATATATATATATATATATATATATATATATATATATATATATATATATATATATATATATATATATATATATATATATATATATATATATATATATATATATATATATATTTATATTTACAATATATATTTTATTAAGTAATTTATATTCCGTATGAAAATAGTGTTCTGTAAAACCGGATATATATAATCGTCCAAATGGTAGAATAATATATAATTAAACTGATTTAATTAATCAATTAAATAAGTTCATTACAAATATAACATAGGTTGATGTGCTGATAATAATTCCTCGTTTTAAATTTAATTATCTTGTGTTAGTTCAGTTTGTGCCTTAATATATTATAATATATTAGTTTGAATTTGTAAATTGTGTAAAATATTGTAATTCAGGTTAATCAGAAAGCGTTTTATTAAGTCGTTTTTAAAGAAACTATTTTGAGCTTATTTACTACTAACCTATTTAAATTCTCACATACCGATAAACTTAAAATATATAGAATATATCAGTATGTATATAGGATCCATTTTGCTATTTAAATAAAAACTTTCATAAGTACATATATTTTTTTAAATCCTATAACTTCTACAAATATTTATATTAAGGTAAACTTTCAAGCAACCTCAATTGTCGATGTATATAAAAATATCAGTACATTTATATTATATTTTACATTTGCTTGTAAAATTTAAAAAAATAAAGTACCTACTGATCTATTGAATAGACTCCACCCATTTTGCTGTTTAGGGTGCCGCCCTATCTTATTAGAATTTAGGGTTCTCGTGAACTATAATAAGCTTTTACTGTATAATAGTTCCTCGTTTCAATATGAGATGGCACTAGTAACGGAGACTGTGCTGTCATCTATACAGAAAAGAGAGAGCTTTGATGAAAATAAGCTACGTTCATACAATATGAAGATCATTCTGTTATACGATGATAGATGTCACTTAACTTTTTATAATAAATAAATATCTAAATAATATAATATATGAACTAATAATTTATATTATTAAATGTTTCCTTGTAACATATCAAACTAAATATAACTGCAAATGGTAGTATTTTTTATAAAGCTTATAAGTTTATCAAGAGGTCACTATGAGTCAATCCTAGCAGTGTAGTTCTAAGTATTGTTAAATGAGTCACCAATTGTATGCGTAAATTGTTATGTGTAATCAATGAGTAGCTCTTATATTAGGTAGCAATAAAATATTTTATATGTTGTTTCATGAAGTCTCCATTTTTGGCAAATTATTAATTTACCCATTATGAGCTTTCATCTACAATTTTACTGTGTTGAAATATTTCTTTAGGAAAATATATTGTATTATTTTACTAAGTTTACTTTACTAACAACTCTATTAATTAATAAAAAACTCCTTTTTCGCTTCAATGCAACTTGCATCCTTGTATATAAATATTCTTTCGCTGAGATAATAACATTATAATACATAATAATATTAATTGAAGCGACCTAAAAGTTACGTTTCTTAGGGGCAAATAAAATTTAATAAACTTTATCGAAGTTTCATTCGTTAGGTTAGGCAACCTACTACTTTGAAATATTTGTTATGTTATTAGGATGCAATACGTGAAACCAATAAAGCGGAACCCTAATAGGATTATTTTGTTTTCTGCCTGTGTGTTGGTCTGTCAAGATCATTTTTCACACGATCGCTTGGAGGTATTAAGCTGATATTACTATCCAGGGCTACAGTTTCTTAGACCACAAAAAAGCTTCTAATTCAAAAGATACGAACGTTCATGCTTTGTTATTGAAGCATATTGTATGGAATTTATCTCGTATTCACAACCTATAGATAACTTTCCGTTGACCTAATTATGAAATTTGGCAAAAAGCGAAAATTGCCAATACAAACAAAGAACAAAATTGTACTTGTACTTGAAACATATTTTTTGGGTATAAATATACAGTATTTAATAAATAATAAATTCAGTTAGTTTTGATGTATTCCCTTTTAGTTAAAAAAAAATCAACAATCGAAGGGGAAATTGAATAAAATACCCTGGATCTGATTTAATTTACATTATGCATATTAAAAAATAATATCGGTAACTAGCAGTAAAATTTACAGGGGTGAAAAGTATAGAGAAAGTAAATGTGACAATCAGTCGAGTTTTATTATTTTCGAAACTTGTCTTGCTAGTGTATATTCTATTGTCAAACAATTTTGGTGTATAACCATTCAAGGATTAGATGTGTCACAATGAGCCAACAGGCAAGTTCGTCACCATTTGACAAGCCAGTGAAGGGGACTTCCTTGACCGTTTGAAGAGAAAAGCTCTGATTTTAAAATTTCACCGCGGTTCGCATGCATTTAATAAAAATATCGGAATAAAATGAGCGACGACTAATAAATTTGATCTACTTTTATTATTTTTTCAGAAAATAATTATACCGTTAAACTTAGCAAATTAAGTGATTGTGTTTAAGAGCTAAAATTATATTTGACAATATTATAGTTTTACATGATATAACTATCTTGATCAAATTTCTCGATACATACTCGTAAACGCTACGCTAATTTTATATTTTAGTTGAGCTTGTACGCTGGAAAAATATTTATAAGACATTTTTGTATACAGTTTCAATTAACTTAATCATATAAGTGACCTTAAACTTGTGACTGCCTCAGAATAAATAAAAGATAAAATATATAATATTCAACGATGTAATCTAGTTATTTAATAATAATTTCTTGAACTATTGTTCAATAAACTGAAAATAATGATGAGAATTCAACATATAGATATTGTTCAACTGTGCTTAGAGAATCTAATAATTTACCTATGAATACAAAGAACGAGTTACTTTCATTCCAAAAACTAAAAAATTTTAAAAATTTAGATACAAATATTTATAATTTACTAGTGTTAGTGAATATTTTATTATAAAAGTTGTTTATTTGAATTGTCTACCAGTTATACTATACTATATTATTACAATATATTAATATAAAACAGTATGCAGAAAAAGATTGTATAAGAAATAATAAATGAGACGGTGCCTCGTTCCCTTTCTTAGGCGTGGTGCGTTCCCTACACTTAGACACTACACCTCGTCAACAAGTGACATATTTTGTATTGGGGTAAAGCAGCCGGCGCTTTCGGGCGGCGCACACGTTCCGTTAGCTTCTCTATTTTAAAAACTATTTGCTTGACTATATCCGGGAAGGGACGGACTACATCACTGCGCGTCGTCGACTCTTCACCACTGCCACTCATTTTCAATGCAGTCGACCTGCGTACGCGCTGCTGGCCGCTACGCGCGCACGCGCGTTCTCTTTCATGCTTTCAATGAATTTTATTAGTTGATAACTTAAATTTGTATCTGTAAAATCTTTAAAAGTCCAATGAACTGCAGCTAAAAGTGCCTTTACGCTACGCGGAGGATGGATGTTACGCAGAGGTGATAACAGTGGTGTACAAGTAAAGATATTTTTGTTAACATGAGCGGGAGGGAAGGCGGAAATGCAGTTCCGTCTTCGAGTAAGTATACAAATTTTTATTTTGTTTCCAATATTTTTTAATTATAATTTTTTTAACATAATATTTTTTTATTTGTTTGTTATCTAACTGAGCACGTGTTTATGGGATTTACAAATGTATAAGTCATTCCATAGATTGGAACTTTTGGCCTTATCGAGCGGATGTGTGACTCGCAGGGCCTGGGAAGCCAATCATAGAAATTGTTTACAACATCATTGAAATAATTCGAATTGAGGTTAATAGTCTTGTTCATTGATGTCGCACATATGCGTACCATGTTTACTTCGATTCATGTTCGTCAACAACAACATATTTCTAATTATAAGTGCGTGATAATTCATGAATTATGTTCATTTTTAGAACTCAAAATTTTCAAATCATTTTGACATGAAATGACATTGGTTTAGTATTATTTAGTACAGAAAAATCATCTACCAAATATATGGTATTTAAACACGTTTGTTTTATTTTTTGCTGCAGTGACACAGTTATGTTAAAATACATGAAGTTACGCACGATGCCGTAAATTGTTTACTATAATCGTACGAACCATACGATTCCATTTAAGTTACTCGCGGGCGTAGCTCATGCATGTGTTAGAGAGATATTGGTAATTTTAAACTTTGTAGCTTTAGAAGTAGAGCTTATATTTAAGTTACACCTACGTTTTCTTTTGATTTGTGGGAGTTACAGAAGCTGGTGTGCGTTTTAGACTGACTGCATTTCCGAAGGACTGTTATCTCCATACCCCACCATTCTTCAACTACGTGTTTTTGTCGTTGACATACCAAACATATAGGGAAGAGCAGCATGTCGATATGTTTACTTCAATTTGAGTTTATTGATGCAATATTCAAGGTTTGGAAGTCCCCTATTGCATCATGGAACACGAGTATTATTGAATTTCAATGAACGATCGTAACACTTTGTTCACAAACAACTCTATTTAGTCGTAGTAAATACATGTAAGTCATGAACGCGTTATTTCCAAAAGGAATTGTTATTCATACAGAGTGGCAGAAGCAGAGTGCAGAGTGGCTATTCGGAATTTTTAGAAAGTCGACGTTAAGTAACGCTACGTCCCTACGGCAGGGTCCGAACCCGTAACCAGTCAATTAAGTCTGAATGGTGGTACATTTAACCGTCTCTTTCACTCTTAGGTAAAGATTCCGAACACAAGCGCCACTTGACAATGATTCATGTTTAAATTCCATACCTGCGATTGATAACAGCAAAAAAAGCAGTGAATGGCACAATATTCTTAAGAACTACTTACGAACTACAGATTTTAGTATATAAGCGATGTGACGGCTAAAATCATTGCTAACGCTAAAATAACTTTCTCAGGAATTTCCGATAATGTAATATTTTAAATTATGTATGTATAAACATACAAATAACTGGGAACCATAAAATAACGGAATACTAAACTATGTGCATTTCTATTTAAATAAATTCTTATTCAATGCATGTCAATCGGAACCGCTACGACTCGTTTTCGTTTATACTTTATAGTTATTTAAAATACTTATGCGTAATACTTTATTTGATCCGTGCCGCCCTAAGGTGTAATTATAGTAAAGTATTTTAACCGGAAATAAATTTATATATAAATCAGGCTTAATTTTATATTATTGATGGCAATCAAAGGAAATAACATTACGCACAAAGCGTTATCGTATTTTATATATCCATTAGTTATAATTTCAAGTTTACATACATTTATATGAAAAGAATATAAATTAACAAGCACAGCAAAAATCTCTCTATAATAAATTTTTTAGTATATATTATTTTAATAATTATCATTATTAGAAGCTGTTTATCGCTTTGTGCTAAATTCGCTTATTAAATTCATAATATGCTATGCATACTATGCTTAGTAACATGACAAAATGTTGCTTCCTTTTATAGTAAGGTATATGTTAGAATCTAGGAATTTGTAAATATCAGTAGGTACATATGTACGTAGTACTAATAATTAATGACTTCAATTCTTAGTGACTTTTAAATACTGTTAAAGAATGTCGTTACATTTTCTCGCTTTTAAAATAAAAGGGCTTAAATTAACTCACACTCGAAACAGTTTAGGTAATCGCTTTAGGAACTCACAATAAGACAAGAATGTCCAGAATCAAGATATCTTCCTCGTGTTTCGTAGATATTAACAAATTGTTTATATTTCTTTCTATATTTATTTTTATTTAAATAATATATAGTATTTTACCATTCTTTTCAAAGTAAAAGTACAAATATAAGAATATAATTGTAAAAAAAAATAAAATGTATATAGCAAATTTGGCCTGTAACTTATTTTTATGTATGAATGAACATTCAATATAGAAATTTGGAAATGTTATAAAAATAAAATTGAAATGATCTTAATAGAATGAGAAATGTCGGCTTTAAAAAGTCTGAAAATAAAACTAGTGAATATTTTATCTCCAAATATTTGAGGGCACTGTCTAATGGAATGCAATCAAAAGTTAAGCAGGCATATGAAGTTTGAAATTCCTAAGTGTATGTTTTAGTGGTAGGGCGTAGATGCGGGCGGGCGGTGTGAGGCGCGGGCGCGGTGCCGGGCGTCGACTCACGCGCACCACACTGAGTAAACATAACAGATACACGACTCGGATGCGCCGCCGCTACCGCTGCTTGCACTTGTCCTATATTCACAATGAGGGGGATAAAAATACTCTATTATTTTGTGTGTTAAATCTAATTATACTGCTTGCGTTACACAATTCTCAATAAAATACGAACAAATCTATTTTACAATAACATGATAAATCATTAATTATTATATTTTTCATTTTATATTGTAATAAAATAACAGTTTATTTTATTATATTCAATATCCCTATTAAGATGTTAAAATAATAAACACATACTAAAGATTTGAATTTGATTGAACAAATATTTGTTTACTATATATGTTTGTACCTTTCTTGATAAACTTCATCGTCTCTACTGTTTTCTATTTCTAAATCTTTTATATGTACAGGACTATAGCTTCACTATTATAAAAGGATGAATGTACTCATAGCTTTTATTATACACTTAAATAGAGACCAACATAATTATTAGAGGAAGCATGTCAATCCCTTTTGTATGAAATACCACTTCTCTTTATTTCGGAATGTTTTGAACAAATATTACTCCTTTGAGTCTATTACGTTAATATGAGAGTAGCGAGTTAGTATGCTTGTACATACATCTCATTCAAACTTATACCAAAAAAGGTGGAAACTTCATCAATGAATTCTTTGGTAATAACATACGCCTTATATTTATACATTGAAATCTAAATAATGAATGAATACTGTCATGTTTATTTAGTATAATTATACTGATAATTATTAATACTCTAAAAAAAAAAATAAGATTAGAATATGAATATTCCAAAAAATGAACAAAGTTCATTCCTAAGTAATAGATACACCATAAATAAATATAATTAGAATATAGAAGCTAATATATTTATCTGTTTTAAAATATCATTTTTCGATAGCAATTAATTGAATTTATTCCAACAGATCAGATCAGATTGTAATTATAAAAATAAATATACAAAATAAAAAGCTCGTCTGAGAATAAGTAAAGCATGCCAGAAAGTTAATATCGGAAGGCAGCTGTAAAACTCAAATGTTCATATTACTTTTTTATGTCTATATTAACGATAAAATATCTTTTTCAATGCAAAGCTCATAGTAAATACATCGCGTGTATATTTTATTATCCAGTACAAGTACTCTAACGTATTACATTAAAAACGCGTGTAGTAATAAAATATATTAAAATAAAAGCTTATTTTACAAGAAAAACCTTATGACGAAATAGTCAAATATCAAAAGTACGTTTACGCGTTCTCATTAATTCGGTATAGAGAATAATAAATATTGAGTATCTAATGGTGTGCGGTTGATTCTTGACGACAAGGCATTGGGGGGGCGAGGTAAGGCAAGGTGCAGTGTTACGGCAATGAATGAAGAGGTACCAGAAATGCAACCTAAATACCGCACATTCTTCGAGTCCCCGCCGTCGCCGCCACGTGTGTTGCCGCTTTTACCTACCGCTGCTACAGTCCGAAATCGAAATAATATGTTTGAATTATCCCAGCATACACACATTACAATTAGCAAATAGACAAATACAATATGCTTATATAGCTTTATATGCTTATTTTATATTTACGTTTCTAATAAAATACAATAAATAAAATAGTTTTGGTCAATTTAGTTAGAGCTTTTTAAATTTGTTTCGAATATTTCTGCCAATTATACAATTAAACTATCTTCAAATATTCATTTATTTTATGAATACATGCTTAAAATCTAATATAACGTATACGTTCGTTTCGTGCGTTTAATATAATTTAAGTGTATTATTCTATATCTGATAGGTTTTTTTTTCATTATATTTTCTTGTTATTTGCGATTATTAGTCATATTATTAGTCATATATTTCTGGAATTTCTTTGATAAACATAAATTTCCGGAAATACATACGTAGATTAGTCATCGTTTTAAGATTCACAAAATTTTTTATTACAAGGAATTTAATTTCTAGATATTTATTCACAAATTGATTATAAAATTCCTATGATATTAATTAAAATATTAATCCTTTAAAAATGAGGTCTTCAACTTTAACAAGCATAGTGATATCAACGCATAAAAAGAAGAGTCCATTCTTTCATTCGGTTCCCACGTTATTTTTTGTTAAGGAGCCGATAAGGGGAATAGTATACCCTTTCTTAGTCCTGTAAATGATCATGGTCCCTTATTTATTGCTAATAGATTTCCGAACGGTAAAATGTCTAAATATGTGTGCTTTTAAAGAGGGGACGATTCACTTAATGCAATCACACGACTAGTCAAATGTGTACTGTTTTGAAATTCAATTACAACTTTCTCCAAATTCCTTCAGGTGGCTTTAATTAATTAATGTTTTAAAAAATAAAATAGATAAGCATATGACAAACATGGAAAATGCAATCGTTAGCTCCATTATATATGCATGTGTTGGCCTACTTTACTAATTGCTTATCAGTTATTACATTATTACGATACTTAGTACAAAAGTTACTAGTAGTAGTACTGTTTGGATAGTTAAGACAATATTTTTTGGATACACATATTTGGTATATCTATAATATTCTGCTATGTCTTTCAAAATTTAACAAAAGATTGTCTTTTTATAGGTGCAGGGGGCACAAGTGGCAGCGGTGTGATAGGCGTGACGCGGCGAGGTCGCTGCAAATGGTTTAATGTGGCTAAAGGCTGGGGTTTTGTTACACCTGAAGATGGTGGCCAAGATGTCTTCGTTCATCAGGTTTATTATATCAAATATTTAAAATTTCAATAAGTTGTCGAAGTATTAGTAGAAAATATCTGTGAATTTAAATTGTTATTACATTTTATTTTATAATCATAAATACTAAAAAGACATTTTGCAAGTGTAAAGTTCATTGAGTCGAATTAATTTCATAATTAAGATTTCGTAATATTTTTTGCAGTATTGGAATATTTTTTGTGTTTTGTACAAATATATTCATTGAGAATATCCTACGTATCTAGCGAGTGAACTGATATCGTGCTTGTTTGTTTGTTCCCCTTATCAACTCCGGATGTTTTTTCTATACATTTGTGCCACCAAATTTGTACTTCGGCCCTTCATAGTACTGTTGGTGTTAAATTTATTCACTAACATTTTTCACATATATTCTAATGTTTTCCTGGTAACTTTTACAATAAGCTTAACGTAAAACAAAAAAGTTCTACTGAAACCAACCTAGTTTATCGGCATAATTTAATTAGTATAATATACTTTTTATTGATACACCTTAGTATTATAATAAAAAACTCAACATGCACACTATATATTCAAATTCACATACACACACACACACACACACACACACACACACACACACACACACACACACACACACACGCAACACATACACGTACCTTGAATATGCATGACCACTGACCAGTCTTAATATACACAATGTTAACTACTGTACCTATGTTTGTATTTATTAAAAAAATAATTGCTTCATGCTATTTCTCGCATATAGCAGGGTAGACAGGGGGAGCCTAGTGTTAAGACACTCCGTTACTCATTTTCTGACTAATTTTTGAGACATGTTAGGTGGTGGAATTCAACGCCTTTTGTTTGTATTTATATAGTGGTCATTTCTCTAGCAAACTATCAATTTACCGACATAGTATCGGTAAATATTGATACTTAGCACCCATAGTGCATACCTATATTATTATCTCCTCTACGAGTAAGAGGCTGGCGCCTAATAACACAATCTATTTACCTTAATTACAAAAAAAAAGATTCATCAAAATAATACTCATCTTTGGCGGAATTAATCGCCATACATACACACAAAAATCAATTGAATTGCATATCTTCCTTTTCGAAGTAGGTTAAACGACAAAGCTATGTTTTATCTGTAGCTTCTATTGGAAGAATATCCAATATTGCATCATGTCTAAACTAAATTGCCAATCAGCGTCAAAGTTTTATCTACATATATGAAATATTAAGAAGATAAAATGTACCATATACATATTCCATTCTTGTTTCAAAGTCAGAACGATTAAAAAAGAAGATTTATATTTACAATATGTGAACAGGATAATAGAGTAATTACGAGAACATCGATAATATTCGATCTGATATAAAAAAAAAAAAGTATTTGTGCAGTTAGAGCGGGCGAAGCCGCAGGTAGTTTGCTAGTTTATAATAAAATTTGAATAAAGTAGGCTAAAATCTAAGCCTGTGCCTTTGTAAACTTAGTTTAGTACAAGAACCCATGTTTAACTCTTTTACGTTTTTTTTAAATATAAGTATTTTTCTTATAAATACGTTATTGTCTAATGTGTAAATTATTTATTTATTGTATTATTTTATTTCAGAGTGTCATAAAAATGCCTGGATTTAGATCATTGGGTGATGAAGAAATGGTAGAGTTCGAATGCAAAGAGTCGGACAAGGGATTGGAAGCGACACGCGTTTCTGGACCATCTTCAGTAGACTGCCAGGGCTCACATCGACGCCCTTTGTCGAAAAAACGTTTCAGGAAGATACGGTATAAGCCATATTGTTAAAAAGTTAATAAAATAATTAAAAAATTTTCAAATATAATTAAAACATATTTTTAAAATAGTGAAAATTGTAAAAAATAATGCTTTACTTGCAGTAGGGCAAAGTCTCACTGCTCCTAATTGACGGGATGTGGGAATGAATATGAATATATTCACTTCCTCTCTCTGTTAAGATGAAGCGTGGCGTTGAATTCACTCTATATACAACATTTAGAATTGTGGCGGAAAGTAGAGAAAGGAGTGCCTCGATACAGTTTTGTACGGGATGCAGCGTGAAGTTGATTTATTTTTACTTTTTTTTATTTATTTAATGTAAACAAAATATCACAGATAAAATTTAATTGAAGCCGGGAATAATAAAAAATATGTATTAATATCTAATAATTAACTTTAGTTGAGTACTTAAAAAGCACAAAGTATTTACTAGATAAGTATATAGTTATATAGTTGACGCGATTTGTAAAATGTGGGTTTTTTAGTTGTTACAATTGCGGTGAGTTTGCCAACCATATAGCTGCCAAGTGCGGCATGGGCCCACAACCAAAGAGATGCCATAATTGTAAAAGTGAAGATCATCTGATTGCTGACTGTCCAATAAAGGTAGTAAATAAAATTAATATTTAATTTGTTACTCAATAGAAAATCGTTTATGTAAATATAGTTATAATAAATTTAATTTAAGAAGTATTCCATTACAGTAGACCTATGTTACGTAAGCTATTTATCTTATTATCAACTTTTAATTACGTGATGAGAGCCATAGTCTCATAATTCTCGAAATTCATTAAAATATTTTTATTAATTGTGCTGTAAGTTATCTTATATTAAATGAAAATATTTTAACCTTTATAAAAATAAATTATAGGTGGAGACCAAGAAGGAAGACTCACAATCCAAAAATTCTAACAGTTCACAGGGAAGTATGCAAGGCAGCCCTCCACAGCAGTAATCTGTAACATTTTTCGTTTATGTTTGCAATTTTTACCTTATTACATATAGAATTATAACGGCGCCATTACTCAAGAATGATGACAACCTTTAATAAGTATAAGAAATTAATTAGTTTTAAACTATCTACCTCGTTTTTACAACAACCAAACTTTATACATGTTTTAATACAAGACTGATCAGTATGTAAACCATAAAGTACAAAAATATTTTACTATAAGATATTTTGTTTTAAGTTTGCAAATGTAACGTAGTACAAATTTTATGTGTTCGCGTGTTCGATTTCTATATTATTACATAATATTGTATACCCAAAGTTGTGTGTGTTTGTATGATTATTATTAATTTTGTTGCTATATTCTATTACAGTGGACTTAAAGTTATATTTTAGTTTAAAGTTACTTTAAGTTAGAGTATATTATAAGTTTATAATGTGAAAGAAGTGTAACTTTATATGGCTCTTTATACAACAAAGGTAATATCGAAAAATGTTTCCGGTATACATTTAAACAAACAGTAAACTTGTTTTTTTGAACTTCTGCGCAATAAGATCGGAGGACCAGCTGGGTATGATATGAATAAAACAAGATTTTTTTAAATATGTACAAATGTATGTATAACAAATACTTAATCCAAAGTTTAAGCAGTATGTGATTAAGTTCAATCACCTTGCCGATGCAATAAATCTTCCCCTAAAGTGTACATGAAGTAAATTAAATATGGGAGAGTTAAAATGTAGAGTCAGTAGAGTGCAACTTTATGTGCCAAAGTGGAAAATGCTATTGCAATAATTTTCTTATGTTAGATTTTAAACTATTATGTCAATTAAATACAAGCTCGACCTATTTATTTGATAATATTTTCATAAGAAAAAATTATTTCTTGTCGTAAATAAAAATAAGTACTTAAATCAACACAAACAATAAAATTAGTGATATTTTAACGGCGGTGTTTCATCTAAATGTTATATTTGCCAGTTCTGAAATAGCCTAAATCCATAGATTTTTTATACTTTTAGCATGTCATTAGTAAAGTGTTACTAATATATTGTAAACTATTAATGTATGCTAAATTTACAAGAATTCTACAATTCTTGTAAAATTTTAGCATACAATAAAGTTTTGCATTTCACTTTGAAACAACCAATTCTGCATTTTACTTTAAAAATAGCCTAAGTAGCCTAAGTAAAAATAATATCTACCTCAAAATAAAAGGATTACCTCATTTTATTTTTATATAATAATAATGATGATGGATGATGGATGATGGATTAAATATATGAAAAAACATTATTGATCATCTGCATTTGTTAACTATACTATTTATACATAATCGTTACGTAGAAATGTTGAACAAAATATAGAGCCTTATTTTTATATTGTATACTTACTATGTGCGAAATAGGACATAAGGCCAAATAAAGCCAAAATAAAATAAAACTACACATGATGTAACATGTGTATTTTAAAAGTTTAATTTCTTTTAAGTAAAGTTTATAAGTTACATTATTACTACCTACTCTTAAATTGTCATGTCTCTATCGCAGCTTTTAAGTTTATCACTGCTACTGCTAATGTACAGGAAGTAACAAAATGAATTAAATAAAATTTAAGTAAGACAGTTGCACCATACATTTTGGACACGAACACAAAGAAAAGTAATAATGTAGACTGTACATGGATTCTATCATATTAAATGTCTACTAATTTACATATCTGTAACAGCATTTATCAAGGTGCAGAAGATGAGGTATTTGCGCAACTGAAAGAAAGTCAGTCATACTCAACGTTACGATTTTGAAGTTTAATAAGCAATACTACATAAACAATTTGAAATTAGGTATTACAAATACGGGTTTCTTAATTTTAAGACTAGACGTAGAAGTAGACTTTAATGTAACTATTTATAAGTTTTTTTTTTTTAAAGACTATTTGAAATCATCTACCTCATAATTTAACAAAATTTAGAGTTTATTGATAAGTTAATATTATAATATTATACAAATTCTGAATATTATTTTCATTTTGTCGTCGAATGCTAAATAATGAAAAGTTTTGTATTTCTTATGTTTAGAGTTTAAATTTTGTTTTTTTTTTATTTTTCAAAGAAAAATAAAGTACAAAATGTAACCTAGCATTTTCATTTCAACTTCGTTATATAACAACATTGACATTTTGACAGTTGACATGAAATTATTGTCAATTCTTTTGTTAATTTTGAGTGTTCTACAGGTTCAGAATGTAACTCGTACCTAATTTTTTTTGAATGAAAAGGTTGTTGTAGTAGGACTATTGATCTGACTCGGCACATCACACTTTGGCCGAATGCCCCGCATGGGCCCCATAACGCTGGGCTTTGATGACTGTAGTGGGTGGTGACCTCTCTCTTTCCAATGTGGTAGGGGCCATGCTGGATTGTGAGAGAAGCTGGTCTGCGATGGTCTCCTTCTGCGAATCTGTTGTCGGATTGAAGGAGGCCGCGGAGCGGGCACGTGAGTCCAGTGCAAATGTAGACCCTCTCCGCCGCCGGAGGTCAAGGAGATGGAGAAGGCACTTTCAAGAAGTCCAACTCCCCCTACCCTAGAGTGGATACTACGGGATTCTTGTGATCCTCCTCTTCCAAGTCGTGGAGGCTCCAGATACCCTTGAAACCTCAGAGAACCGTAAAGACGATGGTGGCTCGTAGCAGGCGGGCCTGTCACCGAGACGACGTAGTAGAATGCTCAACCGATCCTACGGCGTCTCACAGAGGTGAAGAGGGTTCCGCTGGGTTTTAGTGGGTAGTATCGAGTACTGTACTGTACCGATGAGTCCCACAGTACCACCCAACCCATCAAATGGGTGGTCTGCGTAAAAGGCATTTCCCAGCGAAAAAAAAAAAAAAAAAAAATGTAGGACTATTTATCTGCACTTTGAAGGCTGAGAAGCAAGAAGAAGTTGGTCTTCCACCGAGGTGCTGTAGTGGCATGCGCAAGCGATCCTGCAGCGTCTCATATATGTAAGTGGAGAGGTTGGGTCAGGTTCGATAAGTCCCATAGTACCATCCAACTGTCTGGCACGATTGTCTTACTCATGGTCTGCGTAAAAGCATTTCCCAGCGACAAAAAAGAAAAGAATAAGGACTATTGGTCTGACATAATTGAATATTACTGTACATTTCGCTGTTATCAACAAAACAAAACAAATGCTGGAAAATCTATAATGTTTTTAAATTTACATATTTGATGTAGATTTAGATATTTGATGTTTATTTAGAATCTTCATCAAATATCTAAATTTAAAAACATTATACATTTTCCAGCATTTGTTTTGTTTTGTTGCAATGCTGCAATCAGCACAACAATGTTATATGCTTAATGATGTACACAAGTCGTTATGGGGT
The DNA here is from genome assembly GCA_037127375.1 of Dione juno. Classification (NCBI taxonomy): domain Eukaryota; kingdom Metazoa; phylum Arthropoda; class Insecta; order Lepidoptera; family Nymphalidae; genus Dione; species Dione juno. The sequence goes on from JAXRJS010000048.1 coordinate 388,391, forward strand.
AGTAGGGTAGGGTAGGGTAGTGAGGCAGTCACTAATTCTAAAAGCTATAGATGTGGTTGAACTATAGCATTTCGAATGTCGCTCACACGGTAACACGAAACAAATTCCGCCATTTTATCCACGTTGAACAAAGTAACTATATTAGTATCCCCCATGTCACTGATATGTCTGAAATAACGTTGTACATAATGTTGGAAAATAATATTGAGACTGACTAAGCTACTAAGTAACTGGACGATGTTGCTACAACAACAAATGTTGTTGTTACAGTTGTTGTTCAATATCTATCATGTGATTATGTAAATAAGATGAGTCTTCAACATTATAAGGAATTTATCAACTACAAGCACTAGTAACTAGCAAACTAAATTCATACCATCAGTACATGGAATATATATATATATATATTCTTTATTTCATTAAGAAGAAGCCTATATTGAGGTTATCCGAGATATGTACAACGACTCCGCTTCAGTGGTTAGGACCGCTGTTGGCGACACCAAGCCCTTCCCGATTACTGTAGGGGTTCACCAGGGCTCAGCTCTTAGTCCGTTCTTATTCAATGTAGTGCTGGATACTGTCTCGGCTCACATCCAATGCCAGCCCCCGTGGCTGATGATGTATGCCGATGACATAGTACTCATCGACGAGAACCGACTGATGCTGGAGCGTAAAGTGAACGCCTGGAAGGGTGCGCTTGAGAACGGTGGTCTCAAACTGAATGTGTCGAAGACCGAGTACATGGCTTGCGGGAACCCGGACTCGAGCACCATCCATATCGGGCCTGAGCCAGCCGTTAAGTCGGAGAAGTTCAGGTACCTTGGAGCCGTTATGTATGAGTCCGGAGGCATCGACCACGACATCCATGCCCGTATAAACGCTGCCTGGGCCAAATGGCGGGAGGTCACTGGTGTAGTCTGTGATAGCAGAATACCGCACAAGCTCAAGGGACTGATATACAAGAGCATTATCCGACCGGTTCTTTTATACGGCAGCGAATGTTGGCCAACATTATCTCGGCACACTCAGGAGCTTCACGTCACGGAGATGAAGATGCTGAGATGGATGTGTGGCGTTACGCGGTCCGACCGCATACGCAACACATTCATTCGAGGTAGTCTTGGGGTCCGTGACGTAGCGGATAAGCTCCAAGAGCGTCGCCTGAGATGGTATGGCCATGTTATGCGCCGATCTGAGAACTATGTCGGAAGGAAGTGCCTTGACATGTCTGTCCCTGGAGTTAGACCACCCGGACGCCCAAGGAAGCGATGGCTGGATGTCGTGACACAAGACATGAGAGCCAATAGATTGTCCACTGAGGATGTTAAAGACCGTGCAAAGTGGAGTAGTTAGGACCGGCTTAGTCGGAAGGCAGACCCTGGCAAAAGCCGGGACTAATGCCAGGAAGAAGAAGAAGAAGAAGATTCTTTATTTCATTAAGAAAATACATAAGATGCATCGACATAAATAAACGCAAGGGTGGATTTATCTCTATAAGAGATTTCTTCCAGCTAACCTGTAAAAGTGCGAGAACACAACTACAGCTTAAACATATAGATACACGTAACGAGACATACAACATATATACAAATACAATGAAATATATAATATATTACAAAATATAAGTATATATAAACACACGTATAAACATAATATAAACGAAACATAGTTACATTAATGATATTATCGGATATTGTTTAATTCATTAATTAAATGTCTTGATTCAATGTTGGTGTGGCTTAAAGAATTCAGTTATTTATTAAAGGGATATTGTTATATGAATAAATAGAAAATAACTTATGTTTTTAATGTTTTATGTCTTTAACTTATTTAATGAAGATTTAATATCTTTGCTTATATAAAATTACTAATAACAACAAATCTTTAGGTAATATAATTATATTTTTATTTGGAAACATACGAACAATATGTACTTGATCTATAACTTTCATACTTTTTGAATAAATAATAAACACTTAATAAAATGAAGTCAATTTTAGAGCACATAAAATAATTGTTCTATTTATTTAAAAAAATTAGATATGAATATTCCAAAAGTATAAAATTATTTCACTTTTAGGCTTTTAATAGTTTAAATTTTAAATACACATAAACATCAGACTAAATCAAATAAATAACTAAATTATAAATGATTTTATTATAGATTCATATAATGGAAAGAGTTCGTCACAGTCCTTGGGGACCGTGGAGGCGGCTGACGGCAAGAGATGTCACGTTTTTCAGGCAAGCTAAGAGAAGATGGGCGCCGGAGGATGCAGCAGTGCGGGGCCCCTCGCGCTACCCACCCGCCCTGGCTTCCCCGCCTCCCCGCGCCCCTCGCTGACGTAACGCTGCCGTGTCCGCCCGCCCTAGTGTGTGCCGCGCCGCGCTCCGACCGACCGGGCATCACTCACGCGCCCACCAATCTTTAGTGCAAATCATTTGACGTTTCACTTTCTGGACATCAGATTCGGTATCGAGCTCTGTTAAAAGGTGGATAACGAAGCTGTACACGTGCTCATGTGCTTTCTCCTATTTTAGGATTACTTTAACCCTCGTACCGGATGCATCGATATCATTCCTCAATAAGTTCTCGTTAACAGCGTTGCAAAATCTCCTTTTCAGCGCCGTTTAGAGTCTTAGCATATCGATTAATGTTTTTAGGTTTCGGGTAATAATTATGTGAATAGAAAATTTTACTTAAAGGTAAAAATCATGTTCGCTTAAGATATATCTGTCAGGAAGGAAAGTGACTATAGCGGCTTGAACGATTTAAAGTATCATCGCATCAGCAGCACAAACTATTTCTTTTAATAGAGCTATCAGTCAGTAATGCAATTATTTCAAGCTGAATTTCTGATTGAATTAGGTTATGTAGCAATGTAACGTCATATAGTTAGTTATGTATGTAGCAGTTTATGTAATAGATAATAGAGCAAAGCTAAGTAATAAAACTTTCTTATGTCTAATATAATGCAGAATTTGCTTGTAAATTAATAATTTGCTTCAGATTACGTATTCATTATCCTACTGATACAGATATATCTTAACGAAATGTAAATCGACATGCAATGTGTACATATGTAGATCGTGGATGATTTCAAAAAAATATATATTTGGAAAATAAAATTGGCATTAATGCTCTTATGGTAAGTTACATGTCAGATCCAAATGTAGGTAGTTGACGACAGTGCTTTTTAGTTTTTAGAAGCATTACTTATCTTATGTATACTTCAAGCAGAAAAAATGCATTTAATTGTTCTTTCATTCAGTAATCATTCACAACCATGGTACCGTAGTTCGATAGGAGCAGCGTACAAATGGCATTCATTTTAGATTGAATGATAGTATCATAATAGGAACATAAAAATATTTTTCCCCTCAAAGATAAATGATATCGTTGAGGAGGAAATTAGTTGAATGTTAGTGTAAGCATGGAGAACATAGGTACTTTGTAGTGTTAGTACTGCCATCGATCATAAAATATTTTCATAACATATATTTGAAACTTTATTTAAGAATTGGAACTAATGTTTTAAATTGAGGAGTTTTTATCAGCATCAGGTAATGAATGTATCCTATAGAGTACGCGGTCAGGCTCTTTCTATCATTTCTATTTTTAGGGTGCAGTTTTGTTCGCATGGATGTTCTGCGCATCTGGCTATATTTTTATAAAGTAAAATAAATTGGTTAAACAACAAAAAACTTGTCAAGATATATTTCATAATTCTACAACACTTATAGAAAATAATATAATAGTTTTATATGAATTTTAAACGTCGCGTCGGCAAAACTGTAGTCTATAGTAAAAATTATAATTAATTTACAGTTATGGGATTATTTATAATAACATTTCCTTACACAAAACTGTGTTGATTCTTCTTTTTAAACTTGGTTAAACGTAATACAGTTTATAAATAAAGTAAAATAAAAAATAATGGATGAAATAGATTAATATAACTATTTTATCAATTTTATAATATAACAATTTACGTTCATTAAATATATGTTCAAATGTAAGAAGTTAATTTAACTTCAAAGGTCTAAACTACTACACAAGCCTTCTAAGTGCAATTTAGGTTGAAAGAAAGCGGGCACGTGTAAGAAAAGACCTTATTTCATATATTTAATGAGTCAATGCATCGAGCAAAACGAGCTCGCGCTGGCAAAAGCTCTTCGCTAACGCCTTTATGAAAATAGAGGAAATAATTATAAATAAGTAATAAATTTTTTTTACATATTTATAATAAAAAAAGGGATATGAAAGAAATGATTTTCGATTACAGACATGACTATGTATACTACATAGGTAAAAAACTAAAATATTTAGTTAAATATAATTCATAATATAAATATGCGACTAGGGCGTGATTGACTGAAAGTGGTGGTTTAATATAATTTATAAATTAATTTATTAATCAAACTTTACTCACATATATGACTATGAATGTCTCAAAAATTAAGCGGGAAATGGACTACTTGTGGCAAAAAACTGTACTTTTAATAAAATAAACGATCGCATCTGGGCATCAAATAATTTTTCTTTTAATTACAAATACATACATAAATTAAAAAATATTTTTTTTATATATGTATGTATTGTTAATTTTACACAAAGTCTATAAGTTGATAATCTGAAAGCAACGTCATGCTATTAATTTATTTTATTTACCCACGACGGAACGGAGACGGTACATGCGTTTGGGGTGAGAGGATGTTTGTTTGTCAAACCTATTTATCTCCTAAAACTACTGGTCTGATTTTAATACAGTTTTTAGTGATGACTTTTTATTTAATTGGAGCAAGTTCTTAGATAAGTGACACAGTAACATCTCACCAGGGGGCACTGCAGTAAATATTTGTTAGTGCAAACCAATAACGACGATCAAGATTTAGAAAACCAACATTTTTTACTAACTTGTATAAAGTAAGGGTTAGCGGAATCTTAAACTAAGAATTTGACAATCAGTGGCTATTAATGTGTATAAAAATATACAAGCCTTTATTGAGAAACAATTTATATATGACTCTTTAGAAATATTTACTTTCTTATTATTTCGTGCTTATTAAGAAGAATTCAAAAAGTTTTAGAAGAGGAATTCGATACTTCAAGAAACAAATGCCTAGTACTATGTTCAAAGACCGTATTATAATAAATTTTATTAAACTTAAAGACAAAAGTAAATTAAAATCTCTGACAAATGTAACTAAGATATTTATATTTCACTATATTTATATATCTCACTAGTAAGTATAATTTTTAAACTTGATTATCAAATAAATATCAACAAAACGAAGCTAAAATAATGAATATGAATGAATAAATAATTACTTTGATTTATCTAATCTATATTTTGAAAGCTAATAAATGACTGCATTTAGTATTTTTATTTTAAATTTTCTTTATTCACACACACTCCGTACTTTTAGTTACAAATTTTAACAAGTATTTTTTCAATATTATTTATTTTCTTTGACTCACTCCAAACTAGACTGACTGATAATTTTATTACTTTTTAATTAGTTTAGTATTATATGTATATTTTTATGTAGATATGAAAAAGAAATTGCCAACACACTTAAAATTATTTGAAACTAAACATACAGAAATCAATACCAAATGGAAACCTACGATATTCGTCTACCAAAAATTTATTGAAAGGCTCCCTATAAATCTGGAGTACGTGTTCTTCTATAAATTATTTAACATCGGTGGTAATGGATTATTTAAATTTCGTATTAAGCTATACAGATCTGTATATGTACACTAGCCACCTGATCGCGTCTTCGTCCACTTAAGTAAACTCAATCGCGTTCGTTTTGAAATGTTGTACCTACGTCATCACTTTGCAATTCTTCGATTTCCCGGATTTATATTTTTTCGGATCACTCTGTATGCTATCGATTTTTTTTGTATACACTGTTATTCTTTGGCTAGTCCTGACAAATATGTAATAAGTTCGATTTTTAATGTCGATAATGTTTAAAATATTGTTAAAATTAAATAGTATTTTTTATTTATCTTTTTACGAAAACTGCTGTCACATCAAAATTCATCAATTTTTGTCCAGTAGTCTTTGCGTGATTCACGAATTAATAATAAAAAAACATACCGACAAAAGCTGAACTGAGTGGTTTTTTATCCATCATCTATATATTAAGATACCCAATTAATATATCTTTAAAATGTTATATCATTTATATATAGAATTGACTTTTCTATCCTCCTATTATATGTAGTTAATAAGTCTGTAAAGTTGCATTAAATAATTATTACCTTGCCTCATTTCTTTGGATAAGCGAACAGAGCTTCGTGAAAGATCTCACAGCTCTCCAATTACTTGCACAGATATAGAATCATATAACTAAAACATAAAATCATAAAATTAAAATACTTAAAATACAAATCGACCAAAATCGATTTCATAATTAAATATAAATATGTGTTTGAGAAGGATGTTTGTTTCGTGAGATCGTTGAAATGAAATGGACAGAGAGTCGTATCAGTGCCGCTTAAAGAATTAACGATGTGCTGTCTATGTTAACGCGTCGGCGGAACGATAACACAGCTGTATGTTGGTACATAATGCAGTGATGGTACCAACATTGTTATACGGTAGCTTGTATACGGCTGAAGAATGAATATCTTGCTTAGCAAATCATTTCGAGAATAGTAGATTAGATGAAAGCATTTACTATCATAAAAGTACTGGAATCTTGAATATTATTCCGAGAAGGACAAAAAACTACAAAATAAGTTTTTAATGATATAGTAATTTTTTTACTTTGTTATACCTTTTTATATTAAAATTTGTTCCTCATGTAATAGTAATATTTTTTACATTAACGCTTTAAGGATGCTTTTAATGGAGTATGAAAGGTATGGCTACATTTTCAACACTTATTTTATACGACTTGTTCTTAGTCTAAAATGTTATAATTGGTTGGACTCCTTTTAAATATTATATAGGTATCTTGTTATTTAATTTATTTAAAAAATAGTAAAATGTAAAATGTATTGCATGTTTATATAGAATTGTTGTCTGTACTGTTCGATATGTGTATGTATTTTTTTTTCTCTGCACTAAATATTGTTTGCTAAATATGAAATAGCAGTGCCTCCTTTGGACTTTTTATAATCAACAAAATTTATAATAAAAAAGTAATATAGTTATTTAGCCCTATACAATTCATGTTTGGCGTATTGTATTGATTATTGGGTCAATTCTATTTTAGTCGCAATAAGTTAGGCGATGGCAGAAGGAGTGCACTGGCAAAACGATACAAGCAAGAGTTTCACTAACCTACAGCCGTGTTATTTGTGATGAGATCAATTTAAGTGAATATATATGACTTGAAACTCCTACGAGGAAGGAAAAAAAGAACGTTTCACAGTTGAATGTTCACATGTATTTGCCGAACAAAGTCTACGTGAACAAAGTTAAATTTATAATGCAGTACCTAGTATAAAGACTAGAAAAATATGAATTACCTATATACCTATAGATAATATTATAATAAAATAAATCTGAAATTATCGTTTTTAGCAAAATACGTTACATATAATTAATCCCTTGTTGCAATATATTTCGTAGTTCGATAAATGTACAGAAAAAAATTATAAATATCACAAAAATTTAATAATTTAGTTTAATATTATTTTATTTACTTTTAATAGCTCCAATTTTATCAAAATGGGCATCCAACTTGATTGCCGTCATCATTATTACAATATAAATTGTGAGACGTATCCCATAAACACGGAAATTTTTTATAAAGTTCTACAACTTTAATAATTAATGTTTTACCTGAACGTTTAGTAACGTGTGTATTGTTTATCTGTAGAATTACGACTGAGGTGCCGCATGGTGGTTAATAAGTTCAAATCCTTTTGGTTCGGAAAAAAAATAGTATTAATGATATATGGCGGAATGCTCAACACAGACGGCACCATATTCAATCGGATATTAATGATTTAATACTACTCGTGGGCATGCCAGAAGAGAAACACACAGCACGTTGTTTAATTAACACGATCTCGACATTGAGAACCCACCTAAAGTCTAAAAAGTGATTTAATAATAAAAATAATAAAAAATAATTTTATTTTTCCACATAACAAGAAAATTGGTTTTAAATTAGGGTAAATAGGTATTATTAACAGTTATGTGACACTGACGCTAGTATTAAGCTCTAAGCTTGTGTTACTAGTCGCCAGGCTCTCACTCACAAAAATTATTAAAATATAGGTATGCACCCATGATACTTTACATCAACTAAAGTGATTGGAGGAGTATTATGTTCAAGTATTTTTGACGTGTCCGCATGCAGTCGCACACTCTTTGGACACATACAAGACTACGCGAATATATAACACCAAAAAGGCAAACAATCGAAAATAAAACGGGTACAAAACGCTTGTATTCGTTTTTTTTTTAATATGCCTCCTCGAAGGTGTGGGCGATTTTACAATAGGATCCCAGAAAACGTCCGAGAATGTTTTACATAACAAATTAAAAGAATTGTGAAAAGGCGTTTATGTGTTAAAGGTTGATTTTATAAATGATACACGCCTTGGGAATGCTCGCTCCAGACTATTTCAAATGTATCATTGTCACTAAATAATGGTAAATTTGTAAATGGCTAAATTGGAAAAAAGGAGAAAAGGAAAGTCCCACTGAGTTTCTTACGCCGGTTCTTCTCAGGTAAAGTAAAAGATTTTGACATTCAAAAAATCAAACCATGTATACTTATTTTGAATAAAGTTATATGCATTTGAATTTATACACATCAATATAGGTCGTATTTCTTAATTCCAAACAAACAAAACGCCTTATGGACATTACGATAATCTATGCAATAAAACTAATATCTATATAAGAAAACAGTAAGAAAAAAGCTGATCCAGAGGTATTTTAAAAAACAATGAAATGCTGCCATAAATAATGATTGAACCCGATAACCACTTCCTAATTACATATAAAAACCAAGGATGTGGAACTCCTGAACACAGTACCACAGTACCAGTGTAGAACCGCAATAGAACATCAAGACTATAATAAACCAGAAAATGGTTCTTTAGTAAAAGTTGTCGAGTGGGCTGACATTTTTCGTTAAAATATGAAAATCCAAGATCTGAAACATTCATGAAGAACTGTTATGTTCAGTTAAACTACCTAAAATACGGTAATGGTGCCTTAACAACAATTGCTTAACGTGATGGATATTTTCTATTGTCATTTTGATATATATATATATATATATATATATATATATATATATATATATATATATATATATATATATATATATATATATATATATATATATATATATATATATATATATATATATATATATATATATATATATATATATATATATATATATATATATATATATATATATATATATATATATATATATATATATATATATATATATATATATATCAAGGATCTGGAAGACCTAATGTGGAACCAAAACAAATAAGCTAAACTAAAAAACAAGATAAAATATTTTTATTAATAATTATTGAGCGTAATGAGCTGAATGATAAGTGAATAATCGTGTAGTTCAGGAGGGCGAAGCCGTGGGCGGCTCGTTAGTATTACATAAAATTGACCTTAAAAAGTAACTAAATCTACTATTATTTCATTTGTCTGTCGGTACGGCCCGGCAGTATTGCACGAGAGCGCCTGTGCATTTAGATACTACTGAGGAATTAGTATGTAGTGTTTCTCCTTTTATCGAAATGATGAGAAATTAATTCATAAGCCTTTTGATAGTTATACAAAAAATCGGTCAAGTGTGAGTCGTATTCGCGCACCGAGGGCATCCGTACCAACTTTATGATTGTAGGTTTTCCGCTGAGTACAACTTATAAAAAATGACTAGCCTTAATTAAGCAAACATAAGCACTAGGTCAACGAGAAGTACCATATAGGTTTTCATACGTGGTGATTATCATACAAAAAGCAAATTAAGCATAAACTCATATCTTATGATTGCGTTGACTTAGAAGTTTCTATTGTTCTTTGTTCAAGGGATTTGATCTGGAATATCTGACTTGGATATTTGTTATTAATTTTAGCTTGATAGCACCACACAATTTTGAAAAGATGGTCTAGACAGATTGATAAACAGACAAAGAAATAGAAAAAAAGTGATCTCGAGTGTTTTTATTATTAGTTATACGGTGTCACTTTTTTTGCGATACGAAATCTTAAAAAAATACGAGATAACATATAATTATTACAATTAATATTATTAATTAAAATGTATCCATTAAAACACACTCCAGGAAAAACTGATCACACCCCTATAATCAATCTAATCACTTCTTATCCAAATCAATATATAAATTAGGCTGTTTGTGAAGCAGTCAATTTACGTTCTATATATTAACAACATACGTCCATTCGGTATAAGAATAATAGTTATAAGAAAGGATATATTAATGAAAATTGATTATTATATATAAATCACAAAATCGATCTTAGATATCGATGCTCAAAATTATATTGGTACATACAAGCATCGCTTCACGCTTTATGAGTGTCTCGTGCTCTTTACCTGACCTTTTTCCAATATCTTCGACACTGTGTTCTCGAAAGTCAACCGTGGTCTCTCTTACTTCTCTTACCACTGACTCTGGCACCATAAATTCTGTTGCCAGCAGCGATATGCTCAAAGTGACATGATTAATATACAGTATCAACATAGATTAATGCGCTTTTAATTCCTAAAATAAATAGAAGTGCTTATGGAAAGAATAATAATGTAGTCCAAGAGATAAAAATATTATATTTGAAGTCACTATGAGTGCGCACCAAACACATGAACGCAACTCAGTTTCATTAAATAAATAATAATGTAGTACATGCGGGCGAAGCCGCAGACAGGTCACTAGTTTCTAACAAATTCGGTATATACTTTGCGCTGGTTTTCCACGTCTTGGTCTTAGTGTCAAATAACATACATACAACATACATAGTATATTTCTCATTTTGTAAATGCATACAACCTATGTGATTAATTCGTATTTCTTTATAATAATAATAACAATGTTATGACCAGTTTATGTATGTCAACTTATAATGCATTCACAAAAATGTGTTTCAATAATTCAATATGAACAATTATACTTTTCGTTTTGTTAGTCAAAAATAAATGATCACTGGCATCCTTATTTTTTTTGGTTTTCACTCTGTCTTGCAAATCCCCGTAACTGTACTCAATTTTCATGTAGGTACATTCTTTAAAATTTACTTAGATTAAGGACGATACCTTTTTCTTCCAACAGTGTTCTTGCCGTTAACCTAGTAAAATAGTATTCTACCTATGTAGACATAATTTCTATCCTTGAAAACCCAGCTATTTGTAGGAGTTGCCAATTTATTTATACTAATAATATAAATTAACCATGCTTATATTATGGACTGCTTACATTATTATGCTTATATTATGGACTGCTTACATTATTATGCTTATATTATGGACTGCTTACATTATTATGCTTATATTATGGACTGCTTACATTATTATGTTTATATCATTAGTTACACAAAATGCATACCTTACTCATTTAAAGATAGATAGTTAGTTACATTTGAATATAATATTTGGAGGAATATTATGGCATTATCGCCATGGTGAAAAACATAACCGCCTCTTTTCTATGTTTTATGGCCATCTTCAAGTTGTATTCCACAATATCTTCGGTCGTTGCTCTCATTCCTTCGTGAATCAGTCTTTTGTAAGCATCATTGTCACCAGCGGCAACTGTCAGAGTAGCGTGTTATTGCTACAACTGCGTGTGAGACGCTGTAATGCAGCTGCAATTTTATTCACTTTTCGCAGCATTGACCACTCTTTCATTTCATATCGTTTGTTGTAGCAGGGTGACCGCTTAGTAGAAGAGGCAGGGGAATGCCCTGCAACTGCTCATCCATCTTGAATCTCGTCTTGTATTGACGGGCTCCATCGCGCCGAAGTTGATGGTGATGGTGCTATGGTGATGGTGACGCATGTGACGGGAGGTGAATGGATGTTTCATTCCGTCGTAATGATTATCTGGGTCTTGAATTACTAGGTTCTAGAAGTGAGTGAGTGTGTGTGAGTATATATATATATATATATATATATATATATATATATATATATATATATATATATAATATATATATATATATATATATATATATATATATATATATATATATATATATATATATATATATATATATATATTTTCTTTCCCAACAGGCATCTCATGGCCAATATAAACGTGCTGCACGCGTATTGTTCCTTTTCATCTCTGTGCTCTTATACTAAGATCTCGTGCCTGTCTGAGGCTTTTACGCATCCTAGTTGGTCTGCTAGTTCTCCCTTCCTGTAGCTGACCACCACCAAAATGTCTTCATTTATCAGACATGCACCCTGTCGCGCCACTTCGGTTGCTTGCTCGAAAAGCATCTGCAGAACAGTTTCAAGAAGTAAGATCAGTTTATTCTTTGATCTCACTATTCGGGGTTCTAATATTTCCCCGGTCCAGTGGGCAAAACTTCAGATAACTTCGGTCGTATCCATGACAAACAAAAATAAGACGCTTACTTAATCCTTTGGATCTAATCGCTACGACCGGAACATAGTGTTTTATTTGTGCCATGTAGATGTTTGATGTACATATATGGTTGAAAGTGTTGAATTGTGATGATTATATTGGGGTCAGTTTTGTCGTAATTATAACTCTGGACAGTGCTCGTAAGTACTTCGTTTTTCGCCCATTCATCGGCACTTTCATACCTTGCAGTATGTTACTGACTCTTCGTACTGTTGAAAATATTAAATCATGCCATGCTCATAATATGTCTAGTGGTTAGAGGTTGTTAGCGTAAAGAAAGTTTGTTTTACCACCAGAGATTTCTGATGATAAATTATAACTGAAATTTTGATATGTTTTCGTTGAAACCATTCAGAGCTCTTCCAAAGGAAATCCGCATGCTTGTCCTAACAGTCTATCCATCATAATTTTCCATAGCTGGTAGTTATTACGAGAAAAAAAATTGCGCAGTAGCCTGATCCCACCATTCATTATGAATGCCACCCAGACTGCTGCATTGAACCTTCCGGGAAGCATCGGTATAGTGTGTAGATCATTCCAAAGGTACTTGTTACGGTTGCGTAAAGATTGTATTAGATTCGTGATTTGTTATGTGATCAATTGATTTATGAAGAAGAGAATTACAACCTAATACAGTTTGGCGAATTGGAAGTTGAAAAAGTGTTGTGGGATGTCTAGGGCATTTGTAAGGAACTTTAAACTTAAGTAACGACAAGAGATTGGGACAATTATAGTGATTGTTTAATAATTTATAGAGAAAAGTTAAATCCAGTTTGTCCCTTCTTCCATTTAAAGATTGAATTTTAAAAAATTGCATTCTGTCTTTGTAAGAAAGTATACTTTGCAGAAATCCCTTCTGACTTTGCTAAATGCCATAGAAATCTTTTCTGAATTCGTTCAATTCGCAAAGAACTTGTGGAATAGTGAGGTCTCCAGACAGTGCTACAATATAGGATGCTACGGACGTGACTATTATAAAGCATTATTTTTGTTTTGGTTTGTGTAAACATTTTACAGTTTCTTAAAATAAATCCAATTAAACGGGTGGCTTTCTTAGTAATATAGGATATATGTTCACTAAATGTTAACTTTGAATTAAAAATGACGCCAAGGACTTTTATTGATTCCACTTTTGTTATTGGTACTCCGTCAATATAGCAATCGCATTTAATACTTTTTTGTTTGTTAGTAAATGTTACGTGAAAACCTTTTTTATCGTGTAGTTTCATACCATTTTCTGTACACCAATTTACCAGCTTATCTGTGTCATTTTACAACAGAATCACATCTTCGGTAATCTGAGCGACTTTAAGAAATTTTAAGTCATCTGCAAACATAAAAGGAGTACAATGGGTAGAAATTGCTGGTAAATCATTAATGAACACGTTAAATAAAATAGGTCTCAGGTGAGAGCCTAGTGGAACACCGGATATAATTTTATGTAACGATGGCTGATAACCGGAAGTCACGACATAAAATTTTGAATTTTCAGTGGATGATTGTAGTAGTTTTTCCGGTATACCCATACTCATATAGCTTTTGATTCAAAATGTGATGAATCATTATAAATACCGTTTGATGACCGGCATCAATAGATTTTTGCATGGTCTCTGTAAATTCCACTAAGTTAGTACATGTAGACCTAGACTTAATAAGTCCATGTTGAGTATCACTTATTAGAGGCTTAAAGTGTGCAATAAATTGAGGAAGTATAAGTTTTTCGAACAAAAAAATTGAAAGCAATGATATTGGTCGATAGCTTGAAAAATTTTTTTTGTCATTACTTTTATATATTGGAACTTTTTTAGCTATTTTCCACTGTATTGAAAATATTCCATCTTGAAGTGATTTGTTATAAATAATAAATAATGGATCAGATAGACTCTTCGCTAAACGTATAAACTGTGGAGGAATATCATCAGAACCTGATCACTTGTAACACTCCATATTTTTCAACGATTTAATTATTTCTTCCTTGGAGATCTTTACCTGAGAGAATGTATTTGAATCAATAATTTGTGTGTGTTGGAAGAGGTTGTCCAGTGATATTTTGTGCTGATAGGTAAATACTAGAAAAATATTTCGCAAACAAATTTGAAATATCATTGCCGCCAGTTGCATTATTTAATCCATCACTCATTTCATCAGGGTATGATTTATTGCTTTGATGCTTGCTTTTCATAAAATACCAAAAGTATTTAGGTTTTAAAGTAATATTATTTTCGACATTATTAATATAGGACCTGTAATTTTTGCTCGCTAATATTTAACAACGTTAAATATCAGCAAAATCTTATCCATAGGGTTTTTATATCGAAGATCAAGCTATTTCCGCTCTCGTATCAAACCCTTGAGATTGTGACTAAATACTAAAACTCATATATCAAGTCATCACGCAACGAAAGACAGCATCATACATGATATATTAAGTTATGCCGCTTTAACAATTCACTAAAGCCAAACGTTTCAGCCTTTGCGATACTAAGCATCATTGTATCATATAACTGGCATCGGATACCAGCAAACCGTAGCCCGTTAAACCCCGACAGTCATGAAAAACAGTTATGTATCTTAAGTCCAGTCTAATGACGAACAAACATATAACATTGTAATAATATTGTGATTTCAAGTTTAAAGCTCACCACTTTGAACCACCACAGCACATGTGTCACCCTGCACATATTTTGTTCATATGAGATTCGCTCTTATAAGATCGTGTCATTATAGGATTGAAGTTATGCTAAGCTAAGTCTCATGCTGCCTCCTATAAATTCGGAGCGATTGTTAGGACATTCTAGAACAATTTATTTTATTACTTTAATACACTGACAACTCATACATTTCAAAAATAACACCCACATCTTTGTATATAAAATGATGTTCAGTTTTGTGTCATTATTATAAATACGAATTTATTATTTTCAATTTTTGTATTTCTTTATATTTCTTTGTGTCAAAGAAAATACTGTTATAAGTACCCACTATCACTATCAAAATATATCTTTATATAATATCAGCCAAAACTGCCTAATATTCTTCCTTTTTGTTCTGATTTCCCTTAGTTACCATAACTAGAGGGTGGCATGAACTCGCGTTCTTCAAGAGTTCAGTGAAGATCTTGAATCACTCAGAATATTGACCATTTGATCGTCACTCTCTTCTTTTCTTGCATCTTGTATACCTATACTTGAATGAAATATTGAGGATTGTTAAAATCTCACGACTTGGTTACTTTGAAGGTGCTTGAAGGTCTTTTCATTTTACATCTTCATCAAAGAAACATAACATTCCATGGATTCGTCGTGCAGATGCCAGGCCCATCGCTTTGTAAGAACAAGAACTAATAACAGCGCCTGAGACGCGAAAAAGGGCCTCTTTAAAATACATTAACACTCACCTCCACTGTCCGAGCTCCTCCCGCTACCAAACCAAATTCAAAATTATTCGAAGTATGTTTTAGAAATGAATTAGTAATAGTTCTAAATAGAGAGTTTTCGCTATTACACCTCTCGTTTCTACTTAAGCCGCATACAAATTAACTTTCAACTAATTCAGTTCGTTCGTAAGTTAGAAGCACTTGTTAAGCTTGAAGTTATGATTTTAAGGGATATTCCCTTCCCAAGGAACTGTAAGTTCTACCAGTATTAAGTGTTTTAGGCTACGAGAGTAAGAGAACTTAGAAAGAAAGAGAGTTGCTACTGAGTACTAAATACTTCGTGTTTGATTTCTAGTACTTTGTCATAGCGTCGTGAGTATTGACCACCATCTAAGAGTACCCTACACCTCACTAGCGTATGCTTAGCTAAGCAGCTGTTCCTACTGCCTCCATATAAATTTAACAAGATTTATCGGTAGCTTTACGTTATCTTACTAAATTACTTTAGTAGTTTTGTATTAAATTAATTTAATAGTACTTACTAAAACCAAAAATAAGAGTAAATTGTCCTTCCTCATTTTAAAAAATTATATATAAATGTAATGTTAATGAAATTCTTTCAAAAAAATCTCTTATAATTGCAATATATAATCACACATTTTATCATATAAAAAAAAACTAAACATAATTACACTTCAACTATATATGTATAAAAATAATTCTGCTGAAATCTTTCGACTTATTTGAAATAGAAGTAAGCACTGCATCTTAGAAGGAGAAATATTTTATATACTGAGATAAAATGTAGCCATATCACAGCAATGTAAAATTAGTTATATAGAAAAATTTGTTGTGGTTATTAGAACACTACTAGAAATTGAATATTGATAGATATTAATAGATAGATATGAATCTATGGTATATTGATACTAATATTTCACCTAAATCTGATTTTATAATCTAATCATCATCACTAATTACATGTTAACTGAACATTAGAGTACATAGTGTATTGATCAAGAATGTTTTTCTACAATAATTTAATTTTAGTTTATTACATTTTTGTTTTCTTAATACCTATAACAAATTATAGTGTTATAGTATAGTAGTGGCAACATTTATTTATAGCTTATGTAATGTTTTGAGTTACTAGCGCTAAGGCTCATTAATTTAAATATAACATTTATAATATTGTATCAACAAGTGTATCTTAGTGGTGAATTAACAGATTTGTTTCCTGATGCTTACATTTGACGTTGAATTTATCTAAATTATTTCGGTATTACGTGAACCACGGGCTCCACGTATTACTGTAAACGTGACGATTATGGTTTGATTCCCACTCAGGTGAATGGATTATTTAATTTTCTAGTTCTGATAACAAGACAAAGCTTGACGCCCAGTTACACCTCTAAAACGCAATATCTCAAAAGTTGTGCGAAAAGTGGACAACGGAGTGTTTTAACACTAGGTTCCGTCTGCCTACTCTATTACATGGAGATTTATCAAGAGGTATCAACGTTTTCAAATGAATTTGAGTTTCTTCAAAAATGTTATTCTTATTTCTATTAATTATATTTAAATAAAAAAACTATAAATTACATAATTATATTTTCAGGAAAATCGTTTCTTTTGTATACAATATAATGTTATTGCGACTTGGATATATAGTTTCTCAAAGTTAATTTTGTTTCCTCAGACAGTAGCTATCTTTATAATCTTTACGAGCATGGGATTGTTATGTAGGAATAGAATAAGAAGATTTGAAGGTACCTAAAAACATCTTTCTATTAGTGGAAAGTTAAATTACCATATGTAATTGTAAGTTATCGTATTCAAATCGTAAGCAAATTTGGAAATTCAAAAAACAATACTGTTTCGTACTTTCCGTTCCGACAAAATAAAGTAAAAAAATAAGAGTCTTTTTATATTAAAGAAAATCAATTTTATTAAATTATACCAAATATTAAATAATTTTTTTTCTACAGTTACGTTTCTAATGTTTGGCAATTACAACGTTATACCTTAGCTATAATTTGTATTTTATAAACATGACTGTAAAATATAATATTTAGGGGTCGTTTACTATAGTAAAAACTATATTTGCAAGTTTTGTCATAGTCTAGAATGAACTATTACATCTCTCGGTGGGCCACAGTAAGCTTCCAACAGGCATGGACTAAAATCGAATGTCTCGGGCTGTTTGCGCGCGCATCCCCCTCTCACTCCGTTCCGCTCCGAACGCCCATTGATGATCTTCTTAATCTCAATATATTTATGAACATAATTCGGATGAAACTTCACTCTATTATATTTGTATTGTCAGAATAAAATTGAAAACGCAGTATCGGGAGAAAGTCTAGGACAATTATACTAGCGCAAAATAGTATTAAATATTTTGCAAAAATTAAGCAACGGTGGGCGCTGGTCGTCGTATTTGCTACGTTTGGGCGTCGCTGCGTCTCGGCTTTCGGCGGGCGGACGGTGCGCGGCGGCGGCCGGCGACCGTGCGCGACAGCGCCGCCACGCACGCTCGCCTCGCGACCCAGTCCGCTCTGACGTTTTACAAAGTCGCCGGTGTCGCCTCGTCGATCCGCTCGTTTTGCCGTGCTCAAATTACAAATTAAATTGTGCGCATTTGTATAGGAAGTCCGTGTTGTATCCAGACGAGGTCATTACATAGGGTGGTGTCAGGTAGCGCCGCGACGTTAGGTGATTGCGGCGGTGCAGAGGTCACTCGGGCACGGACGGAGCTCGGGCTGCGGAGGTCGCAGCGCTCCGGAGCAGCTGGTGGTGTTTACACGCCGCGCCTGCACCCGTCGCCGCGGCGCCCGTGCGCTTGCTCGCTGCATCGGTCACCCCCTCATATACTATTCGCTGCTGTGAATTTTTAACTTAACGAACGAGCGACTTTCGAGGTATTTAATGTTTATTCAACCCGAATCTCCACAGTGAGCACAGTTGTAGCGCACATTGTCACAGTGTCACGAACCGCTCGACATACGCATCGAAACCGAATTATCATAGTTCATTTGACTTCGAGTGATATCACGAATATAAAAGTATGGGTGCTAAAGAAAGCGTGGAGGCTGCTAAATTTTCTGCGCAAAATTGGAACAATTTTGAGGTTCGTAGCACCTTTAAATTAATTTGCACATGGAGTGTTTGTATCCCCTACGTCCTGGTGTATTTTTGTAATGTGGGCATAAATAAAAACAAAATAAAATTATTTGAAATAAATATTAAAAAGTATGCACAATGCAACCCTATGCATGTACACATTTAATTAAAACTAATGAATAAATATTTAATAATACTGTTTTTGGAGTGGTGGCCGACACATATAGACGTTTGAATTTTATGTTGATACATGTAATTTAAATCTATTGATGTATGAAATTACAAGTACTTATATACATCATAAAAAAATGAATATGTAAATACCAGTATCTAACATCTTCAACGTCACACGCTGGTTTTATTATACTGTTTGTATGCACATGTACCTAAATAACAACTGCTAAGCTTAACTGAGAAACAAATACATTCAATTGGAATTACCATATACCTTGACGATTAATGACCAACATTTAAATCAAACTATGTCACATAAAAGTAATTCTAGTTCAGTTGTAAACTCCCAGCCAAACTTGAGTTGACCCACATATTGTAAGGTAGCTCTTGAATTTTAATTGCTATTTAAAAGCATAAATTAGGTTTTGATATAACAATTTGAGCTTTAAAACAATAAAAATAATGTTATGAATATTGATATGTATATGGTATGTGTATTGAAAAATATCACGTTTAATTATTGTATAATTTGATAAGATGCATAGAGCCTTAGATGATGCAATCAGGGCCACTTTATTAACTTACCTTGATGGATGCCTGACGCCTGCAGATTAAGGTCACCTACGGAACAGTTCCTAGTGCTTCAAATGTAAAATAGTTGTAATAATTAATAACAATTCATTGAAAATTTGTGATTATAAATACATATTAGTTTTAAATTATTTTGGAGCAACAAAATAAATATCAAAATGGAGACGGTGAAGACGTTAATATCGAAATAGGCTATTGATATCAAAATATTAGAAATATAGTTAAATATTTTTATATTAAATTAAATGTGTGTAAAGAGTAATCAGATAAGTAATAGAGGTAGAAGTATGACGTAAGTAGTGTCTTCTTGTACACCCATTTTGCGTCTAATAATAATGAATGCATAAAATGTAGGTACAGGTTGTCGTAATCTTATGAATTGAATGTGAATCATTGCGTTGAGCATCTATGAGTATCTACACCTTATTTCCTATTTAGATATGACAAGTAGTATAACATTGGTATTGACTTATAGGATTATAAGCAAAGTGCATAATACTCGTAAGTTTTTATTTTTTTTATCACGCATGTTCACTTCATCTAACATATGACATAAATATCATCCTTAAATAATGCATATGATTATAGACTGAATAAAGTATATGTATCAATCATTGCTACAGCATCTTATATGAGAAAAGTATTCTTATACCTTTCTTGCTTCTTTTATAACGATTTTGCTGTAGCGATGAATGAATATACATAGGCATGTTTTTTTGCAATTTTAATTATGCTTTAAATTATATAGTAAAATAAATTTTAAAAGAGTTATGTTTATGAAATAAATATTAATTAATTGCGTAATAATGTTCTAAATATATATATTCTATGTAAAAAATATCTATTAATTTGAACTAAACTATAATACAGTTTTTATAATATTGTTGTTGTGGTGTTTCTTGCACAAATTACAAAATTATATCACTTGCAATTATTACTATTGATATGTCAAGCGATGTGAGTTGTTAAATGTAATTTTATTTTAAAAATAAGTACGATTGCAGCATGGAGCTGTGAAACATCACTACAGACACGGTACGCAACGCTCGCAGAGTCTTAACCGTGGACACTCCCTCTCGCGTTCCGATGGCACCTGGTGACATCACGGGACCACGGGTAATTTTACTAAAGAAATAAATAACTCTAAATTTTACTAAAGAAATATGATAAAGATCTTTTAAACAATTTAATTCAATTTGAAAGGACTAGATAAGTTAGAAGTATATTTAAAATGATTATCGCAAACGTATTCGCAAACGCCTTGAGAGTATTATAAATGTCAACAGTCCTAGATATGATTTTTTTACTATTTATTTCAAGATACAATAATTTTTATTTTCGCTATCCAAATATTATAAAATAAATAAATATTATTATATAACATTATTGTTAATAACAGGCAGCGTAGTAACGTGCGCCGAGTGCGGCCAGCGCACGATGGGCAACAAACTGTCATCGTGTTCGTGCGCGCCCATCCTCCGTAAGGCGTACCGCTATGAGGACAGCCCGTGGCAGAACTCCCGTAGACGAGATGGACATCTTTTACGGCAAATAATTATGCTTCTTTTTACTATTTATTACGTTTTATAAATCAGATATAAAATGTTTTACCTATATTTTGGGCAGGTAGAGAATATAGAAATATCCTAAAATAGAAGTTGTAACAAACGAACGTTGTTCTTTATATTTAATTCGGCATTGAACATTAACTTAATTTTCTATAGCTGATTTGAAAATAGAGATCTGCAAAGTCCTTGAACAATACAAAAAGCTATTCACAACTAAATAGGCGTTATCGAATCGAATAAGTTTACAGTTTACGTATATTTATTGTAAAAACGCACATATATTGAAAAAAAATATATATCAACTTAAATATTCTTTAAATCGATTATATTAAACGTAATTACATTTTATCGATTTTATGACATATAATTTATTAATTTAAAGCAATGACCGAAATTAAAGTAAATATTGTGTGACATTATGAACTTAAGTTCTATAAATAAATCCGCCTATGCACGTCCACTTTTCAAACATGAACTAACATGCGCCATACACGCAATCCTTGTGAGGACAAGTGGGTCATACAGAGACATACGAATAATTACTTAGTAGTAAGCTATCTATCACGTGAGCACTATTTCTCACTGGTGAGTGAGATATATATATATATATATATATATATATATATATATATATATATATATATATATATATATATATATATATATATATATATATATATATATATATATATATATATATATATATATATATATATATATATATATATATATATATATATATATATATATATATTAAATCTCAACCTCATCCTTGAACATTGTATATAAATTTTACAAAATTAAAATAGAATTTCAAATAGAATGAATTAAGTAATAATTGCAAATTATATATACGTACTTAATTTGTTTTATATTATATTCTGTTCTATATTAATGACGATTCGTTGTTTTATATTGTTACTGCATCAAAATCTTTCAAACCTTTCTGATTCAATCAATATAGTAAAAGAACATGTTCTTTTGTAATGTATTTAAGTTAAAACGATTTAAAATTATTCTTCTAATAAATATATATCCTTGTAGTAAATTAATATGTGTAATGAATTTATTGCCATTATATTTCCAACAACTACAACAACTGATTTTTATTTATTACTGTGCATGGTTTAAACTAATTATTACTATTTACAGACTTTGGGCTGAGGTATTTCACGTGTCGGCAAGCGGTGCAGGTACTGTCAAATGGCAGCAGGTGTCTGAGGACTTAGTTCCGGTGAATATCACCTGCATACAAGATTCACCTGAGTGCGTGTTCCACATCACCGCTTACAACTCTCAAGTCGATAAGATACTCGACGTTAGACTATTGCAACCTGGTACGTCCTTATTACTTTTATTTAAATTTTTTGTTACCTAATTAAACAATACACAATAAATAAGTTCTATAATAATTTTTTGATACTCTTAATATTTTTAACACATATACATATAATGTGATCTTTTTGAAAAGTAAAACAATAATAAGTGCACTTAAGTAGTTCCACCGTCAAAACGTGCCTATTTTAAATGTGGCTTATGAATTTCATGCTAGTATTTTCATATTTTAACCTAGAGCCAAATATTTTTCTCGACTACATAGTAGTGAATTTTACGAGCAAATCTGAAAGTAGCAATGTCGGCCGCTGTAACCTAGTTTTAAATTTACACTAGATGGTGCACGGATAATTGACCGAAATTCACATATACGAGAAACTGAATATTGCATCTTCTATTTCCTTTCGAATGTCGTAAGTTATAATGAATTCCAATGTTTGTCCTAGAATCACTAATGCGCCGACCATATATGTGTACTTTATTGATATGGATCATCTAAAATATCTTTCGGGAGGATTTTTTTATATAATTTATACTCTAGCTACTGGAGCTTTAAATAAATCTTACCCTGCTATTATTTATAGTTAAACATGCGGCTTAAAATAGAATATTAGGGAACGTTTATTGGGTTTAGAATTAAGATTTTATAAGAATTTAACAAAGCTTAGTTTGGAAGAAATGTTGCTAGTAATTATTAATATTTATAATTAAATATATCTTTCCAGGAACTCGCATTGGTCAGGCATCAGAATGCTTCGTCTACTGGAAAGACCCCATGACCAACGACACATGGGGGCTCAACTTTACATCACCCATCGACGCTAAGCAATTTAGAGAATGTTGTGTAAGTGATATATTTGTTTCAAATTAGTTCAAAGATTAATATTTTAGAAAGTATTCTAAAAGGAACTTTAATGTGAATGGTTCTAAAACAGATCCGTCCGTCCGTCAAACCGACTAAGACATTGAAACACATTCATTTTACAATAAGTCCATAGGCAGTACAAAAATTTGATGTAGTTTATATTTGTTTTAGTAGATTATAAATAATTTTTAAATACTGCCCGAAAATCTTAATTCTTATGAGGTGTACATAATAATTAAGATTTTCGGAAAATTATACATATCAATCATATAAATTACATGAAGCTCTACCATACCAATACCACGTATCTATCTATACACGATAAATTTAATTTTTTATAACTCTAATTTAATAATATAATATTTACATTTAAAAATGCTTTAAATTGTTTGAAATTAATGTGAATAATTACGTTATAACATCAATAAATTAAAAAAAAATATATATTTAAAAAAAATCACATAAATCTAGCTTGTATGGCAAGCAAAGTATGAACCTATAGGTCCATCTAATTTTATAATGGTTTGCTTAGTCATTAGCAAATGAAATTGATCATTAAACAAGTGAAGAGAGAAAATCACAGACAGATCACAAGACTGCAAAAGAAGAGCACAAGAATAAAACATTGACATCATCAAACTCATCATAAGACCATTAACATGCGACCGGCTTTTTGTGATTTTAGTCACCATCATTCAAATTCTCACGCAAGGCCTCCTCGAGCTACAGCCTGAAGCTGGAGCCGCCTGGCGCTAAGCAGAAGTTCAAGACTAAGAGGAAACCAGTTTCTACCCCAGCTAGCCCTAATCGATCCAGGTAAGTAATTTTTATATGTATAAAAATTGATCTTGCCTTTTTTTGTGTTTACATGTACATCTATTACGACTTAGGTAAAGCAGAATTAATCCATAAATTCATTATGGTGAGATTTTAAGAAAATACTGATCATGAAAAGACTTGAAACAATGTCCATGTTTATGGTAAAATAATTACATATATAAATATAAAAATATAGTAATGTCTGATCTCACTTTAAATTCAAGAGTTTAAAATCAAAATAATACAAGGATCGTTCCTATTTCTGTTGTTATTTCCTCTAAATATTCAATACAGGCGTGCTAAAGGATTTGCAGGTATTAATCAGAAATTTTAATAAGTTTTCATGGAGATATTTAAATAATAATTAATTTTCTTTACATTTTCTTATGTTATATTATTTTTATTCCATCCGCAGTCTGACCTACGGCCGCGAACCACAATGCACTTGCATGACTCAAGAGCAATACGCTCGCCTCAGGGCTCAAGATCCTCGCTATCGTGAGTAAAATTAACCTAAAGATAATTGACAGTAAGAATAAATATTATGAAAGTAAAATAATACTTACTACTGTACACTATTTTAATATATCGCTTCCAAAATTACAGGAAGAGATCAAATTCTAAAGTAAATAACATTACATTAGTAAAATGGGACACTTCAGTAAATATTTTAAAATATCTGATTATATATTTTATTACTTAGGGATTGATTTTATGGGAATATTTTAATTAATATTATTTCCACTTTCCTGATCGGGTAAGACAAAATATCACGTTCAATTTCACCACAAAATAATCCTCAAGTATTCCCTTAAGTTAAAAATGGGGAAATGTACAACGGAGTGTCTTAACATTATGTTCTCTCTGATTTTAAAACTCAAAACGGATGACAAATAAGACAATTGAATATGACAGTTCAGAATACAGTCAAACACCCATGGTTTGACAATACTTGTGTTTTGGGCTAGGGTCGTCCACTCTGCCGCGTTCCACTACACGTGCCATTGAAACAGATGCGGGCGGGGCGAGGGCGGACAAGGTCGCCGCCGCTACCTCCTCCACCTCCCTGTACGACAATGTTACCGGGGCTCAGCCGCAAAGCACACAAGCTCCGCCAAAACGTTAGTACTTCTTCGATTCTAGAATTTTTTTAAAACTATCACGTTAAGCCATAATCCAGGTTATATTATGATGATTAACGAAGATTTTATGTGTGTATATAATAAATTACAATAAATCGACTCCATTTCCTTTTACTTCCACAACTTTCTAAATAATAGAACCAGTATACCTCGAGATAATTTATAATTATGTTCTAGAAAAATATCATTTTGGCTGAATGAATACACTATACAATTATTAATATATAGTAAGGCTATTATTATTACTGTATTTAATAAATATTCAGATAAAAATTCTAAATAACTTCTATTCGAAACTTTACACGCTCATGTAGAATATATTCTCAAGTCGACTAACTAGAACAAACCATGGCAAAGCAATTCAAACATCAGTTATGACCTGTGATCTTATTTGTTATTTTATTTCTTATATAACGAATTCAACTTATCCCATCTTTTAGCGGCTGCCCGTCAAACCGAGTCTCAACCACCATCACGCCCACCGAAGTCGCAGGAAACTTCTACTATGACTACCAATACTTCTACTGCCCCTAAAACTGTTACTGCTTCTGTCGGCACACATGCTACTAGCGTAAGTTAGAACTATAAGGCATATAAACCTATATATATATAGATAGATATATATATATATATATATATATATATATATATATATATATATATATATATATATATATATATATATATATATATATATATATATATATATATATATATATATATATATATATATATATATATATATAAGCGGGAACATGAAACTATTTATATATATAATTTTTATAATATAGTAAAATCTTTTGCTATACAAATATGGAATTCACATATATTGGACATGATTTTTGTTAAACACGAATCACGATTTTTTTTATAATGATTTCTGCATTTTAACTAAATACTAAATTTTTATTCAAAATAGTGCTTTTTTAGCATCTTTTTGTTTGCATGGTTTTGCATAATGTTTAGTATATTTGAATGAATGACGAAAACACGTAATTTTAAAAAATTTAAGCACGTTATTACAAAAATATCCAAATACTCTAACTACTCCTTTTCAGACGAACGAAGAATGCCAAACAAGCTGCGGTCAAACAAATCAGCACGGGCAAGATCTAAAGTCCGAGGGAGTCCAAGCCGGCGGCACCCTCACTTCTTCTAAGTCATCGGCGACTTCTACACGCTCTAAAGAACACTTGCAGCACATGCCGAAAAGTGTTGATTACGGAGACGGCAATGAAGCTGTAAGTATTTATAGTGCTCTTATTCTGTAAGCTTATTTTATTAGCCTTTCCACCACCACCACCTGTAATAACTTTGTAACGGGATATAGACTTAGAAGAAAGGACATTTAACAAATTATATATAGTTTTATCAATTAATTTAAAGCCACGAAACATATATCTGCAAATATATATAAAACTGTACTGAATAATCCATGATATAGTATAATATCATGGCTACCAACTGGATTTTATAGTCCTATTTATCGTATAGTGATTATCAAGTCGTCTTTCGTCGATATAATTTCGTTCTTGAGATATGGAAAATACATGACTTACTATGTCATTTCTCTACTGAATTTATTAAATGAATTATACTTTGACAGAAAGTTTTTTTTTTTTAGAGTCTTTACAGTATTATAATGTATTTTAATAATGAAAATAGTACGATTATGTTACAACTAAGGCTTGTTTAAACAGAAATTTTCCAATTGTAATCTTTTATCGATTGTATCTCTATCTATTTATAAATTTTAAAATACATCCCTTATCCAATGGACAATAATACAATGGGAAACCATAAGTCTTTATTTTAAAAATATCATATAATACTTTAGTTTTAAGTATTCATATCATATTCTTTTATTTTTTGAAGTCTCGCGAACAAGAGCGGCATGCTATGCATAATCACAACGTCATCAATAACAACACTTCTGGGTCACGCCGTACAAAGTCTAAGAGCACTGAAGACATGAATATGGGTAAGGATAATACTATTAATATATTAACATTAAAATCTGCTAAAATTTACATAGCATATTAAGAGCCGATTCATAGAACAATTAACACAGTTTCGATAATATTTCAAATCGTTTCTATTAAGGAGTACTCCATTTTAATATAAACTGCCAGTATTTTTATGTTAGTAAGTTATCTATTAGTTCAATAGTTTTTACAAGTTAAAATACTATTGTACAAACTAAAAAACAATTTCATCAACCAGACTCGAGCACACTAAAGCGTATGCTGAAGCCCATGCCGTCAACCGAGAGCCCAGTAACCTCACCAGAGATGGGGCGGCGGCGCTACGGTACACAATGCCCACCCACATGCGGTTCACACCACCGCCAGCACATGCATCAGGGACATTATGCGCATATCGTTAATAATAATAGCAGGCAGGGATCGCAGCGGTATTCTTCGAATAAGTGAGTATTAGCCATTGCTGTTTACCTTTACAGCTATG
This sequence comes from Dione juno, assembly GCA_037127375.1. Taxonomy (NCBI): domain Eukaryota; kingdom Metazoa; phylum Arthropoda; class Insecta; order Lepidoptera; family Nymphalidae; genus Dione; species Dione juno. The sequence goes on from JAXRJS010000048.1 coordinate 416,472, forward strand.
ATCGTTGACTGTTGATTTTAAGATATCTTATGAATCAAAATTTAACATGCAAAATTAAATATAATTTTTGTATGTGAACCGGACTTCTTAGAAGTTTTTCTAGTAAGGCTTATTGTTTAGATTTTAGAGTTTGTGATTCAACGTTTTACGAATCAGACCTAGGTGGTAGACATTTTTAAACCGTCATATCTATTGTATTTGGGTTGTTTTTGTTTTTCAATAGCTTCGTAGATCATTCTAGGAATGCACTTATTTTCCCTAGCGAGAATAAGAAGCTTATCAAATGTGATGTGTTGATTGAATTTATGTGATCTATCCGATGCACTCATTTTTACATCGGAGACATGTTTTTTCACCCCAACACCAATGCTTCTCTTTATTTGAAGAATGTTAGATAATCCACACGCCTCATATACGTCTTTTTACTACCTTATATATATACTGAAGTGGACAACTAATACTATAATATATACTGTCAATCTAGGCTGAGATTTCATTTAAAATATTTATAATTAATGAATAAATAATAATCATTCATAATCATTTGAAAATAATATGTTACCCATACATTAACATAAATATACTTTCCAGTCGTGGCGTAGGGGTCGGAGCAGCACCCAGTGGCTATCCTGGACGTGGGCTTTACTTAGAACTGGGTGGAGGAGAGCGAGATCTATCTCCACCATCTGACAATGTGATGTTCGATAACCAATGCTACGCAACCACTCCATCTTCTTCCAACGGCAACTCTGATCAAGAGCCATGTCAACGACGTGATAGAGATCCAAGACATCATCATCATGGAGTGGTAAATGTTGATTACATTTATTAATTACGTATTTGTTTTGTCTTTTTGAACATTTTATATCTCACATGGAACTGGTCACTAACCTAACCTAACTTTTTACTGCACTAGATCAGTGTTAGCTCTAATATACTACAGTGTTTATTTGGCTAAATATACCATGCCAGAAATGTGTGAAAATAACAATCAAGTAATGAATGATATAATTTTGAAAGCTGCAAATATAAGAATATCATCACCGTAATCAAATCATGCATAAAAAGGTGAAAATATTTATTCTTTTAATCTTAGTTTCCAAAATAAAGTAAGTGCTAAAACGGTAGTATTGAAAATATTAGAGAACGTTGCAACTTCCAACTAATCCAGATACAATAAATAACACTTAGGTACCACTTATTAGCATAATCAATATGAACTACGGTAAAATATGTTAACTAACTGAGTTGTAAGTAAGTAAGAGTATTTGATTGTATAGTTTTTTATATTTTCCTCATAGCAGAAGCCGTGTCTCTCTCGTCAAGCGTCACAATCTAGCGCCACGCCTGCGCCGGGCTCACCTACATCGCGCCTACTGCTGGAGTATGAAATGCATCTCCGCAACACTCTTGCTAAGGGAATGGACGCGGAAAGTTACAGTCTTCACACGTTTGAAGCGCTTTTGAGCCAGAGTATGGAGGATTTAGGTGAGTTTTAGAGTGGGTGAGTGAGGTGAGTTTTATATTTTTTCTCGAAATTGACTTGTGAAGAAGTAAACATAATATATGTATTCAATGAGCTTATATTGTTTGTTAGATAAAAAATAATTAAAAAAAAGTCGTTTATTCAATTACCTTATAGACTCGAGGAACCTAGTTCTAAGACACTCCGTTCCCCGCTTTCCACCTTTGAGGTAATATGTAGAAAATGAAAATATTTCATTCTTTTCGAATGGGAATCGAACCGTCAAGACTCGTCGTGATTACAGCCAGAGGCTGTGCCTCTGCGCCATGACAGGCCTCTATTATTTAATATTCCGTAAAAGTAGTCTTCATTTATCGGACGCCCTAAATATCATTAATACTTTTCATGTTATATAATCGTAAAATGAAAAACAATTAATAGTTTAAAACTAATCATAACAAGTAATTTAACTTAAATAACATTTCACTTAAAATATTTAAGTAAGATACATAAAGTATATATTTAATACGTTTGGAAATATTGGCATTTATTGGTATTAACTTGAAATTATAGCTAGAATAATAAAAAAACATATAAAAAGTACTATTATAAGTATATAATAGTACTTTTTATATGTTTTTTTATTAGTAAATTTTTTTAATAGTAAAATAAAATATTTTTGTACATTAAATATTTACATATCTTTACGCTTTATCCCTAGCGGGGTAGTCACAGATAACGGAGCGACCTCATCCCTATTACGTAACCTTCCTCCAGTACCTTCGACACTACCTTTTCAAAGGTCAACTGAGGTCTCTCTTTACCTATCTTACCATCAATTTTGTTTCATATATCTTTTTTACCACTCTTTCATCACTCATTCTGTCGACGTGCCCAAACCACCTGAGAATGTTCTTTTTCATTTTCACTGTGACATTCTCGCTATAAAGTAAAATATTTGTACAAAATTTTTTAAGGATAAAGGGGAAAACATATAGAGAACCTATAATTAAAGACCCAGAGCCCAAAAATTTTAAAAATTTTGTCTGTCTTGTTTGTTTTCTGATTCGCACATTTTTAGAACCACAGGGCTGGAAAATTTTGACTGTATAGCTATTAAACCTTGGGAGGACCTAGGCTATTACTGTCCTGTTTAACTATAATAAATAATGAAATACCTTCTTATAAAATAGTTAAACGTTCATTTTCTATTGACCTATCATAATTTAAGATCTTGAACATCTGATAAAGAACCGTCATTGCTCAGCCAAGCTATAAGAAATAATAAATAGCCGCCTTAGCAATAAATTTTCAGTATGGCTGCTTTAGTTGGCACATATAAATAATTGTAAATTGACGCCATCGTGTACAGAGGGACAGCATTTGTCTGTCAATGTAATGGTTCATGTTCAATCTTTATTTAGGGGCATAAAAATATTTGAATTGTTTCTATTTCACTATTCCACAATGTCTCGAATTTGGGTGAAAAATGGAAAATGGCCTGCCTATTGCAAGTTTCAATTATAATAAGTGGAAAGTGCAAGTAGCACGCAACCAAGGATCATAAAGTCCACGTCATACTCGTACATAAATAAATAATTGTGAACTTGAGTTTCTCATAAACTTAAAATATCGACCAAGTACGAGTGGTATTTGAATACTGAGGGTTCCGTATCAATTTCGTGATTGTAGGGCAATGAAAAATACAAGTAATATAAGTTGACAAACTTAAATTTGTGGCAAATGTGTATGCACTCATTTTGTATGAAATGAAATATATGAATAAGTATGTATAGTTTATTTCTACTACAAGTTCTAACTTCTTGTCAAATTTCATAACTCTAACTAATGGGAAGTAGCCTATAGGTTTTGATTAGGCGGTGATTTTCATACAAAAAGCAAATAAAATGAGAATATTAAGGGTAAGGCTCCCAGGGACTGCTGACTTGGATATTTGATATTAATTTCAGCTTGATACCTAGAGATTTTTTATGAGGTTTTTTAACTTTTCAAAATATGTAAAATTTAAAAAGAAATTAGAAAAGGAAAATATATGCTCTAATATTGGTTTTGCTTAGACCTTCTGATATTTCTTGCCCAACACAGAAGAAATTATGATTATTTAAAATCCGTGAGCCCATTGTGGCGCAGTTGAGTAGCGTCTGACTATAAACACAATGTTGTGAGTTTGATACCCGGGGACTTGTGATATTTCACCAGTCTAGTAAGACAAAGTGCGTCCATGAGTTCCGGAACTTAACACACATCTCAAATTCTGGCGAAAAGCGGAGAACGGAGACACTGTAGTATTTTGACACTGTAGTATTTTTGCCTACTCTACTTTGTGTGGGTTATATAGTAGAAAGCTGAAAAACAAATGCTCCTCATGTAAAATATATTGTTTAATAGTTTTAAAATTGTTTAATATTGTATGGTACAGAATACAACGACAACTTGCCGCCATCGAATCAACGTAGTCCATATCCACCTCGCAGAAGTGAGTATCCAATATATTAATGAAAATGATTTACGAGAATAAGTTAATTTAAAACTTTTATTTCTAACTATTTATTTTTTCGAAGATTAAGGTTGAGGAGTTATTGTAAAATGCATACTTTATCAATAAAAAGCAACAATTATGTACAAATATAAAAACTATACAAGCATTTCATATTTATATTAGAATTAATAATAGTAAACATTACAACATAATACATACAAAGTTACACAAGAATTTATATAAAGGAATGTTTATGTAGATTGATTTTATTTTATAAAATGTATTCATCATACATTTTAATAATACAGTCAAAAAATTATTGTCATTTTTAACTTAAAACTAAGTATCGCTGTAAGCGATGAACGTTAAATACCCTAATTAATTGAACGCAAAATATACTTCAGTAACGCTAAGGAAATACTTAAAGGAATATATAACTGCCTATTATTGCAATATTTATTAATTTTACATGTAAATATATAAGTGCTACAAGCCTTGATTAGGTTTTGCCTAACATGGAGTCTAATTATAATAAAACATTGAAACTTAAATTTAACCCACTTTTTAGAATCTGATTGAACAGAAATTTAGTATATATATTAAGTTCCATGTAAATGATGTAATTATACATTAATAAACATTTAACCACCGCGATTTTGTCCAACATGAAATGAAAAAAATAAATTATAAAATACAATACAATTAAATACAATATTTAATGTAAATAATATATATGTAATTAGTAATAAGAAATTGTATTGACCCTCTTGTAATAATTGTATCATCATGAAACTTGGCATAACTATTCGTAGCTTAGGTGATATTTAGTAATATGATATGATGATGGAGCCAAGACCTGAATAATGGAACTCTTCAGAGGTTACTAGTAAACCATTGGAAAGTGCTTTTTAGTTTTTTCAAAGTTTTAGTTAGTTCAATAATTGTTTTTACACCACATACATACAATGGCCTATGTCAACCGAAATAAAAATATATGCATAATATGTAATTATAATCATTTTAATTCAACTATGTATTTTTATAAAGGACCAGCATCCCAATGTTCTGGTGGTGGAAGCCGATCTTCAACACTGCCCTTACCACACCGCCTTGGTGTTGAAAGACAGCACAGCGCACGTTCTGATAGAGACGGCTACTACAGGTAAGATATGCTTATTAAATAAACATGAACAAGAAGCAGATTAGCGTATTAGAGGATTTAGAGGAATAATAAATAAAATTGATACTTATAAAATTGAATACTCAAATTAGTGTAGTGAAGTTTATGTTATTGTAAACACGATAATTATGGGTTCAATTCTCACTGGTGGGAATGCTTATATTTTTTAGCTACTTTCATTAATCCTGTCTGATTACAAAAATCACGGCGTTTAGTTCACAATTTATCACGTTGTCTCAAATTTGAGCAAAGTGAAGAGGATGGAGTTTCTTGGTATTAAATAAACAAATCGATAAGTTTGTGTGGAACCTAGTACCAATTGTAGGTCAATAACTTAAATTTGCGGACGAATGCACTAATTTTGTAAGAAATGAACTAACAACTGAAGTAGACCTAGGAGTAACTGAGTAAGATCTAAGCATACGTGCGTATAAGTTGTAATGGTTTCTATAAACTTTTTGATACATCTATAAATTTACAATTTCCGGTTTCTCCAATTTCATCATTCTAGATCAACGAGAAAACACCGTATAGGTTTTGATTACTCGGAAAATTTTATACAAATGCAGCAAAAACGAAGTAACGAGCGCTCGGATATTTTCGCTTGTCTTACAATCATGATTGATACAGAAGCGTCCGTACGTAAGTTTGATATTATTATACTAATAATATTATTGACCGCTATTTTTTAAAAATAATATTCTATTTAAATATTATAATCGAGTAATCAAAGAGTTGAAAAATGTCCTATACATATTATAACTCTCTCTTCTAAGCTAAAACTTGGAATACAGTTTATTCCCAAATATTTACATGAAGAGTTATATCATACACTTTTCGTTCTGGATATCATTGTAAACAATTACCTTAATGTACTAAATAATACAATATGAGCTAATTACGTAAAAATCAATAGAGAACCGTATGCGTAAAACTACAGTACGTGTAAAAGTAAGCAGTTTTTGATATACAATACTGGATAGTATTATTAGAATATATATTAATCTTTGTCCCACTCGTCATCTTTCTTGTTATTTTAATTATAAATGTAAGAGTCGTTAGGTACATGCAACATTAAATATTAGGTATTTAAAATAAAATGACTTGATCTATCTTCCATAAAACAGTTTTAATATTTAATATCCATGTATATATCTATACATTAAATATTATATATATATATATATATAGGTATCTATATTATTATTATATAATTATATATATATATATATCTATATATAATATATATATATATATTATTATATTTAATATATATATATATTATTTAGTCTATATACACATATCTATCTATTATATACTATATATTATATATATATAGATATACATTGACTGTAACATATTATGTTATTTTATGTTTTTGTTAATTGTATGTGTTATTTGTATGTGTTAGTGATGTTTTTTGTATTTGAGTGTAGTGTTTGTCTTATTATTTATTTCTTTATTACAGTTAGATTACTTGCTTTTTTTGTAAAACATGTATTTGTTTTTTTTGGTAATATTTAGGGTACTTTTTAATACTATCCTTTCTTCTTACACAATACTTTTGAGAATTCTGTGCCCTCTAGTAAAACTAAATTCTTACTTTCATGGTTGCCTTGTAAGAAAAAGTGTCAGGTAATAAAGGCCACCAATTGCACACTGAAGTTTCAATAAGCTAGGATATTTATCGTAACTTCTATTTACCCATTTGTGCATTAAAGTATTATTATTATAATGATTTCATATTTTTATAATCAATGTATACATGTTATAAAAAATAACCTGATCGCTGTCAGAAGGTATTTTGCAAAAAATATTATTTGTGTTTATCGATGTAGTCAGAACTCAAAAACGATTTTTTTTAAAAACTGTTAGTCTGTGCGTATGTCCACCGTAATCTCAGAAATGGCCAAGCTGAAATGTTCGTTGTACCTAACTGAATGTATTAAGTATTGAGTAATGGTACGCGTGACATAATATTAAGTGTTTGTTTTGTTTAAATCAGTTAGGTCAATTAAGGGAAATAAGGCTTTAAGAAATTATAGAAACTCATGCTCTCAGTAGACAAATTATCAAACTAGAGAAAACTAGAGAAGAAATAGAAGAAAAAAAGAGAAGACACATTTACGAACTTGAGAGAATATTCCGGATCAGAATATCTGAAGAATCAACATTAAAATTAGGAGTCACTAGGAGTGCCCTACAAATATACGAACGAAATTCAATTTATTGAATGTATATTTCTGTAGTTCTAACGCGAAGCCACAAGCAGGTCGCTAGTCTATAATAAATAATGAAATGCTATTTAAGCAAATGAGGCCATCGCATGGCGCAGTGGGATATTGATATGCGGTAAAAAACGTGAAAGATATTTTAAAATTGTATTGAATACAAATTGAATCAAATAATAAAAGAATACTCTAGGTTTCTCTATTTGTAAAATAATAATTAGGATGATGTGAATGTTTCCATTTTTTCATTAAAGAATACAATACGAACAAAAAATATAAGTCAGCGTATCAACAACTAGGTCGTCTTTATGTTCTATAGTCGAAAAAAGTACAAATGTTATTTAATTCATAAACACACGTATTATTTCATTTATATTAATTTGTATATATATATATATACAAATTAATATATATATATATATATATATATATATATATATATTTGTATATATATATATATACAAATTAATATGAATGAAATAATACGTGTGTAATGACAAGGTACAAGAGGTGATTCATGATAAGAAGACTGCATTTAAGGAGTGGCAGCGTTCCAACTCTCCTGAAGTCAGACTGGAGTACATAGCAGCGAAACGTGCCCGCAAAAGAGCTGAGCCCGCAGTGAAAGTTTATTACCTCTATATGATAAACTTGAAACTGTGGAGGGGCAGAAGCTCATCTACAAATTGGCACGTGCTCGGGATAAAGCGAAGCAAGATATCACAAAATGTCTTTGCGTCAGAGATTCCCAGGGCAAGCTGCTTTGTAGTCATGCTTCTGTGAAGGAGAGGTGGAGAAGTTACTTCTTGGAGCTGCTGAATATTCAGCACCCGGGTAATATTCCGTCTGAACCACTTGGACCTGGGGAACCTGGGACTTATTGCTCCAATAACCCTTGATGAAACTCGGAATTGTCTTCGACGCATGAAGAACGGCAAGGCGGTGGGACCTGACGATATTCCGATCGAAGCGTGGAAATCGTTAGGCTCTCGTGGTGTGCTCATGCTTACTGATCTTTTTAACCGCATTTTGAACACTGGGACGATGCCACAGCAATGGCGGCACAGTTTTATTACCCCTATTTACAAAGGAAGGGGCAGTGTTCAAGATTGCGGTAGTTATAGAGGCATTAAGATTATGAGTCACACCATGAAGCTCTTCGAGCGCCTGATTGCCCTCAGGCTCCGCTGAGAGTGTACTGTCTCTGAGTGTCAATATGGATTTCAGCCAGGTTCAGGCACTACGGACGCCATTTTTGCCCTCAGAATTTTGATGGAGGCACACAGGGAAAAGAGGAGAGCTCTGCATGTGGCATTCTTAGACCTGCAGAAGGCCTTTGACTGTGTGCCACGTCAGTGTATCTGGTGGGCACTGCGATCCAAAGGGATCCCTGAATCCTATGTTGCTATTATCAGAGACATGTACAACGACTCTGTTTCTACAGTTAGGACCGCTGTTGGCGATACCAACCCTTCCCAATTACAGTAGGGGTTCACCAAGGCTCAGCTCTTAGTCCACTTTTGTTTAATGTAGTGCTAGATACTGTCACGGCTCACATCCAGGACCAGCCTCCATGGCTGATGATGTATGCCGATGACATAGTACTCATTGACGAGAACCGACTGATGCTGGAGCGTAAAGTGAATGCCTGGAAGGATGCGCTTGAGAACGGTGGTCTTAAACTGAATGTGTCAAAGACCGAGTACATGGCTTGCGGGAACCCAGACTCGACCACCATCCACATCGGGCCTGAGCCAGCCGTTAAGTCGGAGAAGTTCAGGTACCTTGGATCCATTATGCACGAGTCGGAGGCATCGACTACGATGTCCACGCCCGGGTTAGTGCTGCTTGGGCCAAATGGCGGGAGGTCACTGGTGTGGTCTGCGATCGCAGAATACTGCCCAAACTCAAGGGGCTGATATACAAGAGCATGATCCGACCAGTTCTTCTATACGGCAGCGAATGTTGGCCAGCATTATCTCGGCACACTCAGGAGCTTCACGTAACGGAGATAAAGATGCTGAGGTGGATGTGTGGCGTTACTCGGGCTGACCGCATACGCAACACAATCATTCGCGGTAGTCTTGGGGTCCGTGACGTAGCGGATAAGCTCCCAAGAGCGTCGTCTGAGATGGTATAGCCACGTTTTGCGGCCGGCCTAAGAACTACGTCGGAAGAAAATGCCTTGATATGTCTGTCCCTGGAGTAAGAACCCCCCCGGACGCCCAAGGAAGCGATGGCTGGACGTCGTGACACATGACATGAGAGCCAATGGACTAACCACTGAGGATGCGTAGGAAAGCAGACCCTGGCAATAGGCCGGGATAATGCTAAGTGGAAGAAGAAGAAGATATATATATATATATATATATATATATATATATATATATATATATATATATATATATATATTATATATATATATATATATATATATATATATATATATATATATATATATATTATTAGTATATAATTATATTCCGAATTCACTTAAAACTCGATACTGTTATCAAACAATACTACATATATAATATAATTATGATTAATATTGCCAATTTTGAGATAATATATTCAAACGTCAACTAGATAGATATTGGTAAAACAAAATAGTTCAACATTTGTATTTTAATGTACATGAATATTGGTACTAGCCGAATACCACTGAAATGTAAAATACAATGCTTAAATAGTCTTCCATTATTCTGGCGCACCCTAGGGGAGGCCTATGTCCAGCAGTGGACAGTAATGAGCTGATTTGATGATGATGATGATGATGATGATTTATAAATTATGTTTCCAAGAATGTTTTTAATAAAACTATTTATTAACATGTAAAAGTAGAGCAATAAACCCACTAGTTTAAAAAACAGTATTTTTCTATTGATGAAATGGATACTAAAGTATATGATAATAATTGTTAAGACACCTTGTCTATGTATATTGTAGTAACATTATATGTTACTACAATATACATATAGTTGTAGTAACGTATAGACATATTTTCAGTTCAGTGAATCCTCGTCTGGTTAGAGCATCCGGTGTCTAGTAAATACAGATCTTATATACCTATAGTTTTATATATTATATGAATGAATCAATGCATCTTTATAATACTACGATGCTTAATTTTTATTAACAATTATGTTTCTACATTAGTGACTTAATTTGTTGTTCGGTGTTCATACAAATGAAGTGAATTTGGTTTCAATTTCCGTTTGTTAATACAAGAAGATTTATAATATACTATGGAAATTCTTACAATATACAGGGAAACTACACGTGCACACCACTGAACATAAGCGTAAGAACGTAAGCTACATACTCAGTCTTTTCACATTTGTGCTCAATTAGTATTGAAATTTACATGATTGCAAATGAAAATTCCATTTGTTTACCCAACAAGATGGGAAACATGTTAATATAAAAATAAAATATATATATATTATTTTGTACACATACCTGTGTACACACACATATGTAATACATACCATAATATTTATATGAGGACATTCGCCCCAAGCTTAAAGATTATTTTTATCCTAATCCATATGAATGGATCCATATTCATGGAAGAAATATGCTGGGACATTAGTTATAATCTCCGGGCATATTTGTTTCAAGTACTTAAAAGGAAAGCTAATTTATTTCTAACTTTTAGTTTCTACATTTCTTAAATAAGGGAACAACAATAAATACACTCCATTTAATTATATTTTATAAAATTGAATCTATATTTCAATAAAATGTGTATAGTTATTTAGTAAACTCCAGCAAAAATAATCATATTTAAAAAATGCTATATTAGATGGTCATTTTACTTCAGCTCTGATATTTGAAACTGACATTTTTCCTCGTATAAATCGATTGTTCACATTTTAATCTACGTTTTGATTAAAACACGGTATTGTTCTAGCGATCGCAACGAGCTGATACGGGAGCGTGAGAGAGAGCGAGAGCGGGAACGAGGCTATCTCAGTGATCATAATACGAGGTTCGTTCATATTTCATTTACTCTAGAAATGGCAGTAATTATATTTTGAATTTTTACATTTCTTTGTTTCTTATATGGTACATTAAGAATGTTTCAGTTTGCCCGACATAATGCACCTCGTTAATCTTTGATATATAAACTGTACATTGTTTGTGTAGACTATATTTGATTTAGTCTATTTGTATACTACGAGTACGAGACTGTATTGACACGAGAAGTACATACATATAGACATAATATCATCAAGTTCCTTTACTACCAACTATTTTAAAATACATAATTAATTTCTCAGATTCATAACTTATAATCCTTTATAGGGACCGCATACGAGACAGAGATCAAGGTTACCTTAGTGATCATCAGTCAAGGTAAGTTGCGTGAGTTATTAAAACAATGTAAAAAATTCAAACATTTATTACTATTAAAATTTAAAAGATATATTGTATACAAAATACGGAAACGGAGTTTCTTAACACTAGGTTCCTCGAGCCTACGGTTTCCTCTGCCTATCCTGCTATATGTGGGATACAGCGTAAATCTAAAAAAATAATGAATTAAAAACCAAATCAAACTGGCACCTTATATAAATGTGAAAGTTTGTGAAGATGGATGTTGGTTCCGGTTTCACGCAAAAAGTATTGAACGGATTTAGATTAAACTTTGCAGTATATTGCTTATACATCAGAATAAAATATGACTACAATTTATGATAGACGAATTCAATTTACTTTACTAATAAATAAATAGTGTAGTGTAGTGTAGTGTAGTGTAGTGTAGTGTAGTGTAGTGTAATGTAGTGTAGTAGTACAAACGGACGAAGCCACGAGCGGGCGGTAAATTAATAATAATGCCCAAAAAACTATACCTTACGAACCATGTGTCTGTAAGTGTAAAAATCACAGATTTGCAAAATTGTAATATATTTTAGTTTTATATTTAAAAAAAAACATGAAAAGCTATATACCTAATGACATACGTTTAGAAAAGTAGCATACAATTTTGAATTCTATTAGAAAACGTGCTCGTTTATAGGACAGCTTCCGCTGCGAGGCACTACTTGGCCGCTTATCCGAGATGTTTACATGAACAGATGGATAGTAAAATATTTGTGCCACAGGTTCCAGAGCGGGGTCAAACATAGTTCTCTATATGATAAAATTAATTTATTTTCTACGTTACTATTTAATTTTTTTTTATTTATTTTTAATAATTTTTTTCTTTACTATGTTAAAGGTACAGCGTACAATATATATAGCATGCAAATATATAAATATAATAAATTAAAATAAACTGCATTAAGTATTATGTTAACGTACCAACGCTAAAGTGGCGTATAAATATAAAAAACATAAATTTCATATTATGAACAATTATATGATATATAGTATATGATACAATGCAACAGAAGCAACTGAATGTTTGTCAGCGCACGTCTACTGGAGGAATGTAAGCTGTACGCTTTATCACTAGCTACCCCGCTAGCCAGCGTGTTTAAATAAAACTCTGAGAAGAACAGGATAAAATGATTGGAGATATCATTTTGAAGACTAGAAGCCAAAATAAAAAACTATAATAGACCAGCTTAACTAAAACAACTGTACTAAAAATTGTTAAGCATGATGAGAAAATTTATCGAATGACATAAAAATCAAAGATCTAGAATATTTCATGTGGAATTCTTAAAGATTGTATGTGATAAATTAAATTAGTCATAAAGTCCTCCTGAATGAAACAATAAATAAAAATATAAATATAAATATAAAAATGAATTTTTGATCAGTATATTGTAATGTATTGTTGTGTATTGTTAAATTACCTAACCTAATAGAAACAATTTTTTATGATTTATTTAGATTTATATAATATCTATTTTACAAATATGATGGCTACGTCATCTACGCTGTAAAAGGTTCAACTGAGATTGAAAATGCAATTTTGAAATACGAAATGCGCTTGTACTACATCATGTAAAAGCTAGGTACGGAAGCGTTCTCCTGTACATTTCCTTTCATAATACCAACGCTGTTAAACTCGTAATCGATTCGAAGCGGGTTTCAACCTGACACGAAACTGTTGTGACTCTTGGGGATTGTCGAAATGTCCAATTCGAATTAGGTTATGTAATGGACGGGATCGAATTGATTTTCTGCTTTAAGTTATTTATTTATTATCTTTTGTATATATTTCCCTTTTATATTGTAAAAGCTATAATGTTTTATAATTTTCAATAGTCTATAATTAAAATATGAGTATAAAATTATATACTTTTAAATAAGTTTTGAGTGTAGAACAAGAATTTATGAGCGATTACACGATATATCAACGTTTAGGTTCATAAATGCCATCACTATTAAATTAAGCGAGGTTATTGATTTAAAAAAGCGCTATTTTTCATTTATTTGTTTTGAAATAATAGAAACAAGATAACAAAAACACTGTCGATTTATTTAAACAAGGTACATGTGTAAAGTCACATCATTACGCTCCGTAGGCGGAACGGCTGCGTTAAATGCATTGAAATAGCGCATTATCTCGAGTATCTCTCGTAAACCATCTCAGGTCTGTAATGTAACGCTATATTGAATGTTCACCTTTATGCGACAAAGTTCCTCAGTGTTTTTCCCTTAACGCTTTTATAATACTAAAGTGTAAATTGTAATATACCTGTAAAGTTCTAAAGTTTATCTCGTTTATATACGATACAAGGCTGGCTACGCATGGCATCTCAGAGGGTGTCTAAGCCAATTATCTGTCCGATATTTGGTTTCCGGCATACGGGTACGCGACCCCGGGACCTCGAGCCACCACTTTCATAACCCGATCCAATCCATGTAAGTGGTGTCCCTCCCCTATATTCCAAGTCTTTCTGCCTCTTATTCCCTGTCCTTTCTTGGTTTCTCCCAGTAATGGGTTTGGAGGTCAGATGGCAATCGCTCCACAAAAAACCACTTCGCCACTCATATGGACCGATTGGTCTTAGTCGGAAGGCAGACCCTGGCAAAAGCCGGGACTAATGCCAGGAAGAAGAAGACAAGGCTGGCTACGGAGCTGTTACACAGATTAGTAGTAGCCCTTTGCAAATTATACTAAGAATTTAATCTATTTCAGTTTCGTTAGTGCTTCTCGTTGCGCTTCTTGCATCGGTGAATCTGCGCGGTCAGCGTGGTATCGCCATTCTGACGGATGGCGCGGAGCTCCCCAACCGGGACCTCGTCGATCGCCTTGGGATTCTCTCCCTAGTCTGCGACATGAAGGCAGCCTGAACGACTCAGGATACCGAAGCAATAGAGCCGACAGCTTTGAGCAAAGGTAATTTTTTGATATGGTATATGGTATATTTAAGTAATATTAAAAAATAAAATAGAAAATTTATATCCATATACATACTGAACTTCAAACCTAAACGTCATGGTAAGAAAAATCTTTCAATCAAGCCAATCTAAGTACGATAATTAGTTGGTTGTATAACTGTTTTTGTATTATAGCTATAACGTAAATAAGTAATAATATTACATTCTTTAGTTTTCTTCGTAATATTCAACATGCTCAAAGGCGGTTATAAGAAAAAATGTGCTGACAGCTTATTACAACGGAAAGCGCTTCTTTAATATTTCATTCGAACGTCATCGCAATTCTTTTGTCTACGTTCATGCAATCAACATAAAGTAGTTCATGTAATTTGAAATATTTTATGAAAAATACTAAATGATACAAGAAATTTGTCACTAAATGTGTGTACAATACTAGTTAATTATTAATAAGTTATATTTAGTTTCATTACGACATTTGCTCTGATAAAGTTTTGATTAAAAGCTTATTGTAGAGATGTCTTCGTGATAATTGTCAATTTAATTTGTTTTTGATACTATTATAAGTAGATGCTACATTAAATTTGTTCTTATGAACAATAAAAACGTACATTAATAATATAAATAAAATTAATAACTTCTACACGTATAAATCAGGGTAGACAGAGGGAACCTGTTAGAGCGTTAAGACACTCTTTTCCCAATTTTGTATATTGTCTAGCTGGAGTCACCGCGACGCTTTATATACTTTAGTAATTAAATATAATTTATATACAAAAATAAATTTTATAAGGCTTTTGAAGAAATTTATATTTATAAAAAAAATCTTAAGATCATGAGTAAACTACTCATCCAGGAACAAAATTAATGGTAGTATTATCTTGTTATAAGTATGATATCATTAGGCGACGTTCCACATATCTGTTCTCGTAGTTACATACTCAACAAGAGATGCTTTTTATCCAATTAATGAAAGTTAGCTGCATCTATAATATTAAGCACAAAAGGAAAAATCCAATCCCTGCTTATGCTTGATTTGCTCATTAACCTATATGCCTTTATATATCCATTTACATTGTTTTTCTTTCTTAAGAAGAGTTAAATAGTGTTTTTATTAGTAATATGACCTCAATTTACAAATTTTGCACGCTACGCAAATTAGTTCACACGAATTAATTGATGACTGATTATTACGTTCCCACACGAGCGGAAATTTAGCTGTGAGAGCAAAACATCTAGGTTAAGCAAGTACAGTTTTGGCTAGATATTAGTGTATATTAAACTTGTTTTACTTAAATTATAATGTCGTAAATACCAAATGTACCTATGGTTAGCAATATCGTTGTCGTAATACCAACGACATGACTAACCAACTATGGGCACATTTGTATCATGTCTGTCCTGAACGCCCAACTGTGATAAATATTTTGATTTTGTTTCAATCAAAATATAATAATTACTAACATTACAAGTAATAGCGTAAACGGACAAAACAGTCTTCGAACGTTTTATAAAAATTACTTTTAAATTTTTTTATATAAAATATTAAAATATTGTTGGTCTTCTTGATATCCCACATAGCAGTGATTTCGTTGGATATTAAAATTGACCTTCATGAGATTATCATTATATGAATCAGCAATTTGAACGATAACGATGTATGCGAAATCCTACTAATATCATAAATTATTAAAGTTTGTGGAGATTAGTGTTTGTTCCGGTTTCACGCAAAAACCACTGAAATGATTTTAAATGAAACTTTACAGTAATATATTTTTTTCATATACTTTTTCAGTAATAGGCTTATACATTAGAATAACATATGGGTTACAATTAATGCTAAATTAATGAAATTCACTGTACTTATAAATAAATATAAAAATTCAGTTAAAGCGGACGAAGCTGGCGGCCGGGAGTGTAAGGAAATTAGCAATAAGAAATCGTTGATTATTTTTGGCAACCTTTATCATTTTTTTATCGGCTCCTACAATTCAAATTTAAAAAATACATATTTCTAAAAAAAATAATAATAAATAAATAGAATTAAAAAAATAAAGGTAATATTTTTCACAAGAGGTGAATTCTATCTAATTTGGCATTTTTCCAAATGAAATATTACACTTATATGACATGACACCGAGTAGGAATTAAAAAATATATGAGAGCAGAACCATACAAGCATACGTAATGAGTTTTTAAGAATTTGTTTTATTAATTTCAATATAACTCATTTGCAACAAAATCATTTTTTTAAATAAGAAATCACAATCGACTGTAGAATAAAGATTGCAGCAACATATAGATTTCATTGTACTTATTAAAATGAATTATTAATTTCTTTCAATATAATTTAGAAGCCAATTAATGTAAAAATAGGAAGGCCACTTTCTAAGCGTTCTCCAGTAGATTGTCGTAAGGCTTCAAATCCTTGATCAGCTTTTGTGTTACGTAACAATAGGATAGCTGAAACTGAAATCAGATTCTCAATCTACAAATCAAAAACTTGTAACATTATTCTCTATTACTTTTCTAACTACATTCGTTATATAGCCATTTTTATTACTCACTCGTACGTCACGTAGAATGCTCTAAATGATAGAAAACACATATAAAATAATATGACTACTGTCAAAAAAAGTATTTTCACAAGTTGTAAAAATACTGTTTATTACTTTTTATTTTGCTTTAGCTGTCACGTACTAGGAACATTATCCCGCGTTTTATTAGATTTTTTTTCCTTGTGCGATGTGTAATTCTGTAGGGTGCACACAATTTCCCTAACAAAGATAAGCGGAAACACTTGAAAACATATTCTAAAGTTCTACACCATATTAATAGAATATGACAATATTATGTTCTTAAATTATAATTGTTATAGAAAGACCTTACTTATTAAAATATTTGTAGCTATCACTGTGAGTCACAAAAAATCATTGTACTTATTTTTAGTTTAAGTTTAAATTTTAAATATTTAGAGATTCACACGCACTTACTTGGTTACAGGGGTGTTTTCGATCGACAAGATAGCGTTAGATCAGAGTACACTAGCGACCGTGAATCCTCACGCTATGGTATCGTTCAACAAGCTTCTATCGATAGTACGGATTCAAGAATCTGTTACCTGACTTCAAGTGAGGTAAGTCATAATAGATTATCTAAAATTATTAAATGTAACAGTGAGATATCGAAAGTAGAACTTTGAAAAGTACAATACGGCAAAAATATTATGAAACGATATCTATATCATTTATTACTTATAGTGTTAAAAATATTTGAATTTAAAAAAATCTTCACCTCGTTTTCTAAAAACGATTTCAATTTGCCACTTATGTTTTGAAATAAGGACGCTTTTTAGCCATGACAGAGTCACTAAGCTCCGACAGCACTTACTCCACGGAGAAACGTAATGGTTGCTATGCAATAAACTTTAGCATTTTATGTTCCGTCAATAGAATGTAACGAGGGATAAAATCCTAGGCATGAACATACTTTACAAATTAGCCTCTGTTCTCCAAAAGTTGTAGATTTCTAGGTTTTATACTTTTATGACCAGACGCTGTAATTTTTACTGAATCAGTTATTTTCATGTAAAAATGTTCTCTTTATATATTAACAAATATTTAGCAAAGTGTGTATATAATTTATAAAAATCCATAATTATATTAATTTCTAAACATTAAAAATATTATGTTATTTAGATTTATATCTTCAAATTTTACTGAAATTGTTCATAATGGGGTAAAATCTTGTAAAATGTATGTATGTATATTAAATATGCTTATGAATACTGTATTGGGTTGGATCAATGTACTTAAGGATACCTATGAAAGGGGCGAATCTATTTCAAGTTGTTTCGGTTATTCAATTTTTTAGCTCAGGCAAGTCATTATAAAGCTGAGAAGGAATTTCCATTTTCAAAACACAATAATAAAAAAATCTGTTTCCTTATAATAACTCCTGTAAGCTCTACACTTGATAATGTACTAATTCGAAATGTAAGATTATATTAGATAACAGTTTCAACCTGAATTCACTACACATTTTTTTCAAAATTGTTTCTTTTTCGTAATGACGTAAATGCGTTTCAATTTTCTTGATTCTCAGATTCATTTTAGATTTATTTCAATTTATTTAGATTTTGTGATCTTATTGATTATAATAAGTTTAATTATATATACACACATATATATATATATATATATATATATATATATATATATATATATATATATATATATATATATATATATATATATATATATATATATATATATATATTATATATATATATATATATATATATATATATATATATATATATATATATATATATATATATATATATATATATATATATATATATATATATATATATATTATATATATATATATATATATGAGATAGAATAGGTGCTGGGTGTCTTCACTTTGTGACGTAATTTGTGGGCGAAACGTAGGATAGGGGTAACGAATACCAATGCAATATAACTTATAGTTGCAACGTTTATACCGTTTAATACTAATATTTTGGTCGTATATAACAACAACGCTATAAATAAATATACAATTAGTGTTAGTAATGAAACAAAAGTCAAAAAGAATAATTTTATTATGAATTAATGAATATTGAAATTATTATATGATTTCTTAAGAAAATATAGCAAATTATCATTTATATGGTCATGTTATATACAATTTATATAACCTGAGGTATCGGCTTACTAATCATTTGGATGAAGTGAAAGTTGCTCGTAATCACAAAGTATATAATAAATTTGACCTAGTTCTCAACTTAAAAATACATATATCTCCAAAACTATATCTTGATAAAAACGATGACTCGTGTACCTATGTACAAGTATTGTTCAAGAAAATAACAGTGTTTATGTTCAATCACGTTTTATTTATTATTAATTATAAACGAGTAGGCAAGGACGAACTTTGCACACATGGCCATTCCGTTACTTTGGTAAATCAATAACGGTCACACATCACATACTTTATTCTATATTGTCTCATTTTTTCTTTTTGAAATCATATTTCGTATTTGTATAACAGCTAAAATTATAAGAACTCACACAAAGTTTGCCTTGTACGGGCAGGATAAATACTCCTTATATTTATACAGAAAAAGTCGAATTCTTTAGAGGTAAGGGTTTTGAAGATCGTTGGAGATCGGAACCGCTCGGCGGAGTATGCGCATGGCGCGGCGCTCACTGCTGCGCCGTAGACAACCCCAATCGTATTCTAAACGTAGCTTTAAAAATATTATTTTGAGGTTAGCTTTCTATATTTGAAACAAAATGAACTGATGCAAAGCGTGCGTTTCAAACGCTGTAATTCGTTTAAATATTGGCGTGTCGAATGTCGCGAAAGAGAACTTTGAATCGGAAATTGAGACGTTTTGTTTGTGTAAATACAAAGCTTTTACTATCAAGTGCACGGACAAAGAAGATCTCGTCAATCTCGTTGCAATATCAATAAATGGATAGTACTTCTCATGGTTGTTACACTACAGTTAAACTATAGACTAATTGAAATCTCTGTTACAGAGTATCGTGTTGTGTAAACATATCCCATGTCAATTGTAGGGCCTATCTTGTTTAAGTGAATAGTTCTTCTTATGTTTACTAAAAGTATGTCAAATTTATATATAAAGTAGAGTTCCTGCTTGTTCATCGCTTAATCCACCTGTGATATTCTTTTCTAAGTAAATGTTGACATTTGTGTAAAAATTCTAAACTGCCAGTTTCTATTAATAATAACATTCGAGTAGATCATCGTTATTAGTTGACTTATTCTTCATTAGGAATTGATAAGAAATATTATAAAAGTTATAAATATAAAAAAATATACATAGAAGAATCTTTATATATACGTATATCTACTGTTGGATTTTAAGTAGCTGCTTCACTAAAGTATATGAGACAAGGAATAAAGTTGTGTGGTATTAGGTGCTAGTAAATATGTATATTTGATAACTGCATGGGGGCCATCAAGTCGAAGAATGCTGTTTATATCAAGGTAAAATTGCAATACAAGTACATACCCCTATGCTATACTCTCCTTAGTAGTACTATCTTTAATCTTAACGCAAAAAATCCTATACTTAATAGGATGACTATATATTTCTAGATAAGAATTTTCTATAGATTTACGATCAAATACATATATATATATGTTTACTTTAGACAATAGAAATTGTGTGCAGTTTCAAATGCGCTTAAACTAGTAGAGTAGTAGTATATTTAGCCCAAAGCATATTTAACAAAAATCCAACTAAAATTCTCAATGGAGTTTTAATCATTTAGATATGAAATTTAATTTTGTTTTAACCTTATTGAAAATTAATCGATTTTATTGAAAAATGATTTTTTATAATAAACATAAAGTATTTAATAAATATATTGTATTCGTAGGAAAACTGTGGCGATAAAACCATTTTTGTCAAAAAGATTCTATATTTTTATATTTATTCAGTCATAAAAAAACATCAAAGAAAATGAAGTAAAAATATTTTCTTTCCCTTTGAAACCGTAGGCGGATGCTCCACTAACGTGAACTAATGAGCAAGAGTGAGCTCTCTAACGGATAAAGGATGAGGTTCAGGGCTGACGAATTATACAAATATACATATATATATATATATATATATATATATATATATATATATATATATATATATATATATATATATATATATATATATATATATATATATATATATATATATATATATATATATATATATATATATATATATATTATTTTTTTTTTTTTTGTGAGTGTAAAAGTAAGAAAGTGAAGAAATATCAGTCGTTGAAATTTTAGTTAGTTCCAGCAATTGGGTGAATAGTAACGGACACACAATAGATGTAGGTTTGAACTTCTGTCGGAGAAATGGTTGTACATAAATTATTCTCATTTTTAAAAGCTGGCAAGTAAGAAGACCATAATATAATATTATTTGTGCATATGAATTATATATAGCATTTACGGATTACTTTAATTAATTAAAATATTTTTTTTTGTATTTTTTAATCGTAAATTTAAACATTGAGGTCAAGTACATTTTTAGTTTTCCATACTTCACAAGGAAAAAATGGAACCCTTGCAAAATTAGAAATTTATAGGTATATCATATAGCAATTCATAAAAAATAAGCTTGTAAATTTTTATAAGTTAAGTATTTTCGTCAGTGAAAAATCTAGAATCATGAAATTGGTACGGAGCTCTCGGTGCACAAGTACTACTCGCACTTGACCAATGTTTTTAATAACTCATTGACTAAATTTACATAGGCTTAAAATGTATATTATTAGTAATATAACTATTACAAGGATCTAGTGTACTCTTATTATGTATTCTTGAAAATTTGTCTAAGCTCGAAAAAAAGGCCATAAGGAATTTTGACTATAAAAAGTGTTTCAGAATATCATTTCATATTCAAAGATTATATTATAGAAAGCCAGCTTTATTATGTGAACTAAAAACATCACTTTGGCATTCTAGTCGGTGTAATAGGATATGAAAGCTGATGTTTATTCTTGAACGCCACAACTTCGTCTGCTTTATGGACTGAAAATTGTGTCAGGGTCGGCTTCTATTGATCTCGCTTCACTGCGACAGTCGACCCGTTGCCTGCCGTTTCCGGTTAGAAGCGACTAATTAATATTTGAATATAATCTTTTTATCTTTTTTTAAATCTTTTTTCCGTCTATTGCTCACGGTTATAACTTTCAGAA
Organism: Dione juno; assembly: GCA_037127375.1. NCBI lineage: Eukaryota > Metazoa > Arthropoda > Insecta > Lepidoptera > Nymphalidae > Dione > Dione juno. The sequence continues at coordinate 438,895 of JAXRJS010000048.1, forward strand.
ACAAAAGGTCGTTTGAAACACATAAATTCTAATAAGGCTTTTGTTTCGCCGTCCGAGAATATTTTTTTAACTTAGTGAAAGTGGTTCTTTATAACAATTTAGGCATATAATTTGCTTAGCATAGCCTCATTAAGTTCATATTTCTCTTCCTAAACAACCCTCTTTATATTCTTTGGTTCATCATTAAAAAATGTAAATATAAAAAAAACAATTAATGAATATTAATAATAAATAATTAGGAGAGGTCCCCTACCTCTCCATCAGACGTCAGTTTATGTTCAAGAACACAGTGTTAATGTTACTGGAGGAAGATCATGTAAAAGCATGAGCGCCTTTTGGACCTCGTTCACTGTCATGAACCTCTTCATAGAGGTATCCAGGCCGTATCAAGAGGTTCATGACAGTGAACGAGGCTGAAAGTTATGCGGGACTGTAGCGTTTGGCGCTCTGTTCTTTCTGGCTACCCCCGCTAGGGATAACGCGTGAAGTTATATCTTCACGCGTTAAGACTCACATCTTATCCCCACCTACTTAACGTAAAAAAGCAAGAATATTAAATAAAATGATTGACTATATGTAAAACAATATTTAATTGTAGTCTAAGTCGGACAGAATTTGCATATAGTTCAAGCACACGGCGGGCCTAGATGTTGATTTCATCTATATAAATAAAATTTAAAATTCATTCGCTCATTTATTATTAGCGGGTTCAAAAGGGTAAATACTGAAAGTTTCTATGAAAATGAATTTAAGTTTTATTCAATATTTATGAGACTTCAAAAGCGTGCTTTAATTTTTTTTATTAAATTCCAATTCAGTTTATTTCTTTAACTATGGCGTTCCGAACACTAATCACTTCGCCAATATCACGTTGCTTGGAAAGCATACGAAGGAGATTAATCGGTAAAAATAAATAATTACACAATAAAAGATTGCTTGTCGAAAAGAGTCCCAGTAACAAAATAGCAATCTTCACTTTCTTCACTACAAGACAAAATATATATTTACAAAATACATATACATAGAGAGTTAGTAATAAAAATATTTTATAAAAGTCTTATTCTTTCTTCTTCTTGATTTGGAACCATCGGTGCGTGTATAACGTTCCATTTTTCCACTTTATTCGACTGTTTAGTCGTCCGTGGAGGGTATTTCCACAGAATATGATCTTAGCGGAGTTATTCTGCGGGGCATGGTGTCAGTCGGCATTCTCAGGACTGGTATATTGTGTACTGAGTCCTGCAGGGATTTCTCAGATCCTTCAGATTTTTAGAAAACAAAGTTCTTATCAAAGTGTTATGTGTGATCTTAGTCAGACGCCCAGGTGTGCATGCATGTACAAGACGCAAGCGGCAGATTGCCGATCAGCAAGATTTTTAGAATAGAATCAAGGCCGCTTTGGATGTGTAGGCTGAATACATGCATAGTACTTACGTCAATAATTTTTTAATAAATCCCAAAATTTATTCCAGTATTTATCCAGATGAGTAGATGCAAGTAACAACAGATAGCTTAGGCCATAATGGATGGGTAGACAGGTGACATTTTGTCAACAAATAGTTCCGAATGTTATTGACGACGGATAGAAAGTGGAGGATCTACACACTCTATCTGTAGAGCGTGTGTGGTAGTAGACCTAATTGCTCCCAGAGTAATTTGAAGGCATTTAAATTGAATTCGATGTATTTTTCAGAAGCGGCTTTATTAAAGGGGTCCGAAACAAAGAGGCCATAATCCATATGACTACGGATTATATAGCATTGTACAGTAGTTTTTGAGTTGATACTCAAACTTGGTGTGCACCCTACCACACACAATATACAGTTCACAAAACATTAATGCTTCTTCCACGTTTCTTGCTGAGAGATATTCAACATGACTAATTCCGTTCAGTAGTTTGTCAAAATTAAAACCCAACAAATTTACGTTAATTGAATGGGAATTTTGTCTATCAAAATATTAAGGTAATACTCTCTTTTTGGAAAACACTACTGTTTGGCATTGTTTGGCTACAGATAGTTTCAAGCCATGATCAAATAGCCACTAGCTTAGATAATGCTAAATAGTATTTAAACTTGTCCTCTATAGATATTGAACTGTAATAGAGGAAGATATCATCAGCTTACTGACGGATGTTACAAAAACTATTAACAGACAATTCTAGGCCATAAGTGTATATAACAACAGCAGACTGAGAATTGAATCTTGAGGAAGACCTTTTCAGACAAGTCTGAGAGGTTAAAGTAAGAAAAGGATGCTTAACAGATATTATTCTACCAGTAAGCAAATTACATACGTGTGATGACCCATTCTCGACGGAATACTCAGGCGATGCCGTTTCTGCCTGAGAATTAGAAAAAGGATATTATTATATGCAGATGCAACTTCTAGAAAAACTCCAACTAGATACTCTACCTAAACAAAAGCTCTTCGAAGTTAAAGCTTGAGGCTATCAATGGTACTTAATCCCTTTCGGAAGCCAAGCTAAGAGGGTGCTAAAGTGTCTGTATTTTCCACTATCTACTCCAGACAGAATTGCGATCAGAAGAACATTTTCCAAGCTCAAGGACAGGAACAACAGTTTGGGATTTCCATGAATTGGGGATATGGCCTGATTGAAATATAATATTTATTAAATTTAAAAAGTGGCGCTTAGCGTCCTTATTTAACCTACCAATATGGTAATGAATATGCTGTAGTAGCAGTTTACCGTTCACCGTCTATCAAAAATATAAATAGTTTTTGTGATAGCCTGGATTTATGTCTGGGATCCCTGAAAGGGGTAAAATCAGTAGCGGTAATCGGTGACATGATATTAACATCGCTCCAAATAGTTCTGACCCTAACAGTTGCAAATATTGGACATGATGGCATTCCACGGTTTTTTATGCGCTCATACTTTACCAACTCGCAATGAAAGTTGTATTGATCATGTAATGCTGCGTTCCAACAAACAAGCAACTACTTATATCCTAGACTCATATGTACTGACCATGCCCCATTGATCTTATGTTTACTGTGTAATATTAAACGCCAAAAAGCTAATATAACTTTCTCTAAAATAGACTATCCGGCATTAATTAAACAACTTTCTAACATGGATTATGCCCATATAGTTAATGCTAACGACGCTAATGTAGCAGCTACACTCTTAACTAATACAATCTCTGAATCCATAACTACACATTCTAAACCAATAATAGTTTCACACCGAAAACGTCCTATTAAACCGTGGTTGACCCCAGGACTTGTACGCTGTATTAGACACCGTGACAAACTGCACCAAAACTGTAAACGTGATCCTGCTAATGCGATATTGCGTGTAACCTACACCAGATATCGTAATTTTTGTACAAATTTGTTAAAAAAATTGAAGACAATTTACGAGAGAAGCGAATTTCAAAAATACAAAAACAACCCCAAAGGTACTTGGAACACTATCAAGAAAATAACCTCCATCAAGCAGCCCTCGCCTTCTGCCACTGCCTTACTCGACCTAAATTTTGATCCTCGTGCTTCTGTTAATAATGTCAACAACTATTTTGCTGGTATTGGTGCAACCTATGCCAATGCTATACTTAATAAAGCGTCCACAAATCAAAGTTCTGTGAATTCCAATCACTCCCCTGAGCCATATATTTCTAAAGACTCAATGGTACTTTATAACACCAATAATGATGAGATCCAATCGACAATAGCGAGCTTAAATGGCAATTCTGCCACAGGTATAGATGGCATACCCAGTTTATTAATAAAAAAAATTAGCACCAGCATAGCCCCTGTTCTCTCGCATATATTCAATTTATGTTTTTCAACTGGTGTTTTTCCGGATATATTTAAACAGGCACTGGTACATCCCATCTACAAATCAGGAGAAAAAGTTAATGTGGGCAACTATAGACCAATATCGATCCTTCCCATTATTTCAAAGATTTTGGAAAAGCTATTGAACAAAAGACTTACAAATTATCTTCATCACCGTAACATTCTTGCCGTCAATCAATTTGGTTTTACTAAAAATAAATCCACAGAAGACGCTGCTTTGTCGCTCACTGAAACTATTGCCAAACACTTAGATAACAAAGATAAAGTTGTCGGTATTTTCCTTAATTTATCTAAGGCCTTCGACACTGTCTCTATACCAATTTTCTCAAGCAAAATGTATAATTTAGGAATACGAGGTATTGTACTGGACATTTTTCGCTCTTACTTAACAAACCGCTCTCAGTGTGTCAAAATAGATAAGTTTGTGAGTGACAAGGCATACGTCCCTTTTGGTGTTCCACAGGGAAGTGTACTGGGTCCTACGCTGTTCCTATTATATGTTAATAGCCTATGCAATACGTCATTACCTAATTGCAAAATTATTGCATATGCAGATGACACCGTACTAGTAGTCAACGGACGTGATTGGATTGAGGCTAAACAGCATGCAGAGAATGCTATAGGATGGGTGACACGTTGGTATAACAACAATTTTCTTACGCTCAATATTGATAAAACTAAATATATCGCATTCTCTCATCGGCCCAGTTCTCAGCCCCACCTGATTTTTCTATCACAGCGCACACTTGTACCATTCAGAACTTCTGCAATTGTCCTCAACTTCCTCGTACTTGTAATATTAAATACTTGGGTGTTACTGTTGATTTTAACCTTAACTGGTCACTACACATCAATAACGTATCGTCTCGTATACGTAAACTAATTCCCGTATTTAGAAAACTTCAAAATTTAGCTGACCCTGATACACTACTTACAATTTATTATGCCCTCGTAAGAAGTATTTTAAACTACTGCATCATAGTATGGGGAGGTACCAGCAGCAATACATTGCTTGTTTTGGAACGTGCTCAAAGGGCTATATTAAAAGTTATGCTGGGAAAACCTAGACGATATAGCACAGATCTTCTTTTCCGTGAGACTTCCATCTTATCTGTTAGAAAACTTTACATTGTGCAAGTTATACTTCGTAAGCATAAAAGTATATTGTTCAGACCCACTTCCAAACGCAATAAATCCAGAGTTTGTACAACCGTTCCGTCAAGAACAAGGTTAGCCTGCAGCCAGTTTTATGTAATTAGCGGTCACTTGTACAATAAAATTAATAAAAAAATCAATATTTATCCACTGACATCATTTAAGTGTAAAAAATTATCAAAGATTGGATTCAAAAGTTGTCCTACATTGAAACAGAGAGTATTGTCTACTGAACACACTCAAACGCACACGCACTCACACACACACACATACATACAAGACGCGCACTCTCTTAGACACATACACACTCATTAATGTTTGCATTGGTAGGCGTTTTAAATGTTTTAATTGTATTTAAATTGTATTCGCAGAGCAAAATGTTTTTATTTTATACTAATTTTCACTGAATCACTGTAATGTATAAGAGTATCAGTATTATTTGTTAAGGGGCAAAGACGCTGGCAGCTGTGACACAGTTTACACTAGTATGGCTGCCATCGCTCTCCTCTAGATTTGTAGATATATCAAATCATAAATACATCTAGAGTGTATCTGTATCACATATTTTATTTCAGTAAAATTTATTATTATTATTATTATTATAATAAAAGAATAAGGAATGCTGCTCTCGCCCGGTCTAGAGTCCTATAAATCCGCTAAAACTTTTTCGAGTTCTACTAAGGAAAATGGAAGATCCATATCCTGTAAATTCCTGAAGATTCAACTGGCACGGATATAATCAGGGCTAATTTACTAGCAAAATCTTTAAGCCAAATTGAAGGATTATTGGAATTAAGGCTACAGATATTGTTTAGTGATCGGCGAAATCGCTAAACATTTGTCCAAGCAATGGAAGAAAGGGAGCGAAGATTAAGAGATTCACAAACATTTACCCATCCAAGCAAATGCATTTTTTGAATCCATCGTCATACAGGCCGCGTATGATGCCTCAGCAAATGTTTTATTTTTTTATATGGCATCATAGACTCATATCTTTAGACATAGGCTAAAAATTAATTAAGAGAATAGGCTAAAAATAAAAGGTTAAGAGAATTAGAAACATTCAATTCGACACAATCTTCGACGATATTAGTAGCTTTATTCTAGGTGCCACCAGATGAATCAGGAATCTCTTACACGATAAAAGGGCCTTTAACAGTATTTCGGACTTTCAGAGAAGGACGGATGAACATATAGCTTCTGTATAGATAGAGTTGCGGAGAATGGGTCTATAACCTCTTTTTTGGGGGAGGATTGATAATAGAAAGTGAATCTTCACCTTATCTTTTTCTATTAACTAAACGAGCTTCGTTTAAGTCTCCCCTAGGATCCGGGGGCTCAGGCGGAGACAACACTAATATTTAAAACAACGTTTTTTTTTTCTCGTGAGGAAATCCTGTTACGGATACGGCACGAGTAGGATCTCGAACGGATTATGTCAGACTCGTATAGGACTGGTAGATATGAGCCAATCCACATAAAACCTCACGGCGCTCCTTCTCGACCGCCATCGGCCGTGAGACACGGACACTAAATGTTCAGTGAATCACGGCCACTTGTCTCTACCGCCTATTCGCATGGCAGTCCTTTAATAGTAGGCAATAACACATGTGGACTTATTATATTTAAAATTTCGTTAAATAATCAATATCTTTTTAAATCATAATAAACCTCTATAAATTATCGTATTACATAATGTAAATAAGACAAGGCAATTATATAAATGTGTATCGTGTTCATTTAGCCTATATTTTTATGTTCTTTTAGGCTAATATTTATTTAGTATTTATGAGTTTGCAATATTTGTATAAAAACATATATTTTTAACATGAAAAATATAGCGTAATGTTTTATTATTAAAATTTGTTTATTTACTCTACGTATAACTGCCAAGTTTCATGATGATACAGTTAATCCAAGTGCAAATTTAATTTTAGGGTTACCTCAAAATGAAAAAACAGAATCCTTATAGGATGACTTTGTCGTCCGTATGTATGTCTGTCTGTCTGACTGTCTGTCCGTCTGTCCGTCTTTCAAGACCATTTTGTCCAAGTCACGTTTCATATTAATTTCAGCATGATTATTATGCCAATAATCATGCTGAAATTAATATGAAATATACAGGTCAATGACGTCTTGAAGCATAGTGAAAATCAAACTTCTAAATCCACACAATCAAAAGTTGTGAGCATTTATGCTTAGTTTTTTTGCATTTTGTATGGAAATCGCCGCTTAATCAAAGGGTACTTCCCGGTGACCTAGAAGTATGAAAATTGGCAATAAGTTAGAACTTATAGTAAAAACAAAGGAAAAATTCCGAAATTCGATAATTTATAGATATATCCCAGAAAAAATCCATGACAAACTTATACTGTAGTTCATTTCATACAAAATGAGTGCTTTTGACCGCAAATTTAATTTTGTCGACTCTTATTAGTTGTATTACATTGATCTAGACTTATTAAATTTGACGAGAAGTGATAACTTACAGTATTCCTAAAGGGAAAAATCTCAAAATTGATAATTTATAAGTTTATCACTATATATTTCATATATTTATATCTATATTTGTAGTTCGTTTCATACAAAATGAGTGGATACGACCGCAAATTTAAATTTGTAAATTTTTGTAAGTAGCGGTTTCCTCAGAGGAATACTTAAACTTATGAAATTAGTACGGAGCTTTCGATGCGCAGGTACTACTCGCACTTGACCGATATTTTTTTTAGATTTTATTACAAAGTTACATAGTTTCAAGTCCGTCCAGTAGGTCCAGTGGTACATGAATGTACAAACATACAGTTTCTACTCTTTTATAATATTGTAGTTATAGTTTTGATAATTGTTTTTCTAAAAGTAATTATCAAACATACATACTACAAAAAAGTATGGAGTGGATAAAACAATGTTAAGATGATAAATGCAAAACATGTTGAAATTGTTTTGCATTTATCATTATATATAAATCTGAATAACGCATTCTATAAAAATGTGGAAAGAAGAATTTCACAAGAAGCACTTTAGTAATATCTAAAAACTAGAATAGTAAATAATTTTATTATGATTATTAAACTCCGAAAAATAACCACATATGTACATACATACATATGTCGTTATAGCTGCTCGTATGCCCGCGTGCTCTCGACCTTTTTCCTTTGTATTTCTAAGTACCAAGTTAACCTTCTTCTTAATTTGTAAAAAATTATATACTTCGCCTTCCTTTTTTCAAGATACCTACCTTTAGTAGTTTTGAATATTTACCATTGTTTTGTAACTACAATACCAACCATTTGACCATTGCAGGTTTAACCATTGACCAACGATTTAATAAATCCAAACATTATATGAACTATCTCCAATTTAGGCAAATGTCATAAATAATAAATCCACAGTTAATACCATTATGTAGATATTTTATATAACTTATGGATATGTTATCAAGTTTTACATATAATAGAATATAAATAACTCGAAATTTAGCAATATAATAATTTCTTTTTTAATAATAAAATTATAATAAAAATGTTGTAATAACTATTTTTCAGCTACTTTTCCAGTTATTACCTACTGAAATAAGAAACCTAATCTTAAATTACATGAAGTAATAGTCCAGGGTACAACGTCCATTTTTATCATTTATTACTATCATGCTTCAAACTAATTTATTGGTAGTAGCGTTCAGTACGAAATATATTAATTTGAAAATTCCTAAATAAGTCTTACGAACTGCCATTTTTTTATTTAAATATCAACATAATCATATAAATTATTAAAAATGTAATTGTCCTACAAAACGTATAATATGACCTAAGAGTCCCCTTATTTTAAACATGTTTTGATAACGAGGCCAAGTCCGCGTCATTGTGACCATGTCATTGTACTACAAATAGCATAGGGTTTTATCTCGGCTCTACGCCTAAAATCTACAGCACAATTACATGATGGTAAAATAATTACTGTCAAGCTAAATCTTTGTTACCATGAAACGCCCAACTTTTTGTCGTACGATTTTTTTTGATAATGGTAACTAACATGGGTAGCAGGTAACATACGTTAACATACGTTAATTTCACGATGCCCAGTGATTTATTACTACTTTTTTTCAATAGAGTATTTTGATATTAAATTAAGAAAATGGACGTAACAAATCGAAAATAACAAATGGAACAAATCGAAATTACGAAAATACATTTTTTCTTGTTAGCATATCTTTGGTACGATCTCCAGTTGAGGAAAATTATATTTCAATTTTTATCTCAAATTTCATAGTTGAATATGTTCAACCACATAATAAGTTCAGTTGCGCCACTACACTTCACTCCAATACAGAGAGAAATTCGAGAACAGAGTTTTTTGATACAAGGTTCTCTCTACCTACCTACGCCTACTTTACGGTAAAATTCGGTACATGAATACTACTTTAATAACTTTAAGATACACATACAAATATAACAATCTAGACACTCCGTTTCCGTCGAATTTTTAAGACATTGCGTGCGCAACTTAACGCCGTCTTGTCTTGTCTTGTCTTGTTACCAAAGCGAGGAAATTAAATAGTACAATCTACCGAGTGGGAATCCTACAACTGTCACATTTACAGTTAGAGGCTGTGCCGCTCATACTTTTTCCTAATGATGAATATTATTTGTATCCAAATATAAAAATAATTATAGTTTTTGTTGACCAAATAAATAATTCGATGTACGTTATCTATTTATTTTACTGTTTAGTTATAAACATTAGTACCATTCTCTTAAACCAAAAAATAAATATTTCAACTCATTAAATTAATATTCAGTAATAAATAATTGTTACTTAAATATAAAATAATAAACGAACTAACTGTAATATGTTTCAAAATCATAATAAAAAAAAACAACGAAATTAAACGAAATAGAAATGTGCGTTACCTTTATTATCTCAATTAAAAATGCACACAATGAATGCTGGAAGATTTCTCTCAATGTTTTAAATGAACTTAATGAGGACTGCAGTTTTTGTTTGTGAAATTAATGAATGAACATTGCTAATTTATGCAATTGTACATAAAAATATTCGTGTATGGTATAACTGTATAAAAATAAAAAATAAATAATAAGAAATAAACAGGAAATTTGGGATCTCATAACACCAATGAAAACAAAAAGTATTCACGAAAGGTTATTTTTTAGGTAAGTAAGTTTGTCTTCCCTTTTGTATCGATTTGGTATGTATGCATGATATTTCTATACAAAATAAACTTTTCGACACTTTATAAGGACACGTTCAGGTGGAATATATGAAAACTTGTAACTATACATTGCGCCAATGTAGGCTACTAGGCTGGTAAAAGCTTTTAGAAATATACGGTACGATTTACCTTTCTAATGGTTATAGTGAAATCGTAGCGTAATACGTTTTCTTTTTTCTTATTCCGAAATCTCCGCCAAAAATAAACAATGTTCTGAATATTCATGAGTACGAAAAAGCATTGTTAAGAAACTCAATAAAATATTCAGTACAAAAACCATCACAAATATGGTAGTTTTATTTTTATTTCTTTTATATGATTTTAAAAATGTGTTTTAATGATCAGATTTAATTTTTGAGTAAACAAAATATATGATGATATTATGAATTCGATTTATATTTTACAACTAAGAAATAAATCATTTTATCAAACTTTGTTCCACTAAAAAAATTAAAATATGAACATTTAATGGAATTAACAAATCAAAATTTAAGTGCTATTCTATTCTGAAATGGCAAATTGCACGCACGCCTATTTAAATTGCATTATTTGAATTGTATACAATAATTGAAGTAGTGACAGGGCAAGGCTCGCTCGCTACCGGCTATTTCGCAATACATTTGACGAGATTGTCGATTTGATTCAATTTGATTCCTGCGTCATTCCTTTGAGATTAAATTTAGCCTCGTCACGTAGCGGGCGGAAGCGCCCCCAGCTGTGATTGCAGCCGTGGCCGGTGGCGATGCCTGCCTGTCGATGCTAGCTGCGGCTCTGACGCTAGTGACGCCAGCCGCGACGTCGCATCGCCTCACTCCGTACACGATGCAGGGAGGCAGGAGGCGGACCGTTGAAGCCTCACGCCTGCGCTTAACGACCACCGCCATATTATTCTCTTGTAACGTACTCTTGGTTCGTTTGCTCGGTCAATTATCTTTTACATATTGAAGAGACGACGTAACGTGATATAATTCGCATTTATTATAACAAAGTTATATATTATACATTGAAAATTATCGGATTTTCGTGGAATTGCTCTTATTATTTTTAATAATACAATACTAATTAAGCCAAATGCATAATCAATTATAACATCTAAGATTGTATAATATATGAATACCATAGCGTATTTTATTTTAATTGAAAAACAATAATATATATATATATATATATATATATATATATATATATATATATATATATATATATATATATATATATATATATATATATATATATATATATATATATATATAGTATATTACGTTAAAAATTATATTCTACAGCCCACATAATTCAATGTAGTCTATATCTGAAGCAGCAGGTTAATAACGTATATTGGATCTATAACTGTGGTCACATAAATCAAGCTGACACTTATTACCTACTACCACTTTTATGTACTATGATATATATGCTATAAATAAAATATGTTGATTTCTGATGTTATCTAAAATAATGAACTGTTAACTATTCAGCTTCTTATTTCATAAAAAAAATATTAAAATTTATTATTAATTTAAAATTAAATTTTATTATTAAATGAGTAAATATAATCATTTTTTTCACCTGTTACAATGAGATATATACGAACGGTAACTTTCCAATTTCATATATTTGAAGTTATTGATAAAAAAATTGCAAATATAATGTAGGAAGACAATACTCTAGTAGTAGTAGTAGTCGTGCGTACTAAATAATACTTAATATCAATTCATATGTATTTTTAATATTATCTGATTTTAATTTATTTTCTTTATAGTTTTTATTTCAATATATTTTTTTAACGTTTTACCCTTTAATTTTATTTACAATAATCGACGATTTTTTTAACTCTACCTACAATCATATAATGTATGTATATTGATACCCAGAGATTAATGATTATTATTCTCTAGGCAGTCGTTCCTCATTTATATATTTTCAAATTGCTGCTACCCTAAAACGGAATGAATATCTGAAATTTTATAAATTCTTTGAGCGGCAGAAATGTAAATATGATTAACGGTTTGTATCTACAATTTGTATAACCTTTACACCGTTATCATGATCAAAATAAATGTAAAGTATAAAGAAAGATCATAAGACATCAATGAATACTAATTTATATAACATATACTAAATGTGAGGCTTCTACAAATAAATATCGTTTCAGTTCATATTTTTTTAAAGCCAAAAATCGATGGAGTATTTTGTGGTAACATAATTATAATAATTTGTAAATAATATTTTTATTAACCTTATATTACTTTCACTAATTTAATTTATATTTAATTTACGATTTATAATATACTACCATCATAAATCTATCTTGTTAACCATATTTTACTTAATATATATTTATAAATAACAGTTTATCTCAATGTACAACAATGGGATTCTATATAAATTTGTACGAAACATAATAGATTGCCAGTATTATGACTATTAATTATTTAGGTGGGATACAGCTTGAAGCAAAAATATAAAAGAAGTCGGTACATTATACATTATATTTAGCTTTTATTTTTAATTTAAAAAATAAATAATAAAAAGCTAAGCTGTCGCTGTGTATGTAGTACGAGGCGGGTAGGACGGGGCACACGGGCGCCGCGGCGCCGCCCGCCCGCAGGCGCGTGCCCCGAAGCTAGCCGAAAGCTTACGATCGTTTTGCTCCGAATCATAACGAAGTTCGACGATCGCGGCCACCCTCCGTCGACGCGTGCCGGATCCAGTCGCAGTGAGAGCCGCCAGGGCGTTGGAACACTTCTTCATGTGCCCTGTGCTCGGTTATGTAACTCAATAAACTTATTTATTTATCAACTCAAAATACCGTCAGGGACATTTGTGGTTAAATCCCTAGATTCCATAATCGTTTTCCTGTCACAATTAATATACAAAATGTGTTGAAGTGATGTGTACCTCCGCCTATCCTCGCGGCAATAGACATCGACACAGGTTTATCGTTTTGTTAAAAAAATTGTTAAAATCGTATTTCAATTTAAATTATTGTACGAGATTCTATCGCTACCTTGTGTTATTAAAACATAGCTACATGCTTCACGAACGGACTAAAGTTATACTTATTATGTTGTGTTAGAAATATTTACAAAATCAATCAAATCAATTTGTCACACAACCAGCACTTTTGATTTGCCACATGAAGGGCAGTATTGCTCGTCATTGCTGTTCCAATTAAAAGAACAAATAGAACAAGACAAATAAGAGTCTGGCGCAATGCAGGACGCATGTATGAAACCTTCATATATTTGCTTGCCGCTCATTTCAAATTCGTAATTAATTTAGTAAATGCAACTTCATACACAAATGCATCGTCACGTATTTCATACAATATTATTCGGTTAAAGCCGTATCAGGATTATTCATATATAAAATGGCTTATTGTGATGTTACGGCACATTATCACCGAAACTAATATTTTGTAAAATCGATGAGTCGTTAACGTTACTTCAGTTTCAATCTTTTTATTCTTACATTTACATACGTATATTTTATGGTAGATTTAGGATTCGTGTATATGGTATATATGAAGTTATTAAAACTATTGTAAACTAATGAATGCATTGTTCTAAAATTTACATCTTCATTATTTGGTGAAATGGAAAGACAATTGGTTTAATATGGAAAATTACTGTAAACGTTGAATTATAGTAGGAAGTATTGGACGACCATTCCAGCTCACGCTCTTGGATCAAGGTGAAACAGGATTATCTCGTATAAATGAATAGCTTTAGCACTTTAAACTTGTATAAAATCAGCAAACACAAGTGCCAAACATTTGTGTGATGCAAAGCTCAGCGACAATACTTGACCTAAAAGCGTATACAGAGAATTCTATCTAATCTTGAGGTTTGCTTTTTCCATTGCACCTTCACCTTTAATCCAATTTCCATATAAATATTACTTAATTGCGCTATCGGATATTTTTAAAAACAGACTATAACGATATCTTTATTTTTCTAACCGTTATTCCATAATATGTATATTATTATAATAACAAAATATATTTCAGAAAACTAAATAAAGTTTATTAATAGTATTATGTCGTATACATATAGTGGATAGATTTTACGTTTCTATTAAACTTCTATAAAAGAATATTATATAACATTTAACTCTTCAGAAATTATATTCAAAATTTATATGGTTACGCTTTAGTTTATATAATTAAAATAATTATTAATATATAATAGCACATACAACTACGTTATACTTCATTACGTTAATTACTGTGAGAACCATTTGATTTCCACTAAATTTAATGAACGTTATTATGGAATCAGTGTAGTAAAAATAATGCTGGTAAAGTGAGTAGCGATAGGAAAATTATATTAATTTACAGGCATTATTGTATAATTTATACACAATATATTTCCCGGTATAGATAATAGAAAATAGTAATGCCACCTTTGACCTCCGACATAAACTAAAAAAATGATCTAAAAAAACTTAAATAAACAATTTACTCTTTTTTTAATATTAATACAAATTCTGTACAATTTGAAACACTCATAAATCATATATATATATATATATATATATATATATATATATATATATATATATATATATATATATATATATATATATATGTACATATAAATAAATATATAAGTAAGTAAAAAAAACAGACACAATTAAAGTTACTTAATTTAAAAAAAGAACAGGGAATATTGTATTAAATTCCATTATACGTTATATTATTAAGTAACAAAATAAAAAAAAAATGCTATAGGAACTTTACGATTTTAACATGTTTTTATTCTTTTTAACGTAGAATTTATTATTAACTTTATCAATCCTATATTCCATTGTATCCTTGTATAGCAATGCTTACTATTAACCATGAGTAGACTCTATATTTTTTCTATCTTATCTAACCAGATCGATATTATTTTATTTTTACAATATAAATGTTACACATCATCTCAATTGTTTACATTAACTTCTCTGTCAAATCTAGAATTTGATTCCTGCATCCACAATTTGATGATTTCATTGCTTGTATTCGTATTTTTATTTCAGTAAGTTCATGATTTGATGCCATATGACTTTTTATATAATAAATACCTATATGTAATATGTATATAACTAAATTGAAAGATAATGTTTAAATAAGTACAGAATATATATATATATATATATATATATATATATATATATATATATATATATATATATATATATATATATATATATATATATATATATATATATATATATATATATATATATATATATATATATATATATATATATATATTAATACAATAACGTATATTAATCCTATTAATTTTATATAGCATATTTTATATTATATTATATTTTATATACATAAAAACAGTACACAACAGTTAGGTGATGTAGCAATTGTATAATAGCACAACTTGAAACAAATAAATTACTGGAAAGTTACACGAAAATTACAAATCAGTTAAATATCATAGCCACTGTAGTCGATAGACCAAATGCAATGTCGCATTACTGTGGTGCATCACGCCCTACTTCGCTAGGGACGCGCCGGCTGTTAGCGTAATTAAAACTTCAAGAAATACATGATTCTTATGTCATGAATGAACACAAAGCAGCGTATTATTGCTTTATTTCATGACTTCATATTTGATTTTAAATATAAAATCTATTAACTTTGTGCATATTGCATATCATTTGAGAGAGAATCTAATGTAAAAACACTCCGATCTTCTCTTACCGTCCGAATTTAACACCACGCTTTGTCTTACCAGAGCGGAACTTAACTTAACTTAAACTTAGTTACTTATATATTTTAATTTCGTCAGATGGAGATCGAACTCACAATAGTTTAATCAAGTGTGTCCACAAATTACGACTAAATATTATACTTATATATTTGTGGTTAGTAAATGTTATGAAATACTCAACGAGTCGTTTTTATGAATGCGTCAAATTTTAACGCTATTTTTCTTATATAACTTCTCTCAACTAAAATAATTAATAAAAATATAGATTTTTAGATTTGTATAATTTTTTTTTGTGATTCAATATTTGTGTTGCTTGGTTAAAATGAAAACTAAAAAAATTAAGACAAGATATTGATATTGTAACAGTTTTAAGCTGAACCGTCCTTTAAATATCCAACAATATGTTCGATGTTGAATATATTACTTTTATTTTTGTTCATAGTAGTTCTCTGACAGCTTGTTAACGTCTTTAACAAGTCAGAATAAGCTCCTTCCAATGCAGACCATCCGTTCTTCGGTTCTTGTTACTGGTTGTCCCAGTTGTATTTCCTTCCGGTTAACTATTAAAACATACGTAGCTTATAAATAGGTAATATCAGTATTATACATTTCTTTGAAAGTTGATAATATTAATAAAAAAAGTTCAAATGTGTAATCCATTCACTTTATACTTACAGTTGCATTTCTACAATAAATACATTTAATAGTAATAATATACTCTGCTATCACTAATACTATATATATATATATATATATATATATATATATATATATATATATATATATATATATATATATATATATATATATATATATGTGGCTTATACAATATTTTTTTGAAGAAGTTATCGACTTACGTAACTATAAGCAGTACATATATGATAGCTAAATAGATGCTAATTTGAGTGCTACGCAAAAAATACGTTTATCGTAGCGTTCAGCCGCGAGATTAGAGCTTCCGGTATCGCATGTACGGATAATTAAATTTAACGCTCTAAATGTAAACTACTTACAACTATTAAGCATAAGAGGCGCAACATGACTAAAAGAAATTTATTTTGAATAAAGATGTAGTTTTTCGATAATGTAAGTTTGATTTATTAAACGGAACCTATGTTTTGATAACACAAGGGATTAGCAATATAGACATTTAAATAATCAACACATTTTGGTTTTAATCCTTAGAATATTTTAAAAGTTTAAGAACAGCCATGTTACAAAACTATACAGTAGTATAAACAGGATAATATTTTCCAAAAATGAATATAAATTACATGACTTTTACCAAATGTAGAGTGTAGAATCAATGATTTATACGGGAAGTGGGCGGAAACAAAAGCGAAAAAGTGAATGAATGTAGTTTGGTCGTGATGAGGTGACGATCGCGCGCCGGCCGCTGACGCCGCTCCTCGCCAATGATGGTGGAGACGCACCGCGTGCCGCCGCCGCGATGTGCGAGCGCGCGCGAGCCCCGCGGAAAACCCGTGTCTGCCTCCGCGCCGCCCTCGCTCGCCGGTAGCGGCACCGTCATGCATATGCGTCGCCGCCGCCACAAGACTGTTCACTTTGGAGAAAACCTCTTAATGCAAGTTTGCGCTGATCGTGCACACTTGGCAGCACTTGGAGCGAGAGTGCCTGATATATCCTTTTGTCACAAATCACACACTGGCCTCTCCAAAGAAGATGCACGATTCTGCTGTGTGGCGCATCACTGTTGTCTGGCAGCGGGGGCTCTCGTAGCGTTGACGACAAACGGGCGGCCGAAGCCACACCGAGAGCGCAGCGCAGATTCACACTCAAGCGGCGGTGAAACCGTAGATAAAGGAGACGGCGGTGGCGGTACGGTGTCAAAGGAACCGAAGCGTAAAACTAAACATCATCATCACCATCATCACCACCATCATAAATTACACTCCTGCCCCTATCATGACGTCGCTCCTCCTGTCGAAGACGAGCCCGCGGAAAAACCGCTTATACCAAAAAAGACCGTGTCGCCTTATCTGTATATACCTAGTAAATTAGAACCGAATGTGCAACAATTATTCAGTTTTATCGAAAGCGTATTGAGTGCTTGGGCCGCTGAGGAAGGGCTTACGAGTACCGGTGAATATTCGGAGCCAGACGAACGAATAGTTCGTCGACGGAAATTAAACAAATATAAGAAGCGAACGGATGTTCTTAATTTACGAAGGATCGTTTATGAAGTATCCATCTTACAAGGTGCAAAACTTCTTGGTAATGTAAGATTTCAACATTATCATTGGAAAGGGACTGCCCAAACATGCAATGAGACTTTTCTACGTAAGGTAAGTCATTTTTCACAATTGTTATAAATTAAATGAAACTATTTTAAAACTTATAGAATATATTTAATTTGGTATAAAATAAAATGTTCCATCTGACGTTTCAAAAATGTAATACTAAATTCTATTGTGTATTGTATTGTTTTAAAATATTTTATTTCAATTCTGGTATAGTCAATTGTAACATAATAAAATTATTACAGGTATATTTAAGCAAGGAAACTTCGATACGTTATTTAAGATAAAATATTATAAGTAATAGCTTATATCTATGATTAGAATATTTGTCATAACGTTTCATCAATATATGATCATGTTCACGAACAATTATATTTTATTCACTAAACATATGGTATCCTACTTGACACTTTTATGAAGAGATTTTAGAATATGTAGACTGTCCACTGTCCACTGTATGTAGGTTGTTTTTAAGGCCCCACTTATGTACCTGTAAAGCTCTCAATGGGTTTCACAATAACCTTTACAATAGATAGCTTGAAGATAAAAGGCAGTAAAATATAGCTAACATTTTGACCTTATTTTAGATTCCTCTTCGAGGCTGCAATTTCCTTTTCTACTAATGAGGCCTTTTATTTTCTACTCTATAGCACTTCCTAAGTATCTTTTTACATTTTTTGTTACTTTTAACGCCACAGATTTGTAATAAATATGAATTTTAAACAAAAGTTTAATTAGTGCAAGAATACCGTAACTCAATTAGTTCAGTGACAAACATTTTATACAATTTGAAATTTTTATTCATCTTATTCTAATTATTCACTTGGGTATTATGAGATTATAGTAACATACAAATTTATTTTTAATTCTAATAAAACCCATATACACTGCATTTTAAATTCATATATACTTAATACTATTGTTACAAGATGTTATCCCCGTATTTATATTAGGAACGATTACTTTTTCATAACACCTATTATAACGGTTTACATTCAAAATAAAATTAACAATGATTCGTAAATTGAGAAAAATTTGTAAAAGTGTTCTTTTTTCTAGCTTTGCATGATTAATATATGGTACTTAAATATATTTACTAATTTCAAACGCTGATTTTAATCTTTGGAGATAAAGTACCTATGACTTGTCGGTTTACATAATGTGTGCTTGACGATATATTAGCTGGGAAACTTTATGAGCGGCGGTTTAGCAATGCAAAAGTTAGTTTAGAAACTATGACTGCTACCTCCAACAAGGCTAGCTATAAATAGTCGTTTCATAATAAAACTGATGTATAATTTCGTACAAAGTTTGACGATTAAAGTGTAAATATTTCCAGTTTATATTAAATATTTTGAAATTTGAATGACATTTTTTTCATATATGTACATCAAATACAAGATTTATGAATGAGGTTATAAAGTTAGTAATTTAATTTAAAAATCGATAAAGTTTATTAGTATATATCAGTAGATATTAATTTTAATGTGATTTTCTTATACATTTTGTAATTTCTACCATTACATGTTCAATTTTATATTTAATTTAGTTGTGGCGCACATATCTTTTTGTTTTGAAAATACGTAGATGAAGGTAACGTTAAGTGCCATCAAGCGAAGAGCTCTGTGCCGTGCTCCGCGTGTGCTTCACAGTAAAAAGCATTTCTTGTTATAATTCAACGTCATTTAAAAAATAATTTGCGTCGACCTTAACTTAAAAGCGTATAGATACATAAAATTCATCTATACATATAATATATGTCTTACTGAAGTATAATAATAGGTGCAAATAATTAGAGAGAATTATTATATTTTATTAATTAGAGATCAATTGTTACAAATTTGAAATTTTCTCTCCGAAATTCTATTACCACCTTTCATATTTAATTTTTTTATAGTTTCGTGTGATCTTTTCCATGATTTTTCTTTACACCTAGCTACAGGCATCAAGAAAGGTAACCACTTTCAGTGCTGAAAATGAGGGCGCGAGTGCCGGTAAATTGCGTTATACTGTGAAATAAAGCAAGAATACATAAACGTATGTTTTCATTCTTTGTAACATTTTAGTGTTATAAATTGTTTTTTTAAGTATGTATTCATGAAGATTTGTTAAAAAAAAATTATTTAGTACTACATTATATAGTTTCATAGTTATATGTTTCTTAGTGAGTGGACTCAGTGGAAATGCGATCTTAAGTAATATTCAGAGTCAGTTTAGCTAATCAATTTCGCAATATAGATATTTTGGCGCTCCATTCTCTTTAGAATGTTTTTACATGCATTTGATGTATTTCGTGAAATTGAATGGCATCATTAACCAGCATCACTTAAATATATTTTGCATTACTAATGGTCACACGTAAAAAAATTAAACTCGAAATAATGATCTTAAAATGATGGATAAATAAATCCAGTTTCTTGTAAATGTAGTTTAAATCTGACATACTCACAGCTTCAACTTCCTTTACCTTAAATATATAACATTAATTATTTTTAACGATTTAATATATTTTATAACGTCCTAAAACACCATTCATTTTTTTTATTAAAACATATAAAATGATTCACCGCTTAAATATATTTTTATTTTGTAATAAAATGTACCGAGTAAATATATGTAGTGAATCAAGTTAAAGAGACACACTTTACACTTTTAACAGCGAAACTCTGTTACTACTAAATACTGTTTTTTCCAAAAGTCGGTTAATTATATACATTTAATGAATAGGCCATAAACACAAAGTTATACAAGCTCAGTCCATCACTTCTAGAATTCTGTATATTTGAGGAAATATTAGCTCCTTGCAATTCCATTGTTATGTTGTCTAAATTATATCTAAATTCTACATTGAACATTTCTTTCTTCCCCCGGTTGCTTAGACATTGTTATGTAGTTTGATGAGAGGACTATATGATATATCTTATAGAGATATTTGGTACTCGTAACAAGAAACCATTGCGTTCAACCAGAAAGGTGTGGATGCTGTCTGATTTAATATATAAATAATGTGAGAAATTATTTTAAGTATTTATTTACTTTATGTACGACATTTTAATATTACTTAATGTATATATGTTTGTACAAAATAACAATACTCGGGTTATATTTTTATAGTAGTCTATAGGCAAAAATAGGAAATATTTGTCAGTAGCCGTCACTGTCACTGTGTGATTACCAATGTACCGAAAGCAATGCTTACTCATGCATTTGTATATTCACTATTGATAGTACACTTTTGATCAGTACCAAAAAAGAGAGTAAAAATTGTCAATAGCCAATCAAAATCAAGGTATACATTTACAAATACATTCTATTTGTATGCGTACAGAAACACGACGTGACAGTTTTAAATTATTTTATGAACTCAATTTATCTTAAAAATAAAACATAATAAAATTGAGTTCAAAAATATCCGTAATTACTTTATATCACCGTATACAAACCTGTAATTCAACAATTGAAATTCAGATATCAGATGATGACCGAATGTCGCTGACCACAGCCGTTTCTGATGAAGAAGACCCTGGAGAAAGCGCAATGAACTCTCCCTACAAGGGTAAGCAGACGGGTGCTGCAGCTGCTTCTTTCAACTGCACCGGCGCTGTCAGAAAAGCTGGGTAAGAGCATACATTAACACACAAGTATTAATAAAATATAAAAATATGTAACTTTTCTCGCTCGCAATGACGTAGCGTCTGAGTGTTAGCACGGCTCCTACTTGGGGAGAATGAACTAATTTAATTTTCCTCGCTCTGGTAACAAGACAAAGCGCGGCGCTAGGTTCTGCCACTCAATACGCAATATCTCGAAAAGCAGATAGAGTGTCTTAACACTAAAAATGAGCAAATCTCTTGTTTTGTTCCATAGCGTCACAAAATTATAATATTTGTAATGCAAAGAAGTGTCTACCACACATTGTATAAGTGTACAGATTTTACGAACAAAAAAAATAGCTATACTAAAAGCACCTGTCTCTCGGAAAACTTAAATTATTGTAAAAGGAAGAAGGTTGGGAAAGAAAAACAAAGAAAAGTTATATCGTAGAAAGTTGAGTTTCCTTGAGCCTACAGCGTCTTTTATATTTCTTAAAGCTACAATTCCTGTCCCATGAATCGCAAATGACCGGAGGGAAATCTTAGCCGTGACCCATTCAAAGACGCTGAACAAACGCGGGTGTAAGACAGGATGAGACTTCGTTCAACGGATCTTATAAAAATTACAAATTCTTTCATCTGGTATTAAATGAGAACCTCTAACCATAATACTTTATAATTAAATTTTTTTGATATATTTTGAAAACGAAAGTATAAAATACTAAACATTTTATATATAATTAGATTATTATTATTTGCCAATACTTAAAATATCTGAAATAGTCTAAACTTATATACATGTACATGTATTACTTAAAATGATTATTTTATTTCAAAAAACATTCCTGTTTTGTATTTAAATTATCAAATTATTTTTTATATAAAATATACGTAAAAATTAATGTTTTAGAGATAATTTAATTTGTCATAGGTTATTAGTGAAACTAAAAAGAATGCAGTGTGACTGCAGATTGACTCCAGTCAATATTATTCGTCATATATAATATATTTTACCAAAAATAAAAGTTGGGTGGCTTTTGTGCCTTTAGTTTCTAAAGATTAATGATAGAATATAACAATACTTACCACCATCATAGCGGAACATCTTAGTACGAGTGTTGCTGTGGTTTGGGATTGAACGTTCACTCGAGAGGAAATTAATATTCATAATGTTGATGTTTTTATTTTTCAATATTTTTTGATCTACTTAGAGAAAGTGCGGTGTTAATTTTTCATATCTGGTATGAAATATCTGTTAGGTGGGGAGTGAACCCAAAGTTAAGTGACTGCGTTCTCCACATTCCACCCGATTGTCGAGACTTTGTGAGTTGCGAATTTGCCTTGATACCAGAGTGAGGAAATAATGATATAATAATGAATTTTCAATCGAACCCACAATGTTACGTTTACATTCAACCAGGCTGTGTCCTAACGACAACGACAACGTGTAACGACAGCCTCAAGATCTATAGACCTTTGTGTGCTTATAAAAATATATAACCTTAGTGAAAAATACTATAATTTCATATTGAAAAAAAATTATCTGCAAAAAATCCGAGAAAGAGGTTTTCAATACTAAGGTCTAAGTATTTACAGTTTCTGCCAGAGTAAGATGACTCTTGTATGATTAGTTCCTTATATACAACCTTAAACTGAAACTTGAGTTCACATTTTTCAAAATAATTTGTAAATAGGGAAGTACATATTTTTTAACATTATTTGTTTATTCATTTAGATTTTTGAGTGTGAAGAAATGGTTGCTTCGTAAAAAACATCAAATTGAATTGGCTCGCAAGCGAGGATGGAAGGGTTACTGGGTCTGCCTAAAAGGAACAACTCTCTTATTCTATCCTTGTGACTCCCGCGAAGGTAGATCTGTGGAAGCCGCCCCGAAACATCTTATTATAGTCGATGGAGCCATCATGCAACCCATACCTGAGCATCCCAAACGTGATTACATATTCTGTTTGAGTACGGCGTTCGGTGATGCATATCTGTTTCAAGCTCCGTGCCAGGTATGTATATTTTTAATTAACTTAAAAATGAAGAATCAAACAATCAGTTATCGTCTACTAAAATATATTATATTTCCAAAGGTGGAACTTGAAAACTGGGTGAATAGCATACATAGTGCATGTGCTGCAGCATTCGCACGTCATCGCGGAAAAACTGGAACACTTCACCTACTTCAAGAAGAAATTTACCGCCTCGAGAAAGCCATAGAATCAGTAAGTGTAACAAAACAACTATAGTCCTCCACTTAATTTATTAATAGAGTCTGGAATAGCGAGACCTAGTTTAAGTAAAGCATTTACTTTGAAATAGTTATGCATTAGGCGGTTTTAGTTCACTGGGTAAAAGGTGCTGAATACAATGCAGATACTGAGGTATTATGCAAGGCATGACCCCACCGCCAGTAGCATCAGCCTGAACCAACACAAGTATTGTTTGACTAGTGCGGATCACTACTTTTGTAAACTAATATCTGTCTTCCCCATTTTGCACTTTATATCGTCGGGCTAAGAATCAATTTGGAATAAAAAACATGTTTCGCAATGTTCGCTGTGAGGCTTGAAGTGTGTACAATGTAGCGAGGCAAAAAGCATTCACTGGTTATGAAGATAAATTTATTTCTTATTCCTAACTCACCGCTAACACTTATAAAAGCAGCCTCCACAGTAACAAAAGGAACATTTGCTGTATATATTATTCATAAAAAAAATACTCCTTTTTTCTAAACAGTAATTCTAGGCTATAACAGCGTTTAAGTTATTATTTATATTTGACATTACATAATGCCTAAGTTGAATGGTGGTTTCAACCAGAGCTTTAATTCTGTTTCACTAATTATACTTTTTTATGCAAGCAATTTATTTCTACAAGCAATTACACAATTTTAATTCTGAAGAAGCTATTCTTTAATACAAAAAATCGTCTAATTTTAGTAGATTTTATAATTAAATTTAAATATAGATCTATATACATATTAAGTTAATAAACATGTATGTTATATATAAAATAATATTAGAAATAAAAATTGAAATATATTTTTAAAATTTGTTGCTATGTAACAATATAGCTACACTAAGATATAAAATATAACTTTTTACTATGCTAAATTTGGAAAAATGTTAATTAAGTTTGTAGACTTTAATAGTGTCAGTGGCGTGTGGTCTGTAACGTTCCTCGTGCAAATCGAGGAAATTTCTGACCCGCATCGCAAACCACAACACGCATCAAAGCCTTTGCTACATTCTGATTATTACATGTTTACCACAGACGAATATGTGCCTTCATTTTGGGCACTGCTTCTATAAAAGCCACTGGTTAAATAAGGGCAGAAATACAGAACTGTAAGCACATATGTCACACAAAGTAAATATCAGTCAAAGCGAAGCAAAGAGAATTTCATTCGGAAGTCAATCGAAGCCTTTCTGTAAATGAGAATATTGTAATACATACTGTTGATGTTAACGTTACGGATATTTTATATGAACTAGTCATAACTTATTATAAAGTTACATTTGCAAATAGGCATATTTTAAGCTTTTTCAGGTTCTTTTATCTCTTTGCACATAGTTAAATTTGCGATAGCGACAGTAATACCTATTTGACCCAATACCTCTGCTAACATTTACATTGTATAATTGCTATTCGACGTGATCATTTCTCTACACATCCTCCGTTTTTCAAATGTCATTTTGATAATTACAATTGTCAATGGATAATATGAAATTTAGATTGAATACTCCATAATTTCGAAAAGTTATATAAAGTAAAATAGTGTGTGCATATGTATGTATGTGTTTATCGCGGTATAGTAATCGCAGGCAGGTGGCGCGCGCTTATTAATATTCATGACATACCTCGTGCCCTGGTACAGTTTGAGAACCGCACTGTCAAATCATGTCATACAGCTTTATCTTTAACCATGATTAATCTCTAATCTAAGTTACACATCTTGATATTATATATTATATATAGTCGAATATGTAATTACAAATTACAATAAATTTAAATCTTATTATTTTATAATAGTTATAAACAAAGTCTTGTAAAGCATTAGATTATTAAAAATATTTTCACAGGATCACAAGCTAAAGCATATGGCAGATTTGCAACAATCTGTAGTATCAGACCTCGAAACAAGAGCTCAGTTAGCTGGACAGATGCTACAGTGGGAAGAAAATCTTGAAAGATTGCATTGTGAACAATTCCGACTTCGCTGCTACATGGCTAGCCTACAAAGCAGTGAACTTCCTAATCCAAAGGTATAATAAGCATATATTCTTAATTTTTGTTGTCTATATCTGAAGTTTTTTATATGTATGTATGTAATATGTATTTTCATTCTTTAAAATTATCAATATTTGATTGTTTGTTCTCAACAAAATTAGAGAAATTGAATCATTACATTCTCTTTCAGTTCATAGAATATTGTACATTGCTATTTGCAAATCAATGTTATATTATAATTATGCGAAAATTCATGAATATCCTAATAATAATATTTTTATTTCCATTACATCCATCAATATGAATCTCAAAATGTTATGATACTATCGAATTGACAGAAAAGTGATATTTGTTAGGCTCGTTGCCCAAATTGACAGATTCGTTGACCGGGAGGAGAAGCGTATCTGTTACGACGACCCGTGTCACGCCTCTATAAATTGCCCTTTAACAATTGAAATGAAAATGCCTACAACGTGTCCGTACGTCGGTCTTATTGTCATTCGAATGTAATTTCCATTGATAGGAGAGTTTCTAAACTTAGCGATATTTGACTAATAATTCATTATAATTATAATAATAATTGATTATTGAAATGGGAAGGACACAATATAATAAATATTGTATAAAATAATATATTGAATAAAAGTATAAGGTATTTAGGTACTCAATTAGACATTTGTTCCAGTCACTGCTGACACACGTGTCACGGGGAACTAAGAGCACTCTGAATAAGCTGGGTGTTTTTACGGTGTCATCATTCCACGCTTTTATTTGCGCCCGCTCTCCTTCGCTTCTAAACAATTTGCTGGCGGGCAGGGGTGCCACAAAACGCAGGGCTCCCATTCTTTCTAGATCTAACTCTGGCTCCAGTCGACGTTCTATGCAGGTAAGCAGCACATATACAGACGCAACAATAATAAAATAATTTATAGGTACCTAATCTACCTAAATACAAATATACAATATTTGATATTTAAAATATGATTTATTTTTAAAAATAAATCGTAAAAAGGTCAAATATTATAAAGATATCCAAACGAAATCCTTTTAAAATATAACTTTTAAAATACTCATAATTTATCAAGTATTGAAGAACGCGTATAAAAAGGAAGTACCCATTATCGTGAAAAATTTAATTACAAAGGCAAACATTGCGCCTCGGACGTCGTACCCAATTAGTTGAAGCCATGATTACTGTTATCTACAAATTTTGTTCATTGAACCGAAATTGATGTTTATATTTTTAATAAAATTTAGTATAACTAATTATATTAGTTAGAACTACGAGTTGTGCGATATCAACCACAGGTACGGTGGGTCCCGCTGGAACGATTAATCACGTGGAATCCCGCATATAGCAGTGTAGGTAGAGTGAAACGAGTGTTACGACACTCCGTTGCCCGCTTTCCGTCTTTTACTTAACAAATTTTTCGGCGTTGTAATGTTAATATAGATAGAAATTTATAGTATATAATGTATTTGAACCTTCAAATAAAATATAGGACTTTTATTTTCATTTTAGAAGTTAAATAGATAAGTCATTCTAAGACTACGTGCTACATAATGTAGGATTCTCTTAAATAGATCGTCACGCAAAACATCGATTACTTTGCTAGCCGCAGCCGACCGTCTGTCGTTAAACATTTTGCCCTTGTTACTAGAACAAATTGCAAATACGATTCTATTAAGTAAGCTATAAATTGCTCTAGAACAAACAAAGTAGCGTAACTTTGGCGCCTAAATTAGATTGTCTTTTTTTCACGGTCTATTAAGAACAAAGTAAAAATTTAAGCAAAGTATTCTCCGAAAATTAGGATATAATTTAGCGAAAATTCTGCCTTTTTTGTTTTCTAAAAAAAATACTAAATAAACGACGTATGGCAGCCAAAAATGTTACATTGTACCATGTTTAAGTACCTATAAGATACACAAGAAAATATTGTTCTTAAATATGATAATATATAATTTTTATTTGTAATTTATATTTATTTATCTTTCAAGAGGATAATGTTAGCATTTTAGAATGTACACGGTGTGTTTCACTACGAAGTCCTTTTGTCTATTAAACCAAAGTTTTTGTTTTCTTTCTTTCTTTCTTTCTTAAAATATGGACTTGGACTTTTATGTGGGTTTTCTTTTGTCCCATTGTTAAACAGATGTCGCGTGAAGAAGGCGAAGCCTCAGTAAGGGTTTCATTACCCGAAGGTACCACAGCTACGGTGGGCGTGCGTGAAGGGATGACAGTTGAAGAATTCCTCGCGGCCGCCTGCGCCCGCCGCTCACTTAACCCTCTAGAACACTTCGTACGAGTCAAGAAACGACGTGACATGGAAGACCATAATTATTTTGTACCACACAGAAGTGATCTCATTGAGACATACGTAAGTGTTATTTAGATACACAGTTGCCATTTATTTTAACCACTGGATTTTTCATAAAAATTGAATCATTTTACATTATACATTTACCTACGTACATTTTGTTATATATTTTAATTTAATTAATTCAAACAACCATATCTTAATAGTTTTAAGCGGTGTAAAAATAAATTAGTTATCATATAAATACATATCAATTACAGAAATTACTGTGACATATAAAGATTTTTTTTTACAATTTATATATTTTTATTAAAAAAAATTGATGTCCGTTTAGTTGCACACACACGAAGTTGTAGAAGTGTGTGCTAAAATCTTGTACCAAGTGGAACTGCAACGAAATACTCTTGAGCAAATGTGGGGATTTAGCGTTGAAGCTGAGCTGATTGAGAACGCCGAGCGCCAAGACGAATTGTGCTGCTACGTCAGCCGCGTAGAGGATAAGAGCGTGGCTATGCAAAACGGTAAGGTTCCCTTATAATTATTGTTTAAGCATGATAGCCAAAATCCAATTTAAGCGGAAAATTTACAAACTTATATAACTTAATAAGTTATTTAAACATTCACTTTAATCCCTTCAGTAGCTTCATGTTATTATATAAAAAAAAATAATGCAATCAATATTTGCCAGGTATTATCAAAGGTGATGAAATAATGGTAATTAATGGTGCGATCGTATCTGACCTAGATATGATGTATTTGGAGAGCGTTCTACAAGAGGAACTCTCACTGGTTATGATGATGAGGTAAGTTTTTTTAACCGGCAATTAGCATTTTATGCAATTTCGTGGATCCACAGTTAACCGCTGTTCATTAATCAACGTTCTTCGTGCGCATTCGTTAGCGTCGATTCGCATAATTTGCTGCACCGGGAGGGTTCGTTATGAATAAAAAGGCTTTGAGTAGCTTTGTAAGAGCTGAAACACAGCAGGTAAACAAGTGAAAAATATCTCGACTATAAAGGATCTCGACACTCCTTAAATATATATATATATATATATATATATATATATATATATATATATATATATATATATATATATATATATATATATATATATATATTGATAATAAATTTTATTTTATTTATATTGAGAAATTTAAGGTTTAATAATTGTGAACATGGCGACAATCCTTTTAGATAACTATTCTTAAACTTTCGTTAACACATACTGCAATAGTGATTGTTCAATATTACAATACTATTTAATGATACAACCCTGTTTTAGTTGGATGTTTGCATTTGATACACATATGGACAAGATTCATTTGTTATTTTTGGACCACAACATTTCTTACAAGATTCTTCCTGTATGTTTAACTTACGAAAGACATTTTGAGATTCAATAAAAAAGGAAAGTCCCCAGCGCTGAAGGGTAGAAGACTCATATCGGTATTTCCCGCCCTCATACACCTGACCTTTCGACCGCGACAAGTTTACTGAAGCGCTCACAACGACCTACATACTCTCGCTATGCTAACCAAGAGTCTCGTAAATTGGATACTCGTCTCTTAGCTTTTTACATTTTCCAGTTTATCTAATCCCTCTTGATATTTTAATAAATATAATTCTGATTTATTTTAAAATATATAAGGAAGTATACTTTTATCTATATTTTTACTCTTATCTATCTATCTTATGGAATTACCAGAGGTACCACCGGATCCGACGACTACAAGGAATAGCGTTAAATGAAATAATGTTAAACGTAACTCCCATTGGTAAATTAATAATTATTTATTTTAGAAAAAACATAAAACTTTGAACGTAGCGGCATTTAAACCCGCGTTCAAATTCTTGTATGATTTTCTTTCCTTAGTGTCGAATAACACTTTAAAATGAATAAAGAATTCATAATTATTAAAATAATAAATATCAAATCCAATATACGCGTAATCCAATATATCCGTAAAAAAATTCCGGAATCCGGTAAAAAGTTTCAATTAAAATGTGCAAATATCGCGAAATTCAAATATCTTAATAATTAAGTAATTTTTAAGAATTTTTAAGAATTGTACAGTAATAACTTCATTAACATTCTCAAAATTATGAAAATAAATGGAATATTGTTTCTGTAATTACGGAAAATTGCAACCGGACATTAATCCGCAATAATACCCGATCACCAATGGTCAATTTGTCACAATATATGAACATTTGCATAAATAACATGAACTTTCTGAAATAATAAGATTTCAAAATCCACTAAAACAATTTTCTTAGCTTCTTAATATTAATAATTAATATTTCCACAAGTATAACGTATATTGGCAACCCTATCTGTTAGCGGCCCTCACATCCCGCGCACCGGCCATTGTGCGCAGCCGAGCCTCTGACGTCGCGCGTGAATCTGCCTTGAACAGAATAAACACTTGGTACATGTTAAATAGATTCTCTACTCCAGATTTTAAAATAAAACGGCATCGATATTAATATAAAATATATCACCAGTTCTATAATTTCTTAACTTAGGTAAGTTTTGTAATCTTATAAAGAGATATATATCAAAGTTATATATATATATATATATATATATATATATATATATATATATATATATATATATATATATATATATATATATATATATATATATATGACATATAGCAGATTCACGATACCATCTATCATTTTATCAATTTCTTCTGTTCTTTTCTGTTTCATAATAAAACATGACAATTTTAGTCCCTAAAATTATTCTTTTCGTATCGTATCTCTAATACCATCCAATTCAATCATAAAAATGTCTACATTTCATGACAAAGGAAGAGCTTTTCGTACAAATATTCACTGATCTAAAAACGATTATGAAAAATGAGAATTAGAAAAATGAAGGAATCGTTAATAAATGATTTATTACGGACATATTTTTGAAAATATTTACATAAATTCATCAATAGATATAATAACTCAATACTTGAAGCCAAACGTTTATTCAAGCAAATTTCGACACGACTACGTACGAACCTCGAAAGCTATGGTATACAAAATATTTTTTGCCAATTATGAAATGACTCGCGTTAAAGCATGCATCTGTTGTGTTGTTTTAAGCTCCGGTCGATTAATTAAATTGACACGGGGCTACGATTCGACGCCATTGCATTTTCATATTTTTAATCTACGTTTACATAATAGTATTGCCATTATTTTAAAAATAATTATTTATTATAATATAATGAATCGTTTTAAACAATTTGCTAATAGCATATGCATCTCAATATTGAATGTAATGCACACAAGTCGGCGTAAACGGAACTGTACGAAACGGATAACTCCGTGTGTTCTAACCACAACTAGAACATTGTCCTAGATTTGAGTAATTTTGTTGTGAATTTAATTTCTCTATATTATAGTAAATATTAGTTATTATAAAAATTATTACTACGCCATCAAGTCATCTATTATTATAATAATTATCAATCAGTCCAAAGAAAAGCAACAAAATTAACACATACAAGTTAATACGTCGTCTTTATCATAAGTTATATTTTGTATAGAAATTTAAAATTACAAATATTATTTTATGTATCCTGTTATTTTTACTTTAAATTAGGTCTAGCACGTTAGGATAATAGTGAATAATACGTTACACACAGGTCGTCGCGGACGGAGCCGCCGGAGCTGAGCGGCGTGATGCGCGCGGCCACCGACGATATAATCGATTCTCTGGTGTGCCCGCCGCCGCCCAGCGAACCGCCCGTCATCTCCGATGACATGATATCCGGACTCATAGTCCCCGCGCCTGCCTGGAGTAAGTAATCATTGTTATTTAATATCTAGACAGTAATGATTTCTTATAACAAAGCTGACACCACTTTCAATATTACATTATATATTAGTCATAACATTATATTTTACTATCATATTAATTAATTCCACCTAGGTTTTATTATAGATATACTCTTCACACAAAGCATTTATGTATGATACAAGTATGTATTAAAATAAATTAATTTATGGTAATTTATTAATTCATAGCTAAAAATAATATTTTTAGTTCGATTTACACGACTTATTCATTCTCTAAGTTCATATTGCAGAAGAGTTTACTACGAAATATCTGTACACAGCAGCTATATAAAGGCTTACATGAATTTTTCACATTCAAATTCCGAGTATTCACATTGGAAATTTAGCAGAACTTGCTTCAAATGAATGTATATTGAATTTGCACGATGAGTTTATATAATATAGAATGTTTACCTTTATATTTCTGATATGCAACTTTCAGGCACGGAACCACTTAATCTCCGAACTAACGAAGCGTCACGTTGTTAGAATTCAATTAAACCATAACGAACATGTATATATTGTGTTACAAGTACATAGACTGACGTGCAATTTACGTCCGAACTTGCTGCAAGCACGACACCATGTTATCACACGCTTAACGCTTAGCCACGTTAATTTTCACCTGTATACTCGTATATGTATGTGATTTATTTTGTACATATTTATGTTTTGAAAAAGATATATATATATATATATATATATATATATATATATATATATATATATATATATATATATATATATATATATATATATATATATATAATATATATATATATATATATATATATATATATATATATATATATATATATATATATATATATATATATATAATTATATAAATATATATATATATAATATATATATATATATATATATATATATATATATATATATATATATATATATATATATATATATATAATATATATATATAGTATATGTAGTTTATAATAAGTGAATTATTTTCTAAAGCAAAACAAAATACGAGACATTGTAAAATTATTTCCAAATTAAAAATATTAATTAGTTATTTATAATTTGATTTTTTTATTTTGTACTTCAATTAATTGTTGACATTAATTTCAAAATTTTATAATTTTGATAAGTACACGGTTAGTTCCCTAGCTATAGCTACTTAATCAGCCATTTAAATTTTTTGTCTACGTAATACTTGGCATCGGTTGTGATATAGCAAAATTTCATTAGCTTCCAATATTATGGCTGTCAGCCAGTATTGTTATTAGTATATCGAAGTATTACAATTAACATCATTTCAATTTGCGGTTATCGATTTCCAATGCTACCAACGTACCCAATTACAAAAGTTATGTTAATTGTATAGTTTTCAGTTCATGTTCAAACTAATAAAATACATAGCTTTTTCAATTCAATCGTTCAGAGGCTGTTGAGTATTTTTTTTTAAGTTGGTACACCAACTTACATCCTTTTCAATAAAACAATACTAACATTTTAAAACGTAAAAAAAAATATTTTCAAAAATAATGTCAATTCCAATTTCATTGTTGTTAAAAGAAATTGAAATAAAAATTGCTCTACATTTTTAATGCACTACCTCATTCACAATACTTTAATAATTTGAGGTCGTGACGCAACTATGTATTTGTTTTTCAAAAGTACATTCAAGATACGTTGAGAGCGTAGGTACTATAAATATACATGGATTATAAAAACATTACAAGAGCACTTGCATCGTTTTGTTGCAAAAGTTAATTACAAATGGAAGCCCTTTGTCTCGCCAAATCGGTATCATTGTGGTCGTGTGGTCATTATTTAGAACAGGCGGCCCGAAATTGCTACGCTCTTGAATCGCCCGCTGTGATTTATTTCAGCGAGTGCTTGCAACACAAGTGGTTATTATAATGCCGTATTGGTTTGACATGCGAGGCGCTTGTTTTATGATACTTGATGCTACCGTAGATAGAAAATTTCTAGAAGCGAACAGTAATTTACTTTTTCAAATGTAAATGTCAAAAAAAAAACGATACTGGTGTCATATATTTTTATGTGCTAACCGTAATAGAAACACTTTAGCGCCAAAGGTGATCTTTATTCGACTTGGCTTTATTTGATTTGACTCTATTGGCGATCCCGTTCTCAGGCACCGAGATTTTAATCTTAGAATTTTTCCTTAACTTACTTTGGACAAATACTTTTTTAGTCGGATCAAATAATATATATAAATTTACTTACAGCTCATTTATTATACATTAGCCAAGTTAATTATACATTATATAAGAAACTAACTAATATTCATAACTTTTAACATAATGATGAATTATTTTAAATTTCTTTACACTGGCAAAGTGCTACGTTGAGATCCGCCACTTAACACACACTGCATCGAAAGGCGGAAAGTGGGGAACGGAGTGTTTTAACACTAAGTTCCTTCTGCCTACGGTTTCCTGTCTACCCTGCTATTTGCGGGATACAGCGTGAAGCTAACAATAATACCTGATGACAACAACAATTTCAATAGGTTTTTTATATTAGAAATATATAGCATGAAAATTTTATTCACTCATATAAAATTTGGGGTATTAGAAAATTAAAGAGAAAGTATAAATATTTTATCCTATTCAAAATATCTCGTTTTTAGTTAATGTTCCCCTTAATTCCACATCTTTAATTTATACTTTCGCATCAAATCGAAAAGTTGTTGATTCGCGATCATCAGTTATATGACATTGCTTCACATCTGATAGATGTGGCGTGGTAGTATTATCTGGTTCGCTATTACTATACTTTAACTTCTTGTTCCAATTATTGCCTGTTTTAGTCCAATGGTAAAACATCTTGTGGAAGACTGAGAGACATCAAGATTTAACTGATTATTGTCGTAAGAAATGCAGAGAAATTTTTTATAAATTATATAAGATCAGGTAAAGCAGATACTAGTCAAGCATCATAGCAATATATTTTTAAAAAGTCCCGTCTCACAAATATATATGATGGGTTAACATTTTTAGGTAATTAATTTTTATTTTGATCATGATAGGATCAAAACAGAATAAGTTTAGTCCGTTTTTTAGATTGTATAATAAATATTTCAATTAAAATTATACTATGATAAATTTTTACTAAAACAATGTAAATAGTATTTACATGTACAAAATAGGTTGCAGAAAATTCAAAACTCAAAGTAAAAGCACTCATTGCGGCCTCCAAATAAAGGCCGCGACCCTTTCCTTAGGCTATTTGCCTGCCCCTGATGTTGACTTACCTCGACCAAAAAACTCATTGTGTCACATCTTATCACAAAGCAGACTGGGTATAAAAGTTGTAATTTACTCGTTTTCGTTGAAATCTGCTGCGTTATCAAAGTACCAGAATAAATCATTATATTTCATATTTCATTTCTGCTATCTTTGATACTTAAAGACCCGAACGAGTATGCAATAAAACGCGGCTTAACGTTTAACTTAGTTCCCTAGTGGATATTCTCAAAATAGTATTTACATTGTACTTGTATAATTAAAAATAGCATTAAATGTAATATTATAATTTACAATATTCGGCTCTAAATTACATTTATGACATTTGATTAAATATTTTTTGAAAATTAATTACTTTAGTAGACTTCTCATCTTAGAGTTATTTATAGGGATAATATTAATTTCTTTACTTTAGGCAAAGAGCTGTACAGCCCTGAAGCGGATGCACATGGAGAAGCGGCGAGCTCAGGCCCGCCGAAGGTTAGCTCTCGAACTAACTCCTTCGAGATCGAGAACCTCCTCAAGGTGCTTATTAAGGAAGACTTCACTTAAATGCTTCTTTGCTCACTCGTGCACCCTTCACCCGCTTGACTTGGTATTTCAACAATCTTGTACCGATCCCCTTCACTACTTGAGAGCACACGCTTCAATACGAAATCCAATTCTAAATTACTAGTCAATTAAACTTCTATTCTTGGATCAGATAAACTTGTATAGAAAGTTTTAGTCAAAATGGTTTGTAATAATTAAATTCTATTTCGCGTATGACAAATCTCAGCAACATATTTTAGTAATTTATTACAAAAACTATTTCTTCTGAAAGCTCTAAAATATATCCAAGTTAAATATAATTCCAATATTTGACATTCCTTCCATACAAATTAAACCATGACTGGAAACGTATTTAAGTTGTCTCTGTGCATGCGACGCCTCCATCCAATTATCATGACATTCGCTTAGCAATAACAGCCGTTGTCCATGGGCATAAATAGACGTATGGGCGTGTGCGTGTGCGGCAGAGCGCGGAGCAGGTGACGGGGTGGTGCCGCTCACCGGCGGACACTCGCCGAGCCAGCCCCACTGGGAGCCTGACCAGCGCGGTCGTTACGCCTTCCAGGCACCTCTCCGACGCGGATAAGCTACGCAAGGTCCTCATGGAACTCGTTGACACTGAACGCGCCTACGTAAAGGTTGGTATAACAATTTTAAAAAATGTCTATATCCTCCTGTATCCTAATATATCTAATTGAAATACGTCATATAATTTATTTTATTGATGTACGTAACATAAGATAGATTATGTTTTATTTTATCGTCTTTACATGGTTTAGCCCCACATCATCGATCTGGCAAAGAATAATGAGATAATTTTATTTTCTATATTTCCCATCTCCTAAATAAATTTACCTTTGTATAATTGCATAAAAAAATTATTTATTTAATAACATTTTTATTACTTATAAAAACATATATAAACATATATTTGAATGTAACGAGATTTGAACTTCGCGCGGGTTAGTAGGGATCTTAGAAAGTTATTTCCTTAGTGTAATAAGTAAAGTAAAAAAAGTAATAAAACACTTATATTATAATCAATCTCCATAAGTTAAACAAAACTAAATCATTTTCTTATAATAATCGTACTTTATTCTATTAGTCTTTTAAAGGATCTCCAGCACATTTATGACTTGCAAAGTGGTTCCGACAATCGATATTGATGACACTTTGTACGATAGATAAGATAATAAGGTTGTGGATCGTTTGTATACGAGCCTATCTAGAGATCTGAGGCGCTGAGAAGGTGTCGTAATACTCATCCGACTGGGCCTTCACGGCCGATTACTTGATAGGGTCTGTGTCGTGAAAAATATATGAGTATAATTTTGACGGGTGATTGCATCGCATTCCAATAACTCTGGTAAATTGATAATTCACGTTCCCATTTGAAATGTTTACAAATAAAAATCTCCATTTCTCGTTCATATTTTTACTTATGATATTTTTTTTAAATAAATAGCGTAATTTATTTTTTTACAAACAATTTTTTAGGTATTTATAATATCATAATATACAATGTAGGTATAAAAATGTACTTATATAGTTTATAAATATAATATTACTTTTTATTATAAAGTAAATTGCGATGGATAGTAATAGCATTTTGTTTATTGGTCGCCGCATACGGAGTGACTTAACGAAGTTGCGGACGGGATTTTGAATTAAGTTTAGAAGCAATTTGCTCTAGCTTGTAATAGTGTTTGCAGCAACGCGCTTTATATCGCTACCACAAATTGATCTAAATATGATCACAAAAAAACGTCAAAGTAAACTCAAAATTATTTATAGCTAAATTGAGGACGAAGATAAATTATAACATTATAACAGCCAAATAAGTTTATAAATCTAAAAAGTTACGGAGGAAATTTATAACTTCAGACATACACCTGTATCACTGTCTAATTGTCAGTCCGATTAAGATATTTTATTTATTATTGGGGCCTATTATGTGTTTAATTTAATATAAATTTTGATGATATATACCGATAATTGCAGCATCTAAATAACTTATTGGAGAATTATCTGGAACCATTGAAGAAAGAAACTTTTTTATCAAATGCCGAGATCAACGCTCTTTTTGGAAACATTCAGGAAATTGTAACATTCCAAAG
This sequence comes from Dione juno, assembly GCA_037127375.1. Taxonomy (NCBI): domain Eukaryota; kingdom Metazoa; phylum Arthropoda; class Insecta; order Lepidoptera; family Nymphalidae; genus Dione; species Dione juno. The sequence goes on from JAXRJS010000048.1 coordinate 476,991, forward strand.
GCAATTCTTGCAAAATTTGGAAGAAGCGCTCGAGGCTGAGCCTAACTTTAACCATTTCGAATTTTCAAACCAATTCAAGGTAAATATGATATCGAATCTATTATGTTAAAAAAATTACTGCTATTTAGCATGATTTATCAGCTCGTAACTTGAATTTTAATTTCATTTTTTTTAGAACGTTCTCTTCGCCGTTGGAAATGCTTTCTTATATTATGTGAATCATTTTAAACTATACAGTTCCTTCTGCGCTAGCCATAGTAAGGCACAAAAAGTCTTACATCCAAGTAAGTATCTTAGTTCGAAAAAGCATTTATTTATTTAGTTAATAATAAATTCGATTCTCACATTTTGTTTCCTGTTATAAATAAACAGACGAAGGCAATCAAGCGCTACAGGAATTCCTTGCTGCACGTAATCCAAAACAGCAACACTCGTCTACCTTAGAGTCATATTTAATCAAACCCATTCAAAGAATTCTTAAATATCCGTTACTACTCCAACAGTTAAGAAATTTAACAGATGTGAATTCAGAAGAACATCTGCATTTAATAGGTAAGTTATTGAAGCTTCATAAAATATATATTATTATAGATAAAAATCAAAACGTGGAAATCGTTTAGAAAACTAATTTAACACTACGTAATTACTAAAATCTCTTAATTTTTTTAGCATTTTATCAATTTGCTTGTTTCTCTGATTATGTAGGATATTTAGAAATAAAAAAAATGAAAAGGGTAATCTTTTATCAGAAATCATCATTTCTATAACAATAAAACAATAATAAATTAACTTTACAGAAGCTTTAAAAGGAATGGAAAAAGTAGCGGAACACATCAATGAAATGCAAAGAATACATGAAGAATATGGTGCTATATTTGATCACTTATTTAGACAGCACCAGAAATCTTGCAAGCAACCTATTGATCTTAGCCCGGGTATATAATTAACAAATACAAATGTAATGTCATATTTTATGTTATTCATATATGTATTTAACAAATTACTTTACCCTTCCAGGTGATTTGTTGTATTATGGAGGTGTAGAATGGTTAAATATATCAGACTTTTTAGGCAAAATTAAGAAAGGACTCGAGTTACATGCTATGTGTTTTGTTTTTAAGTCAGCTGTTGTTTTCCTCTGTAAAGAAAGACTAAGACAAAAGAAAAAGTTAATGGTGAGGCTTTTACAAAAATAAATATATGTTTTAGTTTTTCTTTTAATATTTATATAGGAACTAATATTATTTATAAACTACATGACATGTAATTTTAGGGAGTATCGTCGAAAAATAATTCCAACGAAGTAGAAATCATAAGATATCAAGTTTTGATCCCCGTGACCGAAGTACAAGTGCGAGCTTCATCAGCTAAAGATATGGATAGCCATTTCCTTTGGGAGCTAATCCACTTGCGCAGTCAACTTCAACGTCGATCTGAAAAAGTTTATGTGCTGTCTAACAGGTATTATAGAATTTATGAGAGAATCAAAGGAAAAAGTCACGTACCAATGTGACTTAATCGTATTTCCAACATAATATTATAAAAAATATTCAGAAAAAAAAGGATGTAATAAAAAAATAAAAAATAAAAAGGGTTTTACGCTCTGGTCCACATAAATGGTAATCTGTGCTTGTGAAGTATTAGGCAAGGGAAACTAGCGTCAAAACAGTCCGTTTCACACTTTCCATTCAATTTTCGAAACTTTACAGTGAACTGTACAGTATTTACATACATATTGAGCAGTGCAACTCAACGCTGCGCTCAATCTACTAGAGCGGAGAGATAAAAATAATCCTCAAACGTCATGTTAATTGAAACGTTAGTAAGGTATAATTAAAAAAATATTTACTAAAAGAAAAAGATATAAAATATTATATATAGTATTTGTAAAATGAAATTGTAAAATATTTGTAAAATATAATGTATAACTAACTATATGTGAATTAACACACGTAATAAAACAACAGCACGGCCGATTTCCGCAACGCGTTCTTAAAGACGATCAGGCAGATCATTAGGGAGTCGGTCCGCAACATGTCGCTGCCCAGCTCGCGGCCGGCGCCGACACCGCCCCGCGCGCCTCACACCCCCCACGCGCCCCACACTCTTGATCGACCAAAGCATCAGGTATTTGGACTAGGAATCTACCTAAACAAAATAATCAGTATTAAGCAAGTAAGAAATCAGTATATACCTTAGTAAGACGTCTCTAGTTTCTAGTGATATATAAAACAAACAAACTTTGATTAGCAACGTTGTATTTATCTATTATTTTTATAAAATATTTTAGCTTTTGGTTCTCATAGTGACAAAAAACCCAATCATAATAAAAAATATACTGTACCTATTTACTTGGAAACTTTTTTATTAAATATTTCTATAAAACGATATCAATTTACTACTATGATTCTCGAATATGTAGAAAATATTTTAATTACGAGTATTGCTGCAGTTAGGGAACTTTTCCTCATTATTGGATAGAAAAGTTTAACGTGGAACTTTTTTGCGTTCCATGTAACTTTGCAAACTTGGATCGCAATGTAGAATAAAATTGTATGGTCTTATATGACTTACGGTAAGCCAGATTTCATTGAATTGAAACATACATGTATATATATATATATATATATATATATATATATATATATATATATATATATATATATATATATATATATATATATATATATTTATATATATGAGTTTTTAAATGTATTTATATGTATTATCATTATTACAAATAAATAAAATGTTGTGTATTAAAGGTACAAGTCATGCAAGGATCTCATACTCTCGGAAAGACAAAGAAACCTAAAACTACTGGACAACGATTGTCTGCTGGAAACATTGAGGTATCATATACTTGAGTTTTTCAATAATTATAGAATCATTAACAACCTGTTTTTTTATACAAATCTGCAAATTTCTATCTTATACTTTTCTAAATATATATAGGTTGGAGACCTATCACGTGAAAACTCACAAGATGCAGATGAACCACCACAAATGTCGGAGCTGTCATCTGACGAAACTACATTTAGGCAGAGAAGCAAAACACTAGGCGATACAGCAGGTACTGTCACTTTTATAAGAACATGCTTATTACGAAAATATATTATTTACTACTAAACTTATTTGAAATGAATTAATCGTATTCATAATTCAGCGTAATGAAATAACATGTTGTATGTGTATAATAGGAGACATCATGAAGCGACCGCTGCCGGCGGCCCCTCCGCCGACCACTGACACGGATAAATCAGAAGGAGGTTCAAAGTCTGAAGGCGAGGACGAGCCGCCGCCGCCGCCCGCTAAACGAGGGTTAGGCCGCACTCCCAACCACCTCACCCTCAGGTACTAACATATGTATGGGCTAAACACAGACATCACCTACACTATTCGGACTGACGTACTTGCTCCAAATTGCTTATAACGTAGGTTCGCTTGTATCTCATACATATGTCGCTAGTATCGCTAATCTTAGACAAAGCTTTTTATTGTACCACCAATCCTCTTTAAACAATAGTTGATTTAGTATAAAATTTATAAGTAGAATTTGCACCAAATACATATATTATATTATAACAATAACTCCTCTTTAGTATCTATATTTTTTGAATTTGTATTGTTAATAGAATAATTTAAAAATGTTTCTTTTTTTATTTATTGTAGTACAACATCGACATTGAGTGCTGGGAGTACCGGCAGTCAAGCACGGCTTATTCAATCTTCTCATCAACCTACTCAATATCAACCTACGATGGTGAAAGAATTAGGTAAGCAAGGATCTCAGTCACTTAAATCTTCTCCAGAAAGAAAGAGCTCATTATCTTCGGAAAAAAAGATAAAAGTCATCCGTTCCGGCAGCGGCAGCAACATCAATAGGGATCGGTCACCGATAAGATCCGTAGAACATATTTCACCAGACAGAGACCGCGTAACTAAAGTCATTATTTGTAAGTCACCTAATAAATCTAGCTTGAAACACAGCAATAAAACGCTTCATCGATCACCTAGAGGGAGTTTCGATCAGTCTAAGTCTCCTCGTGGATCAATCGACAAATCTCGGTCTCCTCAACAAAGTTTTGATGGGTCTAGATCACCACGTGGAAGTATTATGAAATCCAGAGAAAATAGTCTAGACAGGTCTAAATCACCAAAGCCTGCACCTAAAAAGGGTATAATGCGAACCCCACAGGCAAGCTTCGATCGATCTCCATGCAAATCTCCAAATACGAGTCGGCGATCATCTAAATCAAGTGGGGAAAAATTAGCAAAGCTTGGTACGAATTCCTTGGACAGAATGACCCATTATTCACAATTAGCCAAAGTAGAAGATAAGGCTATGAAAATGGGTATTGTCGTTTCAAAATCCACTGAATCTATCGCTAAAGCTATCGAACACCCTACTTGTGTTGAATGTTACCTGTCAGGAAAAAAGCAGAGTAAGACCTCTTAGCATAAGGGGAAGGGCAAGCAGCCCAAATCTCGTCGGAAGTCTCTAACGTCTCAGTATCAATCTATCCTCGTATCATCTGATCGGAGTAGTATTGAGACAATAAACGACTCTGGACACGAGCGCGGACATTGCCCTTCCTCCCGACATTACCAAAGAAATGATTTCGATCAAATTCACGTTTAGACGCTATCAATTATGTAAACTCTCTATTTACATTATGAAATATTTGTATAGTATATATTCCTTTTATGAAACCTCAATTGGGTATACTTGGGTATACAAATGTTGACAATTTGTTTACAATATTTTCATAATGTAAAAAGGTATTTATATCTACATATATGAAGTGAAGTAATAATTAACGACTGAAGATGGATATTGAAAATAATGGAAATGACTACTGCTCGATCGTAAGGATAGCTATAAGTATGGAATATTAATATATGGAATTGATTAGATGCCGAAGTAAGGAAGTTATTTAAGCAATTAGATAGTTAATTTTTAAATTTCTAGATTTATTTCAAATATAGTTTTAACTCACTACGTACTCAGTAGCTGACACCAATTAATTTAATATAATCGTAGGAAGTAATCGGCTGCAAGGTGAGCTTGAGACGATCGCGATCGGCAGATTTAAATTACGGACACGTAACTATATACAAATACATAATTCAATCAGTAAACCCCGTTTAGGGACTATATTATACCTACTCGTAGTATTATATTATATGTATGTAGATGTATATTGGAGCCATAGTAATATTAAATTAAAACTCTTAACTTTAGACTCCAAGTGCTAAATAAGTATTACATATAAATGGCTGTGGTTTTGAACTGATAAATTTCTTAATAAATTTTTCATAGTTTCTATCTTATTAAATTATTTCACTTATTATATTCTTATAATAACACCATATTATATATTACTATTGTTATTATTATTATTACGTAAATTGCCACGGATTTGTACCATTTAAGTCTTCCATTTCGATATACCTGTACTATACTCGTACGATATTATTTATTTTTTTATAATTTATTCTGTGCCTGCTCAATTACTGATTAAGTTAATCTTCGTTAATCTATTACTATCGTTATCATTGTGTCGAAACTTCGTATAAAATCTTTGAACGTTAACAATGAGTATGTGTTATACCCGTGCATAGCTATTCTACCACAATTAATAAAAATATCTTAGTGTAATAAAATTATAATCGATAATTATATAATCTATGTGCATGCTATTACAAATGTAATTCTCAATTGACGTAATACAATCTTATAATATGATAGGTATAAACAAATAACATACACTTATAAAAATTACTATTGACATAAAATCTTAATAATAAAAGTAGAAGAAAAAATATAAAAATAGCTAGTTTCTTAGCATTTAGACTAACACCCTATACGTTTGATGGCCTATAGATGTTGCACCGATCTAACTTCTGACAATTAGTGTTGTGAAAAGATAACTTACCAATGTAATATTTATCCGTGTACGTGATGCATCTTAGTTTAATATAATAAAAATATTTAATCGTGACATAGCAGTGAAATTATATCACTATAATATAATAATTATACTAAATTAACAATTACAATAGTTGTAACGCCGCCGAAGTTTTTTGAATGTTCGATGACAATGTTGACCTCTGAAACTGTAACTAGCCGCTTTGGATGGCACAGCGTGAAATGCTTTATGTACAACGTTCCGTTACGTACCGGGCCCAATATGCGACTGAATGCAGCTGAAATGAAATTGCAATAGTAAAACGCTATAATTCCATTAATTTGTGTTTCGTAAAAGTCATCATGTCGACTTTGTCACTATTTATAATGAAATTGCAATTTCTTTTCACCTTGCCGTTGGCAGATGGGGCGACGTCGACAACATTCATCAAACATTCAACTCTTTGAGCCGCGGTACCCTGGCGCTTAGTTATTCCAAATTATTCCGAACGTAGCGACGTGAGACGAAAGTGATAAAGAGTTCGGTGTTTGGTGTGTTGTAGGGTCGCCCGTGTGGAAACCGCGCGAAGTGATGAGCGAGACGCCGCCCGCGCCCACCACGCTGCCGCGCTCGCAGCGGCCCGCGCCCCGTGCGCCGCACCTCTCTGCCAGCCGCAAGTCGCTCGCGCCGGACCACCGGCACTAAGTGACTAAGCTGTCGGTCACGAGTGTCACATCACCCGCCGGCGGCGGCGGTTTGGTAACGACCAACATCATTCAAGTACACAAGAATGACTTTCAAGTCGGTACACTAACACAACTTTTCCAATATCCTTTGAATATTCAATAATTTAGCTACAATCATCTCGTACTAAATTTAAAATATTTGGTCTGTTACTAAATCTGCCGCTGCTCTCCTAATGCATTTAATCAGTTAACAAAAAAATTACCGTTGAACCTTTCATCTGCTACTTGACGTTCGTTTTTCGAAACATTTCCAACAAAATCATAAATAATGTAATGTTTCGTAATAACCACGGACTTCCCAAATGCGCTTCCTCGTTTTCAATCCTTAGTCGCCACTTTCAATGATATAAACTATCACATGTTAAGCTATTTCTAGTTTCACATCATCTACAATCAATTACATAAATATATTACTTGTATATCTATTGAATTACTTTATGAACGTCTGTCTCAAGTAGATAGTTCATAAGTTACTCAGTAATGTTAATCATTTAATTTATCTTATGTTTTTCTTGAAAACATTTACATTATAAGGATCATAGAAGAATGATCAATATTTGAAAAGATTTAGGCGGTAATATGTAGATTAAATAAAAGAATATTGTTTGAAAAGAGATTACAACATGTCGCATTCAATTAGCTTAAATTATATTGAATATTAATACTATCAAAGGAATTATAAATGTCATTGGTTTTGGTCATATGTACTTAAATTTATTAAAAGTAAATTAAATTTGTTATATTATTTCATTCAATTTCGCGGTATAACAGTACGTATTAATAGATACAAGTATGGATAGTTAGTACTACATACATATGTAATATTATATTGTATTATATACGATTGGGACAATGACACGCGACAGAACAGAGCTAGTACGAGCAACGTGGGAAATACTGCATCCTAAAGGTTTTCCAACAACTGACACGCTTTTTATTTATTAAGAAAGAAATCTTTTATATATTATTATATTTTAATTACAAAATTATTATCATTTCATAAAAAAGAATTGAAAGCTTCATGCTCAAATATTTTGTTGTCACTTATAAGTTTAATTTGTTTTATGCTCAAATATTTTACAATTTTTATACTCCAAAATCTTTACATTTGATATTAAATAAGACTGTGCGAGGTTTGTGTGTGGTATGGACATGGAATATATAGGTCGGAAAGGAACATTTAGTATAATGTAGTTATGGCAGTTTTGTACCTATAGCGTTCTATCGGATGTTCGGAACCTGGCGGCGAGTCTGCGACATAGCACCAGCAGTTTCACATCAGGTTAACATTTATTCGAATATCAAAACCTACATTCTAATAGTCGTTAAGTTTTATTTATTCATGTTAGATCTAACATAAAACTTAATTAAGCCAATCTCATTAAATAAATGACAATATCAAAACAAATGAAATTGAACAGTAACATACAGACTAAACATTTTGTTAACATAAATTTATTTTGGACGATTTTTGTTTTATCAATGTTAATATTTAAAAATGTAGTTATGGAAATTAACCAAATAATCGATATTAATGACGGTATAAATTACAACGGTGTTGTTACGATTAGTTTGTTCGATGCTACACTTTTAAATATAAATATGCGTATAACTACAAGATCCGATCGATTAAAATATATTTTATAATTACTTTCTACTACATATTTACGTAATATGACTTAATCAGGTTTCTACACAGTATTTGTGCCAAACTGGGTATTCGTTGTACTTGCCCGTGCTTTTTAATATTCACTGTTATCATAGTACCTACTGACTATATGTACCTATATCGTGAAAGTTAGCTGTAATCTATTTGCGTTTGATTACGTCACATCGGCATCGCAATCACTCAACACACTACCCTACCCTATAGATGAAATGCACTTTACCTTATGGAAAAAATACACTAGGTAGTTTTGATAATAATTTCTCTTCGTGAACAAATTCGAAATTTCTATCATAGGTTAGGCGAATTATATAACATGTATCCATCACTCGGTTGGAATGATTTACCGAATGACAAATAGAAATAATTATTTGGTTAATGTATAGCTATTGAATTGTGAAGTTATTTAAAACCGTGATAAAACTAACAACTGAACTGGGTCTGTTTTTTTTATATTCTTTATATTTTTATTTTTGTCATTTATAGAAATAATTTTGTATCTTATTACAGGTACAGAATAACTAAGTTCAGAAAATACTATCTATTTAATTAATAACTTTTATTTTATTTATTAACATTGAAATGTTTGGGAGTTTGTCTTTCATTGTTTTACATTTCCTTTTATAATTATTTATTATTAATTAAATGTCTTATTCACACGTGTAACGTTTATAAGTTAGTAAATATCATTGATCCTGATAGCACACCCAGTTCAGTCAAAAGTTACATGATGGTTTTAAAAATTATTAAAGTTTACAGTCATTTTGAAATTTATTGTATATTATGTATCGATACTATGTAGATATTGTAATTATTTATTATTATTAACACACATTACACATATTGCAATTATTATATTTCAAATTTTAAGTATCAGTTCCAAAATTGTTTTTGTGATTAATTAAAATAAAACCTGTTTATTAATATACATATGTTAAAATATTCGAATTTAATAATTACGAACTTATACAATCAATTTATAGATATTGTTATACTAAGAAAATATAATTAATAAAATGAATAAACAAATATGAGTGAATAATGAAATGAGGAATGAACTCATTAATTGCGATTGTATTTCATACTTCAATGACATTCGAATGTAACGTAGGAAAGTGAATGAATATTTAGAAGACTTATTGAAGTTAAATACGAATGTAACTAATGTTATTGTAAGTACTATTCTTATATAGTTTGCTGCTTCAGTTCGATCACCACTTTTCCCTAAGTTTTGCCAAACTACTTCAGATTGCACACTGAATCTGGACTATCCATATATCGCAAGCGTTCAAGTAACAAATGTCTTATGCGTTACAATTGTATTGTATCACTACTCTACATGTAAAATCAGAAAATATAAGTAAAGGATTTGATTGATGTATTTAACAATTAATTAACAAGTTCATTTTATTAAAATGCCTAAATTAAAAGTGCCTTTACGTATTGTTGTAACGCCGAGTGCACGTCACTTTAGCGTTCAGTGTTGTGCCATCGGACAGTGGTTTGTCAAAATATTAATTGTGTTCATTTTATCTTGGTTCTCGTCATTTTAGTAACTCTCAGATTTCATTGTAAATTGATGTATACATTCCTGTTGTTTTTGTAAGTATCGATAAGTTCTTTTTGTGACACATATTATGGGAATTACTTTTTATTGCTTATGAATAAATATAAAATGTATATCGTTGGTGTTTTATTTTATCCAAACTATACCTTGCCACCCTTTTAGTTTTAGATATTACTAACTATAAGCCTAATAGGTTAAAACTCTAATCTCAATAGTAACATAAATATTTTAACTTATTCTATACTTAAAGTAAAACCTATACGTATAGTACAATTAAATACAATTAAACTGTAAAGGACTGTTGTGGGTTCGATTCCCACTCGGAGGATTGATTTATTTCATTTCCTTGCACTGTTGAACGCGGCGTTGAGCTCCGCCACTCAACACGCTATGTAAGTGGGCAATAGCTTAACCCTAGGTGCCACTACTTGTCACTTGTCTACTCTGATATCTGTGGGAAACAGCGTGAAGCTATTTATTCAGTATCTAATTTACTTAAAAATATAAACATCATCCTACATTAAATTATACCATTAGACAAATTAATATATATATATATATATATATATATATATATATATATATATATATATATATATATATATATATATATATATATATATATATATATATATAAATATGTATATATATATATATATATATATATATATATATATATATATATATATATATATATATATATATATATATATATATATATATATATATATATATATATATATATATATATATATATATATACTGTGACAGAAGATAAATTATAATATAAGATTAGATACATTTCATGCTATAATCACTGTATATAAAACTCTTCCGTTACTGTGTAACTGACTGACACACAATGCGCAGCGATTTTTTTTTTTTTGTATTTGTGACTTTAATGCTGTTAGCCCTATTAGCCTTGACAGCGACACCGGTTGGGGAGGGAAGAGGGTACTCTGACCCTAAGAAGTAGCAAGCACTATCGTGTCTGCTTGAGAGGAAAACGTCGGCGGCAAGGGCGTCCCCTGCGGGACTCGAGCCTCGGCTTGCGGCCGACGAGAGGGCTGGGGGATGTTCCCTATTTTTAGCAAACCAGCCGCGACCTGAAGACGCAGCTGGAGAAACTTAGACTAATCTGCAGGGACCTAGCAATCCCTAACCGCTGGACCCAGCCACGCCAACGCGTGGTCGGGCCGTCAAATATGTTGGACTTCGTCGTCGTTTCCGTCGACGGCGGTGTGAGTGTCGTGTATGTGTTTTGTGCTTCCTACCTACATCTGGAGCATTAGCAACTGTAATGGGATGATCTGGGTCTGATAGAACGCTACGCGGGCGTCTGAGCTTAGTTTTAGCGTACGGGGTGTAGTCACACGCCTGTACGATAAGGGGGTTCGCGTGAGTAGCTGCGCGCTCGACGTAGCGCCTGGACAGGCCTTTGCAGTACTCTTGAATCAATTCCAGTTCGAAGTCTCTATGAAGGTCGACATTGCGAACGAACCAGGGGCAACCTGACGCGATTCGCAAGAATTTATTCGAACGAACACGACACTAGCATAAGTAAGGACAGGTCTTACACAAGTTTTGTATAGTGTCAGCTTATGTCTAAGTAACAATTTACTCTGCTTGCAGATAAAAGGATAAAGCCTACTGAGAATAAAGAGAGCTTTGTTTCTGGCTCTCTTGACGTGTGAGCTAAAAAAGAGTCTGGAATCTAGGATTACTCCTAGATATTTTGCCTGTGGTTTCCAGGGAATAGGTCGGTTTAACATGTAGACGGTGGAGGCCGTTTCGTGTTTGACACGAGGAAACAGGATCGCTTCACTCTTATCCGGATTAACTTCGATCCTCCATAAACGGTACCAATCGCCAAGGGCGTTGGCCGCAGTCAGGAATTTTTCAGTCAACAGGCGAGAATAGCGAGAAGTAGTGTATAGGGCGGTGTCATCGGCGTACATCGCCACGTGGACTAATTTTGTACGAGGCATGTCGCTGGTGTACAGTGCGTACAAGATCGGAGAAAGGGTGGAACCCTGGGGAACGCCTGCACGGACGAGGCGGGGAGAGGATAGAGTGCCCTCTACTTTGTATCTAAAATACCTATTTGACAAGAAGTCTCGTAGGATGTACACTAGACAGTGTGGTACACCGGCGGTGAGCAGCTTGAAAATCAAGCCACACTTTGTCAAAAGCTTTTGCGATATCGAGAAGAATGACTGCAGTGCTACTGTGTGCCGTCGTTCTGATGTTATAACGAGCTATATGCTCTACGAGGCGGTGCACTTGGTGGACAGCAGAGTGCTTTTTCCTAAAACCAAATTGCTCATTTATGAGCAAGGATTTGGCCTCTACCACTTCAGAGAGTCTAACCAAGATTATTCTCTCATAAATTTTTCCTAGACAGCTGAGTAAACTTATAGGCCTATAGCTAGATGCGAAATTCCGCGGCTTATTGGGTTTGGGTATGCCAATGACAATGGCCTCCTTCCACTCGTCCGGGAAGGAGTAAAATTTCAATAGTGAGTTGAATATCAACACTAATAGAGACACGAACTAGGTCGGAAGGGATTTTAATGTTCTGTTGGAAAGACGGTCAGGCCCCGGGGACTTTCTATCTTTCAGATTTTTGATGATGACTTTGACCTAATCGACAGAGGTCGGGCGAAGTGGCTCGCCGGTCGGGGGCATAGAGGCCCACTCTGTAACCACGGAGTCCACCTTTGTCAGGTGGTGCGGGTCACAGGGCTGACTGCTTTGAGAGCATTGGTCTTCTAAACTGTCTGCTAAACATTCCGCCTTTTCGGTGTCATCGGCAGCTATAGACATGTCGGGCCTAGTCAGGGGTGGCATAGCCGAGAGGCAATCCACTCTAAAAACTCTCGACAAAGCCCAGAAAGCCTGGTGCGATGGCGAAAGTCTCTCGAGCTTGTTGTCCCAGGAATCACCACGGAGGAGCGAAATCTCATGTTTCACTCTCCTCCTCAGATTGTACGATTTTCGTCAGTCGGGTAAGAGTCGTGTCGTCGGGTAGCTTTATTTCTACGCCTTATGAGCTTCCTAAGTTTGTCTGAAATTTCAAATCTCCCCTGGGGTAGATTTGGAACCTCTTTCGAACAGGTTCGGATAGCTTTCTGTATATATTCAGTGAATTTATTCGCCGCGTCTGTTGCTAACTCTACCGATTCGGTAATTCCAGGTATCAATTCATGGAGTGGTGATTCATTGGACGGAGAAGCTTCGAAAAATTTTTCCAGTCGACAACAGTCTTAGTAGGGGAGCCAGAGGAGCTCTCACTACCTATCTTCAGAACTACAGGACGGTGATCAGAATCGAGTTCCGACAGCGATTCTATGGATTGTAGCCACAGACTGACATTCGATAGAACCGCTATATCCAGAACCTCGGCAGAGCCACGAGGGCCAAAACAGGTTGGCGTAGGGGGGCCTACCACACAAGCATTATACTTTCTTGTGATGTCTTGTCAATGCGCAGCTGTGAAATACCTGAGCATAGAAGGCTGTTTGTCACATAGGCCTTGGGTACCGTACTGTTGGTACCAACCCTAAGACATTTTTTCAAAATTCCTATGAGGACGGAATAAAACTATATTTTCCGTATTATAGACCACAAAAATGAAGTCACGGTCTACAAATTGTCAAAATATAATAAAAACATATAAATTACGATGAGTTTTTGGTAATTTCAATAATGCAACATTAAGGTTTAGTAAAATGTTTTATTTTAATTGTACATCGACGTCAATAAATTAAACTCGTAAGTGACTTTGGAATGATAATCTTACAATTTGCTAGTAAAACAGGATCTCTAAATTGATATGGAATGTAACATTGAAAACATAATTTAATATTTACAATAATGACACCATGAAAATACGTAAAACAACGTTAACTACTTAAATTTCCTGATGAAGATGAGCTACGATATTAGGCGTCTTCCTAGATCGTCAATTTTCTCATTATAAATTACTAATCGTATATTCCTCTTAGTATACTCCAAACAAAATTAAAAATACGATATAAACTTATTTAATAAATAGTGGAATGATGTTTTATATCTTTTGTACTGTCAACGTGAACTATTTATATACTCATCGACTTTACTGCCACAAACACAGAACGATCACAAGCAGTTATTAGAGCTTAGCGTGGTGCTAAGTCTCGTTCGATACTAATATAATTCGAAGGAATAATAAATTCGTACGAAACTATAATGATAATAATTATAATAATGGTAAAGCTAACTCTGGTGGTAGACAAAATTGTAGGATAGTCAAACGGGAAGCTCTATATTAAGTAAAACACTTAAAATATTTTTATATTACGTTCTGTACAACTCTCTACAGTATAAATTATAAATTCCTAACTTAAATAAATAACAATAGGACTATCTACGAAGATGTATATTGTATATACATTATATTATGTGGCACAGGCTACTTTTTTTATTGTATTTAAACAAACATAATATACCAATCAAGAACTGTGTCACCCAGGCTCAAACATTATTGTATATAGATGTTATAACATATATAGCTTTCTTATAGATCAGATTATTTCACAAGCATGGATATTTGAACCTGAGAGATTTTGTTTTCAAAATTACGAATATTCATAGCAGGCTTAAAGTTTTTAACAATGAATAAAGTAATTGTTTACATGACAACAGTTGTTGGAGTCAAACCCACCGGACATATACTAATTTTATTATACCTATATGAATGTTTCAATCTAAACGTATTACATAATAAAATTGGTACAAGTATTACACACTTGTATTTACCCATATTCTTAACTTATCGAAATATAAAATTTTCACATTATTGAATACCTATAATTTAAATTTTAATAACTTTCAAACTGGTTATAATGTTACTGTTGCTATATTTTTGTACCGTCCGATGAATATGACTTAAAATAGTGATGTCAGGTGTAACACAATAATAGACAGTGAGATTTGACTAAACTTCAATTTCGACTATTATCTACACAGCTACTTTACTGGATGTCAACGCAATGTCTAGATATCACTACCCAACTTTTCATGAAATCAACAATTTCTAGAAATAAAACAGTACAACAAAAATATAAGATAATCTCATAAATCTATAAATTCACACAAATGAAACTCTTTATATATAACAAATGGCTTTGTATATATCTATTGTGATTTATGATAGCCACATTTCGACTAAATTTTATAATGTTATAAATATATATATATAATAATACGCACGCTATTACATGTATATGTTAAATAATTTTTAAATAAGTTTATTATCACATCTACTCATTAATGAAATTCTCGGTTTATAAGAGTTTTCATTATGCTATTAACTATATGGTGTTTCATTAAATTAGACTAGAATAAAATTCTTCCATCTAATTTCATATTATAATAATTACATAAGGCACTCCTTTAATTTTGCTGATTTTTTTCCGAAAGAGGTTCACATACAGACAAATAGATTTATAGATTCCTTTCCTAATAACGAAGACCAATGGAAGTTAATTGTTAAAATACGCTTGCAAAGTACATTCAAATCAATTCATACTTTACTAAGAACAGTAAAAAATTATCAGTTATATCTATATAATTAAATCAATAAAAGTACCTATTTAATGATAATTTAATGAGAAATTATAATAATTCAACAGTTTTATTAAATTTAAGTATTAAGTACAAGTACACAAAAATTACTATTAAACGAAATTATGACATGTTTCCAATTACAACAATTGGCGGTTATTAAAAGTTTATAATTATTATAAATAAATAGGTCCTTTTAACACAAAGAGTCATAGAAACATGTTTCAGATTGATCTAGCCAATAAGTGTAATGCAATGTTTAGAAGTTTGTAATTGCGATTACACATTTATTTCAAGTTTATTGGACCCTAGCATTTTTTTTTCAAAAAGCTGTCTTATTTATAATTATTAATCTCTTTAAAAAATTTATCTACCTAAATATACTTAAATGACTTTCATTATTCATTTATAATTTCAAAATTTTAATGTTACCGCGCGGCGTCTTTCTAACCCCATCTATAATTCTAAGCTAAAAAAAAAACAACCTGAAATACGTTCAAGTATAATCATAAAAATCGAACAGTTAAATTTATTCCAATATTGTTTTTAAATAAGTTTTGATTTTATTATTATCTACTTTTGCCCCTTAACAAACGTTTGACATATCAATTAAAACACGAAACAATTAAACCTACATGTATTTCACAGAGTATTAATTTTTACATTTTGCATATTTTATATTTTAAATACACGTACCAAATCATTACAAAAAAAAATTTAAAATTAAAATTAATTTGTTATTTTGTCCGCTATATTTTTATAATATTCGACTAGGGTTCTTATAAATTTGATTTAAACTCCCCGACTGAATATTCAATTTCGTAGAGCTTATTGCGTATAGGTCGTTAACGCGACAGGGTCGTGTATATTTGTCTAAACGTTGGTCCCTAAAATTGCTATTGTAATTATGATATCGATATTTATATTCAGATTCGGGATGAGGGACGCCACGCGAGCTGCGGCCGGGCTCTCCAATTAAAGGCACATTGAAACATGATTATTTTTTTCTACTCGTTCACATTCGAACACCCATTTGCTGTCCATTTTATTAAATTATGTCTTTTAAGGTCTTTCTAAAACTAGTCAAAGGGAATAACTAAATTTTTCTATTATATATTATTATATCATATGTATATCCATTAAAAGTCACCCCCACTTTACTGGTGTCACTGCTGACATTTTAAAAAATTTCGTATCACATCCTAGTTCTAAGATATTCAGATATCTTCGACATCGCTACTTCATTTTGGCAACGTGGTGGTGGAACTAAAATTATCTAATTACCTAAAAGGCGAAATCGCCTAAAATTAGCACTAGCGAGAGGAAAGTATTCCTCAAAAATTTTCTTCACATTTAATTTCGCGTGATGTGGCCTGTGAAGTCCATTGTAACTCTGGTAGACCGTCCCATTCGTGGAACGATTCGAACATAAAGTTATCGGAGGAGTCTTCGGTTTCATGGACGACCTCTGCTCGACTAAAGGCTTCAGCGAACTTACCTATCTCAGTGGAACCAAAAGCTTGCTGAAAAGCCGGTAACGGTACTATTGGAGGTCGTTTCTCTTCAGGAGGCGATCGACGCTGCTCAGTAAATACTTGTTCGCGAACTGATCTTACGGCCTCCGATGGGATTATGTTTCTGCATGGAAGCTCGGGAGTGTTGACATGTTTTTGTCCATTTTCTCCGTTATAAAGCGACTCTTCGTACGTTGGATAAGGAGTAGACCTGCCATCTTGCGCACATAATTGATTCTGGGGATATATTGACCCCTAAAAATACAAATGAAACGAGGAATTATAACATGACATTTAAAAATATTTGGCGGGCTAGTTATAAAAGTTATATATTTTTCCAAAACTTGGAAAAAGACATTTTATATCACACACAGATAGAGGGCTCAAGGGAAATGAAACTACGGATATAACTTTGTAATGGGTTTTTTTCTTGGGGTTTACCTATAAATTTTCAATTTTTTTTTAATTTATAGTGCAAAATAGCTTCCTATGTTGCACTATAAATTTAACTTATTGCAAAATTTCACACCACTAGGTCAACGGTACAATGTAGTACGAGTATTCTGTAGGTTTCGATTACGCGGAAATTTACAAAATCACCAAACATCACATCACAATCATCCAAACGTACACAGAACTACATTTATTTTAAAATGAAGCATAAACTTTGTTTTGGCTCATATCTATATCGCTCTAAGGTATCTATTTGGATATTTGTTATTAGATTCCATGTCGATAGTACCACGCATACCACCACGATTTTGAAAAAATGGTCTTGACTGACGGACAATGAAGTGATCCTATAAAGGTTTTATTTTTTATGAAGTACGAAACCCTAAGAACAACTCTTTATTATTTTTTGAAGTAAAAATTTTGGTTTAAATCCTTTTCCTAAGGTATAAGAAATAAGCAATTTTAATACCTTCATTAGGCGACAATCAGACGCATAACGTTCTCGCTGAGAACATGTTTCGAGAAGCCCAAGAACCATTCATAGTATTAGGCCCACTCCAGCCTCCTCCTATCATGCCCATCTGTAATATAAATATGTGTAAATATTTAAATTTGTAATTGATTGTGAACTTCGAAAGTTTATTAATTTTGCGTAAGAATTACCTGATAAGGAGACCACATCTGTGGGTCGCAATATGCAGCACTGCGACCATTAGTGCCACATTCTAAGGGTGGCTGAAAAAAAAAATAGTTTGTATAACTTTTGCTTAAACATATTATATTCCTTAAACATTATACTAAAATTTTAAATATTTAATAAACTAATACTTTTTATACATATATTTTAATTATTAAAAAATTCTCTATAATGTTAATTGCTTTTTATTAACCACTTATATTTAGAAACATATTGAAATTTGAACGTAGCTCCATTAGAATGTATGGCTTGATGGCGTCTAGAGCGGTTGGGCGATTTCCACGAGGCTCGAGTTCTAATTCCGCTACTTTCAAAGATTCATAGATTTCTAAATGTTTTTTTTTACTTTTATATGTAAGTTAGTTTGTATATAGAGATGTACAATCCAAGAGGTTCCTCTTGGATTCAATTTTTTTTCAATTCAAGTTTTCAACTTTTATTCAAAATAACTGGTGGTGATCGTAATTTATATACGTAACAAAGTAAATTCGTATCAATGTATAACAATCAATACTGTACATTTTTCTTTAGAACATATGCCTAACCGAAGATAATAATTAATAGTGATAGACAAGTATCGTGATTGAGAAAGATTTCTATCACATTTTTTATAGCTATACGTCATATATACACGTATATGCATATTATAACATTGTGGTAATAAATATTGTGCGTGTACATAGTCTCAGTTCTAAGTGTACTCGTAAAAATTCAAAGAGCATGGACTAAGAAGAGAATGTTTCGCGAGTATCGATTCAGTAGAGTGAAGCAAACGACGCGTTACATAGCTGGCTGATGACGATAAACGAGCAATCGATAACATTCACTTGGCACAATCAATGCACGTTACTAAGTTTATAAACTAGTCTTTTGAATGTTGTTTATTCAAAAGTTGATATTAGGTTGTGTACAATTTATAACTTTTCATAATACTTATATTTTATAAAATTTCCTGCCATCATTATTATTTAATATACATTTATTTTTTGGAAAACGGAAGGAAATGTCATTTTATATAGATATAAAATGATAACAATATTAAAGGCTACTTATAAATATTATAAAATTCATTGGTTAATTAAACAGTAGCCGTGTGTGAAATATAGTTGCAGTGAGAGAGTCCAATTCTGATTATATAGGTCAGTGTCAGAGGACAGTCTACGTTTCTATAATGTCCACAATCGTTTACACTTTACTCTGTGTGATATCAATCGTACGCGTCGCTCTTAAAGTCCACTTTCAAATAATTTGCCTCCTGTTCGAAACTTGACAATATGAATTAGTTGCCCCTTTTTAACTGTGCAAGGGCAAAATGTATAGCAAGTATTGAGAAAACTTTAGTTGAAATCATATTTGAGCGCAAGCCGGTCATTGACTCGCGGCATAATATCACTAACGTCAACAGACGTTAATTATAAGCTTCATGACTAGCAGCTCAGCTGATATGTATCAATAGTATTATAGTTATTTCTCGTATATGGAGTAGGTACTACTATAAAAAAAACCTCTTCAAATAACCATTAAATATTCACATTTGACGTTGAATAATCATTCAACAATATCGACATACATTAACTTAATTAGTGAACAAGCCCTCTCTGTCCCTCATAATACTTAATATAACGTTAAGCTAAGTACATTAAATTAATTTTGTACCTATGACAAAAATATTCATTGACAGAGTGAACTTCGATATTTGACATTATAAAATGAAATTTTGGAAGACGGAAGTAGTTCATAAGTAGTATTATAACGGTGTTATATTATGAGACAAGCACAGCACAAAGGCGCTAATGAGGGCGGCGGGCGGCGCAGGGTGGTGGCCCATGAAAGCTGTCAGCGGTTGATTTTTCCGAGTGTCGTGGGCGCGCTGATCGATAAGTCACGTGGTTCGCGCCGCGCTCGCCGGTTACCGCTCGATAGTTAGCCTCCGCAAATCTCCCGCCACTACTCTAATGTACTGTATTACTAGTTTTCAGCGTTCGAAGCAATACGTAATTGCTTGCATATTTCCTTTTACTATCTTTAGTATACCTAAGCATATTTCCATATTTTTAATGCAAAATTCCAAATAATACAATTTTTATTGTTTATTGATGACGATAACGCTGAAATGAACAGAGTTTTGATAATAAATATGGAAGTTTATAATATTCACATACACAAAACTTTTACCGCGCTTAACATTATAAAGTTTTACTTTATCGTTACAACCAGTTTATCCTGAATGGTGGCTGTACACAACTTTTAAGTGAACATTTTTTTCACATTAAATACGTCTCATATTGATATTTACAAAATCAAGGCATCTTATTATTCATTACAAGATTAAAGACAGATGCTTACGTTATGCTTATATACCTCACTAAATATTTAAAAAAAAATAATTAAGAGAAACAAAAAAAATGTTTTATCTCTCTTTTAACATAGACAGTTAACTTAAGCAAATTAACTTGTTAAATCCTTTTAGCATTTAGATATATGTGAGGAGTTCTTAAGAAGTTGTAGAATTTTTCAAGATGTGACGGATGCAGTACTGCAACGCAGAAGTGCAGGGAGTGACGGACATCGATCGTGCCGCGCCGCCCCACCCCTTCGTCACTAAACGCTATCTCATATATAGCTATATTACACCCGTTATATACATATATATATATGTACTATACATGCTACAAGTATATCTCAAATATCGTATTTAGCATAATTCATAGATAAAATAATTTGCAAGTAGGTATATGGCGCTAGGTATACGTATTTTATTTTTCTATAGAGGAAGATAGAAAACAGTCGTAAGAATAGTGAGATTTTTTTATGTTAGTATGTATTATTGGAATGTTACAAAGACATTATAAAAGGTATAAAACAGAAACAACTATAAATAGCACAGTAAACCGCAACAAGCCTTCCTCTACGTACGTTCTACGGTTGTATAACCATAATTACCTAAACGCTAAGCTAGTACGCTGAATTTATGTTTGTATACTTGTTTGCTACTAAACCATAATTTTCTTGCAGATATACTGATTGCATTGATTTATTATATACAATTTATGATTTTAAAATATTTTTACGGCGAAGTAATACAAAACATTGAATCAATTGGTAGTTTTAAACTATTTTAGATTGATAATTTAATTGTTTACTATAGTATCATGTTATTATAGATTATAATTTTATAGATATTTTGGCACATCGATTTTTACAAGTATATAAATTGTTTATTGTTCTTACATTTTCCTTGGCGTGACAAAACCTGACTAAAAGGAAACATACATTGTTTTAATATTAAAATCACTTGTTTCTCAATGAATAGAAAGCATTTGAACGTAGCCGGATTCGAACCTGCTTAAGAGACCATAACAACAATGGCACGGATGCCAAAAGTCTGTGGTGAACAAACAAGACAAATAAAAATTTAAAAAGACTTGTTTAAGATGATTTCACAGTGACCCGGCCAAAAACGCGACTTATGGAGGAAATTGTATTAAGCGGGAAAAGGATTAAATAATGTAATATGCTCTAATTTTGTTCAAAAATTACAGAAATGTATGCCATTATATCATTGTATATTTATAATTTCGTCTCTATTTTGAATCAACGGTCGGGTTGGAAAAAGTCACATTTGCCACATCTTCATTATTTTCACAGTATGTGCATATTTTTGCTTATTATTTACGTATATTTTTAATAAGACAACATCAACATTTACATCAATGTAAAATATCCAAGAATATTCGTTTAGTGTCACGGATTCTTCTTTCAACATGACATCACAGCCGTTATTGCTGAAACTTGCTTTATTGAAACAATTTTAAACGTCCTTAGGCTAATTGCTTCTCATGCAACTGCAATGTTTTGAATGACATCTTGCACAGTCAAGGGTGGTTTGATTAGGGCCTTCTATTTCTTTGAAATAGCGATGTATTTCACAATACGTGCGCTACATGTTGGACTATTTAACGGGATGACGATAGTTTTTATCTTTAAGATATATCAACTCAGTTTCATATCCAAGGGACTGACATAACATTGCGTATTATGCGTGTAATCGTATTAACCGTGATTTCATAAACTGGTTTATATTGTATTCTTATCGGCTACGTAGAAATTTTTATACGTTTGTTAAAACTTATATTTGTGATTTGCATCTCTATACTAAAATTTTCACAATTTAATCACTACACTAAGGAAAGAAATATCTACACAAAAAAGAGATAAAATAATAATTACTGTTTGTCGCTTTTTTAGGATCTACTGGCTACTCGTATCATTATCCAAAGTGGACTAATCGTTACGTGGATTTCATAGCTTATAAAGAAATAAAATGGATTGTTTTTCGTAAGAAATACTTAGTACATGCGAATCAAAATAAAATTACATTTGATTTCAGTCATTTCATATGCTATTTAAAATACAACTTACCGTATGTGGTAAAGGAAGATGTGCAGGATGCGTGCGTAGCTCACGTCGTGCCAAGGCTCTCCGAGTGCGTGTCTCCTTCAACGCGTAGGCACCATAGTCTGTCATAGACAAATGTATAATTGTATTTACTGCTTAACGTAATATATTATATGTTAATATATTCATTTTAAATATATATTTTTATACTCATATTAATACCGTAAATTATTAAACTTATGTTAGTGATTTAACTAATAAAAAAGAATATCTGACCACAATTTCAGCAACTTTTCAAAATATAGACTAAGTGTATAGCTTATTATTGAATACATAACCGCTTATTACGACTGTAGTAGGCTGATTTAATGAATATAGTATAGTGAATATGAAATATTATTGTAATAATCTGTAAAATATTTGTACGTCAACTTTGCCCCGGTGAACAGTTGCAACAATCAATTTATAAAGTTTAATAAACAGGAGGTAATCCTGTGAAGTAACAGCCATTCATTGAATTTCATAGAGTTATCTGCGCATGTCATACGAATACATTCAAGTAAATATTTACATAGTATAATTTTGTCCTCCTACTCATTCTGTTTATACATGTAACTAGAAACACGTGCTTTCTACAAAAAATCATATCCTTATTTTAACATAACTTGCGCCCTTATTCACATTTTCTTTTCTGAGACATCCCTAATGTAAATGATAAAAATTTAAATACAAATTGCTCACTCCCAAGCTCGCGCTTAATCGCGTGACTTAGAATACTATTTACATATTCATTTATTTGTGCGACTGACGTAACTTAATGTTAGTTTCAGTTAAATGTTTGACTCAAGTGACATTTTTTATGATGAAATTTGAATAGAAATATTTTTATAGGTTTGTATTTAAAATTAAATTATATTTATACTATACGTAATGAGAGACATCAATGGAGAACATGTCAAGGAATGAAAGTTGTGACGTAACTTGAGATACAAATATGAGGTGTAAAGTTTCAGTAGCGTATAATGTATATATATATTTACAGCAGTCGTGTTGCATAGCTAGACACGGACGCAGTCGCATTCGCGTAGCCTGTAAAGTTCATAGCGAGAAACGACGCGGGTGTTGGCACCCCGGTCAATATGTAGAGTGGCTGACGGCTGTGCGCCGTGCGGGTAATCAATCCCGCGCGGGCTGCGGGGGACCACCTGTAGCGCGCGACCCCCCGCAAGCCCACCGCGCTCTACCCTCCCCGCCCCGACACCCCTGCCACCGACACGTGAGGCAGACGTCGCGCGTCGAGAAATCCGCCCAACGTAAACATTAATTCTTACTTCATTCCTCATTGTTCAGAATGTCGCCACGCCACGCGTGCGGATTCCAATCTTCCATATATTGGTAAACAAACTTAACCACTCGACGCTTACGAAAATATAGCTCTTATACATTTTCGTATCATTTATAACTACTACGTATAAGGTACCGGTATTCTTCAGAAATATAAATGATTATTTATTTTGACTGTAACTGTTTAACTATAAATAATTCCATTAAAACGTGATTTAAGGCTTATTATATTTTAGTATGATTTCTAAAATTAATGTATTTGCATATACTAAATTTATTTACACGCACATTTTTTTAAACCTTTTTTAAAATGAATAATCTTATAATATTGTCAGGTATATTTATATCATATTAACAATTAATCTTTCGAATTTAAGCTTCAATATTATTCATAGTGTATAGCAAAAACTATTGAAATTCTAAATCGATACCTACTTCAATTATAATTTATAAATAATATTATTACTGCAAATGACAGCTTATTCGTAACGTAAAAATGTTTGCAGCCAAACCGCAACCACTGCACAGTGCTTCGCGGAGCAAAAATGAAATAACAAATATTACAATTATTAAAAACTATATTTTTATGAAAATACATTATTATTATAAAAATACATATTATATTACATTTACTTTGTATATTTGTATAAAATTATAATTTTAAAGTAAAACTTTTAATTTTTATTTTTATAATAAAATTTCATATTTAATTGAATTAAATCACCTAGCATTATTACTATCTATTTTACTAGTTACATCATTAAGAAATATATATATAAGGTCTACTATTACCCACCCATTGGCATGGCATGGTCATTGTGGTGGATGTGGTGCGGGTAGTCGTAGCGGTAGTAACGCGAGTAGGGATCGTGCGCGTGCGGCGGGTAGTAGGAGTGCGCGTAGGGCGTGTAGGGCAGCGGCGCGTAGCCGTAGCCGTCCCAGCCGGCGCCCGCTCCCGCGCCCGCTCCGTACCCGCGGTACTCTCCGTAGTTGCAGCAGTCCATAGCTGCCTGCGCCTACGCAGCGGGTAACGCGTCCGGCCATGCTCGTCCGCAACCACGCGCACTCGCACGCATCGCACTCGTGCGCTCTCTTATCCTATCTTACCTTGCGCTCTAAATGCATTACAAAAACAAGCACCCTCGCCAAAAAATTCTACGTTGATGATCTCCAAAATCTCTTACAGAATCCTTTTTTTTATAAACTGTGAAGCCGCTCAAAAAAGTTGCGGCAATAAGGACTAAAGATCGAGTGCAGTTTCGCGGCGGGAAACGGACGCGGGTGCGACGTTAGCTAGCGAAAAGAGGTCGGTCGAGTTTGCCGGCTCGACGGCTCGGCGGGCCGAGGCAGGCGGAGGCGGGGCGCGGGTGGCGGGGGGCGACGCCCGCTCGCCGGCGGCTCGGCGCAGCGCGGCGCTCGACGGACGCCGACTGAAGGCGTCGCGGAATCGATACGCCGCCGCCGCGTGCCCGCGCCCGCTCTACCTGCCCGCGCCCGTATTGCGCGCGAACTTTGTCTTCCTCCACGAAATTTTATATTTAGAACCATGGTGAAACAATTGATCAATACTTTGCACTATTAATTAGTACACACTTTCGCCATTCTTTCAGACCGACACCTCAGTAATCAAACTATGTTGCAACTGCGCTTATGTTGCTTATAAATTAGTTTTACGAGTTTAAGACAGTTACGGAATACTTTAAAAATATGAATGTACAAATTTATTTTTATAAACTTTAAAGTACACAATAATAATATTCTCTATTATTTTAATTTCATTTTAAATATTTAATTAAGAATCGTGTATTATGAAATTTGATAAATTTCTTAAACTTAATATTTTTAGAATAAAATCAAATACAGAAAAAGTTCTTAGTGCAGAAAATATTGCAGTAATTTTTTTAAACATATGCACTTCATTCATTGAGAACATACGCAACGTAACCACGCAAAATTGCAAAGTTTTATCGAATTGCGCGTAGGCGGCAGTGACCCACATAGCAAATATATTTATGCGGTGGAACAGGCACCACCCTTCGTCCTTCAACAAGACCTCGTCATTGATAACTTTTATTAGGTATTAACAAATTAACAAAATACTCTTATGAATATTTAGTTCCCACATTAATAAAAGATAAACTTAGGAATTAATTTAAAGTATATAAATAAATATCGACGATTTCAATAATCTTTACAAATCGTCAAGAGAAAAACATGCAGTTTTTAAGATCTCAACTGAGATGTTCATCGAATACCATACATCTATATATACCTATTATCCACACATTGCCAACCTACATAGTTCGCAGCCTCACTTTCAGTCGTTGATCAATAAACATTTCTATTGATTCTCTTGTTGCCTAGTTAAACCAAAGTCTGCTGTTGGAAGCACAAAATACTATTTGGTAGCATTGCAGATAATAAAGAATTAAAGTTGCATCTCCAATAGGCAATACGTACGATTCCCGTTTCATATTTGAATTTTGATTTCGCGCCAAACAACTGTGTACCAACAAAAGTAACATTTGTCGCGCGTCTTTTAAAATTTGAAGCAAGCCTGTCGAGAAATTTTCGTGCATATTAATATATAATGTTTCCAAATATTAAAAATGAAGGCAAACCTTATAACTGACATCATATTGTTTGATATTTTTAAATCATAAATATTTTGAATTCATCATTCAGTATAATTTTTTATAAGTTAAAATATTTAGTAAACATAATGAACAATTCAAGTATATGACAGAGTAAACGGATAAGTATCCTAATGACATGTTGTAGCGCGGAGAAGCCAGGCGCGGGTTATCATGCAGATTGCGGCGAATCAATAGGGCGCCTCGGCCACTGACGGCGGATGACGATCAATAGCGTCCCAACGGAGCTGTCTCCGCATTAAGGGGCTTCCTCGAACGCCTTCACATATATCCACAAGCTATCTACACTTCGTAGGTACATCACTCTACTTTCACACAAGCGTAAGAGCTTCTTATTTACGTCTTAGTATGCGGTTTATACTAATTTATATCGTAATTTCGTTCAATATTGTTTTTACAGTAACATATTAATAACACTATTGTTTGTGCGTATTTTTATTACTAAATGTAATTCAGAAATATTATTACTTTTTTTTGTTACATAATTTATCATGTAATTACTCAATTTTACTATTTTCACAATATTAATTTGTTGTAGAGTCAACCATTTTAACTATTTAAATTTATGAAACAAAGGTCATTTTAATGTCACCTGCAAAAATGTACGAAGGACTCTTGAGACGAATGTTACTTACATTCGTTTCAAGTATTGTATATAATTCAACTGTAAAGCGATGGAAGCACATTAAGCTTATATTAAGATATAAAGATGTAAAATAATACTTTTCAACTGTTGAAATTGTTGGATCATACGATTTTGATATTGTGGCGGATATTTTCAGCTTTCATCATATTATGACGCAAAATGTAGTAGCTAGGTGCAATGTGTGAAAACTTACAACATAAATATGCTAATGATTATACCTACATAAGTATTTTTATCTTAACATTACGCGTATGTTATCAAATAATTCAGAATATGAGCGACGCCCAATAGATATAACAAGATGAGGACACCACTGTGGGACACCGTCTAGCTGTAAGTGTGACCCATGTGGGTTCGATTCCCACCTTAAAGAGTAGTTATTATACCTTATTTTCATTTTTCCTCTCTGATAGAGACAGCGCTCTACATACATTATTTTTCTTTTATTTAAACTAATATCATTAACTAATATTATTTTTCAGGGTAATATTTTCTAAAAAAAACAGAAATTAGTTATCTAATAATAAAAATTGTTATATAATTTAAGATATTGAGTAGTATATCACAGCAACACTTCTTATTTATATGTCTACGAACGTATATACCTATGTATCTCTTCTTATCTACTCAGTTTCCCCTTGCGCGGTAGACAGATGTAACTTTCACGCCCTTCTAGTGACTCCGAACAAGTGCTGCTACGTCGCAAGTCCACACTTCGGTTTGATTTAGCAAAGCTATCATCTTCAAATGTATAGCAAGAAAGCATAAATATTTCGCTTTCTTAATTTCTGCAGGATATTCATTTGACAATTCGAATAATAAACCAGTGCCGATTAATCTTACCTGTAATTTATTTAATATACTTAATTATAAAATATAGATGTAACAGGCGTATATGACACATTCTAGGTGCCCAAAGTTACTCTGACCGCGTGTACACCTAATAGTGGGCTACATAAAAAGGATTACCGTGATATGATATACCCAATTTCTTTCCTCGATTAATGAATGATGAATATTTTGTTTCAACGAAACAAAATATTCATCTTTAAAACATTAATACAGTAATAATATCTTTACACAATTACGTACAATGGTATCCGACCCCAATATAGGTCCAAAACCATGTAAACCATTATATAATCATACATAACAGTATAGATTTTAAATAAATATATTTTAATCACATAATATATCTAGTATCGTGTAGATATGTTTATTTCTTCATTAACACAACATCCTTAACATCAAAAAATATTTGACTAATGTTTATTAGACAAACATCTGTAAGCATCAACAAACAAGCCTGGATGTGTAATGGATCACTTTACTGTCATTAATTTGTATCTTGAAGCTTTTAGGCTCTATAGAATGGTATATGCGTAACTAACTGACTGTAACAGACACTTAATACCTATACAGATAACAAGAAATCATTGAAAAATCACTTTATTTTCCGCTTGTCAGAAATCACAATATATTACGAACGTAGTTTGCTTTATAAGCATTTTATAAAACTTGAATCTACACTAAGCTTAGAAAGTATATTTAAAAAAGGATTCCTAATACTAAATAATCAAATCATCTAACGCTATTGTAACACAGGATAACGGTTTGTATCATTAGACAGAAAGTAGAACATTTAGGTTCTCACTACACAAAATAACCATTTTTGAACAATTTACTTTAATTTTATTTTCTTTCTAAAATGTTCCACCAAAATAAGTTCTACGATAATTTTTGAATTTATTTTTCAACCTTGTTCAGAAATAACAAGGGACAAATTGCGGATAACTTTGAAGCTTGACGCGACGTTTCGAAAACTCAGCGTTCACATAAAAGCTCCACTTAATTTTAAAGAACTTTGTAACGATACCTCGCACGTGGAGTTACGTGGAAAAGCTAATTATTCATATTACTATGCTATGTATATATATATATATATATATATATATATATATATATATATATATATATATATATATATATATATATATATATATATATATATATATATATATATATATATATATATATTTATATATATACTTTTATGTAATTAACGTGAAATAAACGTAGCAATTAAAATGTTTTCTCATCGCTGTTATTTAAGTAGACTATATAATATTTATACCTACATATTATATAAATAAACATTTGACTCCTTCAATATGTCCCTATTATATAAATTTTAATAATGCAAAAGCGTCAATAATATAAAATCCCACTAATATGAACAAAGTTTGAAAACCTACACTGACATCTGTGACAAGTGAAACGTTTCTCATTTAATGGTAAAAAGCTAAATATATTATCTATATTCTATGCTATAATAAAACAGAAAAAAATTATGTTACAAACATAAAAAAAAAAAAATATTTAAAATAATAATTGAACATCATCATTTCATCAACATATTATCAACATTTTTTAATCACAATTGGCTTAATCAATCAATCTGGAGCACCAGATCCTAGCATGACCCTAATGTAGAATCACAATAAATCAGCTAAACTATAAGAGATAAGAAGGCTCTTTATACTCTTGTATACGAGAATCGTGAGCGTCGAGCGTGATGAGCATTGGTGTAACTAGAGACATTTTCCATGGGGAGTATGGTCCCCAGTGAGTCCAAAACATCGACATGTATAATGTCTAAAAAAAACTATGCCAAAATCCAGGTCCATCTAGGGACCTAGGGATTTTTTATTCCACATTGTTCTTAACGTGGATTTAACCTACTGGGGTGAAATGGGTTCTATTAGCCCTATTTATCTCAACCACTGAAAGGTCAACCATTCTTGTTGTTGTATTGTGAAGTTGGTTATAACATGTGTACTATACCACCAAGATGGCTTGTCTTTGTACAAAAGCGTCCCATCGGCGCCTTTGACAATCCTAGTCTTTACTGGTCTTTTTCCCAGCTTTTACAACTTTATATTTCTTCTTTTCTCTACCTTCCAGAACAGCGTACATTGATCCCGCAATGTCTCTCCTTGCATCTTTTTTGAAACCTTGACTGGGATAACTCCCAGTCTTCATGAGTTCTAATGGCTTGTCAAGTTTTAAAGCCCTCTTTTTTTCTTTTAGAGTTGTTTATATTGTAGCACTCCACCATTTCCGAAGATAACTGTTTCCACATAGAATTTACATCCTTACTATGATATGACGCATTCCCCGGAGATCATATTTAAATTTTTCACTCTCCAAATGATCTAGACAGACTCCTAGAATATAATCTATCTGGAGCCAGAGAGTTCATGGGCCATAGCGTTCGAGGACCGATGTGGCGCAGAGGTACAGCATCCGCGACAGTCTGTGTGTTTGATTCCCACTCGAGGCAAGGCAAAGCGCGGCGTTAAGTTCCACCACACAACACGCAAAACTTGGTTAGGTAAAAACAGAAACGTTCGTATAAGTAAGTTATATTTCAAAAGATACTTGTAAACCTTTTTTGAACCACTATAGTTTGGGTTCGAATTATACTAGATAAACGATAGTTTACTGAATATGATTTCAATAGTGGCTGTATTAAATATATTAATTTTCATTATCATATTCGTCATACTTTGGATTTTATTGATATCTAAAACCTCCCGATTTTATGACTGACTGGCTAATGATCATCAAAATTATAAAGTATGTAAGGTAGATTACCTTACCTTACTTTCTTACCCCTTAAAGTAGGGGATAGCAATTTGTCATATACTCCCACCAATTTTGATGCTAAAGAACTGAAAATGCAAGCCACACATTTTGACTAGGGACTGACCTTTTTTTCTGAGTTTGTAAAATTGTGACAGTGTAAATCATCGTTCTTCATTATCCTGCTATTGTAAATATATTAACATAATTAATATATTTGAACACTTGAAACCTCTACCAAATTAAGTTTTAACGGGGACAGGCGATATATTTCTATTAAAAGGATATTTTCCTCGCATTTTTATAGCCTCCTTTGGAAAGACATATTTTATATTTTCGACGTAAAATAACTTTTACTTTTTATAACTAAAAAGTAAACTAACTTTTTATAGCTAAAAAGGGTTGAAATTATGCGAAATATTTCCGTCTCTTATGCTATACTTTTAAATAAAATTCATAAATTTGACATTTCACGTACAGTTACGAAATTCTTTTATATAAGCGGTGAAATATCATTGTCTTCGCCTGGGATTAAATTATGTTCCTGGCATGATGGTTTCATGCGTTTCCAAAAATATTTTGTGTGTAGAAAATATTTAAAAGGCAGTACTCATCATAAGTACTTTGTGAAATGAATGCCACTAGGCAAAATAATCATTACTCCTGCTGATTATATATTTAACCTGATAGAAATATGGTGTAATAAGAAATACGTAAGAAATATTTTGTATACTGTTTTGATAATAAATACCTATATATATATACATTTTTTTATATCTTTGTACTTTGAACTTCTCAAAGAATTAATAAAAACAAATATTATTTAAAAAGCATCTTTTATTTGTAACATAATTTAAAATATAAACCTTGTAAAACTTTCGAATAAAATATTCAACAATATATTTTAACCTTAGTATAAAATTACCTACCAAATATATTATTTTTATATTCACTTTAGCTTATATTCTAATATTTTTTAATAATTTATTGTTTCATTTCACTAATGGCTTTTTACACATAAATGTGTCACAGAAATCGTAATTTAAAATGTATAAAAATTATACATGTCAATAATTTGACAATTTAGCATAAAAATAATTTTATATATATTCTCTTAAAATTTATCTATAGGTAACAACATAAAATAAAGAAATCTTAATCATCTTAAAAATAAAGAAATCTTAATAGAAGGCTCAATTGATATAATATATAGCTTCCTAAAGTAGAGAAATAAAAGAAAAATATAAGTGTAATAGGCGCCAATAATGACAACTTAGGCAGATCAAACCAAATACAAATACAAATATGCATGTTTTCTTCAAATTATTATTTAAATATATGTCAATCAAAGTCGATAAAATCAATTTGAAATAGAAATTAATTCAATTGAATCTACAAACATTTCAAATAGAAATATATCAATCTTTTTGCTTATTTTTACCATCACTATCTGATATGTAAATATCAAATATTAAAGGCAGTTCTTATAACCAGAAAGAAATATTCTATACAAAGAAAACATGGCAGCTCACTTGACTCTCTTTTAGATTTAAACTTCAAACAGCAAACTTACATAAGATGGTAACTATAAACTTATTATAACAAAGCACTTAAATAAAATTTTGGCACAATTTACCAAAATTGTAATATCATAAATTATCAAATATCATTACCAGGTCGATTATAAAATACTGTTCATATTGATAAAATTATAAATATATATAATCTTTTTATATTTTAACCACTTATTTAATATATTATCAATAGTCTGTGTGGTTTAATACTGAGATTTATTTCTTGTACTTGTTGAATCTCAAAATTATAAACTATTTTCATAAAATGCTGTAAATAGTATAGTATATATTTTTTTTTGTTTGGAAACCCTTAATAAGGATCAGTTTTTGATAAAGGTCTATTTTTAGCTTTTTAGCTATATTAATACATAAATTAAATTTACATTCAAATATCTTAATAAATACATTGAGTAATGTTGTCAGATTTTTTATTTTATTAATTATATTATATATACTGGATACATATTTATTTAAAAACGGTATTTTATTTAAAACTGACAGATATATAACACAGAATGTAAATTTTATGGGATCTTCATAAATCCTGGCAACATTACCTCAAATTTGATAACAACATTTTTTATCAAATATCTTCAATAAAATATATAATTCACTAATAATATTTTTGTTTCTACTAATATAGTAGACTAAAACGTCTGTTCTACATTAAGTTAATATCAGGAGCACCATTTTGTTTCTTAATATTAGCTCCATATTTTTTAATAATTACACATAACATCTATTTGGAGAGATCTTGCAACATACAACAATGAATTTATATAGTTTCTGTTAGTATAATAAGTAATATATCAAATATATTTAATAAAATATTTTTTTGTTTTCTAATACTTATGGTATAAATATTTAAAAAGACTTAAGGCACTAAATTGAAATCAAAGGCACTTACTAGTTGCGCTGGCCGTGGCTAGTCCACATATGTTCTTTAAATGTTTCTCTCATAGTAAATGACCTTGGACAAAGGTAGCAACAGAGTCGGTTAGTCAGATCTGAATGCATTAATCTTACATGATACTTTAGGGCTGATTGGTTAGAATATTTCATGCCGCAGTGTGGACAATCTCCACATATGGCAGCATGATTTGACTGATGACCCACATTTTGAGATGTCGAAGCTCCAGCTAGAACTGGAACTGTTGACATTCCTGCTAACAACAATAATGCTTGAGATTGCTCTTGACTGTAATCTGAATCTCCACCATCTTGATGCTCTGATAGTAAAATTTCAGGCTCATAATCCACATCCGATTTTGGAGAATGTTTTTCCGACTTCACTAGTGAATCTTCATTTGCTTTTATAGGACTTTTGGTCAATGTTGGGAAATTAGTTGAATCCATACTTGATTCCTTTTGACGATTAACTGTTTGTATATCAGATATATTTGACACTTTTTTCACTGTGTTGGCACATACATCACTCTTTGAAGGATTGATTCCTACAAAAACAGCAAATTATAAGAGATTTTTATAAGATTTCCTGTATAACTATAATTAAATCTGCAATTTAATATCCTTTGAATTTCATGGATAGCTATCATTTATAATAATAGATTTGTAACATTAATATTGAAAAAAAAAAACTTCTCAGCAGACTGAGCTATTGGTAGCTTTATGATCAATTGACAATCTAAAACTGATTAGACCTCTATAGACTTTGACTCTTGAAATGAATATTACACATGTATAATTAAATAAGTTAATAATGCAAATATTACACTATATGATTCAATTGTAATAAATAAAAGTAAACAAATAATGTACATATTTGATATAAATAAAAGCATATTACATACCTAATATGCTATTAATGAGTACTACTGAAAAAGAGGTTGTGAGTTTAATGCTTTCAATGGGATACAAATTCATGTTATTGTATAGATTGCACCATATCTATCTATCTATTCTAATCATATTGTTCACCTGTTAATTTTTGTGATCAACCAGGTGTCTTAATACTTAATATATTTATTGTTTACTCCATAATATCTTAAAAGATATATGATATGATATATCTAAAGATAGATCCTGTTTCTTAAACTAGAATTTAAGAATTCAGATAATGCAGTATTATCTATTATATCACTAGAATATTGCAGTATTTTCTATTATAACAAAAATTTATCAGCTCGCATCTTTATTAATTTTAATATACTATTAATTAATAATTTTACCTGAGATTAAAGATCTGGCAAGCATACTGTTTTCATAATCTGGAAGACTGTCATCATTTTCTGAATTTATTGTTTGATTGGTCACTGGTGATATATTATCTTCCCATTCTGTTTTAATTGTAACTGGAATGTCATCTTGTAAATTGACCTAAAGTAGAGAATTAAGTAAATAAGTTAAATACATAGATTATAAAAGACAAACTAGTTAATTTTCAATGTAGTGTGAAGCCCTAGAAATGTTTTCAATTATATTACAGAATTATACAAACCTGGTTCACATTCTTTCCATTAGATGTCACTAATTGCTCAGATTTTGATTCAATTCTTTTCTCAATATGATTTTCTGCCAAAAATATTGAATTATCTTTGACTTGGGGTCCATTATTTTTTGCATGTATATCACTAGTCTCCACAATTTTAGTTTTCTTATAGGCATCTCCAAAAGGCATATCATTAGGTTTATCTGAAGTACTGCTCCTTCTTTTCTTAAGGGCTGGCATTTTTGTTTCTTTGTGAGTAACACTGAACTGTGGTTTGGAAGATATTGTTAGCTGAGTATATAATTTGTTTGTAGCACTTGTTGAAAAAAAATTTTCACTCTAAAAGACATCACAATAGATAATTATTATAATATTCAAATAATCATATAATTTTTAATACTATTATTTAGTTACTGAGTAAGAGTACACCTTACTAACTAACCTGTTGTGTTACTCCTGTTAATCCTTTAACTTGTAGCAAAGCTGCAGTGTGTAAAAATGAAGATAATTTACTTTCTTCAATAAAAACTTCTCCCTGGTACATATAAGACAGCAAACTGAGGATATCATCTGCTGAAACATCTTTCAGTATAATAACTGGATGTTGACATGGGTTTTCCTGAAAACAACATAATATATGTAAGGTAAATACCCAAATTAAAGGTATCATAAAATTTTGTAATATCTTCCAGTTATTACTGTGGTCACTATAAACATGAAGGTTATAATGTCCCAAGTCATTCACCTTGAACACATTCCTAAAGTACGGGCTGCATGCTGACAGTATTACTTTATGGGCCTTGATATTTCTGCCTTCACAAGTTAATGTAACGTCCACTAAATCTTCAGAACATTTTAGGGAATCCAATGCACTCACGATATTTGTTTGGAAGTTATTCCAACGTAAACAAAACTGGTCTGCCATTACTATGTTTTTGTCAGATAAATCTAAAAAACAGATTTACATTCGTTACTTCTACTTAAGATTACAAAAAATGATTACATTAACGATTTCTTTTACTTTCACGTACCAGTTCACACATAACTACTTATAACATATGTATTTTTTAAATCTATTTACACAATTTTTTAACAAATTTGTATATTAAGATAATTTCGTGTGAATAAAAATAAAGTGCATGACCTCCAATGACACAGTCTTCTTTCACTTTTTCACCTATAGACAAAATAAATATTTTTAATGCAATCTGCAAGCATGCACTTTTGCAAAAGACTCGGATAGCTATACGAAATATTTTACTCCACATAGACAACAATTATATACTTCAGACAAATATTTGAAGTATAGTAAAAATCAACTATGATATATTATAATAACTATATTGAAATAAATACTGATTTCTAAATAAGGTGCTTAAATTAATTTCTACATTATTATTTTGTGATATAATCATCTAGAAAGTTCGAATTGGTAATAATTTGTATTAGAACATCACTAAATTCAGACTTATTACTATTATAAAAAAAATTCCCTATTTATATGCAAAAGTTATTGTACTTCTACATCTTTCCGTACTATTTGAATATATTTTATATGACGTTGTTAACTCGATACTACGGACATTTTTCATTTATACCTTATTTTAAATTCATTTACTGTAAAGTAACAGTTTTTCTATGAAATTCTAACTCACTAATTATACTTATAGAGACGTAGTCCTCCATTGGGAGCCTTTTCTACAGGCTCATAATCGCTCTATGAGGGATAGAGAGAATTGTGCTTGGTATATATCTACGTAACAGAATCAGAAACTAATGAACAGTATATTTACAAAATATTCAGTTTTAAATTATTTTTTTTGTTTTATTGTAAATCTGGCAATACTACTATTTTCTTTTGTCGCCGGCCCCGGTTGATTCCAATTAAACTTCTTTGTAGTTTGGCCATTGTTGGTGTTTTAGACTTATCCAAGGAAACGCTTGAAATCATACTCAATAATCATTTTCTTTAGATATAGTGTGATAAACAATTGTGAAAATGAGTAACGATCCTGAAAGGTTTGATTCCATGCTTCTTGCAATGGCACAACAACATGAGGGTGGTGTAAAAGATGTAAGTTAGGCTTGTAATCTTTATTTACTTAATTTTTTCTAGAATTCTTTCACAAATGATAAAATAAATAAATTTAAGGTATTTAAAGTACGCTAAGTACCATAATTGAAACATTTTTATTCGCCTTTTTAGTTATTGGCCACAATTGTCAGCTTCTTGGCTAGAAAAACTGATTTCTTTACTGGAGGAAAAGACGGTGATTGGGAAAAGGTACGTAATATTTATTAGTCGTCTGTTTTGCCACTACAGGCTTTTTGTTTTGTGTTTTAATAAATGACGTTAAATATATTTCGCGAACTGTTGTTTTGCAAATGTGTACTTATTATTTCTAATCTAATAATAATCTAATAATATTTTCAGGTTATTAAGGAGACATTTTATGCATATGCTAAAAAAGCACGTGAAGAAGCTGATAAAATCAAAAAAGAAAAAGAAGATGCAGACAAAAAGTTAAAAGAAATTCAACAGAAAAAAGAACAAGAACGGCTAGCCAAAGATTTTGAACCTGCTACTGTTAAAGAACTTACTGAGGAGGAAGCTGCTGAATTGCAACAAGATATAGAAAAAGATAAACAAAAGGGTAAGAGTATCTATTTCTATATATCTATCTATCTATAATAAAAATGTAACTTCTCTATCTATAATAAAAATGTAACTTTTCACCGTCTGTACTTGGAAGATATATGAGAAAATCTACACCACTACTATATTGGAGATGATTAATGATTTTAAAATATTTTTAAAAATATTTTAGAAATCTAATAATAATAAAATATTTTAGAAAGCTAATCTTAGAAATGATTAATCAATTGAAACACAGTTTTCACTATTGTATTATGGTCAACTTCCAATAACTTTTAGGTTTGTTCATTTCAATCGGGTTATAAATAAAAATGTTGTAACAATTAAGAGACTTAGTTTAACAAAATCGCTATTTCATAAATATTCTATTGAATTGAAAATAAGTATCAAGTTCATAATATAGGTCACATTTTTTTTATTTTAAACAATTAATAATCTTTATGGAAATAATGCAGACCAAGGTATTAAAATTTGTATATAAGAAGTCACTATCTGTGTGCTACAAATACATCAACACAATTTAATTTACTAATTTAAAACTAAAACTATAGTGATTTTTTTACTGAAGTATTAACATACTTACTTGATGCTTCAAATCTGATTTAAACCACTTAAATCCATAATACCAGGTAAGATAGTTAAGTCATTCTTGGGAATAGTTATCTTATATGTTGATCAAAATTAGAAATACCATTATTCTTACCAAATTAATACCAAATATCTGGTATGAATTTGGTTCTGTTAATACATTTTTATATATTTGAGTACTAAATATCCAAGAGTGGGTTATTAAAGGATTGTTAAATTTTCTTTACTATTTTAAAGAAATAGGTTACACTGACGTTTCTAACTTTAGTTCAATTTATTATATATATATATATATATATATATATATATATATATATATATATATATATATATATATATATATATATATATATGTTCTTATATAAATGAATAAGTGAAGTATGAATGAATCTTTACTTATTGATTTATGTACCATATAACAATAGATACAGAATGTAAATGATGGTTATTGTTATTATTTAGATAATGAGGAGGCAAGTGGTGATTCAAACAATGATGTGGAGATGGAGGAAGAAGATGATCCTAAAGAAAAAGGAAAACTTAAACCCAATTCTGGCAATGGGTGTGATTTAGAGAACTATAGGTGGACTCAAACTTTAGAAGAAGTTGAGGTAAGTAAATTATAAATTCAATAAATACTTCCTTCATGTACTGCAATGTTCAAAATATTTGGAATTTTTTTCTTGACAATGTTTCACACATTTCCATGGTAAAAAAATATTATTATTCTATTCAGGTACAATTTATGTAAAGTATTTTCATTTATCTACTCTGCTGAGACAAAACCTGACCTTAAATGCTGCTGTTCAATATAAAATCATTAAATTCAGGTGAATAGTTGAAAATAGACTATCTGAAGAACTCTTGTACTCTGTAGTTTGTATTCCTTGCTATTCCAAAAAACTTGGAAGCTTTGCAAAGAACTTTTGTGTTAACAAATGGAATATGTGAATGAAAGATGTAACAAATCAATTGTAGTTTAATAATGTACTGATCTGATAAGAGAGAAGAAACTACTTAGCATTCCCTTGTAGAGTGACGACTGCCCTGAGCAGTGTCTGGGACTTGTGACATGAGTCTACAAGTGTATATAATGTGTAGTCCTGGTCAGTCTAGTTAAGAACATATTTGTTTACGAATAATTTGTTTAAATTGTCAATATTGCCCTACCTAGACCTTTTTGCTTGGCTTCTATACTACTATGGACTTTGTGTATTGCAATCCAAGCTACACTTATTTTAAACTCTACCTTACCTACCTACCTTATTTACCTCTACTTTAAACTTTTTAATTTCTTATTTGAATTATTTTGACAGTTTTTGGATACATATAATTAAATAATAAAAAAAGTCTAAAAAGTCTAATAATAAAAAAAGTGTAGTTGTTACCACATGGTTGGACTGCTAGAACATAAGGTTATTATTGACTCTACATCTACCTAATAAAAACTTTTTGTTAAAGAAAGATAATATATATAAGATATAATATAAAATAAAGATTATCAATCAAGGATTATTATATATTATTATATCTTCTATATAATACACATGTAACTGGTTGTTGTATGTATATGGGCCATATAATATGAGGATACTTTTGTTGGGGGGTTGAATCAATGTTATAGAACCCAAAACAATGTTTTTTATCCATTTATCTGTGTATTTATGCATGCTTATTTCAGAAATGACTTAACGCAATTTAAACGCAGTTTTTTCTATTGCGTTTTGGCAAGTTTCTCTGAACATTTAGTGTTTATTTTTTTTTATTCGGTTTCAGAAATAAAAAAATTATATCAAAATATAGTTTTTACAAATAGTGTTTCATAAAAAAAATTGATGCTATATATTGACAAACTACGAATCTATGGTGGCCCTAAAATAGGATCGGGACCTTGCAGAATATGTTAAAGTCACAGCTAGTGTTTAATATCTCTTTTAGGTAACAAAATAAACAAACATATTTTAAAACATTTCTAATTATCACAGTTTTTCATAATTATGCGATGTTATATTTACAGTATAAATTTATTTTTTATAATGGTAAAATGCCTAATTAAATAGTCTTATGTATCCACCAATTTCTAATTTTATATACTTATAAATGTAGGATGAAATGTTATTTTATTCTTTTTATTAAATTCCTGGTTATTATTCCACTAGCTCTCACATTTCGGCTTCACCCCAATGAAAATAACTAAGATTGACACATGAGACATTCTTTTTACATGAAGTAACTGTCTATACACAGATAAATAAATGATAGCATATGAGATTAGTGCATTCAAATCTTCTACTTTATAGCATTTGTATACATATTACACTAACATATTTTAATAAAACAATCTGCTGTTATCCCTAAAAATAAATATGTTATAATTTATGCTACTTCTGGCTAAAATTATACTAAATTAATATGAAAAACAATTATTGCACTAAACAGTTAACAGATCTATGATTTCAGTACCTACAATATCATAATTTAATGGTACTTTAAAAATAAACTGACACAAAATCTAACATTTTTGTTTTTTCATTAGGAATGCCACAAATAATTCACATAATTATATAATGTCTAACTTAAATTAATAAATATAATTGGCTAAATAACTCCTATACTGATTAACTAGCTTAAGTCTTCGGATAAGGTGAAGGTGACCTTTATTAAAATTTAGTGTTCATTTAATTTATTTAGAACATTATTCTCGGAATCTTCATTTTTCTTTCTGAAACTTCTTGGTTTTTTCTGATGTGATTTTCCTTTATCTAAATATTTTACTTTATTTGCCTTTCTTCGAATTAATCTTCGATATTCTTAAGAGTACTTGTACATACCAGTTTCTCTACGCATCCGCACTGTAATATAAATTAAAAAAGATATTATATAATTAAAATTAATAAAAAAATATTATATAATTAAATATAAAAAAAAATTATAGAATTAAAATTAAAAATAATTGTTTAAATGTTAATTTGATTAGTAATGTAATTTTCTGTGCACTTATTATGTCTCGATATTATATTTACATAATATAGTAACTTAATAAATTAGTTAATTGTATCTTACTAATACTGATATGAAAATTACAATGTATGAAAATAAATGTTTCAAATAAATGTTAGACCTACATTGGATACGGATTTAAAAAAAAAATAGAAACCTATAATCATTAAAGCAATTTCTGTCGATTATTAATTCTATTATAGACATAAAATTAGAAAAAAAAATGAATATATAATACAAACTTTCGACGAAGCATATAGCGGCGAGTATGCAGGCGGAGAACAATATCGTCATCGATATAACGAGCACCGTAATTTGGTGTGAGTGATCGCAGCAACACGACTTTTGTTCTTTGCTGGAGCGATGCTTCGTAAATCCATTTACCACAGTGAAATGGGTTGAGCTGGCTACGGAACCGGCATCGGGCCCGGCGGTAGATCCGCGTTTGACGTCAGACCAAAAGGCGTCCGTTTTGTCATGTGATTCTTCTGGAATCGACACTACGGCATTGGCCAGTGTTGATTTTCTTTCAATGTCCATATTGCGTGGTTGAGTATGGTAGTATTCACACTCTTCTGGAAGCGTATTTTTGCTGTTCATTCTAGCCAAATGTGCTGCGTTTAACAACAGTGATCCAGATGACACGCTCTGGAATCACAACAGTTAACCAAATACATTTTACTATATATTTTAGTGTATTACATAATACAGTATTATAATAGTTTCTAAAAATTGTGCTTGGTAAGATTATTTTTTTAAATTACCCACTGCAATTACTATGAGGCTTTGGAAATGTTTCAAAACCAAAAAAAATGGGGTTTACCAGCTATACTATAATCGTTAGGTAGATTTAGTCGATCTATCTACTTGTGACATAATCTTTGTACAGATCCGGTTAGATTCATCAAAGAAACGAATTAAATTCTAAAGATACGTTGTTTAATGGCTAAATTAAACATCCGGATCATTGTTCTTGTTGTTAGTTGTATCCTGTACAACGTTCGCGTGTATCTTACCGTCAAGGTATTATTTTTTGTGATATGATACATGTTATTTTTAATAATTTTGAATGTTAATGAATAAAATAATAATCATAAAATTATTGTTACTTTCAAGTTTTCACACATGTCTATTATTTTTTATTATAAAAAAAAATGATACGTAGGTACCTAAACTTTAAAAGTCAAAAGTTACAAAACATATAATAATATTTGTTTTATACGGATATGCATTCGTGGGCGTTATAATGAAGCTTAAGTAGTATCTTACGTGTGTGCTGTGATTACTCGACGAGCCTTGGCTTGAGGCGGAGCCTCCACGGGAGCGCGCGTCGCTAATGCTTCCATTATTGCTTGCCAACGACGGTCGCGGAATGTGCCATTCTGGTCTTGAAATCTGTAAATTAGATATTTCTTTTACATTAAGAAAAAAATATATAGTGACATATTTCGAAGTATCATAACTTATTACAATTAGACAATTCCTAACTAATGAAAGCAGAAAGATAAACATTTAAGATTTGTAAACCGTGACATCGTTGGTTATTATAAATATGTACGTCCAGAAAAGCTTATACAAAAGTTCACGTTGCAGGCAGCGACGCTGTAGCTGTTGTGCAACTTAATTGTATAGGTATGTCGAATGTTTGCGGAAATCGTCGCAAATTTCATCCGTATTGCCAACTGTCTCTCTTATTTGGAATGGTCACGCTACCATTATTTAATTTCTGTGCTCGAAAAAGTTTGCATAATTTTGTATTTTAATGTTTCTTATGTGTTAATTTTGGGTTCAACAATATGTTACATCACATGCAAATTAAACATAATATTTATTTACTAGTACAATTTATTTACCACGTATGACATGTCACCTTATGGCAATGTAACTGACTTAGGTCTGTGGTGACCGCATTACAGCAATGGGACGTTTCTCGATGCATGTTACGTTAACTTGTGATCTGAGTTCAGTTAGGCATTATTCGCAGGTACGTTTCATCAATTTCATTTTTAGGTCAAGTTTTGTTAAGAGTCCGATTGATTTTGTCAGATACGGTATTCAAGGTTCGCGTTCTCTTTATTTGCGGTCTTGTTTCGTCGACCTCTGGCGCAATAAATATTAATTTTGCTTTCGGCTTCATGGTCCTCTTTGTTATTTTTATTTTATAATGGTTAATTTATTAC
The DNA here is from genome assembly GCA_037127375.1 of Dione juno. NCBI lineage: Eukaryota > Metazoa > Arthropoda > Insecta > Lepidoptera > Nymphalidae > Dione > Dione juno. Next base: position 520,287 of record JAXRJS010000048.1, read on the forward strand.
CCTATTTACATTAGTCATTCGTTTATTATTAATCTATATTTTATGATTATATTTAAAAATAGTAACATTATTATCGCAACAAGCATAGAAACGTATACAAACGTTAGGAAACATATTGCTAAATAATGTAGGTACTAAGTGCAAAGAACCGGTTCCATTTCTGGTTAGATACGACTGTGCCGCGATTCATTAATGCTGCTATTAAAAGTACACTATCACTTTTGGTTTTCATGTGGCTACATTATACTAATCATTGTTTATTATGTTCCGATAATAAACTGCAAATTAAAATATTTTCATAATTCAACTGACTGTGAAGCGTGATAAGCACTTAAAATAAGTGCCTATTCAGTTTATAAAGAGCACGTGGTTCAAAAGGATGTGCTACGTGAAATAGCTTTTAATTGCTGTTTGCACGTGATATAGGCACGTATGTCCGGACCCATGTGAACAAGTGCAATTTATCTTATGTCATATCTCACATGCAATTAGCATGTGATTAAGTGCATTTTATTATTGATGCACATCGCTTGCTATACATACATATATTGTTGTTGTAATATATTTATTTATACTTTTTTTTATATAAAATTTTCCTGTAGTGTTAAAAATAAATATAGTTAAAATTAAAATTTTACTTAAAAATACTACGTTTTATATTATAAATATATATATATATATATATATATATATATATATATATATATATATATATATATATATATATATATATATATATATATATATATATATATATAAATACATATATATATATATATATATATATATATATATATATATATATATATATATATATATATATATATATATATATATAGATATATATATATATATATATTTAAATATCTTAAAACAGACATAAAAACAAATCCTTTCTACCGCCCACTGTAAGGCTGTTTTATTATTTCTTACTACAATTAGTGCCCCTGTTATAGTTAAAGTTAACGGCGATAATCCAGTTAAAACTAATGACAGTTGCATAGTTGAGAAACATGTTCGTCTCGCCAAGTCACAGGTTATGCAATAGAGGTAATCTTGACGAATCTAATTGACAGACCCCGCTATATGTCAGCCAATAACGGTTTAATGATTTTCTTTTTGATATTATATATTTGTTATTTTTAATGTTCATATCTCTCTTACTTTATGTACTTCACTTTAAAATAATAACTTATTGACTTTGACACTAACTTGAGAACTAAGGCAGACGTTTGAACAATACCTGCTACACTTACCATGATAATCAGTTAACGACCATCTAGACTGTTCCCCTTTGGAAGAGAAAGTGTGTTTTTCATATCTCTTCTTGGAATGCTTTCGTTAATGCAAATGTTACAATGGGTAACGGATTTCGCACACCATTTAAATATTATAAGTAATAAATTCTTCTTACTTACTATAATACCTATCAAATTTCACTCTAGCGTTACTTATTATTATATTTATATATTCTCTACCAAATTATGTCTTTTATCTTAATAAAAGTTCATAAATAAATGCGTCTTTACAGCAACTTGACAGAAGTGCAACGTAGATTTGTGTATCCAATTATAACATTTAAACACGATGTCATGAGGACACAACATAACTCATTGTTAATGCTGGTCACAAACTACTGCTATGATGATTATTGTCGTCCTTGAACTCAATTGGCCGTATTTATGAAGCTATCAGGAATCGTGTCAATGCAAATTACTGTGGTAGCTGTCTAACTACGGACTGACAATGACTAAGGTCTACCTTAGCCACAGTTTATGTTATCTTGCTGTTTTTAAATTTTTATTGTTCATTGTAACATACAATTTATAAATATCAATAATTACTATTCGCCTCCATTTCAAGGTTTACGTAGATTAAGATGGTCTCGACCGAAACAACAAAATATTCATCAGACATAAAGTGATTATATGTTTTAAAATATTCATAGAATCATTAGTAATTTGTTATAATCTATAAATGACATGGAGAAAAAACAAAAACAACAATCAGCAGGGTAGCAGCTAGCATAACATTACTTATTTATTTATCAGCTAAGTTAAGTGAGATGTTACGATAGAAAAAGTGACCATGAAATGGGATATTTATCCGGATTCTTCTATAGATACTATCATGACATCATTCATTGACGTCTTCGATTTTCTGTTATATCTTAGGTTGAATCGTGACATTTTTTTAAGCTTCGTGTTACCTGACAATACTTGAGAAATTATTAACCCTTTTGTATTATATGTACAAGCGTATAAACTTCTTCGTACGTTTGATTATAATAAATAGTACGTGATTCATTTTTAGATGAAGAGAAACGTAACCTTGGCAGATTTGAAGTCTCACAGTTTTATTAAAATACGATACTTCCTGGCTATCATGTTAACTATTTCACAAATATACCGTCAACTAAATTGTGTAAATTGAAATTAAGGACACCCAAGTTTATTTTTTGTCAATTATATGTTTATAAGAATGAATTATAAGTTATAATAAAATTTTAGCTTAACCTTAATTACTATTATTCATCTATGAATGTAAGATAAAAAAACGAATATACCTCTATTTGTATATTTAATTTGATTAAATTAATAATTGAAGCAATAAAATATTTATACTTTAGCAGTTATTTTTACTGTTAAATGGAGACAGTTTGATCTTAGAGGAATAAAAAACAGTGAGTTAAAGCTATTGCGTATAATTTATGATCAATCTAGTTGGTATTTTACAGTTTACTTACCTCACTTGGTACGCATATATATAGCTATTTTTCATACTGTCCTTACTTATTTGATACTCGGCACTTGCTTACGAAGCAATTATTATAACGTTAATTGCACAATACCTGAATAGGAATACCCAATAGCACTGCTAACTCTCTAAGTCATACGCAATAGGGCCATTGGCACATACATGCATTGTTCAAAAACATGCATGTAAATGTTTCTGAACAATTATAGTTTGTGACAGGCTTCAGTATATGTTTGAAATTTGCATGAATTTCATAACTCGGGCTATACTTTTGCTCACAAACGAAACCAAGCTGAATTATTCATCTGATTAGTGTTGTTATTAACAAATTCTCAAATGTTTTCAATGACTACTTAAAGTTTATAATATTATTAAGAATTTTATATCTTCATAATTGACCTTGTCTTAAAATATTTCATTTGTAGTCGGAACCGTTTCCTGGTATTCCCAATGTTACGGCTTAACATATTATTTACAATATAGGTAGGGTATCAATGATGCAAATTTAAAGTACGACCCTGAACTAATACCACTGCAATATTTAATTCAATGTTATTGACATCGATAGATCATGAATTTTAATGAGCTAAAACGATGTTCCGAAATTTACGTAGATAACAGGATTTTAATTTTACTTCGTCAATATTTCTTTAAAAACATTTTTACTGAATGTTTTCTAATCTTTGCTTTTCATGAAAAGAAGGGTGCACTGTCCAGTGGGCTAGTTTGATGGTCGGTTAAGTCCGGGTATTACAAAATGTGAAGGTCAACCGTCCAAATCACCTTAGTCAGTCCCTGTGGCATTTCGTTTGTTGTTTAAAGTAACAATTTAGGCGATTTAATAACTTTGTATTTTAAATTAATTATTTGACTTCCAAAAACATTTTACCTCAAAAATATATAGGTAGGTACTGTAATGCGGCTCTCGGAAAACTAACATTTACTTTTTGGTAGTCTTGTTGTTGTCGACTACTTTGTCGTTATAAACTTTGTTAAATTAATTGTCCTAACAATCATTTTGATAAGAAGGAAAGATTAAAATTGGTTAATATTTCTATAAATACATATGATATTCAGGTATAAAATATATTCTAAACGAATGCGGATCTCTCCGAATTTAGTCAAAAGTCTTGTTCTATTTTAATACGGAAAATTCCGTATTTCGTATTTTTGTCGTATTTTCCGTCACGTAACGAGTCTAGATATTTATATACATGCATCTAGTATCTAAATACCAATTATTACTCTTCTTTTATTTTGCATACCTTCATCTTAAAATATAACATTTGTTATTCATATTAAAGTATTCATTTTGTAATTATTAAAAAAAAGACTAGTAATTGCTGCACAAGCAACCAGAAAAAATGTTGTAGAATGTACAAAAATAAAACTTGTGATATTTAAATTCAAGTATCTTATTTACTTTGTATGCATATATACATACATAAGCCAAATAGAATATTGTTATATCTGTAACTTTAGATATTAAATATTATAATACAGTTTTGAATGTATTTTCGGTCCACTGCCTAATTGGTCAACAGTGATGAAATTATGGTAGATCTGATTTCCGATATGCGTGGGTAAAAACTGGGCAAATCATTAAAATAATATACTTTATAAATTAAATTAATTACATGTATGTCAAAAAAGATAATTACTATCTACTTAGTGCAAGACATTATTATGTAGGTAATAAATTTTAGTCATAAAATGCTCAACTTAAAATTAGTTAACAAACATCATTGGTCCAATGTCTTTGTGAATAATTAAATTTTTATGATTTGCTCCTTTAATTCTTGGTAATACTTCCAACTTAATTTAGCCTAGACCTATACAAAGTAATAAGTATATTTAAATGACAAGCTATCTACTATAACTTACTGAGGTTTGGACATCCATGATTTTTGTATCATCAGCACGATTGTTTGTAAAAGATGCACTTGTTATGTCACTGAACACTGCAATTCACTTGGTCCACATGGCTGCCGTATTTGCATTTGTCTCTATAACAATTGTTATTTAGGCCTCTCTCGCCCTCTCCGTGTGGCCGGCAACGTTGAACGCGCCTGCTCCAAGCGGCAAAGCGACTAGAGTCGTACTGAGAGTGTTGCAACAATCTCCAAGGCTTATATATGAGATTGCACGCCGTTTATCTTGTAGTATTATTGAATTTTTAACAATTTACTAAATAATGTTATTACTTTATTCGATTTTTTTTACTTAATATTTCACGAAAATCTCTACAAAAACTTTGGTATCGGACACTTCAGAGTTTCTTCAGTTACCTTTAATACATAACTAAATTATATAGTAGAAAAAAACGTAATGAAACTAATATTTGCACTCTACGTTTCATAACATTATATTTACCTAATATTTGACCACTATTTTTGTGACATACTGCAATTACTGTTGACCAAGTACACTGCTCAGGCCAGAGGGAAATATTAAACGAAGATCCAATAATACGCACAGTTCCTAAGTCACGTTATATTATATATTTCCGAACGGGGAATCGTGACGCACCCTTTACTCTATTGGTGGTTGTGCAACAACAACCGAGGACATATTGCCCATGTATTGAATCATACGGGATTCGGAAGGTAGTGTTTAAGATTCAAGACGTTGCGTCGATTAAAAGGATGTACGTGCTTTGTCCAAGTCCAAGTCCAATGATTTTATGTTGTAGCGAACTGCCTCTCAATGGCGGAGACACTTAGGTTAGCCAAGATTTTTTTCACGTGAATAATTTTAAGTTATTGTTATATTTTATATTTTAACACATGTATTAAAACAATTGTTTTAATAAACACGGCATTGCGCTATCATCCATAAAATATGCTTACTAATTAAATTATCTATCCGCGGAATATATAAGTAACACGTAGAAACGCTCTTTAAAATGATAAAAAGAATACATATATTTTAATTATATATGTAGCAAATTAGTTTTTTAATTACATCATCAACAGATATATGTTCTCTCCATTAGGACTAAAAAGATTCGTGCCACAACAGCAAAAAAAAACAATATAATGTTAGCAATTTGGATTGACAGTGTAATTAATGGCTACAGCGATCATTGCCCGTTGGTTTCATTACTTTATGCTTAAATTAAATAATTTCTTAATAAAGTCAATGTTACGTTTAATTAAACTCAAAGAATTGTTAATAATACTTGTACCAGTTACATGTATGTTACTAGTTGTCTAAGTTAACGTTTAAATGACCTCCGTTAAATCTTTCATATACTATTATTTAATTTATTTTATGTTTATTAAAATCCATGTACCATCCGGACAAAGCATAATCAAGTAATTTGTAAGATATTTGCCTTAATCATGAGTTGAAGGCTTTGAATTTAAGTTTAAATCTGACATTTAAAGTTCTTTATTCTTTATTTTTTTTTAAATATATGGGTACATTGGGAATTATACATTTATTAAAATTGTAAATCATATCTCTATACTCTGATTAAGTAAAATTGAAAATTACTTACATCTAGCAAGGCAAATATATTTTAACTTACTGACCGCCTTTTGAAACGTTTCGGGTTGAACTCTGAGTCGACTGGTGGAACTCAATATGAAAATGAAAATAATCCATTCTCTCCGAATGTTACATTTAAATATGCCTAAATTTATAACTGTTTTAAGTAAGATATTAAAAATAGTTTTTACTATTTTTAAGTAAATACTAATCAAGTAACCAATAACCAATTTATTTTGGAAATCAATTTACAGTGACTTCTTATCGGCAATAAAGTAAGTTAGCTATCAGCTTATTCATTGATAATAGGTAAATATATTAAATTTAACCAATATTCGGGAACCAGCATTATAATAGTAATCGTGCGAAAATATTATAACACGATGCTATTGAGCGCAGTTACTGCAAGGTTTTTATAAAAAGCAATTCGTTAAAGTAACAAAAGATTGAAGGCTTACTTAATTTCTCAGTCGCACGCTCAGCTTCTCTGTAATTAAGACTATGCTCGTATGGCATCAATTTGTTATTGCTTAATATTATCTTATGATCTTCGTTACTCACACTGTTCAAATTATATAAGTGTTTTAAATAACCCTTTTTATGTTACAACATTTATTTAACATTACTGTTATTTCAATATTATTTATTTTTTACTGTAAGTTGAATAACAATAAATGAAACATCATTTTAAGAACTTTTTAATTTATATTAAAAGTACGTACATAGGATTGAAATTGAATTGGAATTAATTTTTATGTAAGTAATAACAAAATAATGCTATAATGCATATAGGTTAATTTATCTGTTACTCTTATATAAGTTTCTTACGGCATGATCTTGCAGCTAATTAAATAAGTATTATTGCAAACTATATACTAATAATATAGGTATAAAAAGTCAACATATATTTTGCTCATCAGTGTGATTTTCTGTTAACATCATAATAATTATAACAGCTTAATCGTTACTCGATTTTAAAGTTCTCTTTTGAAAAAGTCTAGACAAAATTCCAAACTTTTTATCTAAACCCCATCTTAAAAAAGCCTTTACTGCACTTTATACAGTACTAGTATACTATTGCACAGTAGTCGTTGAGTGAATGTAACTTGGGCGCAGAGAGGTGCGAAGAGGGAGCTTTTGTTTTAACATAAACAGATTAACTGTGTATATATATATATATATATATATATATATATATATATATATATATATATATATATATATATATATATATATTTCCCTTGGTCATGGCATCACGCGTTAACTTGTTAATGGACCAATTAAGCTAATTCTTTTTTGTCAGGAAAAGGTTCTTTTGAAAAAAAGTTAAGTTTAGCGGAATGAGAAATAACCCATTACAAGTCGCTAGTACAATATAAAATGAAACAATCACTTACTAAGACTCGTGCACAAATTGACATGAAAATCAAATTTGGATTATAGAACATGTCAATTAAGAAGCATTTTATGAAATTCATTCCCTAAGGTTAAAAGGGTACAAGAGGGGGGATTTGTATGAAAATGATTTTTGTTTTCAGATTGTCCAAGTTTTGATGAGATAAGTGGTAAGCGCTGGTGAACGGGTACCATGGCAAGGGCATTGTTTATGCAACCGGTATATGTAATTTATAAATGTTTCGTGAATCAATAAATAAAAAAACTTCATTACTCACTGAATATGTGGCAGATATGGTGGCATGATGGTTTTTTTGAAAAATATTGTTAACTTAGAGTCTAGCTCTAAGAGAACAATAATATGTAGGTAATTGTAATAAACCTATCTCGTTTTCTTTCACTTTTAACCCATATAGTACTTAGTTGTCCGCCTGTATTCTCAAAATTGCGTGAAGATATTATATAACACATAACTATAGATAGTAATATAATATTAAAATTAAACTTCTAAGTCGAAGCAAAGAAACGAGCGCGCTTATACTTACTATTTGGGGGTATAGGGTACTTCTCGTTGACCAAGAATTTTGAAATTTTACAAGTGAGTACTTCCAATGTAATGAAGAAAACATACCAAAATTGGTAGTTCTTCCCGTTGACCTAGAGTCATAAAATTGACAGTACGAAACAGTCGGTGCGCGTGTCCGAATTGAACTCGACCCATATTTTTTACATTTATTTAAATTTCCAAAAATTAAGCCAACATTGCTGAACAACGCTATGACAAAATATTTACTTGGTAAGATTTAATGCAATAAGGAGATTGCGATAGTAGTATAATTAAAGGGCGAGGCTGTTTCCACTTGATTGAAACAATCATCGTACGTGAAAGGTAATATGCTGGCCGTTGTACCTGAGATTTTGGTACGCAAATATTATTTTTTTATTACGTAGGTCGCCCTAACTTTTCACAGGAAATATTTCTTATCGTAATCTTGATTATTATGATTTTCATAGTGTATTTTATGATTATCGTCGCCTGGTGTATCGTGTAAGCCACCTTTTCTACAAAAGGAATGTACATACATATTACGTATTAATGAATTAAATACGCATATAACCTTTAAATGGTAATTTTAAGGAAAACCTTATTGTGTCACCTTCGCATGGTCTGTCTTGCATATAGTAAGGCTCAAAGGCTGAATGCAGTATTTATTATGTATCTCCCTTCATATATTTCACATATACATTTAAACATTAAAGATTTGATTATTCCGTGCATTAGAAACCACAAATTATAGACCCAATTGTTCTATCTTACGAAGTCAGAATATACTCAGGTGTAACAAAAAACAAATAGTAACTTCATGTATCGTAATTAAATACATTATTAATAACATTAAAGTAGCCCAGTCCGGTTCAGGTGTCTCTAAATTCATATGTTTATCGTCCTTGCCAGGAATGCGAGGTCATCACGCCTTCGTGGTCGGTCGCGTTCTTTAGAACCGCTTCTTATGTACAAAACACTAATTGTTATTTTTAGTATAAACTATGTTATTATTTTTAGTATAACTATTAATATGCTGTCAGTCAATTTTAGTAGTCAGACATCGCTAGAAATGATTATAAGCATTTTATAGATGCTATCTGTTCACAAACAATTCTTTTTTTTCATTATTGACGTATACATTATATGATATTGAAATTACCCAGATTCACGGAAGTGTCCTTTAAAGATCGACAAAGGTAAATAGATTGTAACAACTATAGTAGTATTATTTAGATTGAAATTTAAAAAAGTTCATACATATCCTATATTGACGTCATGGGATAATTATTTCAAATCCTGTTCATGAAATTGAGTGTACACAAACAACTATACCCAATATCGTGGTAACTTTTAAATCATCGTTATATCGCCACGTATACTCTACGGATATACTAGAGGCTACTAGTGGCCATGGAGTTGCATAAAATTCAAAATGTGTTTTGAAAATGTAAAAACAAAATAACATGTAATTTGTATAAGTTTAGTATTTTATTAAATTCCAATGAACTTAAAACAATCAAAAATTGAATGTGAAATATAGAAAATATGGTATGACATACGTGGTATGTCATATTTTCGTTTAACTTTTCTCATCAAGTTTCTTAATCTAGTATTTTAACAATTGGCAGCGACTGGTTGTCATGTACAATAATCTCACCTGTCGAGCTATAACAATATTGAGCTCTATTGGTCTTGAGTCTTTACGTGACCATTGTACATTCTATCTTCCGGAATTCTGAAAACGATTGGCTTGGGCGATTAGGCAATCGACTAATCGGCCAAGACGACTAGTCGGCTTTTTTACAACCGACTTATCGGCTACTTGAGCAAAACATAGTCGGCACGTCTCTAATTTATATATTCAGATACTCGGATACTGTGTTGGTTATATATTACCTACGTATTATTTATTCTATATTTGTTCGTAAGTTCTGCGTTTAAATACCCCTAATATGATCTTTATAATATAACTAGAGGTGTACCGACTATCCGGCCGCTTGTAGTCGGCGAATAGTCGGCCAAGAGCGCCGACTATCCGGCTGCATCTTATATGCTATATACTTTTTTATCTAACCTATATGCTTTTTTCTTCGGTTAAAATTCCGTTTGTTGTCTTTATCGATACAGACACCCTAAAACATATATTTTCGTTTCTATAACTTGTCATCACTCATAGAATTTTTCTATTATTAACACAGTACAAATGATCGATCCGGTCGACTAGTCGGCTTCTATATAACCGACTAGTCGGCTAGTCTTCTAGTCAGCACATCTCTAAATATAACTCATATATAATCATTTATTATGCATACACATCTTATAAATTTAATTTGAATTGTAGACGAGATATTATCATCTTGTTTTCCTCCGCAGTGAATTTTCCTGGAAGATTCATTAATCTTGTAAAAACCTATTTATTTAATATATAGAATATTTTCTATAAAGTATTGTACTTCTTTATTGGCTTGCCGCTCTAAATTTGCGTAGAACATTTACGATTGCAACTTCATTATTACATTTGTTTTAGATTAATGTGAACGTTATTCTTTAAGTCAGTTAAAAATATTACTATGTATATTTTTAATTTCTTTTATTTTTTTTCTGTAAAATGCGGGGCCATATTCGGCGGGTAGGCATGGAGAACCTAGTATTTATTAACTATTGATACATTCAGATTTCCACTTTCTGTCCGCGACTTTTGGAACACGTTTTGTTTCATATATTTTCCAGGCCTCTAAGAGCCACTCATTATAAGCTGACCTAGTAGGACAGCAAACAATTGTCATCTGCATTTTTTTTTAGCATTGCCAAAAAGTTCTTGTATTGATTATTCGTTAGTTGCGATCGGGAAAGAATAATAATAAGACCTATATTTATCACGTGTACAATATGACAATGTCCCACTATGGATATTATTTTTAACATACTTTAATTATAATTAGCTTTACATGTATTTGTAAGAAAAACTTGTTAAATCTATATAGATGTACGATTTAATTGGAAATGTGTAAAGGTGTTTGTTGGTGTAATCCATTAACTATACAGTATTTTCATAGCGTGAAGCTGATGAACCCTCCTGTCTAGGGAGGCAAAGATAACTTCATCTAACAAAGGAGAGCTAACTAACATTATTTTTTAGTTTTTTAATTATTTTCATTTAAGTTCTTAACTTATATATGAAATCCTATTATGAAACTCAATTTAGTAAATTATATTTTGACTTTAAAAACAACCAAAACATAATAAACGTACATTTACGCAATGTTATTTACTAATTATTATGACTAATATTAATGAAAACTTTTGTATGTAATATTATATAATATAATCTTTCTTCACATTATGTAGTTGCGAGTGCCTCTTCGTCAAGTATTACGGCCAAGAGATCTGACAGTGATAATCAACAAGCGGCACCTGAAAATTGGTATCAAAGGGCAACCACTCATCATTGATGGGGAGCTAGACGCTGACGTCAAAATTGAGGAATCCACTTGGGTGCTACAAGATGGACGTAATTTACTCTTAAATCTTGAAAAGGTAGGCTTTAGTCTCAAATGTCTTGTCATTTTCACCTTCATTTCTTATCTTTTAGATAAAAATTTATTGGCTCTGGTAACAATAAATTATAATTGTTATTTTAAAAATGTCCATAAAATAGTACAGCGACATCTTGTGATCGAAATGTTAGATACAGATATCATTTTTTTTAATATAATTACAGTTCTTCATAGAATTTTACCAGACAAAGTATTTTTAAATTACAAACCTATATAATTATAACAAAAAGTTAATTATAGCCTCACAAAAACACAAGTGTCAATGAGTTACTTTACAGCGTGTGACTTTTTTATACACTCAGGTAAACAAAATGAATTGGTGGAGCCGACTTGTTGCCACAGATCCTGAAATATCGACTAGGAAAATTAACCCAGGTACTATTATTTTCAAATCTATTTACTCAATTTTAATAAGTAGGTTTCAGATCAACAACTATAGCGCTAAATGTGAGTTAATTACTCAGTTGACCTTTGGAAATAAATCATAGATTTCGGTCCTGTCAACATCTTAAATAACATTTATGTACATTCCGATGTATTTAAATATGATAGATAGGTGAATGAGAAAGTTGTTACAGATAGAACCTGATATTTTTTGTGTAGATAATTTTAAAAGGTATTATTAGCTATGTTCTATTTCTCAAATAAGTGTAGCATGAAATTTAGATAAATTAAAGTAACGGTTATTTTCAAACAAAAATGTCCCCTATACTGAGTTAGTGTGGATGGTAATAAAACTTTTGTGTACTATGTAAAAACCTAATCCGTGATAATTTGTCTTCTACTGTCATGTAAAACCAATAACGTTTGTGAATCGTGCTCGTCATTTAAATAGCAATACTTCGTGCACCTTTACTATTGAAATCCTCGATTTGCACATAAAAATATATTTGATTAACTCTATTTACTACTCTTAATATTTTTTGTGTGTGAAGTAATAGCGTTTTATAAATAGAATATAAAATTTTATATAAAAAATATAAAATTTATATTGCCTAAAATGGTTAGGCAATATAAATTATAATATATTTTTCTATAATCAGTCTTAACACCTGTATCAATGTATTCAAATTTTAAAACGTTTGGTAAATTGAAACTGACTGGAACTGGTGGTTTGCTACGACGAATTCCAGTTCTCTCATATTTAAGGGAAATAAGTCTTAATGGAATTTACTCAATCTTGCTGTTGTATCAGACCAGGGAAATAAAAGGGAAAATTGAATAACATTAAAACTCTCAACTAAGGCTTGTAATCGCACTAGACAACAGCGTCAATTAACTTTATAAATTCATAATATATTTATAAGACTCTTCGCGGAATTTGATGATTAGTCAAACAGTTTAGATTCACGATTATCATACACGACGTGGTACGGAATATATTATAAGTATGTGTTTGCTTTAAAAAAAATATAAGGTGCTTTTTCTATTACAACGTAATTTAAAACAATGTCATCTAAATAATGAGCTACCTCGACTTACTATACATTACCTGAATCAATTATCAATTTAAATTAAATACCAGATGTGCCACCGATAGGGCCTTCCGCGAGGATTTCCTACATTATATGTCCTAGTTTAGATATATTCAAGGACATAGACAACTATCAAGTTGTAAGTGGCGATGATTAAAATGCAACGTCCGTCTTTATTGACACTGCAATAGTGGGTGTATACTAAATAGTACTAAAATTATATGTTTTTGATACCTATATAGTACTGAATTTAAAAAATATTATATATTATGTTTAAGGCTACATTAAGTTTTCGATGTTTTACAATACTAATGTATTGTGAATTTGGGATATCGGGATTGTAACAACGTAACATAACTACTTAGTAGTCTACAGAAGGAAATTTAAATAATAGTGTGCTTAAATTAAGTGCGATACTATAAGTGTAGCAGCCCGCAGAAAATGATGTGAGGTGTCACCTAAATATGTATGCTTTTATTATATGTGATGATAAACAAGATATTATGTTTTTACACGAAATGTATGTTTATATTGAGTTGAAGTAAAACTGGTCTTTTTTTTCAGAACCTTCTAAGTTGTCTGACTTAGATGGAGAAACTAGAGGTTTGGTTGAAAAAATGATGTATGATCAAAGACAAAAAGAAATGGGACTACCCACTAGTGAAGAACAAAAGAAGCAAGATGTACTTAAGAAGTAAGTGAATTGTGATATTTCATATTTTAAATTACAGAAATTAATAAACTATGTTGTTCGCTTCAGTAACATTAATAACGTTTATAAATGTTGTTATATATAGTCAAGTGTTATTTAAAATAGTGGAAATATACAGCAAAGATAACTAGACATTTTGATTCACGAAAAAAATCAATGCCGCTACCTTCTATATTTTTGTACCTAATTTTAATTTATTTAAAACTTTTCGAATACCACTTGTAAGTATTATGAAATCAATGAGACAAGTCAGCTTCCCGGATTTTACGTAACAATCATAAAATAAATCTTTATGCTAATACAAAATTACAAACCACCCTATCATAGCCTTTCAGCATGTCATGTTCCTTATGCCTATCTACTATTTTACTTGTTAATAATATTGAACGGAAATAAACTTACCTATTAAAGGACATTGTCAACATTTACTAAAATGAATAAAAATATCGAAATAAATTGTGATTTAAATGATTACATACGTGCTCTTCCTGTTTCTTTAGTGGAAGTGAAAAATTAATATAATGCAATTTATATATAAACATTTAAATTATATGATTTTTTAAATATCAACTATATTAAATAACTATTTTTTGTACTTTGAAAAATGTAAAAAAAAGATGTGAAAGTTACGCAAAATATATTTATAACAAAAATGTTCCTCTCTAAAAGTTCTTATAATGAGTCCGCGACAGTATTGGTCTAGCTTTTAAGGTTCTCTATACTCACTATAACCAATATTATGTTAATCAAAACAGCTCTAAAATTATACATTATTTGCGAAGGTGTTTTAATAAACATGATTTTACTCTTATGCAAATGAACAAGATATTTATCAGTCACTTCATTTTTGACAAAATTTGAAGTTACATTTGTCTTAGTACATGTGATGTACTGAGAAAGGATTTATTCTGATTCCACCCCCAAGGGTTTTAAAATACGGAGTGCAAACCCGGTACCAAAAAAATGAGTCCACGCGGACGAAGTCGCGGGCGGCAGCCTGATTGATAGTCAATAATATTTCAGAATTTTAATACATATTTAAAATCAATTAAGTATTGTATCTTTGAGTTCTCGTAACAGACATACGAGTCGATATTACAAGAGGATTGTTACCTTGAAGATATATTCAACTTTCCCACAAATCCTTGTCTTCACGTATAATTAAAATATGATAAATATTAAACATGTGTTCTTTTTTTACAGATTTATGGAACAACATCCGGAAATGGATTTCTCGAAATGTAAATTTAATTAATAAAGAACATACAAAACATTATCTATATTTCAATGTACTGTGTATAATGTATATTATATCAGCTACAGGCGTTTAAAGATAGTTCAATCTTAAGCTTATTATAAATGCAATAGTGTTGACTATTTACAACATTACTTATAACTAGCTATTAGATGGATCCACGTTTAATGTTTTTAATTCAGCCTGTATTGCTTATTGTCAAACTGTCCACTCTCTGCTTCATGAGTTTACCTACTAGTCAATAACGGTACCTACTTCTCATGTTTGATTGCTTGTTCTCAAACTGTATCTGAATATAAAATAATACTGAATATTTTGTTTAATTTTGTCTATTATATAGTAGCGATGTTATTGTCATGGAAAAATGACGGGTACTTGTATTAAGAACAACAGTAACAGTATAAACTATATAGGTATTAACTTTATTCTTAGAAATACAAATATTTCTTTCGGGATATGCGTGAATCTCTTTTTAATTAAAGACTAGACTCTGGATTTTAAATAATATACCTACAATATAGGTAATATTTTGAAATGGTGTTAACAAGAAGAAATAATAAATATCTAACCTTGAATAATATCGATGTCACATAGAAGAATATATTAGTCATCATTATTATTAAATTAAATTTATCGGAATTGGATTAATAAATTCGGCTACGCTGATGTTTCCTCCTACCAATGTTCTTTATTAACCACTTTATATATCATACTAGCGACTCGTTTGCGGCGTCGCTCGCTTGAACTACACAATGATTTATTTAACAAGATAAATATTGATACGCTCTACAATACTATACAATTTTTTCTTGTTCTATCATCAATAGTTTCGGACAGACTTTATGACTGAATATTTCACACCTTGCTTTATATTATTGCATGTTTCAGGGGACCTTATTGTTTTTTTTTGAAAATGTACCATGTCTTCAGTGAAAATGCAGCTTTCAGCTTTTTGAAATCAGTCCAGTAGCTATTGTGTGAAACCCAAACATACATACAAACACACAAATGTTTCATCTGTATAATATTACTTTAATTACTTTAGATTTTAACTATAGCAACCGTTATTTGATTTTTTAAGACGAAAATAATGTAATAACGCTAATACAGCTACGTTTTATTTACTATCTTTAGAATCTAAACTCTAAAGTGATCAGTCACTTAAATACACCTCACCCACACTGCTTACCGAAACATGGTGTATGGCAACGAACACATTAATTGTTGTTCTTGTACCAGAGATGAATTACGCAAGTTCGCTTGAAGAGAAGTAGTATCTATGTTTGTAAAAAAAACACAATCATCTTTAGTATCTTCTATGTTATATTTCATCTCGAGATACCGAATGGCGATTATTTACATCATTTTCGTGTCTGTGTAGTATTTTAACGAAGTTGTGTCACAAGCCTGACTTAGTTCAATTACTTGAACTTCCTTTAATAAATAATCATAGTGGGACTGGACATGTTTTATATGTATAAAATACTTTTTTTTGCCAGACTCAAGTCATGTGGCATCGATTGTCCGCAAGATTGATGACATACATGTAGATCACAAAAACATAGTTCGTGAGACGTCTCATTTGTCACGGTGTGTAGCAGTAGTAGTAGTAGCATCTCCCATATAGTTATAAATATACAACAACACCGTATAAAATGTTATCCTTAGAAAAAGATTTACCTTTAGGTAAATCTTTAGATTTTAAAGCAGGCCTGTACCTGTACATAGACATGAAGAAGTGGAATCAGGAGATATAAAACACCAATAGAACATGAATCTTTGATTTTTTAAAATATTGTTTATCTGTTTGTACACACATCTTTGTATCTACTGAATACTTTATTGCGTGTTAGGTCTGGGTAGGATCTAGGTTATAATCGTAAATAAAAGAATCACTTCACTCAATTAGGCATATAGTCATCTGACAATATTTAAAATTGATCTTAACATAGATACGAGTATATGCTTCTTAATAATAGGCCAATACTAAGAGAACATTGTATAAATTCCACCAAAATTGGACAGATTGTCACGTTCGCACCGATGAAATTTGTACAAATTTATTTATTACACTGTTCAGCTTTATTCAAATTTACTTTCCATTCTCATGTACACGAATATGTAAGCGAATAAACTATTTACACAAATATATTTTTTGGTTACAATCGAATGATGTCGTTACGACGCGGTCGGCCACCGTATGTAAATGTATCACGACGGTACGACCGGTTCAATCCTCTGTCAGCTTAGTGATAATAATTTTTTTTTTTTAATTTCGCTGCTTTAGTGACAAAGTTTAACATCGAATTCCGCCACTTAATAGGTAGAAACATGTTGTCTCAAATCAAGCTTTCTTCTACGGCAACGGCCACGATGATGACGGCATCAAGGTTAGACCTTCTGGCCATTAGGCTCTTACGTCGCCTACAAATATAGACATGTAGGCATGGTGAAAAAAATCCATGTATAATGGGATGGGTGATTTGGGGGAAGCTCATACGAAATAGTGATGAGCTAAGGCTGTATAGGCGGTAGGCGGTACAGCTATAGGTCTCTATGCATCGTGGCATTCCTCACAATGTAGGGGGCCTGAGTGACGCGTCCTTGGTGCGCACGGACAAATGTTTACCACGCAGGCACAGTATACGTTAGGCGACGGCCGACACTGTCCGGTAGAGCTGCAGCTTAAAAATCGTAAAACTGTTTTTAGGGATCCGTACCTCAAGCGGAAAAAAACGGAACCCTTATAGGATCACTTTGTTGTCTGTCTGTCTATCCGTCTGTCAAGAACATTTGCTAAAATTCACGTGCAAGAATCCTGTCAGTGCTTTTTGTAAGTTATCACTTCCTTCGCAATTCCTTCATGAGACAGTTTGTGCGCTTTTACAATAGGATCCCAGAAAACGTCCGAGAATATTCTACATCACAAATTTAAAAAAATGTGAAAAGACTGTTTGTGTGTTAAAGGATATTACCTAATTAATGATTTTGTAAATTATAACGCGCCTTAGGAATTAAATGCTCGCTCCAGTCTATTTCAAAGGTATCATTGTTAACAATGAATAATTAAATAAAACAAATTAAGTAAATCTGCATACGACCAAATTGAAAAAAGGAGAAAAGATAATGTCCCGCTGAGTTTCTTCTGCCGGTTCTTCTTAGGTCTGAGGCATTAACTTTAGTGAACCGGTGGTAATCTTTTTGACGTTAAAAAAATTAATCATGTATTTACAATATATAATAAAATTATTAGAATTTGAATTTGATAACCTTTTGATGCACAGAAAAAAATCAATCTTCTAAGTTAATCAAAAGATATGAGCATTTATGTTAAATATGTATTTGGTTTTGTATAAAAATCACCGCTTAATCAAAACCTGCAGAGTACTTGACGTTGACCTAGAGTTATGAATTTTTTCTATAAGCTAGAACTTATATGTTCTAACTTATATAGTATAAACCAACCAATATAGTACCAACAAAGGAAAAATCCAAAAATTAAGAATTTTTAGGTATATCCAAGAAATAAACCATTACAAATTTATCCTATACTTCATTACATACAAAATTAGTGGACATGACCGCAACTTTAAATTGAAATCATGAAATTGTACGGAACCCTTTTATTGTAAATACTGAATTTTTTTATTGTAAATCTGAAATTGAAAATAAAGTAAATGTTCTGAAATATTACGAATTCTCATATATCAAAATTTTTAAGTAAAAAAAACATTAATCTGTTGTTTTTTATGAATGGGCGATTCCCAATTAACCAAACCAGATTGTAATTTTTTATGGATAATAATTAGTTAAAAAAATTCAGTTCAATAATTTTTGATCTCTAATATTGATTGACCATTATATTTTTACCTAGATATTGGAACAGATTAATAATAATATATTAAGCAAATATTACCGTGACAATATTTTGTTTACTTGTTAGTTGTCACTTGTCATTATCCAGTTGTCAATGTCTAATTGAGTAACTAAAGAGTAGTGCTGTCGAATGTCGCCACGACCTTAATAAATATTAAACTATATGTAATTTTTCTTAGCTCTTCTTCTTAGCTCTTAACTCATTAGTTAAACTAATAAATTTATAAACAAATATTCAAAAGATCAAAATGGTTAGAACAGTTTATTCTCCTGAACACTGTCTTCAGTACTTAGAACAGTACGCCACTAATGAAAGTTTTGTATTGGGCTTAATATTGGGCCAGGTATGTTATTTTGTTTATGTTTTTGTTACAATATATTATTTATTTAGATCTATTTTTTACATTCCTTTTTAAATTATGTAAACTCTTTTTTACCGTACAATCTCCTTCTTTTATTCTCATGTTACAAACTAAAATTGGCGTAGTGAATTGAACTCAAAAAGCACGCTCGAAACATCACAACTAGAGAAAAATAGAAGTAAATCAAATTAAACAAATTATTAATTGATGTAACAATATAACTAACAGATTACTGAAGCAAGAGAGAATGTTATTCATCTAGCCCGAACACCTGAAGAAAAAACGAGTGATTCTGCTTCCGAAGCTAGTTACACATCAGATAAACTAGAACCTGTGCTCGACTTATTAGGAGTATCTGAAATTTGGGTTGCTGATCATGCTAAGCATGTTACGAGAATGTTACCTGGAGGTTTATTTGTACAAGGTATAGCATTAATTACTAAAATTATTAATTATAAAAAAAAGTGTAAATTACAGTGCTGTATTAAAATTATATTTATCTTTTCTTAGGAATATTCATAACTAGTGATGAAGACATTTTTGAAGATCCAAATTATTTTAGCAAAGTTAAATCTATATTAAACTTCACATTTAAAGCATTAGGTGGTAACCAATATATGTATGGAAACTGTCCAATTTCAAATGAAAAAATAGTATTGCATATGTCAACAAATACTAAAGTATTAAATTGCAAAAGTATTGAAGTGGGATTAGGTAAGACAACTTCAATTAAACCTGTTGAGTGGAAATTTTTATCCAAGCCACAACAGTGGCAAAGGCTTGATTGTTACTATGAGTTTGATGAGGTTTACCCTGTCATTGTTAAAAAGAGTGGCATATCAGTAAAGGAACAGTTTCAGGTAAATCCTATAATATTTTTTTTATATTCTTATATACAATTTTTTATCTTCTTACATAACTTATTTTATACCAGTCATAAAGATTTGCTATGTAGAAGAATAATTAAGATGAATACTGGAAAAAGATGCTTAATGTTTGTTATTAACATGTAAACTATATTTTTAGCAAATTTTGGAATCTGCACATAAAACAATTCAATCTAGTGTCATGTTTATTGATGGAGAGTTAAAAGATGGATCTGAAGCTTTAGAACAACTTGTGAAAAAAAAGAAACCTAAAGGCAGCAGTACAAAATCACTCCAGGAAACCCCTAAATCTATGCATGTTTCCCTTTTTGTGCCTTTTGTAAGCATTTTACTTATTATATAAACTAGTATTTAATATTTTCACTTTCATATTAATGACTATTAAATGAAAACTAATATACTTAGAATGAATAGTAAACATATTTTTTTACTTCATTACTTTATTTATTACTCATCTAAAGATTATACTGTTAATAAAATTATATTTTTGCAAAATACTTGAAAAATAAAATAAAACACATTACAAGGGAAAAATAGCAAGGAATATATATGTGTAATACACATTACATAATACACATTGTGTAATAATTGTGTGATAAATATATCTACATACACATAACATTTTATATTGATGTAATGAATATTGTTTTTCTTACTAACATGATTAAAACAGGAAAACAGTCTTCCTGATACAGTGGAATACTTGGAGTGTGACGGCAGCATACATTTCAGTGGTGTAGTCTCCTCAAGTGTATTTATGTACCCTAAGTCTACAGTCAGTGAGTCAATAACTGCAGTTAAGCAAGATATTATTCGATCTTTAGCCTCACGATTTACTATGCATTGTGATGCACTTATTGATGACAATTTGTTACCTGAAGGTAATTTTTTTGTGTTACTCTTCATTTTTTGATGATTGTTGAGTAATTGAATTTATTAGTTTATATATTATTCTAGTAAAAATTATTTGTCTTAATACAATATTCACAAAAATAGGTAATTATTATATTTTTTTTACACCAGTTGTGAAGTGTCAGATTTTACCTTTATAATAAATTCACTTTTCACTACTGCTCTTCATTTATGTCAAAATCAAATAAATAATCTTTTGATAGTCCAGATAATTAGTACTTCCCGTTGTTAAAGAATAAATAATGAAATCAGCATTACAGCAGCATTTACTAAACCATATAATTAATAGAATTTCCTTTTTCAGAAAAGGTTTGTTTCAATGAGCCACCACGACGCGTCTTAGTACCAGTTGGTCCACTGTATCTTTGTGATTATCTCTTTCCTGGAGAAGCTCCAGCTGAAGCTTTGTTATCAGTTAAAGAACTTTTAGACTTACAAATAGCTGAGACAGATGTAGTTTGCGATGTGGAAACGCCGGCAGGTAAAGTTTCGAAAAATTATTCTTTAATCAATGTCTATGTGACAATTACACAAAGTCAATCTTAATGTATTTTTACATATTGTATTATGACACGAAAAATAAATATAAGCTTTTTTTATACTTAATAAAATTTTAAGTCAAAACTATTTTATAAAGCCTCTGTGTCTAATCTATTTAAACGCTTGATAATTA
Organism: Dione juno; assembly: GCA_037127375.1. Lineage (NCBI taxonomy): Eukaryota > Metazoa > Arthropoda > Insecta > Lepidoptera > Nymphalidae > Dione > Dione juno. Next base: position 542,187 of record JAXRJS010000048.1, read on the forward strand.
AAAAATATATATTTACCATTACAGGAAATAAATGGTAAATATATTAACATTTCGAAAATATAAAATTAACTAACATGAGACACTTAATTTTTTTATTTATTACATACTGAGAACATATTGGTTAGGTAAAGGGTTAGCTATATATGAGATATGCTGTAAGACTCCAAAACAATATTGTTTATCCTTGATAACTAATTACACTTATTGGATAAACAAAGTAATGTAACAAAATATACAAAAGATTCAGGTTTTGTTAGACTATAATTCAAATTAATTTCTATTTCTTTTGTGTAGATACTTCCGAATTCGATGCTTTAGATCGGGATGCAAGCAGTGAAGAGCTTCTGGCAACTCCACAAGAAGCCAGTCAGTTTATGTATATCACAGGAATTTGCTTTGCTATGTTCGTACTCATAGTGTCAATTTTTATACACTACTATGATGCAATTGTACAATTTATAAGTCAATATCTCTCACCTTCTTAAGCTTAAAATGTAAAATTATGTACTGAAAACTAAGACTTGTTTATTTTATGTTTCAACAATTCTAATTATACTCATTTAAAGTTATAAACATTTGAACCTATGTTGTTTCGTGATTACATGACGCACCTGTTTTGTACAGACATTGCTGAGTGACCTAGTATTTAATTTTCAAAAAATAAATATTTATTTTTATACATATACTCACATTTTATTTTTATTTCCTCTATATGCCCCTTATTATTATTGAGTTAACACTTTTTAAAGAGGTGATAGAAGTATGTCTGCATGAAGAATTTATGTCTCGTCTTTAATAAGTTTTTACGGCTTTGAGTTTTAAATTTTGAACCTCTTCTATATATATATAAAATGTAAACCCGACTGACTGAATAACATATATCAACGCACAGTCAAACCTAGAGTACCTAGAAACTTGAAATTTGGTATAAGGGTTCCTTTCATGATGTAAGTGAGCACTAAGAAAGCATTTTTAGAAATCAACCCCTAAGGGGGTAAAATATGGATGTAAAGTTCATTTTGAATTTTCTCATTTTTAGACATGAAATGAAATATATACACAAGTTTTCTGTTTAGGTGAAATGGACAAAATTCTCCTCTAAAGGGGTAAAATGGAGGGATATAACGTACTTTGTACTTCATATTTTGAGGTAGTAATCATTTCGATGTGATTACGCACGCTTATATCGATTTTGTGGCGCCATCTATAAGTTATTCGGAACTATTTGATTCGACTCACAGATGGCACACACTGCTGCTGTCGCCTGTCAATGAGTATAATGCTACAAGTGAAAAAGTCATACCCAAAGAATTCTCTTTTCACACGCTAAATATTTTTTCGTTATAAAATGTACGTGTGACAGAGACATACAATAATCAGATAAGACATCCCCACTCATTTAATAATGGTAGCATCACATTATCGTGTACGATATACTATAGTTGTGTGTATAACACATACGAGTTGTAAATTGTAATTGAAGTTTCAAATAGTTAATTTCATAGCATTGTCGTGTGTGGTGTCATCGTGATGTTAATATTTTGAATGTGTATTAAAATTGCAAAAACTGTGTGAACATTATACAAATATTTTTGAATAAAAGGTTAAAATGAAACGACCTCACAGTGTTAATGTATAGTTATTCAAAAAAACCGGTTTAATACAAGTTTTCTGTGCGATAACGCCAACGATAAGTCAGTCTAACTTTGTTTACAATGGCGTTTTCCTTAAATAAACTTAAGAATCTTTTGAATAATAATAAAGATAATCAGCTAGCAGGAAGTGGAAGTTTGGAACCTGAAATAGGTTTCAAATTGTCATTGCATCCAGTTAATAAAAATTTGTATGTGACTGTTATTGGTGCCCGGCATCTCCCGTCCTTGTTTGGACTCAGTCGCGCTCATGGATACCTTGTAAAGGTAACTTCCTGTTTTATTTCCATAATAATAAACATGATTTAATCTAATGTTATAATAATTACTATTATCATCAACAAAAAAGAATATTTCAAGTTATCTTTTCAATCGCACCATTGTATAGATAATTTGAATATTAATTATTATTAATTTCAAATATTACGCTCTAAGCTTATATTGCAATATGAGAAAAACCAATGAAAAAAATTATTTTGTTGTTAATTTTTATTATTCAATAAAACTTAAAATATTGTCGCTAATATAAAAAGCTAGCATATTATTATTTTTTGCGTAATTTACATTTATTTATTAAGCGATATAAACATTACATACATAGTTTTTACTATTTTATTATTGTAAAAACCTAACTTTCGTTATAGTAAAGTGAGGTTTTATTTAATTAGGAAATAGAAATCCGATAGATAATAATATATATGCATTTTCATAGGTAAGTATGACCCTTTCGAATGTTACAAATATTTAGTGTTCTCAAAACTTAACAATATTTCTAATTAAGGCCAATAATGTTATACCGTCATAATTAACGTTAATTGGCCAGGAATTGGTGCGGTGCTACTTGTTATTTTCTGAAATAAAAAAAGGTTTATGTTCTGTACATCCATATTTTTTATGTGTTATATGTTAAACAGCTCAACGATTTTGATTATTACCATATGTCAAATTTTGACGGATAGATATATTTGTAGGTTAACCTGATTGATTTATATACTTTATATGTATAATGTAGGTCAGGAACTCAGCTCCTAAACATTATAATGCTGCCTGGAGCTGAAGCAAGAAGCAATAAATCATTATATAACTATGTATAATAGAGAATATATAAGTAATATACGACAATTTATTATTTTATTATCTTTATTATTTACTTACATAGTTTATAACCATGACTCACAAACGATTTCATTAAAGGCAAAAATTTGTATGTAATTATTTTTCTCTTTTAGACTAGACGGGAAGGGAGAACACATATTTATTTTGTAATTTTCTTATATTGTGTTATATTTTTATTATATTATGCTAACATATTTATTGTCTAAACAGTGGTCCTTTCCGTGTCTTTGCAACCCGTGCTAGTGTTCCCCATACGGAACTCCGCTTCTTGGAGCGAGAAGGGGGTCTCAGGGGAAGAGCTACATCTGGGTCTGATCCAAGTGAATGATGGGTACCACTTTCCTGATTGTACTTGGTTGCCGTTTTGAGATGTACGAAGCTGACGAATGCACGAAGCTTGTGCTGAGGCGGTCGTACACACTACTGGGACATACTATTGTGGTCAAAGAGGGCTTTCGATGAAATTTTAGGAGATAATATTGTGATTTTTATCAATAATTGTATCAATAATTTCCAGTATTTTTCATGCACAAGGTAGTTTCCTGCACTATACATGGACGAGTATCGTTAATTAATATTCCGTCGTAAAAAACATTATTTTGTGTATAGTGTCTTCATAAAAATGTCTTACTTATTTCTGAACTATTTATTGTATAATGCTGTAATCGTGTAAATCATGTGTTGAATTTTGATTAAAACTGTGGCCTTAACTTACACAATAATTTATAATATATACCTTATGTGATGAATATAAGACGTGCATCCTATGTACTACTGAATTTGTGTCGGTTATATGCTTTACTAAAAGACAAACAATTGATACAAATCAGAATCAGAATCCATAGGTCCACTTTGTGTAACAGTACGTTTCAGTTAGTATCTATGTGGATGCAAATGCTAAAATTCACCAGTAATTTTCACGAAAAAACCAATATTCATATTTTGATCGGGGAAAGCTTAGGGAAAGTTTAACCAATGATAAAAATAAATAATAAGTAACGGAAAATACTAAACTGACAGATTAATTTTCCAATACTAAGTGTTAGCCTTTTAGCTTTTAGTAATGCCAAGTAATAGTACCCCGTAGCAATGGCAAAAGCGTGATCTGCCACATGCGCACATTTTAGTCTGGTTAGTCGACAAAATAAGGCCAGATGAAATTGATTCCATCATTTCAGCTAAAATTCCAGACGAAACAGTAGACAGAGTAGTAGTAACTAAATACATGACCCGTGGAAATTACGGAATTTTCAAAAACAATTCATGTATGGTCGACGGCAAGTGGTCTAAATAAATACTCAATACTCGAGTGACCTGATTGCTGAAACCGAAATTGTGGATATTGTATTCGGCGATTAGTTAGGGCAATCCTAGGGTAGTTGTGAAGGTTAAGACGATATTTTCGTTTACACAATCGTTGGATTATTCTATACTCGCCAATATTGTCAAGTCAATAAAGTACATATGCAAATATGTTAAAAAAGGGTATGGCCATCTTCACTGTAACTAATGCAAATGACGAAGTATCTCTGGGTACGTAGCAACGAAGAAATTTGGCGCATCTTTTCATTTGCGCTCCATCCAAGCGAATCCATCCATCCATGCACAAAAGACACCTTACAGTAGTCCATTTGGCAGTTCAACTAGAAAGACAACCAGTGTATTTCCAACAGAGAACGCGGTGGACAGAGTGGAGAGAGATGGTCCATCGTCGACCACATTAACAAGTTTCTTCTCAGCTTGTAAAACAAATGCTTTTGCTCGCACTTTGCTGTATGCTGATATGTGACGCTGTAAATAACGACGAATGTTATTATCTTCGATTGCTGTTTGTGAATGTACGTGGCTCGACATCATTTCAACAACTGAAAACAATTAATGGACACCTGAGTGTGACTTACCGTGAGGCGTGTCAACTGTTCGGTTACCCGATAACGATCGGCAGTGGAATAATACACTCAAGGATTCCGTCATATCTTCATAACCGCATCAAATTATTATATCGACATGATTCCTCGAATCCAAAATATAGGGTAAAATATAGGGATTATGGGTCTGAGAATGTTTTGCATCGTGTGCGCTGTCAAACTATGCACTACAAATTACTGTAGAAATTTACAATGAGATATTGATCATGATAGAAAACATGTGTTTATTGATGTTAAATAAAGTATTATCGTGTTTGTGCTTGACAGCACCCAATTGTCATATGAGCGATGTATTTAACCAGGAGTTGAAGAGAACAATATAGTACGCCACTAAAAATCATCAATCCGTACAAATATTTCACAATAAAATCGACAACAAAAAACGTACGATACTTTGATAGAATCTGTAATCACACATCATATAGAATTAAATTAATGTAGATAAATATATTATATTCCTTTGTATTGCAAGTTTCAAACTAGGACCGTAAACTACAAACTTTTTTTGTAACCGTACTCCTAACCGTCACGTTTATTGATAATATGTTCTTTAAGTTCCGTTAAAGTTTCGTCAAAATTTTTTACTAAACTTGAAATATTTTGCAATTATCGGTCAGTTTTATTTATTTATGGATTCTGAGGCGGTACAAAGTTTACCGGGTCAGCTAGTTAATTAATAAAATATAAATTGCTACTTCATTTAAGTTCGTAACTTCAAATCTATATAATTATGTAACTATTTAAATACATTTTGAATATCTTCATTTATGTACAAAAGTACTATATTACAACCCTTTACTTTTGTGCATTGTACAAAAAGTTCACTCTAGCTGAGCCATACTACAATTTAATTAACATCAAATATAACTACATACTTCAAACATTACCAAACAAAATCATTCTTATTACATTGCTAATTTACTAATTTGAGAAAACCGCAAATCTTTGGAATTCTTACAAGGAACAATATCTTAGGTTTAGTTAAAGTTCTTTGTTTTTCATTTACATATGGTTTACTTTTGTATGTATATTTTTTGTCGGACACGACTTGGTGTGGTGTGACTGTGGGTAATTATTTCTTTTTCTGCTCTAAGCTATTAGCGTAATTAGGTACGGAATTGCGATTACTTATGTATCCTTTAGTTAATGATACCTATTTTTAGTACAGTTTTGTGATATCTACAGTCTACAATAAGTCTACAGTGATAAAATAAACAGGCCTGCGTATTTATGTTATGGATATCTTTTATTTTAATTTAATTGACTAAATGTGATAGATATTATGTATTTGAATTATTATAAATGAATATTGCTGAACAAGTGCTTATAAATAATAAAAGGCACTTGCTCAAGAAATATTCACTTATTAATTATATAATATGAATATTTTAATTTATTATAATTAAATTTCCTCATGTACGTGCATATTCAAATGCAGCTATAGGTATATTTTTAAATTCATGAACAATATAATAATATTTGGATGCAAATTTATTTAAATCTTATGGTTCGCCATGAGTTAGGATTTTTGTTTTGCTACGTTAGTTTAAGGAATTATTGATGATTTAACTGGTGTAGCCTATATCACATAAGCACTCATTATTAAATGTGATTATATTAATAATTTTGTGTGGTTAGCGTTTCTTACCTTGACGCTTAGTGTCAAAACAATCAACCAGATCGAGACATTGCGTGTTTATTAACGAAACTCAACACTTTGTCAGAACTTGTCAGAACTTGTCAGGGAATAGAATCCACAACTTTCATGTGGTCAGATACTGTCCCATTACGCCACTGTAGCCTATACTTCTCAGACTAGCTCTATTTTAAATTTTAATTATACTTCGTGCTAAGGAAATTCATATTTCGGTGGTAAATTTTCAGCACATGATTTTCAGTGTCATCTGCTTTTAATAAATGATTATCGCTTTTCGTTATCAAGAGCCCTACTACAGTTATGTTATCGTTCGGTTATCGTTGAATGCGCTCATGGACATTGAAATATGACTTCACTTTCACATTTTATAACTTATGTCATTATTATAAAAACTGTCGTAATATTTAATGAATTTGACTTAATGTATATTTTTTTTCTTTAATTTCGTGGACGACATTTTCAGTATTATACAATGTATTACTGACATGACTGACACTGTATTATTTGAATAGTCCCTCATTAAATAAAACGTGATGCCATAAACATAGTTGTTAAAAAATGCAATAAGTAGGTACCTGCTATACTATTACGTTGAATCTTAATATAAGCTATATAAATATATTGAAAAATTTCATAAGTCTAAGTTAAAGTACAAGTTATAAATGTTGACATACTTAAATTTGTGGTCGTATGCACTAATTTTCGCAAATTTTGCAATAGTTTTGACAGACGGATAGCAAAGTGACCTTATAAGGGTTTCCTTTTTTGCTTTTGAAATTCACAACCTTGAAAACATTAGATAAAAACAATAAAATCAAATACATGCAGTTACAAAACTGAGTCATCGGTAAAACTTTGTAAGGCTGACTTTAAAAAATAAATTTAAGTATAGTTTGTTGAGATGTAAAAAACTACAACACGTTATAAACGATAAATAATTTTCAATTTATAAAATAAAAAAAAAATAATTCACAATTTATATTTATTGGTTAATTTTAAGTATATAATATTACTATATACAAATATATAATTTATAATTCCAGGTGAAGGTATTTCCAGGTGATAGTAAATATGAAACGACATTACAAGAAAGTTCATGGCCAATATGGAATGAAGATTTTAAGTTTCAACTAAGACAAAAGGACATCAAGAAAGCGATCGATAAGGTGGACCTTCAGGGTTTGGTAGCTGGACATTTTCTATCACTGACCATATATGCTATATTAGAAGCACCAAAACAAGAACTAGATAAACGGAAAAACGCCAAATCATTAGATGCTAAGACACTTAAGTCATTGAACGAAGGAGAACAAAAATCAAAAACCGGTAGTTTATTTGAGAAAACCCTAAGCAGTTTTAAGTCAACAAAAACAGAGGCAATCATTCAGAAGTCAATATTAGAAAAAAGAAGAACTGTTGGAGCAGCAACATGGAATTTCGACTCTAAATTATTTCAAAATGATCTCAAGAATGGCTTAATTGGAACGCCGGATATTTGGAGGCCTATAAATGCGATTGCCAGCGGCCTGTCGGCGGCGGATTCTCGTGTAAGTATCATTATATAGTTACAGATAATATAGATTTAGCTAGTTTTATTTGTTGGAAAATCTTATAAACCTACACCCTGACCTTACTTTAGCTTTTAGTATTCTACAGTCTATTAATTTTTAATTGTCCCATAAACGACTTTAAATGATGTCATTGCCAGCTGTTGGAGAAATATTTTTCTACTTTATGACTTTATTTTTCCTTTTAAGCATCTTCCGTTTTATTTTTATTATATTTTTGCTTATAAATTACACAGTAGTAACTCTATGGCATTTCTAGTGTAAATATAGTGTGGTGTACAGCATAATATGTAATTAATAACTTAAGACTGAATAAGAATTTAATTTTCTTGATTCTATAGAATAAGTCTCTTATAGTATTAAAAATAAAAAGGAGCCTATTTATATTTTCCTTGAAAGTATTTATTTCGGTAGTGGTAATATAACGGACGCTTCAATTTATTTATATTTAAAAAATATTATGAAATATAAGCGACCTTATGCTTCATTGTAAGAAAATCTAGTATCTTAATCTACTAAACAGATATCGATCATAATAAGTGGGTGTGATAGCAAGAGAAGTTAAAAATATCTCAAACTGATAAATGTAAAATATATAGGTATTAGAAGTTTCTTATAAGGGTTAGGGTCTCTTATTAACGTTCTATAAAAAAAGCCTATTTTTATGACATTAAATTCATCTTAACGCAAAACTAAATCAACTAAAGTCAAGGTCAGCAAAATACTAATCTTTCTGTAAAAAAGTTTAGGAAATTATATAACTGCTAAGTGATAAGCGACCGAGACCCATTTTAATTATATAATATCCCTGATAACAGAATAAGATAATTTTCTCTGATGTATAATGATATGATTCAACTGATCCAAACTGATAGACTCAATATTCTCAGCACATATGTAAGTGTAGGATTGAACTTCTGACAATAGAATAGTTTTGACCTCGACCGATCCCAGTTCGAATATGTGCCCTATCATTATTACGCTGACGCAAGACGTCGGTCGGCCTTCATGCATCTTTTTTATAAGATTCATTTAATTTTGTAGCAGTTATATAATTACTTCATGATTTTTTACATCGTGTTCGTATATTGTGTACACTGTTTCGTGTATACGTGATTCGTGTTTATATATGAACAGTAGATGCTTGCAACTCCGTTAGCGTGGAATTTAAGATCCTTGCAGATTGATTTCCATTTGCCGATTTATTGTAATCTATGTAAAATTGGGTCAAAAATTTCCACATTCACATTCAATTATATTTGCAATCTTACAGTTCAAAGTGTGATTCTTCATGAAATGATCTTGGATTTAAAAAAAAATGTAAAATTAGAAAAATGTGTGTCAAACTCACCACTCTCAACAATTTATATACCTATCAAAGAGCCTTATTTTTAGTTGATCTACTGTGGTTCTACATCACGATTTTCAGATCGTTAATTTTATTTGGTCATGGGAAAATGCTTATGATGTGTTTACATATCCTATATCACTTTTTCGTAAAAATATTCAATGTACATATACAACTTTTTTACTGCTTTATTATCGTGATATATATCATATATATATATATATATATATATATATATATATATATATATATATATATATATATATATATATATATATATATATATATACATATATATATATATATATATATATATATATATATATATATATATATATATATATATATATATATATATATATATATATAATAAAGCAAATACTATAGTAGACATAGATAAATAATTGCTATAGCTCGTCACTGGTCACAAAATACTTTTATTAAGATTTGTTCACCATCATTACGATTTATGTTTGTTTTACCTTTAATATAAAGATAGTTAGAAATATTATACAAATTTGCTTAAAACTAAAAATAACAAAATACCAAAATAAAAGATAATTATAAAGTAACTTTATAATTATCTTTTATTTTACTTTATAAACTAATTATATAAAAAAAAAATCAGACGCATTATGTCTGCCTTGTACGATATCCATTAAATCATCACATTTTGTATTCAATAGCCCTGTGATGATTCCCTGTGATTTCTTAGCGTTAATGTTAAGTAATTCTTAGTCAAAGAGCTTCAAATGTTTTCGCAAGACGTTCATTTTAGGATTATATATTTAATGGATTTAGGTTTATATAGGCTTTACAACTTTACTTAATTGATAAAGTTTTAGAAACAAAATGTTTATACAAATAATACGAAAGTTATTTACATTGTATAAGGATTAGCAGCACATTTTAAATAAATACTCATACGAATTCTCGACATTGGGTGTTGAAGCGCACTTTATCTGAGCAGGAAAATGCGAAAATGAACTCTAAACGATGATCGAGCTCACATTTACTGTCAAATACTATCTGTCCTATTACGACAGGAAAATCTCTTTCATTTGATTTTAATAATAGCTACTTATGTTCATCCACATTTAATTGAGAGTGAAATGTTGACAGAGATAGTTCAAAACTGGAACCATCATGTCGGTAAAGACATATTAATTTAATCGATTACATAAGTAATTGTATTTTAGATTATGGTTGACTTTTCATTAACCTTATATTCAGCGAAGAAAGTAATTTACAAAATTGATGTTTTTGATCATTCTTATGTACTTTTTGTAAACAGAGAGAAAACAAAAAAGGACAACTCGAAGTGACACTACTTTACACAGCAAGCGAAGACGGGTTAAATGATACAGTGCAGCTCACTGTAAACAGATTACGCTGCTCAGTACAAACTATGCAAGAACAGGAACAATACAAAGGTAAGTTGTGGTTAGTGGAGGTCGATGCGACTTTGAAACTGATACGTGATTCCAACAATGCGGTTTATATTGTTGCCTATATTATTACGTAAACAAATAAATATTTATTAAAAAAAATACAAACAATATTACATGAAATTTATCTAATAAAAAGTAAATAAATTTATAAACATACTATGTTCATAGTTCATGAGTCATATTAATTACTAACGCAGAAACCAGAAGATAGATAATGACAGTACGGGTTCCGTACTAAAAAATAATATCGTCTGTCAGAGCGATTTTGTTTCATAAATATTAGATCTCTTATCCTAAGTTTTGAAAAAACGTGTACTAGATCAATGGTCCTAACACCCTCCAAATCCGAATTTCACTGCAGTTGCTTATTTTAATTTAAGCGTTATGTATATTGTTCAAGTATAACATTTTACTACATCTAGATCATCTGATCTATTTCAGACAATGGCTTAGTAAAATTTAACAAAAGAAGTGGCTCTATTGAAACTGAACATGCTCAAATTTTTATCACATTTTATTACGTTATTACCTACTTTTTTTTAATTTGCAAACATTGCATATTGAGCATTAATTACAATTAATAAAGTATATTTTATAAAGTAGAGCGTTTATTAATCCGTTATTAAGTAGAGCGACGTACGCAAACTTACGCCAACTTAGTCTACTCGAAGGAGTGATAAGAATTTATGAGAATTCAGTGAACCCGATGGGAAATAAGACGGGAAATCTAATTAGCTTAAAGTATATATAATAAACATATTTACTTAGTAATATTACAATAAATACTGCTCCACGGGGAGGCTGCTAAGCTGCTATTATGTAAACATGACGCTATAGCAAAGGAAACTTCTCTTGTTACTACATGATTGATCATAATTGCGGAGATATATACACTGCTTATACGTATGTGCCTTGATAGCAATCTATAACGATGATTATAATTCATTATAAAACAGTACGATCAAGTCAATCCGTCCGTAACTACATATTCATATGTCTTATATAGCACAGTACTAAGATGGAATCTATTATGATAAAGCAGGGTGGAAAGGGGGAGGGACCTAGTATGAAGACACCGCGCCTCCCATTTTCTATCTAGTTTTCAAGGCATTGCGTGTAGGGCAACGGTACTCAACGCATATCTTTGTCAACCGGAGCAGTGAAGTTTAAAAAAATCCCAATCCCCACCGAGTTGGAAATTGCAATCAAACGCTGTCTCAGTGACTTACGACAGACTAGTATACTTATTTATTCTTGTTCATTAAACTTTCTTATGATTTATAATGTTGCAAACTCAAACTGCGTGGGGTTAAGTACAAACGATAAATTTTACGAGGACGTTATGAGCCCTACAAAGTAGACTTGTGAACGTTTTCGCCATGAACACTAAGTTCACTTATCGGTTAAATAATCTAATTTTCTCACACATAAGGATAATAGAGGAAAATATATTATAAAGAACAATAATGAGTTGTAAGTTTAACAAAAGGTACCTAATGAAAAATACTATGAAACATAAAATTATGTTCTTGAACTTATACTTCTATTAAATTATTTAAATTGTAAATTTTATTAAAATAATTTTAATTTATTGATATACTTTATAAGTACCATTTCTTAAATATTTACATAAATTGTGAATATACGTTACAAATAAATAAATTGCCTTAGTTAGTGGCGTAAAAGTAAGTGAATTCCAGTTTATAGGAAGGATATTCCTGGCTGAACAAGAATGCAAAATTGACTGATATAGAAATAAAAAGTATTCGGCACAAACAAAACTAGTTTAATCTAAATTAGACAAGGTGTATTGGGGTCAAATGATCACAGGTAAACAAGTGGTAAACTCTCATGACGAATGTTTATGGGTGTAGGTACATGCGTAAGAATAGATTGCTAGTAGAGGCCAGTGGGCCGTGTAATGCTGTTTGCTTATTAAGGAGGAGAGAGTAGTTATATACATACGATTGCGCAGTGAATCATAAACAGATCGTCTGCGACGTTCTATTCAGTACTTTATAATTCAAATTATAGTCGCATCGTGCCTTTGTATGGTCCTTGGTGTAATAAGATTGATGTGGGAATAGTTATTTTGTAGCTTATTCTCGATTGACAGTATAGAAACAATAAACCAAGGACGTATTTATTTAAACGCACAATTACCCTTACAATTTGTTTATATGAGACGTAGTTGCTGATGTTACTGACAGTAAAGTTATTTAAGATTGACGTTTTGTTTTAGTCTTTCGATTAGATACTTAGTATTTAGAAACTATTATATATTTTAAATGGTAAATTTTCGAAAATCGATATATTTTAGTTTATATTGATAAACTTTAAGTTTGTTGAAAGTGACTCACGAGTGACATGACTCAGTTCCGAACAGTTGACCAAATTAAGAGTTGTTGTTATTTTTAATATTTACTTAATATAAATGTTTTAAGTAGGAACTACATAAATATTACTTAAAATAGTTCTATGTTTAGGAAACGTTCTTAATTTTAAATACTAACATATTGTTAGTCAGTAGTAATCATCAAATACGCCATGATTTTTTTTTAAATAAAGTGTAATTACTCCATACTTGAGCTACGCGCTATCAATTGGCATATAGATGAACCCATCGTACGTGATAAAAACTCTAATAAGTGTTTGTGACAAATTGCGTCACTAAAGAAACTATACATATTTATTTAACATATTTAACATCGTGTAGTAATAAAATAATTAAATCATACTTGCAAATTTTACGGCTAGTCACATCCAAACTACGCTTTGAAAATTTTTCACCATGCTTACATAATATTGAAATAAAGAGATTATAATGCTTCATAGCTATTCATTTTAAAATTAATCCCGAAAAATAATAAATGGACAATTAACTTAATAGTAAATCACTATTTAATTATGCTTTTATAGATATACCTATCAATCGATGGCAGTCTTAATTAATATTTGGGTATGGAACAGTGCAAGGTTATGCTCTCTATATTTGGCTTATCGTGTAGATGTAAGATTTTTCTTAAGGCGTAGTAGACGCAATACTTAAATGAAAATGATATAATAAACTAATTCATATATTTCTTTTAATTTCAGCCCCTTTGTACTTGAAAGCGACTGTATTAGAAGCCAACAAGGCTGAATGCTACTGGAAGAGTGATAGATTTGTCCCAACTATATCGGCCAGATGGGATCCTAAGTCATCGACAGTAAAATTAACTATATTTAAAGCAAATTTGAATAAAGTTAGTATATACATAAGTCTCGGATGCAAAACTAAAATGGCGAAGAAGGAAATATTGGGGAAGGCGCATATTGATGAGAAATCACCCTACGCCGATAGTTGGAACGAATGTTTACGGCAGCCGGGGCTATCTAAAACATTTTGGGTCAACTTTGAATGATAGTCTTCCACATTTTACAAACTTCGATAATCTGTTTACATTTTGCTGTATACTTTCTGGTTAGATTTTAAAATATTACTTTGAATATTTTTTTATTATTATTAAAATAATCTTAACGAAATTGACTATAAATTATATGTTGTATAATTAAAATATTACTCTCTTTGTGATATCTTAATAGTTAACCAAAATGACATTTACTGTGTAAGCTAAGTATAAAATATTTAAGTACTATTTAATCTGAGTTTTAGCCGTCCAGTATATGACAAATAAGTGTAGTTTGACGAAGTCTATCAACGAGTATATTATTAATCTATAAGTAAATACCATAACATATTACAACCAAAAACGTACTTTTCACATCACACAACATTATTGTGATTAAATGAAATATTTTTTTAAATTCTCATTTCATTTAATTTTTTTCCGTAAATGTATTTAAATTAAAATGAATATAAATATCTTGTCTATATAATAATAAGTAAAAAAGTGTATCTGTCATAAACTCTCATGACGAATATTTATGGGTGATAATAGATAATAAAAAAAAGTCTAAGAACACCTTTTTAAATTTCTTCTTTGTTATCCTAATGATTTTATGAATGATTTGTCGCAGTACTGTTGTGGCGCAGTGGCAACACGTCTGGCTGTGAAGACGATAGCTTTGGATTCGATACCTAATCGGGGACAATATTTTTTTTTCATCTGCTTCACTTTGGTAACAAGGCAAAGTGCGCCGATGAGTTCCGCCACTCAATACGCAATGTCCTAAAAAGCGGAAAGCGCGGAACGGAATGTCTTAACATTAGATTCTCTCGGCCTACCCTGCTATAGTGTGTACAGCGTGAATCTGAAAAAAAGAAATAATTTTAAAACTGTTTGTGCCTCTTTCTGTTTATGTCTACGGATTGTAATGAAATTTTTTTTTATAAATCTATTTAATTTGGGCTAAAACCGAGAGATACAATCGATTTTGCTGTCTGGCGCACCATAATTATATTGAGTGAGCCAAAGTATAAGAAATAATGAAATGCTAGATTAACAAAAGTGGCTGAGCGTCACAATCATTTTCAATTGACTGATTCCATAATAGTTCAGATAAATCATAAGAAATAATGTAGCGCCGCCTTTGCAAAAGATTTTCCACGTCATATTCTGGCATTTTTTATATACATAATAATAATACATTTATTTCAATCTCACAAAAGCGTGGTCTTAACAAAAACACATAAGATACCAGTGACATAATATTAAGAGCTATTATGAGAAATTGGTGTCCGTACTGGGTAAAAACTTGTTTTACAGATTACCAGTCACTTACTCACACACTTAATTAAGAATAAACTTACACACGAATTAAGAATAAATTTTCCGTCTCATCATAGTTACAGATTTTTAGCAATTCTGTGACCACTTTTTTAAATTTGTTTCTGGATAAAGTGTACATGGATAAGAGTTTATTTATTTTGTTGTGCAACATATACCCAAGGAACGCATGAAACTTGTGAGAAAGTTTAGTATTAAATTTCTTTAAAGGGCGAATATTTATCTTCTTCTGGAAATCTGTACACTTTTAGAAAAGGAAGAGAATAGCCAGTTTTAAGAACAGATCTTTGAGCGCGAGAGATCTTGAAGTGGCAATAGTCCCGATTTAGGAACTCCACCCCACTATGTGATACTTTCCGTATTGATTCAAATAGGGCTCAATACATAGAATGATGAATGAATGAATTAAAGCATGTTAAAACATTTCCAACGTTTCTTAATTTTCTAAAAATAAAAGCTAATTTGCAAATTCTCTCTGCAAATTGATGTTGATATTGAATTCCTAAGTACTTAATATTATTAACGTTTTCAAAAAAGAGCTGTTCTTAAGAATTTTAAATTTACAAGAATTGAGAATTAAAGGAATTCAATTACTGAATTCATCGATATTGAGAAATGAAGACATTTTTCACATTAATGTTTAAATTATTTTTCGTTAACTAATGAGAGACAGAATTTATCCAAATTTGAGAACTATCGTAAACTACAGGAATAGGTACTAAAGAGAAGAGTTGTGTCTTCAGGAAAAACCATAATTTTCCCATTCGTCAGTTGTACGTCGCATAGATCGTTTACATAAGTAAGAATGAGGGTAAGAAGATGCTGTCCTGGAGAACTCTGCTATTAACCAAAAAGTCTAGTCTCTACTTACGAATTTATCTCTACTTACGAATTTATCTCTACTTACGAATTTATCTCTACTTACGAATTTATCTCTACTTACGAATTTATCTCTACTTACGAATTTATACATTTTTACTCTTTGGTCTGACAAATCTGATAAATGCCTGAGAGGAGACTAAGCGGAGTTCGTATTCCTAGGTTTTTAAGCTTAGCAATGAGTTTAGGTTTTGAGACCGTGTCAACCGTGTGTGACTAAAGGTGGTCAGATCTAGACGTACGAAAGTATTTTTTTGCTATTTTTTGATACAATAAATTTAGTTAATTCAAGAAAAGCACCTTGTTGACTTTTTAGACCGACAAATATAACTTACAGAATCAATTGAATATAACCACCTATTTTGACCTATATTAACATTATGTAATTGTTTGTTATTATAGTTGCGGCTCCTAATATTCGAGTACCTATTTGTATTTGTGTTATATTATTTAAAAGTACGACAATATTGATTATTGCTTTTATTTTATATAATGTATCTTAAACAAACACAATAAACCAAAAAGATGTGGGACGATTTTACAAAAATTGGATTCTAAAACATAAGATGTTAGAAAAGTGTACCTAGTAGTTTCGATACAAAATCCCATAAACATGAGTAGAAAGAAAATATCTGTCAAGTGTGAGTTGGACTCGCGTACTGAGAATTCTTTACCAAGTTCATGATTGTAGTACAATTTTTTGACAGGTGACAATATAACTTGACAAACTTAAATATTCTGGCGAGTGTACTAATTTTATATGAAATTATCAACAGATATTTTAATGGTAACAGAGGTTTTAATGGCTTTTTTATGATATATGTATAAATTCCCAATTTTTGGACATTTTCTTTTATGAATCAAGAGTAAGAGTCCTCATTTTTCTCAAAATATAATTCAAAGTCATCACGAAGCCCTATAGGTGTTGATTACTTATATGTCATGTTTATTGGGCGCATAATATGTTACATGACTGATATATTAGGCGCCCTAAACGGTGCTCGTATTTTTTTAATGCATTAAATTAAATTAGAAATGGATATTTAAAGTTTATTACACTTATTATCCACACGTTCTTGAGAAAGATGATTGACAGACCGACAGGCGGCGGATAACATAGTGATCATAAAGGGTTTTTTGAGGTATGGAACCCTAAAAAGTAAGAATATAATGTTGACATATGATTTTCAACCAAAACGTATCATATAAGATGACACCGAGTTAAGTGAAAGTAGTATAGATTTATTCCTTTTATTTTCTATTATATTTAAAAGCATGGAGTGGGTTATTAATAGTAATAAGTAATTATATGTCTTTTCAGCTGTCAAACACATTTCGAACGCTTCATATTGGCTGTAATATTAACGTTTTACCAAAATTACCAAAAAAGTTTATGGATGTTGTCTGCTCCTATCTGTTGGTAAAAACAAGATGGTGGCACCTAATCAAATAAATTCTGTGAAAATTAACGATTCTAAGCTGTTTGTGAGTTTGGGATTATCGACGATCCAAACTGCCTTTCGCTAAATCGAGTCAAGTGATTGTAATAGATACCGAGGGACATCTCGTCGTTTAGCTGGAGCAGTATTCCAAACGAGGACGGACCTGATGGGCATAGAGTCCTGGCATACATGTCATGTTCGTTTTTGCCATGATAGTGGTAGCAAACCAGTCGCCAGACTGCCAGAATTACTGGTAAAATACCCGCCTCTTACGCGACGACACCAAGCAGCGGTGGGGAATTGTATTCTGTAAAGTATTTTTAAGTAGTATTTTAAGTAGTTTTCCAGTCATGGTACGGTTTATTTACTCAAAATGAGAAATAGATACTTCCCTATTGCGTTGGCTCCATTTTGAATTACTAACTCTTATATATTGAAGTCCATTTAAGCAGTGATACCGTTATCACGGCTTTAGTCCACCTCAACTCATATTTCGTGTAATCTGCTAACGTTAATAGGAGTTACCGACATGAAATCGATATTCTGCCTACGTACGAACAATATAATTTATTGAACGATCATCTATAGGTATATATATATATATATATATATATATATATATATATATATATATATATATATATATATATATATATATATATATATATATATATATATATATATATATATATATATATATATATATATTTATTTATTTATTTATCTATCTATACTATAGTAAAACAGAAAAATTGTGTTGTTATATTGTATATTTTTACTGAAAAAATGATGCAAGGCGATGTAAAAACACTAACAGTATATGAATTTATGATTTTAACATATTTGTCTGCCCGTTTGTCTGATTGTTTGTCTGTCTGTATTTCTTATTGTCCGGGCTTATCCCGGAACTTACTTTATGGAATTCTTATTGGAAAATAGAAGAGGTTGTGAAGCAACATATAGGCGACTTTTTGTCCCGGAATTCTTGGAATCAGAGTTTACAGCGTACTTTTAGCCGTGACAAAATATTGCATATGAAATTATATATTTCGTTTCATACAATTTTCTAGGATAGATCTACAAGGAACAAATAAAAAGAAAAAATATATATACAATACATACATATTATATTAGAGTAAATCCGAAAACATCAATAAAGCGAAGCCGAAGCAAAAAGCAAATTTATATTGATGGCAGCGAATTTTTTTTCTTTCTTTTCTTTCTTTTCTTTTCACAATACTTATGTTATTTTCACATCTACATCTTCAAGAACCAATAAGATATGTAAAGAAGTGCTATGAAAATAAATACTCTGTTGTTGTTCATATGTGCGACTCTGTAAGAGATCTAATCAACGTAAAAACGTTAGTTATCTCTCGTCACATAAAAATGATTTAATACTTTTTCAATAAAAAATAACCTTATTAAAGATCATATGCACATACATAATACAATATAAGTTATACAAAATTACAGTTAATGTTAGTTTTCAAAATTTTATTGATTTGCTTGCACAAAAAAATAATTACTGAAGCACCCCATGGCGAGTTGTTATTATAATACCTATCTGAGAATATGCATCAGTGCAATGAAATCCGCATTTAAACCAGATCAGCGATTTTGGAGATAAATGGTAACATAGGTTTGACACACAAACATCCTCTCACCCCAAACGCATATGCCGTCTCCGTTCCGTTCGTAGGTAAAAATAAGAAGATACAAGCTTCTTTATTAGAATGTCAAATGAGTATTTGACGTTATGCATTAATTATTGCCTTTTTCTTTTTCCACTGGCACTGGTCGGCAACAAGCTCTTACAAGCTCTCGCAAGCCAAGCCAAAAATGAATATAATAAATGATTACATAGTTTTATTTAAAAATAAGTTTTTCGAAGATCTACAAGCAGACAATAGTGTATAATGTCCTGTATATTCGAATTCAAAGGGTAATGTGTAGATGTCCTTAGGACATATATACTTAATATAAATATATATACTTAATATAAATATATTATTTATAAAAAGTATATTTCAATATCGGAACAGTAAGGTACTTTTACATTTTAGTAAAATTCTAAGAGCAGCGTTAAGCTAAAGTAATTACTACAGGACTCAGGATTACTGCTACATTAGTGCTTTGCTCTTGAAATTGTTAGTATTTGCTAACTAAAGGATTTGTGTTGTTTATTGCAATAGCATAAATTTGTCATTTTCTATAATATAAGGTAATCATACTTATTTTTACACCTACTACCTATACATTATTAATCAACTTCAAAAAAGGAAGATGTTCGACAATTATACATTTTCTCATGTATAATTCTCAGTCATTTGTGAATCAATTATAGTAATATTTTTTTTGTTTAATTAATAATTTTCTTTCTTTTTAACCATGTCAAATTCGACGGTGTTTGCTTTTAAACATGATAGTTCTCGGTACGATCTCTCATTTAATTGCCCGGTTCTATACAAAATCATTCGTTAAGTTCCACCACTCAAACGTATTGATCCGAATTCGAAGAACGGAGTGATTCGATACTAGGTTGTCTTTGCCTACCCTGCTATATGCCAGATACAGCGAATAGCGAAAGAAAACCTAATTTCTTAACCTTAAAAAAATATGTTTCATTAGAGTAAGTTGTAACAATAAATACATATGGACTTTTAGGTAAAATTTATGTAATCACCAAAGGTAGGTAGATGCCGTTGTGGCGCAGTGTGAAATCATCTGATATATTTAAATTATTTTTATTTCTTCAATGTGATAGAAGAGCCCGGCGTGGATCTCATTCTTCTCAACCAACAAGAAATGTCTTGAACTTGGGGAAAGTGGGGAACTGAGTGTCTTAACACTAGGTTTAGGTCCCCGCATAGCAGAGAAGACAGGTTCTCTGCTATGCGGGGAAAAAGGTGAAGCTACCGAAGGTTGCTTCGTCTATTGATAGACTTTATGTACATTTATTCTTTAAGTGTAGTTTATCCCTACTAATAGTATGATGAGCGCGAAAATAGCTACGTATGTCTGTTACACAGTCACGCAATTTTAATAAAATTTGTACATACTATATGGAATTGACTGTAAAAAGAAAGAAGATTTGATTTATAAAAACTTCGCTTATCCGTAATATACGGGGGACAAAGATTACGAATTTTATAATAAAAAATAAAATAATGATGACGATAATAAGATTTATCTTGGCAATTTTTTATCCAATATGCAACCTAATAGCATACATCCAGTGTAGTAACTTATAAATATAAGATACAAGGGTAAAAATAGTCAAATTCTCATTCCGAGCGATCCAGAACTTGATACCCATATAGATCTCGATTTTTTTATCGGTAAAGTGATGGTGGGAAGAAGGGATGTTTATGAAATATGAAATTGGATTTTCTGCTTCATATAAGATTGTAACCCGTTGCAGAGGTTTTTATTATATAAGTACACTGACGAGAACAAACGTAAAAAAACTAAAAAGGAAAAGATATAATTATTTTAATAGCATTTTTAATAAACTTCAAAGATGTACCTTACTTTTATATATGTACAAATTTATTTATTTTATTAACATGAAAAGTTGCTATAAATAGTACTATGTAAATATTCTGATAATAAACATAGATACAAAAAAAATACTTTAAACATTTACGTCAACACAACAGGGACAGCTATTAATAATTATAAGCCAGATACGGTGAAAGCAGTATCGAGTAATTGACAAATATAATCAATGTTGTATCATATTTACTTAATATTTCATAGACCTTATGTAGTCGTTAAGGCATGGTTTAATGTTCGTATCCCCATTTGGCCGCACCCTCGAATAATGATAGCCTATTAAAGACTAAAAATAATTGTACCTTCCATACAGGCTTGTGGATAAAAGCGATTTTTTGACTACGGATGAACATCGGAATAATCAAGAATTCTTATAGTAATATTAAATACTTCTTTCAAAATTGTTTAAAGAGTTATTCATACAGTATCATCTAATAAGATTAATCTTTATGGTAGAATGAAACGGCATACCAAAAATCGTTACAATAAAAAAATTGCACGTTTTAAATACTGTATTTTTTTATATCTTAGTTATTAATATCTAAATAGTATACCAACATATTGTTACGCTAAAACTTGTAGTTACGGGTTTTGCTACCATACGTCAGTTAATATAAATTACAACTTATGAGAGTACAGATTATAAGTTTGAGTTTCGCAGCCACATTTTTATAAGTTACTGGGAAAAGCGTAAAAGCTCCAATCAACATAATAATTTTTGTTCGTCAACAAGTATACCCAACATTTTGATATTACCTAAAAATTAACTTAAGGGCCGAAGAGGAAAATTATTTTAAGGAGCGTATAAAACTTGTGATAAATTAAAATAACTAATTGCTAAATGTTATTTTAGGACTTGTTCAGGTCTTTACCTTTTACCTACCTTTTTTAAGGCTAAAATAGCTTCGATAAAATAAATCAGATCATACAATCTTTAAAGATCTTTTTTTAGGTTAAGGTTAATTATTAGGTTTAGGTATTCATTGCACCTAGGCATAATGATGTTAGTAATTAGGGTATGACCTATGAGTAACTTATTTTTATTTATTAACATCAAGCCTTGGTAATACATAAATTTGTGCAAATATCAAGTCAGATAAGAGATAAGTGATGTGGCTCAGTTTGGGCATTCAATAATACTGACAATAAGCATAAAAAGAAAGCTAGTATGATGAAAATAGCCAAGCGTGATCCGCCTACTTATTTTGGATAAGCAAATATTTGCAAAATATAGAATTAAAACGTTGCTATTGTGCAAAATAGGCACTAGCTTGAACGGTTAAAATTGGAAATAGTATTTAAGAAAAGTAGACTCTAGGAGAAAGCTTGTAAAGTAAGCGTTGACCTTAAGTATTTTTTGTTGATGTGGGTTCGATAAGGATTTTGACATTTCATTTAGACATAATACCTACTATTCCAAGCAGTTGTACCCCTTTTTAACTTTAATTATTGAAACTATTTAAGAATATGATTCTCTAATATTAGTTGAGAAACTCGGTATTAATCTATATATAGAAACTCGGTATTAATCAAGGTATGGCTTATATCTTTCTCTGAAAATATATTAATTTTCGTGTCCATAATTTTAGTGGTCTAGGAGATAACATTTGAAGATTAATTGAGTCAAATAACACGTTTTTGACAAATAAATGTACTCATATTGTGTTGGGAATTCTTGATGACATTATATTATGATGGACATTCTTAAAACCACTCTTTATAATTAAAAATATGTAATGAATGCTAGAATAGCAGCTGCAATGGTTGGCGCTTTATCAAACACAAGTATTGTGTCATTTAGTTAATCTATAAGCATAAGTTTTAATTATTTATACTTGTTATTTTTATTATTCTTTTATTTTTAATATTTATGTATATGGAATTATTTACATATTAATGAATTAAGATCATCATATAATTAATGATGAAGATTTATAAAGCCATTGAATATAGATCAAATCCATGTTAGGTAGATGCTGAAATACACGGCACAAGTATTTAAAATAATTATTTTTTTATTAATGTCTTCGGTTTTTGCGAATTTAATACATTTTAAATGAAAAAATTTGAACGAATTATTAGCGTGTATTGATTTATACATTATTTTTGGGAAACACGACATCTCGAACACTTTGCAATAGTCCGTAGTCACGGGTAGATTGAGGTGGCATTCGTCTGTCAGTGGATACAATTATTATATTAAACAACCACCAATGGTTTCTGAGTTGCCTCGCGTACTGCCCTGGATTCCTGCAGAATGAGCTGACTATATCCTGCTCTCTGATATGGTGGGTTTGGGACACTAAAGAAACTTTTGGAATCTTATGTTAAGATACTCTGTTCCACGTGTTGAGTGACGAAATTCAATGCCACTTTTTGTCTACCAGAGAGGGGACTCAGGGGAGTAAATAAATCATATTCCTGAACCTGAAAATTGAACCTACAACCCGTGTTTGCAGTCGGACGCTGCACCACGACGACTTTTTTAATGACGAATTTTAGTTTTAAATAAAATAAATCTAAAGTTTGTTAGTCATATATAAACACACAAACTAGCGCAGCTTAACTTTGAATTAGAGTCGGTGAGAAACTTCTGAAAATATATTGGTACTTAAACAACTAATAGGTAGTTCCGTAGCTTGTGCCTGTAAAGTAACTCAAGCACAGGTTTCTGGTTTAACTAACCACGCAATGGTTAAATGGAGTTGAACTTTAGGTTATTTATAGCTTACCTTCTATTAATAGGTAAACTCAAATGTTACAAACTAGACAGTTTTGGCCCTAAAGTAATGATGACTTTGAAAATTGCTTTTAAAAACAGAGCACTGGGCTTAATTGCAGGTAATATAAAAATAACAAACTTAATTCTAGATTTAATATTTATGGTAACCTACTGGTTTTATTTTAATTAGTATTCTCGTACAAATATTAAATATAATTGTCGCTTAACAATGTTGTCATTAAATTTGATTTGAACCCGCACCTGCTTTTGCCAAATGATTGTTCTTTGCAATAATCTTTGATAGCGGAATTTTGTAAAAATCTCCCTACAGAGATGCTAACAAGGTAATAAGTTGTATAAAGCATATAAGAATTTCGACACAGCGTTAACACTTTAAAAATCATCGAAATAGTGTTGTCATTATTTCACTTGACTAATGCAATTATCATTATTGTCGAACGATAATGACAGCTATGGATAGGCTGATGGGAATTGGTTGTCATTGAGATGTCACCATTAAAATGAAGTAAAATAATCTATTTATTAGATAATCCATACAATGTTTTTATGCCGATAATTTAAACAGTTTTTTTCGATTTGGCATAATATATTACAGCTTAAATCGTGAATGACAATGATGTAACAGCCTATATTTGCGAGTTAACACAACAGCTCCATGTGTACATTAGTCATTAGAAAGTAAACTGGAGAAAATAAATTACCTAGTTCTACTTCAATAATGAAATGAGACTACATTAACATTCGCAATAAATCCGGTGTAAGTATCTATATAAATTATTTTTATCTCTGAATCACATTTTTTCAATGTGAATATTTTCAAACAGCCTATAAGAATTGCAAAGTTGAAATTGTTAATATAATAAATACAAGCAGTAAAACAAAATAATAAAATCTATATATATATATATATATATATATATATATATATATATATATATATATATATATATATATATATATATATATATATATATATATATATATATATATATATATATATATATATATATATATATATATACTACAAATGCAAATTGAGTATACTTATGTACTTATGTATAAAGAAAAAGACATAATTTTTTCGTGTAGTACTATTTGCATCACTAACCCAAGGCAATATACAAATGAGATCCAAATAGTAGATACCTGTCATGGAACATGGAATTTGTACCGGGATGTAATTGAGCTTTGAATTTTTTTTTTTACTTCACTCTTTATCCCGAACATAACAGTATGCAGATCGAATCGTAGGCAGAAGGAACCTAGTGTTAACACACTCCGTTCCCCATTTTCCACCATTCGAGGTTTTCTTGCGCGTTCAGTGGCATTACTCAACGCCGCCCCTAGCTACCAGAGCGAAGAAAATTAAAATAATTAATTCTCACCGAGTGGGAATCGAACCCACAAACCGTCCCGTTTACAAGCAGACGCTGTGGTTATGCGCCACGACGGTCTTCAATTTTAGATACGTGAAGCTCAACAAAAATCACAGGTATTAATTGGCAATTTTCATGTAAATCATAACTAAAAATCTATAAATATGACAATACATAACCAACAAGAACTAAAAAAAAAATATGTCGACTTACGAGGAAAATAAACAATAAACATAATACACACATGTATTGCACCTATTCAGGTATCTAATTAATGTACTGTCATCTTCACAAAAAACAAGATAAAGTGTAACAATTATGATCACTCGGTCATTAAACTCTGGTTATCGTTTGTCTTATTTAAATAGACATTTATTACTTTTTAGTGTCCTTTTTTATATACCCGGAAGAAACAATGATAAAATCTTGAACGATGAGTTTAATTCAAACTTATTACAATTTTTATATTTAATACTCAATAATTTAAACTTCAAATAATCATCTGGGTCATTTCTGAGTAGATATTAGGGCAAAGTGTAATGGATTTTGTAATACTATTGCCAAACTTTTAGATAATAATTTGTCACTATTATCACAGATTGCTATTAACCTAAATAATAATATAACTAATGTAACTTTTTATAAAATAGAAAGTTCAAAATAAATTTCTAAGAAAATTTTGCTATTTTAAGTTGAATTACTATCTTTTAGTAGTACTACATAAATTTGTATGGTAACTAGCTGGCGCGCGCGCAGTTTAGTCTAGTTTAGCTCTCGTTACGAGAGTGTTGCGTGCAGGTTTTGTGTATCTACTGTAGTAACGTAATTTTACTTACATCGTCAGAATCAAGTGTATGTAATTGAT
Source organism: Dione juno (assembly GCA_037127375.1). Lineage (NCBI taxonomy): Eukaryota > Metazoa > Arthropoda > Insecta > Lepidoptera > Nymphalidae > Dione > Dione juno. The sequence goes on from JAXRJS010000048.1 coordinate 568,500, forward strand.
ATTTCATTACTTATGAAATAACCACAGGTTTTTAATTGGTAAGAAAAATTAAGTTCAAAATTTGTATATTTCTTAAGACTCAACTTTTTATAGATATTTATATTATATTTACATTTAATTTAATTTTGAAATTAAATTGACCTCATCTTAACTCATAGTTATTTGAGTTATTTTCTTTTATGCTTATTTTTGTTAAAAAGTTATTTAATTTTTTTAATTTAAATTGAGTAAAATATAATATTATTTTAAGTTTCAGGTACCTATATATTTTTTAAATTTTTATTACCTCTTTTTATTATAGATACGTTTCTATTGTTCAATAAATAATTCAATATTCGTTCAAATATTAATATTTATAATTACTACTAATTGCAATATCTAAACAATACTTACATAGTATAGGTATATTGTTAACGCTTAAAGCTTAATAAAGCTTAAATTTTACTTTTTTACAATTTAAACATCTGTATAAAAATATTATTCAAAATGAATAAGTTACTAATGGGTACTTACAAGACTTAGAGACACATACACCGATCGTATAAAACATTTCAATTATTAAAAATTCACACAAAGCTGAAAAATGTTAGAAGATTTAAAGATTACAAATAAAATACTAAAATTCCTGATTGATCCAATGCGTGATAAAAAGTTATTCATGCGAAAGTATCGAATGGTCAGTATTCGATGTTTTTGGATTATTCTTGTAAACTGTAAGAATCAACAATTCTGAGATAGAATGATTCTAAAAGTTGAAGAAGATGCATAGACTTTTCTAGATATTTATCCCAGAGTGGTCATGAAGTAATCCAAGAGTTTTGAAATTAGTTATAGTAAAAAATCACCAGGCATTTTTTTCGCTATAACTTCTAAGAGTAACTGTTAAAATATTAATTCTTAAAAATGACATATGTTTTGATATTATTTTGATCTTTATAAAGCGATGATTTCCAACTGTTGTAGAGTACGAAAGGTCTACTATTGCGGAATATTGAGGAAAAAAATCACAGATCCAATAGTCAGGCTGTATTTAGCGATTTTCTTCTAACTTGACCGAACTTACAACGTTAGCCGATATATTTTTATTGTTAGTAAAGAATATCAAAAGCTGTATTTAAAGTTTATTAACAATAAATAAAATTAAAAAAAACTGAATAAATAAATCTAATTAAAAATTAAGACAAATGTCTGGGTAAGTCATTAACCACGCGTATAAGGTAATTTTTCTATAAATAAAATGTGTCAATTACTAAAATGTTTCATACATCTTAACCTTTTATTTAATGACGCTAGGTAAAAATTCTAAAAGTTATATTGAAAGAGTGAAAATGAAATGTATTTTTTTTTATTGAGTTAGGATGCTTTCTCAGAGGCAAAAAATACCATTACTAACATCTGTAGTCAATTTCATACAAAATGAGTGCATATTGCAACTTAAATTTAAGATAGTAAATTTTATAAGTTTTACTTTGCGCAAGTAGGGTGCCACCGGTGTATGAAGTGTATTTGGCCTATATTATCAGCATCATGCTGTATCCCGCTTAGAATAGGGTATGCAAAGGAACCTAGTGTCAGGACACGTTATTTTTATCCTATAGTCCTTTATATGAGGACAGTATTAATTTATGTGAATGTACACTCAATATCGTGACGATGTGAATCTTATAATATAGAAACAGTTGGAATTCCAAAAAGCTATTGTCAAATTAAATAACTAGTAAGTTTTGAACAGAAATTACGAAGCTTAATACAAATGATTATACTATGAAAATAACTTTACCGTCACTCAGATATTCGCAAATTCGTCGTCGTGGTCGTAATTGAATTTTAATTAATGTTTAATCGATTTTTAGGGTTTCGTACCTCAAAAAATAAAACTAAACCCTTATAGGATCACTTTGGTGTCCATCTGTTTATCTGACTGTTCGTCTGTCAAGATCATTTCTCAACATTGCGTGGTCCAACTCGGTGACGTTTTAGAGTACAGAAAATATTAACGCAATCAAAAGATTTATTTATTTATTTATACGTTTATGCTCATTTTTTTACATTTGGTATGAAAATCGCTGCGTAATCAAAAACTTCCAGTTAACATAGACTTATGAAATTTGGCAATAAGTTAGGACTTATAGTAAATATTATAAAAATAGAAATTTATAGGTATATCATAGACAAAAACTATTAGCAAACTTATATTAGTTGTTTATTATCGGCTGAACTACAATAATGAAATTGGTACGGACCCCTCCGTGTGCAAATACTACTCACACTTAACCGGTATTTCTTTATTCAGAAGCAGTGTCTGTCTCATATATGTAAATTATATATATCATCTTATATTTATACGGTGGTAGAAGTGTTTCAATAATCCTTTAAGTTTAACAGTATCCACTTCAGTAAATTAACTTGGAAACAAACTTTTATTTACTGAAATTTCCGAATCCACACTTCTATTATTTCATACCATTAATATAAAACGTCAGTATAAATATTTTCATTATATACTTACGTAATTGCAATAGTAGGTATATTCTATACATCAAACTCAGTCTTAATATAAACAATACTCTAAGAAATTTTCTAGTTACTATGTCCGTAATAGCTAGGAACACTATTGCACATAGAAACAAAATAAGAAGAAATCTTAATGAACTGTAACTCTTTCATTCACGAAATAACGACACAGTGCTGTTAATTGACATTAGTTACTATAAAAAATACAATCCGTATTTGTAAGTACCAATTACTGTAAATCATGGAATTTGTGATTCTTTGATATTTGAGATAAAATTGATTTGAGGATGGGATTAAGCTAGAGAAAGTCTTATTTGATTTTTATTTATAATTTATTGGTTATTAATTATTGTATAACAAAACAATATATGAAATGACTTACTTGACATAATATCCTGTGTCCTCTAGATGCGGCAGAGGGCTTCCACAGTACTCCACCATCGCGCTCTAGGACCACGTCGGCCCAATTCAGTATGAAATACTTATACTATATAATAATACATTTTAAAATTGACATAAGCACATCTATGGCAAGGCGGCGCGAACATTATATTCAAATGTTTACCCATAACACTTAATATGTTTATTCGATTCAATGAAACCAATTGACCTACATTTATTCCCTTATTTTGTGTTTGTCATAAAAAAATTGATCCTCACAAATTTTCTGGCATAAGAAAGGCATGAATAATAATTAGACAATTCAAAAAGGAGTTAAGTGGATACTAATATTTTTGAGTCATCATTTTCTTCTTACTGCATTTAAATCTTTACAACTTTAACCGCAGGCACAGTAGGTTACATCGAATATGATGTAATAACGTGATGTAATTTTTTCAATTCGAACCATAAGTTCCTAAATTTCGTTATATTTAGGAACTTATGGATCTATTATGGTTATGAATTCGATCTCCCCTCGGTGTAATAAATTATTAATTTTTTTCGCTCTGAAAACTCAAAGCGAGGCGTTGAATTCCGCAAAGCAACATGTCTGAAAGCAATGTTTTGAATTTAGTCAGAAAGTGTTCAACGGAGTGTACACTTGGTTTTCTCTGTCTACCTTGCTATATGCGGAAAAAAGTGTGATACTAAAAAGAAATATATAAAATTTAACTAAGAAATAGAGCATCTGTTTAAAGAATTAGAAAACATTCAAAAGCCAAAGTCTATATTAATGTCGTGACGGACGTGATTTAGGACAGGACTCGTTAATTTCCCTACTTAGAAGAATTATAAGAAGTAATAATAAGGTGTTGTTGTTGTTGTCTTTATATATGGCGTTAAATAATAAGGTGTAGCTACCAAAACTATTTTTTTTTCTTGCAATTCTCCCCTACTTTAGCCTGTATAATATAATATTATTGTCAAAGTCAAACAAAATCATATTTAAAGTCACCTTTTACATTAAAAATGAAATATATATACAAATAAACGAGAAGAGTATGAAAACACATCGTCATTTGAATATTTGTGATAAAAAGATTTCACTTCAGTTAGTAAAAATATTCAGCAATATTTTTATTCTTCTTAAGATCTATAAGTATTGCATATTTTAAATATATAAGATGAAATATAACTTCGTTCTAAATATATGCAGATTAAACCTTACAATTCATCAAATCAGAAATAGGTAGAGACATCATTTATGAGCTGTAAATAAAAAAATTACATAACATTAACTAAGGTAGTATGAACAATATACTTCTAAATTTAACCATAAACATTACTTTTCAAGTATGCGAGTGCGTAGTAACCAAAACAAGGATTAAAATATTATTATATTTTACAATTTTTCTTGAGTCAATCATTTTCCTTTCAAGAACAATAGTATGAAAAAACAACGCACAGTATTGACATAACAGTAAAAATAAACCATCACAAATGTCTATTACTAAGCTTTATGTAAAATCGATCTAAAAATACGCATAAAATAATCTCACGATTTCGCCAAATTGCTACAAAGTAGGTAATTGTTTCGGGATCGCGATTGTACATAATGAAAAATTGTAACACTAAATCTATATGAATAATGCAAATTGTATGCTCTTTTTTATAAAATTTTATAAATAGCTGTAGGTAATAGTCAATAGTTTTTTTTTATTATTTGATAATAAAAGAAGAATACCTTATATACCTTACCTTTATACGCCTAAGTATAACGCGACTACGCGCAAATATATTTTAGCAGACATTTTGTATGTATATTCGTATATTACTGGATGAACAAAAAAATCGTTTCTAACCAATGGTTTTATTTTACTCTATAATCAAATTACATTGGAACTAACGAAGCAGTTGATGGTCTACAATTTCATGGTCATAAATTAATTTTCACGTACATCTTTTTATGTTTGTAGCTAATAAAACTAATTAATAGGTAATTTATGCAATATGTGACTAGTATTTCTTTCAAGGCTAGCAGTTTGGGCAGAGATGCGTAGATTTACGAGCGTATCCAACCATCCGCGAACAAATATTAACCAATAAACTGTTGCATGTTTCCGGCAAGTGTGTGAATAATTTTTATTATATTATAGTTACATAATACGTTTTATTTTCATTGACATATGATTGTATTTTTTGTTTTTTTTTGCAAGGATACGAGATCTTGTCTATAACTGTATTTATGTGGAGTTCACGACCCTTCAATAAAATAAATATAGCCTACAAATTTCGATTACTACTTTTAGTATCTAATATACATGGTAATCATTTGTAATGTCTATACAGTTATCTCTTACTTTTTGTCAAGTTAATAATTAAAATTAAATAATTTATATGAAATGTTCAAAAAAGACGTAATTCAAGTTTATCAGTGTAATAATAAACCAGCCGTGTCTGTTGTATTTGAACTTGAATATATTACGTAACAGTGTTTGGATTTATTCTAAAATAGAACAGAAAAGTATTAATAGTTTATACGCTGTGGTTCATGGACTATAGGGAAATAAATTACTATGCACCTATAAACAGCCAGTAATTATTGTAAAAATAAAAGTATCTTATTTTTACAAAGTATTTAAGAAATAACTAAGAAACCTTTACTTTTTAAACCAAATATAAACAATAAAACGATATAATATATATATATATATATATATATATATATATATATATATATATATATATATATATATATATATATATATACATATATATATATATATATATTATATATATATATATATATATATATATATATATATATATATATATATATAGTATATAATATATATATATATATATACATATTTTTTTTTTTTTTATTCAATCGACGAAAGCATTTATGAATGGTAATTATTTTTTAATTATCTGGTGCAATATACGCATTGGGGCAATATAAACAAAAAATAGATATGTAAATGTTCAGCTTTTTACGATAAATATTGTTTTAATTTGTCAATTACTTATTTTATGCAGCAATATATTGTTTGTAAATAAAAACAATTTCCCCAAAAATTATGGCGTTATGGGACATTTACATACCTAGTAGTACTATGTTATAAGCTTAATTCATATTATCTGCTTAAAATAAAAGGCATTGTTCAAATATTTTTAGGTCTCAGTTATTGATGTAGAGATAAATGGAAAAAGAGACGTCTAAGATTACCGCCACGTTAACTCTAACAGGACGCTTATGGTACGTATGACATGTTTGTGGTTTAACCATTTCATTCTTGACCCATATCACTATCAAAGGCTTAGGTAATTTGTCAGTTTACGTTTTCATATTTTCAAAACTATGGTGACATTGTCCCATATATGCATGATGTCTATAAATGGTGTGATGTGACAAGGTGCCAACAAGTTATTGTTACCCACTAATTGCATTGTTCTTGCTCTATTGTTCGACATGTGTTCCTATGAGACACATTTTGTTCTTAATTTTGTAATATCTGAAATATTAAGTTGTGTTTCCTTTATAATACATAAAGCCGAATCTGTATTAGTATAGGTTTATTATATACATTTAACATAAGAATAATTTATAAATAAATCCGTCTTATTCAAAAAATCAAACTTTTACACATTTTGAATGGAAAGTTGTAAATTTCCTTTCCTGATATAATCTTTTATACGTTTATAAATATGAACAGCAGTTTTATAGAATTTCAATCCCACTATATTTTTTAGAATGTAGATGTTATCATAAAAGTGGTTAATAAATTCAATTTGTCGCTATATGATAAATGTTTCTCGGCTGCCAAGTAATTTCACAACGAAAGTAGGCGTTGTGGATAGACATGATAAACACTTCACAAAGACATTAGAAACATGAATTATACTGGTTCTTGCAAACTTTACTCAACTTTTGATTATCTTTTATAAAATGCTTAATTTAATTATATTTCGAGAATGTTTAATATATTTGTATAATTTTGGCTTTTACTATAAAGAATATTTTATGAACATAGAATAATTAGGTATCTTTTATAACTTTAGATCTTAAGTCTGACTGTAGGCGTGATGGTTCTGGGTTCGATTACCATTCGCGGGAACGATAATATTTGAATTATTGAAATTTTTTCCCGCTTTTAAACAAAACGCAGTATCTTATCACAGCTACGCGGAAAAAAGGCACGAAGCTGCTTAAAATATACTAGTTCAAATTTAACATTAATATTTATTATAGGACAAACATATAAACATAACAATAAATTGCCTAAAATGTAAATTTTCGTTTAGAAATAATTTGTGTAATAACGTACGTATTTACGTATTATTTGGTATATAATAAAGAGATAGTATGGCTTATAAGAACAGTTGGGCTCCACCACTCAACACGATATGTCACGAATTCGGGCAGAAAATGAAGAACGGTATATTTTGACACTAGGTTCTCTGCGTTCTTAAAATATATGGTTCAAATTGCCGCTTTTTATTTACTCTTTTATTTATTTTGTTTAGGTTACGATACAAGCAGCAATGTTCACGTTTGTACCTAAAAATTAAATGAATGGTTCTTTAAATTACACTATACAAGTACTGTGTTCGCTTACTGGCTTTGAAATTCAAGATTTTAATTCTTAATGTCCAATATATAACTTTTTAATTAAATTAATATTTAAACAGATGTTAATACCTCGAAACTGCTCAACAGCTGGAATAATTGGATATGATGTGGTCTCATACTTTTGTAATATTATCTGTGATCATAGGCATGAAGCTATCTCGAGGACATCATGTAAGTTTAACCTTGCTTGTCTACTCTACTTTATTTCCTATTGTTGCTTGTCAATATGAATTTTATACAAATGTTATAGATTTATACCTATCTGTTGTAGATTTTGAAAATTGAATTGCATTTTGCCAAAAAAGAATTCCATTGATTAAATCGATACTAGTGTTACTAAATGCGATCCAATGCAGCTATTGTATGATATATGCAGGATTGAAAAGCGTTGACCCAGTTATCCAAACAGCTAAATTGTTAAACGTGTCCTATTATGTATATACAATCTCCGTTTATCTATTCAAAAACATACTATTGTAATTACAGATAGAGATTGATTCTGACATCGAAGAAAATATAAAATTAGATAGTTTAAGTAGTGAACCATATTATAGAAGTCAAAATGGTAAGTTAAATTTTATTTCATGCAGTTTCTGTTACACAAGACCCTGTTCGTTTTACCGCAGTACAAGAAATTTCATCTTTGCAATTTCCTCGTATAATGAATGCAGTTCAGTAACGTGTTTAATATTCTTAAAGTGTTTTTTTTATTTAAGGTACAAAGGTACCTTCTTATTCTGAATGGTCGCTTTGGAGTGTATGCCTCGAAGGACACAAAGTTCGGCGTCGGCATTGCTTGCATCGTCAAGTTTGCGGCGACGCGCTACGAGTTGAAATTGCTAGGTATTTTTACATGACGTTCACGTTACTTCAACGTTACTATTAATAGTTTTGCTTTAAGTGAATTAATATCTTATTTTAAAAGTGTTATTACATACTAAGGAAAGGAAAAACCCTTTTTTGGAAAACGTTATTTTTAAACATCTCTTTTTTGTCTGAAATATGGTCATATGAAATTAATTTAATTTCACGTAATTACATATAAAGTGAATTTGCCATTACATGTCTAATTACTTAACTACCTAATGACTTAATCATATTTGGAACATATCATGTTTATAAATATGGGGATCGTGATTTGATTGATGACGTGATTTGATTGTGTTTACAGTTGCCGCAAGTTTCGTGAAGCGTACCAACAAAATAGTATTGGAGACCACGATTTTGAACAACTTAAAAATGTTTATAAATACATCATATTATCGAACGTATGTAATTTGCTTGGTTTTCAATTTCTATATTAACATATCACTCACGCATCTTTCAACTTTGGTAAGGGCGTAAAACAAAAAATCTTTTTTGATTTTTTTTATATACATATGTACATTGTGTGTTGGTTGATTTAACTGCATATGATTTTATCTATTGAAAACGGTTAGACTTCTTTTTATGTGATAGTCGTATATAGGTACTTACGAATGGAGCTATAAACATTGTAATCTTTAAAAAGTGTTTAAGCATATCTACGTTTTGTTGCAATTTTTACATTATATAATTTATTTGTTATTGGATTTTGACATTTTATTTAAATAGTTATATTACACACTGATGCCTTTGTAGCGCAATGATGTCCTCGTTTGAATGTCATTTCAATGGTTTTGGATACGACCCCCACTCGAGGGAATGTTTTTTTTTTACATTTTAACGCATTGGTAAAAATAGTAATTAATCAATATGTATGAATATGTATAAATCAATATAATTCTTCTTTTCGGAACTTTTACGACACTCGATTATATAATAAAAATAATTCGTTTCATAAAACACTATTAGTTTTAATCTATAGAGTAGGGTTAGAACTATAATTAAAAAGGAAAGTTCAAGTTTAATCGGCAAGACTTAAGATAATATGTATAAGGAGCACGAATAACACGTTGGAAATGCAAAACGAGTGGCTGATATTATATGAGAATTCTGTATCAATTTAGTTTTATAGTGGCGCACCATAATTTACGATTGGTCTACAGAACTGTTAATATTAAATCTTAATGCGTTCTAAATGATCATCCAGATCAAAGTAAAAATGTAAAATCTTGCGACGTTTGTAAGGAAGTTGTTTTATTTCAATCGGTTCATAAATAAAAATTTTATATCAATTTTAAGTGTTTTGTATGACGAAACAGCTGCAATACTAATTTTCACGGACCTCAAGACTACCTCGAATGAATGTGTTGCGTATGCGGTCAGCCCGAGTAACGCTACACATCCACCTCATCATCTTCTCCGTTACGTGAAGCTGCCGTATAAAAGAACTGGTCAGATCATGCTCTTGTATATCAGCCCCTTGAGTTTGGGCGATATTCTGCGATCGCAGACCACACCAGTGACCTCCCGCCATTTGGCCCAAGCAGCGCTAACCCGGACGTGGACATCATAGTCGATGCCTCCGGACTCGTGCATAATGGATCCAAGGTACCTGAACTTCTCCGACTTAACGGCTGGCTCAGGCCCGAAGTGGATGATGCTCGAGTCTGGGTTCCCGCAAGCCATGTACTCGGTCTTTGACACATTCAGTTTAAGACCACCGTTCACAAGTGCACCCTTCCAGGCATTCACTTTACGCTCCAGCATCAGTCGGTTCTCGTCAATGAGTACTATGTCATCGGCATACATCATCAGCATTGGAGGCTGCTCCTGGATGTGAGCCGTGACAGTATCTAGCACTACATTAAACAAAAGTGGACTAAGAGCTGAGCCTTGGTGAACCCCTGCTGTAATTGGGAAGGGTTAGGTATCGCCAACAGCGGTCCTAACTGTAGAAACAGAGTCGTTGTACATGTCTCTGATAATAGCAACATAGGATTCAGGGATCCCTTTGGATCGCAGTGCCCACCAGATACACTGACGTGGCACACAGTCAAAGGCCTTCTGCAGGTCTAAGAATGCCACATGCAGAGCTCTCCTCTTTTCCCTGTGTGCCTCCATCAAAATTCTGAGGGCAAAAATGGCGTCCGTAGTGCCTGATCCTGGCTGAAATCCATATTGACACTCAGAGACAGTACACTCTCGGCGGAGCCTGACGGTGATCACGCGCTCGAAGAGCTTAATGATGTGACTCATAATCTTAATGTGCCTATAACTACCGCAATCTTGAACACTGCCCCTTCCTTTGTAAATAGGGGTAATAAAACTGTGCCGCCATTGATGTGGCATCGTCCCAGTGCTCAAAATGCGGTTAAAAAGATCAGTAAGCATGTGCACACCACGAGAGCCCAACGATTTACACGCTTCGATCGGAATATCGTCAGGTCCCACCGCCTTGCCGTTCTTCATGCGTCGAAGACAATTCCGAGTTTCATCAAGGGTTATTGGAGCAATAAGTCCCAGGTTAGGAGGTGGTTCAGACGGAATACTACCCGGGTGCTGAGTATTCAGCAGCTCCAAGAAGTAACTTCTCCACCTCTCCTTCACAGAAGCATGACTACAAAGCAGCTTGCCCTGGGAATCTCTGACGCAAAGACATTTTGTGATATCTTGCGTCGCTTTATCCCGAGCACGTGCCAATTTGTAGATGAGCTTCTGCCCCTCCACAGTTTCAAGTTTATCATATAGAGGTAATAAACTTACACTGCGGGCTCTGGCTACAGCTCTTTTGCTGGCACGTTTCGCTGCTATGTACTCCAGTCTGTCTTCAGGAGAGTTGGAACGCTGCCACTCCTTAAATGCAGTCTTCTTATCATGAATCACCTCTTGTACCTTCAGAAACTTCAAATTTACTATTTAATTTATTTCTCACGTGGACAAAGTTGCGGGCGCAGCTAGTGCCAAATAAAATTGTGACGCAATTTGTACGTATTGATTTTTTTGTAAAACTACTTTACTTCTGAAATATGAATGTACAGGTAAGAGCTTTTAAATATAATGAGTGTTTCTTTGATGTTGTTCTTAGATACAATGTAATATTATTCTTCATGCTCTTTATAATTAAGTGTATACCGACGAAAAATACCGAATATTTACTATGGTGTAACCTTCACAGTTATATAAAAATATCTTTTTATCTTTCTATTAGAGATTTTCTTTATTATTAATTAAAACTATTTGAATTATACATGGAAGGAACTTTTCTAATACATAAAACACTAAATTTGTAAGATAGAGGTAAATATTTATAGCGTAAAATGTATAAATTCAAGGTAATTCGTAACAATGATTTATTCCAAATTAAAATATGAGTCAAGTGCGAGTAATATTCGCTCACTGAGGGTTCTGTATCATTTTTGTGAACTTAAATTTGTGGGCGTAATATACAAATGTTGTATGAAATGAACTACTGATTATAAGCTACGACTTATAATTTTCGGATAAATTTTCTTTGTTTGTAGTGTAAATTTTCTCTTTTTGCTAAATTTCATAATTCTATGTTAACAGGATTTCATAGAATATGCAAAAACAAAGCATAAGCGTGTGAATTACTTGATACCGCTTAGTTTTAAATTTTTAATTTGTACAGTTTTTTAGAATTTATTTTTAAAAAATCTTTGCTCTGACCTTGAAATTAATTTCACTTGAGACAATGTTGAACAATTAAGTGATCCTATAATGGTTTCATTGTTCTTTTGAGGTACGGAACCCTAAAATTATTTAATACTAAATTATTAAACGAAAATTTTAGCCTGAATTGCGGCAACTTGATGCAAATGATGTTCAGAAGAAATTTAGAGGATTTTCTTCTTGGAGTAGTTGGACCTCTTGTTCACGCAAATGCACAACTGTGAGAAAAAGGTAAAAAATTAAACTTAACAATATAACAAATCGTAAATTATATCAAATTAATCAAAATATATATTACATGAAGTAGCGGTAAGCTGGTCCATGAGCAACAATAATTACAATTAACTAAACAAACAATTGCACGTTTATTTATATGCATCCATCTATATGTTTAAAATTGTTATGCTAAAAAACGTATGACTATACAGACATACGTTAATTAATATTTTTATATTCGTTATCTTAATAAAAAAGCTCTATACTAAAAAATATATACATTTGTCGCTTTATTAATATAAGCATTTCAGTCATTTTAATTTCAATACAAAATTGTTCTTTTAAAACACTTTTTTTTATTTAAGGCATTGTCTGAAAACGTCATTATGCGGCCGGAAAGTAGTTAGGCAGTCCGCTTATTGTTACCTGGAGGGCAGTTATTGCCAACTTTGGATTCGAAGCAGGATGCAGCGGCGAAAGGATCCAGGTGAAATTGCACATAGGTATCTAGCTAACAACTTTTACATATTAACATGTGATGAGAATTACCTTGTTATAAACTTGATACTATACCGCGCTTATAATTTAATTAAACAGAATATAACCTCTAAGTATATGGGCGAAGCGCCTAATTACTCTTTGGGAGTTTATATTAATATTATGTTCTTAAACAATTCTCTATTCTATATATTATAAACCACAACCTCATACATTTTATGTATTTTTCATATATATTCGTATTTTAACTTATATAGGAGTACAGAGATTATTTTTTAATGGAATACATATTTTAAAGATAATCAACTTGTACCCAAATCTCTTATTTGAGAGATTTTGCTTGATCGATGACAACACAACAGCTATTAAAACTATAAAAATATATTAACATTAAAAGGCAGTCATGGCACAGCTTCTGACTGTAAACAAGAGGGGCGTGGGTTCGATTCAAATTTGCAAGAGTCAATTATTCAATGTCCTCGCTCCGATAAGAAGAGCCAACACACTATGTCTCGAAAATTGTGGAGCGGAGAGTGTCTTAATACTAGATTCCCGCTGTTTACCCTTCTAAATGCAGGAAAACGCATGAAGCTAAAAAAAATCTTTTAAAGGGATTTCAACCCGCTATAGCATAACCTAACATGACACACTTGCACTACGACATAATCACTTTTGTGATCGTAACGTATGGGTAATATTTTTCATTTTATCACCAATTTCCTGATTTTCAAAGAGCAAATATCATTTCACTCACAGAATGGCTTTTGGCAGCCGAAAGTATTATATTATTTGCTTAACGGGCGTCGGTGCTTAAATTGAATTGTTCATTGATTACACAATCGAGTACTTAAAAATGCTTTTTACTGACTTACATAATTTACAGGCTGGTATATTTATTATTTGAATAATTTTATATAAAATCTTATGTATTAACTAAATCTTTAGTTGCTAGTATTCGTTTCTACTTATATAATAACGAATACTTATAAAGACATATTTAACACTGGTGAACAGCTCATGGCTTGGCCTTCTTGATTCTAGTATAATATGCATTCCAATCAAAATTATCATTTTATTTGCAATATTTTATCGTTTTATCGCAATAGTTTATTTTACCACTGGCGGCAAAGGGGAGATTTCCAGCGTAAATCTCGACGAAAATCCCGGGAATTACGGAATAAAAAGTAGCTTATATGTTGCTCCGCAATTTCCTATATGTTTTAGTAACGTGTAAATAACTATATCCAATTGAGAAAACACAGTTATTCTGAAATCACAAACAGACACTTCAATTTTATTTTTATGTATAGATAACAAGAACAAAATAAATTCACTGCAAAATTTCACTGATATGAATATAAAATGGGTTTATTATAAAAATAAAAACCTATGGATTTTTCATGACCTTTCTTAGATGTTATATATATATATATATATATATATATATATATATATTATATATATATATATATATATATATATATATATATATATATATATATATATATATATATATATATCTAGGTAAATTACGAAACCGATTCAAATAAAAATTAAATTGACAATTTTTATGCCTTAGTCCATTTATCTTTTGTTGTTTAAATATTATACTTCAAAGATAAATAACCCTTACTCTGTTATTTTGCCTATATTTATATAGGTATCAGGTACTCGTATCAAAATTAATTACTTCTATTTCTTAACTTCTAGAGTATAGGATAGCTGAAACAATGCCAGAGCCGGTGCCCGTTATTCACCCGGAAGATTCTCGGTCACTCTCCAGTATGGGCGTTTGCGGTAGATTGGGTCGGTACCGTTCTGTAAATGCTAGACTTCGAGCTAAAATGAGGGACATGGTACGCATCATTGGCGGCAGGCCAGCTCCACCAGGAAAATGGATATGGCAAGTGGCTGTTCTTAATCGATATAAGGTAGGTTTTTCCAATCCAAATATATAAAACGAAATAGCAACTTTTGTTCAATAAGTTTAAGCACGTAGCATTGAAAGATGAAAGTTCAGGACTTTAGGTATGGTGTTTCGAGTGTATCAGTTGAACACAAATCACTTCACCAATCTCACGTTGAATAGAGAATACACAGGAGGTACAACCTCGTTTTATCCCTTTCCTGTTGGAAGTTAAGGCAATCTTAGTGGTCCCCTCCTCGTATACTCCTCAAAGATTCTACATGCCAAATTTTAGGATTCTAAAATTTGGCAAAAAAAAAATATATATATATATATATATATATATATATATATATATATATATATATATATATATATATATATATATATATATATATATATATATATATATATATATATATATATATATATATATATATATATATATATATATATATATAATATTCTTTATTGTACTAAAAAAAAACATAAGCGTAACAACATAAAAAAGAAAAAGTAGTACATAAAGGTGGACTTATCCCTATAAGAGATCTCTTCCAGCCAACCTATGGTAGTGGATGAGTTTTTAAGCAGCGGGTAAGAATATAGTACAAATTATTCTATTCTATAATTAGAAATACATATATAATTAATTATATGTCACACATAAATAAAACTTGATATATACAAATATGGAACTATAATATATACTAAATACTTACTTATTACAAATACATAAATATTCACAAACATATAAATACACACACATAACACACACAACATATAAATACATACATACATACATACATATACATATATAAATATACATACATAGACATACACATACAAATACATATATACATATATATATATATATATATATATATATATATATATATATATATATATAATATATATATATATATATATATATATATATATATATATATATATATATATATATATATATATATATATATATATATATATATATATAATATATATATATATATATATATATATATATATATATATATATATATATATATATATATATATATATATATATATATATATATATATATATAATATATATATATATATATATATATATATATTATATATATATATATATATAAATAAAAAAACATAATACATACATTCATAACTGAGCTGAAAATAAGGTTATCACATTGATGACTGTCTGAAAATCAACTTTAAATTTACTCGTTTAAACCAGCGAGTAAGTGCTTTTTTAATTGACATTTAAAGGAAATGATGGTTTGACTATTTTGGATGGATTTAGGAAGTTGGTTCCACAGGGTTGCAGCATACACTGAGAAGGATTTCTGGAGGTATTTAGTATTACTCTTAGGTATGTCTAGTGTCGGTATGACACACGACCGCCTAGAGCGTGTGGGAGTGGGAAGTATGTTAAAACGAGAGCGGAGATAAAGAGGAAAATTTTCATAATTAAGAATTTTAAAAAGGAGTGTAAGTATGTGCATATCTCGGCGAAGGCGGATAGGAAGCCAATTAAGCTGAGCGCGAAATTGAGAAACGTGGTCAAACTTACTCAAACCAAAGATAAATCGTATGGCGAGATTTTGAAGACGCTCTAGCTTGTTTAATAGCTCCTCGGTCACATCCAAATAGCAAACGTCGGCGTAGTCAAGAATTGGCAGGAGAAGAGATTGCGCAAGCATAATTTTGGTTTTGTGAGGGAGGAAATATTGGAGACGCTTGAGAGAATGGAAAGAGAAATGCATGCGTTTGCTAATATCATTAATGTGTGAAGTCCAAGACATATTACTGTCAAAAATAAGGCCTAAATTTTTTATGTTTTTACAGTATTTAATTTCAACTCCCGAATACAAAATTTTCGGCGTTGAGTTCCAACTGATTCTACCTCTAATCTTATTACTACCAATAATAAGAGTTTGCGATTTTTTAGGGTTAACTAGTAAGCCAAATGATTCAGCCCAAAACTGAATAGCAATAAGATCCTTGTTTAGAGTTTCGATGGCCTTAGGTAATTCATTCAAATTACAATGTTTATATAACTGCAGGTCATCTGCATACAAATGATAGGGAGAAGAAATGACTTTTGATATGTTATTAATAAAAATAGAAAAAAGAAGTGGAGAGAGAACGCCGCCTTGAGGTACGCCAGCAGTGAGTTCCAACCATGATGATGTGACACCGTTAGCTTTTACACACTGCCGACGACCGAAGAGATATGAACAGAACCAGTTGATAACTGGAGAAGAGATGTTAGCTGCGCGAAGAGTGCCCAGAAGTATATCAAAATCAACAGAATTAAAAGCGCTGCTGAAATCAAGTAGTACCATCACGGTGAGCTTGGTGTTATCCATAGCACAACGTATGTCCTCAGTGATATTCAGCAACGCAGTAACTGTACTGTGGTAGGGACGGAAGCCAGATTGATAAGGACATAAGAGATTGTTAGAGGAGAGAAAACCATGAAGTTGATCGTATACGAAGGATTCAAGGACTTTGGATAGGAGCGGAAGAACAGATATAGGACGATATTCAGCCACGGTAGTGGGGTTGGAAGTTTTAGGTAAGGGAACGACATACGCATTCTTCCACTGAGCCGGAAAAACATTACTTGTCAGTGAAAAATTTATTATGTGGGTGACCACTGGTGTAATGCTTTCCAACACGGGTAGAATCATGTCGAGACTGAGATAGTCACTTCCAATGGCTTTAGAGGAAATAGATTTGATACACTTCCTGACATCATCTTCAGAAACAGTTTTGAAAGAAAAGGGAGTTGAGTCTGGTAGGACAGTTTGTGACAAAATCTTAAGAGTTTCAGATTTAATTTGGGGGCTTATATTTAAAGGTGGAGTTGTAAAAAAATAATTTAATTTATGGAGATTTATATTTACGGAATGAGTATTATTGAAATTACCTACCCCTAATGACTCTAAGAATCTCCAAACTTGTGCTTGACTGAGATTCTGGATAGTGCTATGAATGTAACGACGTTTTGCATCCCTACACATTCTATTGCAAATGTTACGCAGTTTTTTGTAGGCAGCGAAGTTATCTTGGCAAGGATCCTTTTTGTTTTTAGCCATGGCTCTGTCACGCTTACACATAGTTCGTCTAATAACAGGTGTTAACCAGGGAGCGGGTGCATGCTTCATGCGAACTGGTCTTACAGGAGCGTGTTTGTCATAAATGCAAATCAGTTTAGAAGTTAAAGAGTCCACCATACTGTCAATATTATTAGATGACAATGTGGATGACCAGTCGATGTTACTCACATCCTCCCTCAAGCGTTCCAAGTCCATATGCTTAAAGTTGCGCTGAAGAAATGTTTTGTCTCTAACCTTAGGAGGGCAAAGTTTATATGAAAGATATATTAAATCGTGAAAAGAAAATGGCGCAGTCATTTGTCCATGAGAAAGTACAAGATTAGGATTAGAGACAGCCATGAGATCAATGAGAGAAGGCCTGCAGTTAGGAAAATGATGGGTGGGATAAGTCATTGGAAGCAAATGCAAGTTGTAAGACTCATACAATGCTTTTAACAAATCCGATCTAGCAACATCCTTTAACAGACATGTATTTAAATCGCCCATACAGATGACATGCTCATAATGTGGTGATAGATATTCCAGGACACTTTCCAAAGTAGAAAAATAATTAATTTTGTCATTCGGGGAATACAAAACCCCCAAAAGGATTTTTTTACGATGTAACGTTAATTCTAGAAAAAGATATTCAAGCGTTCCTAAAGAATCATTAAGAGAACATTTAATGATGCCGGCAGGTATATTGTTGCGAAGGTATATACAAACACCTCCACCACCTTGCAGAGTGCGATCGTTGCGAAATAGCTGGTATCCTGGAATAGAGTAGCTAACAGATGAAAGAGAAGGCTTAAACCAAGTCTCGGATATGAGTATACAATCAACTACGCCGGAGCCAAAAGATGCGAGAAGATCAGTAAAATGAGCTGGTACACTCTGAGCGTTGATATGCACTAAGGAAAGAGATTTAGACGGATTGATAAATATTTTTGACAGTTTATCTTCAAGAGGCTCTGAATCTGAAAGTGATGAATCATTACTAGTAGCACAGTTATAATCACTGGAAGAGCAGGAAAAGTATTCATCATTTAAATACATAATATATAGAGCAATGCATAAATAATACACAAATAAATAATGAATAAACTACTAAAATAAAAAAAAAATATAATAAAAAAAAATAATAACAAACTATATAATGAATGTAAAATTTAAATAAACTTTATAATATATAAAAAGTATTAATATTAAAAACAATAATTAAATAAGATTCCCGTGCATGTTGATTACAAGATAAATTAAACTAATAAAATTAATTTACAATTTTGAACATATACTGTTAAAAAATACAAACGCAAAACGGAACGTAAAACAAACAAACACAAAAGCTAACAGTATTATAAACTGTACGATAAATGACAAACGTAAACACATTATTGTCAACATACTATGTCATGATTAATATGTTAAAGAAAAAAAAAAATTATGTACAAATTTAAACATTGCAAAGGTAAAAACAAAAAAGAATTGTAAATGTACTATACAGAAGTTAAACAAAACATAAACAGTAAAATATGCAACTATCATCTTATAATATGCTAACCGACCAAGTTAAGATGGTATAAACAATATAAATTTAGTGGTCAACAGATTTCATAGCAGAACATTCCTGTATTAATTGTTTAAGTTCTGGCATGGACGAAATTTTAATTTTAGATTTGTTCTGAAGTAATATAATAATTACGCCATCAGCTGTCCAGCATTTTTTTATACCAAAATGTTTACGTGCCGCTATGAAAACCTCTTGACGCGATCTAGTCAAAAATTCAGAAATAGTTATTTTAGTGCCCCTTAACGTCGTTTTGGCCTTCCAAACATTAGAACGGAGTTGCACGGAAGAAAATCTAATGAGGATAGGTCTGGAAGAGTTCTTCTTAGCACCCAATCTATGACAAGATTCTATTGATGTGGGCAACTTATCTGACAACTTCATCTGGTTGGTTAATATGCCGGTTACCTTTTGAAGCACTATCTCGTCCTTGTCTTCTTCAACTCCATGAATTAGAAGAACCTTTCTTCTAGACAGTGTCTCCAGGCGGTCCATACCAAGCACAACAAGTTCAACCTGTGACTTTAGTAGACCAAGAGTTTTCCACACAAGAGACTTAAAAGTATAAAATTCTGCTGTTAGGGTTTTAACAGTTGGCGTAGATCCAGACTGTGAGAGGTTCTTCTCAAACTCGCCCATTCTTGAGGAAAACATAGATGACAGTTCTTCCATACCCTTTCGAAGTTGGTTCACTGGTGTTTCCATTTTTATATTGTTTATTATTTGTTGAAAGTGTGTTAGAAAGTTAGTTTATAATCAACTTAGCACAAGAATGTAAGATTTAGCACATATGTACACTTAATTACTTTTTATTTATAAAAATAATACAGAGCAAACAAAAACGTGTCTATTCACTCTGATATCTACCCGCAATATCTATATATATATATATATATATATATATATATATATATATATATATATATACATATACATATACATATACATATATATAAATTAAAATGAAGATTTGTGTTATGTTCATTTTAATTTGATTACAATAATTTATTTTAAGAAATAGTATTCATTGTAATATATTTATAATAATAATATATTATCTCGTGTTAAAAATAGTTTTTAGATTACTTAACAAAAAATGACTATTTAGGCAGTTTTTAAGCCTTTTGTACGGCTATACAAAAGGCTTAAGAACTGTTCTATCAGTATTCTTATGGCTAATTAAAAGTAAGCACACTAAGACTGCACAATAAATACACTAGTCGAGGTATGTCGATTAATACAGATACAATACAGGATATCCTTATATACATACAATGTTTTAAGCGTTTTTTTCTTAAAACAAAATTATACACGTTTTCATGTCCCGCTGTACTTTTTTAATACATACAAAACAAACGTATATTATTTTAAATTCCTATAGTAATTCTAATAAACATTTTAATTTTTCGATAGATGGATTATTCAATATAAAAATAATTCAAACCAGTATCTATTGAAATCAACGCGGTTTATAATATGAGTAATAGATATTATAAATACGCGCCTGCGATGCACTACACCACAATGATTCGACTCCCGTATTTATAAAATGTGATATCTTCTTAAATATCCATTTTGATGTTTAAAATCATTTCGTAAATATCCCTTTATTTTTGTGTAAATTGTAAAACAAAAATGGTTACTGTGGGTTATTCGTAGGACATAGACATATGCATTCGCGGAGTTTTATTTCAAAATATAAAAGAGCGACATTTCAAACAAGCTTTACAATTTATTGTATCAAAAAATATATCGTGGAAACAAAAATCAACAATTTTAACTACAAATTCAATTAGTGGATAGATGGATTCATTTATATAAAAAACGAGAAATAACATATGTATACATAACGTACGTAATAAAACAAGCTAGCTGATCAAACTAGATCGTTTTGTACACAGTTTTAGTAGAGCCACTTTAAAATTCGATAACGTTTTCGAAATTCACTAACAATATTTTTTTATCTCTCACACTTATATAAATTGCAGTCTAAATCATTAAACTATAAATCATTAAATAAGTGTTACTTTTTTTATAATGAATTATTTTAGTGAATTATTACTTTTTTTTCAAAATAAATAAAAAATACGAATATTTTCTCAAATGTTATCTTCGTGTATAATAGTTTGCAAAGAAAAAAAAAGACACAAAGATACCTTCATAATAATGTGGAAATGTGACGAAGATAAAAAAAACAATAAGTTACAGTAAAGAGAAATGAATGTAGATTAGAATATTTACCAATCATTGATTGACACTAGAATAAAAGTTTAAATATGATGAAGGTAAAAATGATAAATATATTTTTTTTGCTTAGGAAGCTTTCTGCGGCGGTACACTAATAGCTCTTAGATGGGTTGTAACTGCAGCACATTGTGTTAGAAAAAGGTTGTACGTACGTCTGGGAGAACACGACTTGCTAATACGAGGCTATGGTGAGATCGAGATGAGAGTGATGGAAGCTGTAATCCATCCTCAATATGACCCGGACACTGTAGTCAATGATGTCGCTCTGCTAAGGTAAGAAAAGCTTACGTTCTATCTCTCTCTAACCTTTCGGACCAAGCTCCAAGGTACGATTTTTGACCGCGATTAAAATATTTATTTAGAATGTAGCGCTTGGAACAACATAAAGAGGTTTAATAAATTAGGGTAAGATACATAATAATTATTTAGGATCAGATCTTTCACCTTTGGCTTATTCACAGTCACAGTTTATTTTTCACGAAATCAACCAACCTATGTGGTATACCAATTATTAATAAGGTGAGATAATGCTAAGTAGCACTCAAACCGCACAATGTGTATTATTTGTACAATACTAATGGCCCGTGACGTTGCGCAGTGCGTAGGTTACTGTAAAACAAAGGAACCAAATGGATATAATCAATTATTTACTAATTTACTTTAATGTTTAGCTTAAATTTTACATTTCATGTTTCGAAATAGGGAGTTTAAATAAATCAATGTATAATTACGTATGTTTTGTTTTTTTTTTTAAAAAAATCATCAAATCATCTTTTAATGATTGATGAAAGTTGAGGACAAGACATTGGACCATCGGTATAGCGTCTGACTAAACGCTATGGGTGTGGGTTCCCATTAGGAGCAATGAATTATTTTCATTTCCTCGCTTGCGTAAGAAAGACAAAGAACGGTGTTGAGTTCCATCACTTCATGCGCAAATCTTGAGATGTGGGCAGAAAGTGTGGAACGTAGTGTCTACTACTACTACTTTGTTACATGCGGGATACAGAGTAAAAAAATCTTTATATATTATTTTTCCTCATCAAAATCGTATTATATTTTTATAACCACTTCTTTATATAGGGAGAATTTTATGAAATGCTGACTCACGACGTTGATGGAGTCTTAACACTGAGCTTATCCTAAACGTGAAGCTTAAAAACCTAATCTATATGCTTTCAAGAGTAAAATTTTAACCCATTCTCATCATATTACCTATATTTATATTATATACTAGCGACCCGCTCGCGGTACGCCCGGTTCTGTTAGCTAGATTACGTTCGTTTTAAAAAAAATTAACTACATCACAATGCCATTTTTTCGATTATTTCCTCGTCTTTTTTGAATCACTCTTGTCTTGTATTAAAAATCGTGATCTATGTACCTATATGTTTCTTGCATGTATATATGGAAAAGCACGAATGGCTTCTGAGAGTGCTTGATATTTGCAAATGTCCACACTTGATCAAGGACTTCCTTAATATTGCTATGCTTGAATGGAAAATGGTTATGACAGACTGTTGAACCCTAAACCAATTCAAACGGATACAAACTCAAAGATAGCTCCTGAGTTAACCACTTATACATGGACGATTTAAACAAATATGCAAACTCACATAAAAATAAAAACATAACTTAAAGGTAATTTCTGGTGGAAAGAAGCCCTAACAGAACCGCAGGTAAAGGCAAATAATCAAACTAAAATAATGTGAGAGTTACCAATTCATAATGACGTCACAACAACACAATAGACCAAACTCAATTTACATTGACAAAAGAAACAATATTTTGCAAATATCGCGTTTTGAAGACAGAGATTTGGTGCCTCTTAAACACACACAGCACAGTCATCTTTATGATTATACGTAATATTTTAAGCATTGGAGACGTGAAACATGTCGGGGAAATTGTCAGTTGCAATGGAATTAGAATTTAATTTCCAATTGTAAGATGTGGATATTGTGTTCAATTTACATGGTACTGTGAGAAACTGGAAAACAGTGCATACAAATATTACGTATATGGAACACAAGAAACTTACGTAACGAAAGAGTAAATCCGAGAAAATCGCAGATTTGAAATTTGTTTTCGTATGAATTTCAAAACTTTCAGTTTTTAGAGTACTTAAGCGGCCGAAGCCGAAGCGAGTCCTTAGTATTATATAAAGTCGAGGAATTGGTTTGGTTGAACGCGTTAATGTCATGATCTACTGGTTTCAATTGAAAAATTCTTTTGTTATATCGGATAGTCTATTTATCAAAGAAGGCTTTAGTCTATTTTACATCACGTTAATCGTCACGAGCCCTACTTTCAGAGGCACCTCTTAGTTATTTCAATTTGACCACGAGATCGAATTCAAAACCAAGGTAAAAGCCAGTACCGATACTATATAATATAGTAATAGCATTATTTTTTCTAAATTTAACTACAACTTATTTAAAATATATATCATATTATTGTTTACTAGCGACTCACTCGCGGCTTCGCCTGCTTAAATTAGTTAGAACACGTTCGTTCTAAAATTTTATAACTACATCACTATGCAATTACTCGATTTTCTCGTCGTCTTTTTTGAATCACTCTTGTCTATTATTAAAAATCACGATCAATGTACTAATATGTTAATGCATGCATATATCAAAACGTAAACGTATATGTAATTGACATTTAGTCTATAAAAGATTGTTTTGTCGTAGCGTAAAAAATACAATATCCACTTCCGACACTTGATTATTAAACTATTTTTTTTAAAAGAAGTGAATTGAATATTTTTTTTTAAATAAACCGCGTTCTTCGCGTTCTTTATTCGAGTCCTGACAAATACATATAATTAACCTTCACTTGCTCTATTTTTCGTCGTCTATGTCTATTTTTTTCTACGGAAACCCTACGGAAACCTCATTGAATGCCAGGACGACAAAGGTTCTATATGTTGATTTAGGTCAAAATAATGTCAAGCTGAGAAAAGTTCATTCATTCTGAAATTTTGAATTTAGCGGTAGTGAATTTTTTTAATGAAACCTTATGCAATGTTCAAATTCATCAATTTTCATTTTTTTATAAATAAACAAACATACGGACATAAAATTAACTGCCTAGTTTTTTAGCTTATATTTCAATAAATATAAGGATAGCTTTTATGAATATTGAGTTTTCTATACTTTAATACTACGTCAAATTCATCTATAATCTGTAGATGTATTTAAGATATATAGACATTAATACAAATAAAAAGATCCCGCCAGCGTAATGCAGAAATTTCATTTCAATGGGTAACGACATTTGTTGACATATATTATAAAATATTACTAAAGATTTTTAAACAGATAATATTGGTTTTCGAAAATGATTTTAAGTTACTTATCAATAGATGGCATTCTATCAAATACTACTAAATTATCTTCTCATCGTTAAATGTCACTGTAATAGTTGCAAATGAAATGATTTGTAACTGTTACCGTGACATCTAGCTAGACTGTGAAAATAATTATCAATTTCTTTTATGTTTAAATTTGAAAAGCTTTTGCCATTTGCCACTCTTACTAAGTGAGAATGGAATAAAACTATCTTTACTTGTAAGTTATCAACGTAATTTGACCGTCTCTGTTTTTGTTTTTCGTTCGACGTTTGCATTGTACATCAAGATAAATAAAAAAAATAAAATTTACCCATATATATTATATATGGCTATGAACTAGTAGTATGCCACATCTAACTTACTTCTCTTTAGTAATTTAAACTTATTACTTTTTCATTTATTTTCCGGGAACAGCATGGAGTACCGGGATAAAAACTAAAATTTATGTGAGTCGAGACTATAAGCTATTACTATACAAAAATTAATTCATTTCTGTCTAGTAGTTTTTGCCTGATTGGAGGCTAAATAAACAGACAGACAGACGGACAAAAAATCTGCTGAGTGGATTTTTAGCTTCTATTATCGATATATTAACCGACCAAATCAATGTTTTTTTTAAATCATTAATGTACAGAATTGACTTTTCTATCCTTTTATTATATATAATAAGTCAATTCTGTCCAAAAATATATACAGATATAGATTATTGTCATCTTAGAAAGCCATATATAACAACTTTATTGATATATTGTATCAATCTAATTTAGTAAAGTTAATACTTTACAAGATTAGATTAATATTGAGTATACGTAGTTTATTACAAAAAATACATGTTCCCGTTACATCCACTCAAAGACATCCTGAATGATATCCCCAATCTGTATAATTTCATTGTCTATCAAATCAATTTATTTCTTACGTTACTTGTCTTTACTATACATTTTAGCCAAAGTTTCATGAAGTAAGTAATGAAATTATAAAGTTATTAATTTTATACGATACCCAATATACGATATCTAATTTAGTTTAATATAAAAATAATGGAAATGTCTTCTTGAAAATTAGAACTGAAAAGAATTTTATATAAAATTATTATACATTTAAAAATATTTTCTTAACGTATTATGCTCGGCTGCTTAGTATTAATAATGTTGATTATATTTAGCCAGTGCGGCTTAAACATTTAAAATGAAGGTCAAGATAACGATGTCAATATAACGAATCGAGAAAAACCAGATAGAGTGAAATTGACACTTAAAGTATTCACCGTTTTCACTAGTTAAATAATAATAACTAACCCAATTATCCTATATTTATTGTAAATAAGCTAATAATGATGTAATCAGCCAATTTTTCTTTTAAGTAGTTTATTATTTTTTAGTAGGAAAAACATTTAGTCAATGCAATAAACTTGATGAATATATTTCGTTGACAATCCTTAACACAACTATAGGTACTATAATATTATGGAGCTGCAAAATTTGTTTGTTTCATCGCGATAATCTCAGGAAAACTGGTTTCGCAAAATTAAAAAAAATGTATAATTCTCTAGTATTCTTTTCTCACAGTCACGTTATGACGTACTTTTGATTCATTTTTATGTATCGAAATTTATTTTGAGCGTCTAAATTTTGAATTAAGCCTGGAACATAAATTGAATAGCAATATAATCTGATCATAAATAGCTTTGCACAACGGTTGGCTTCCTGCTTTATATTATATTTTATATACATCAAATAAACGAACTAATGTTTGAAATGTACTCGGAAGCTTTATTTGTTCGTCTTAACGTTTAAATTTGTAACAATACGCAAATACAATATCTTTCCCTCGTCACATAGAATACTGGTGATTAAAATGTTGGCAATTCAAGTAGGCTTTATGCTATAATCACAATTCACGTTCGCTTTCGACATTGTCAGCCAACTAAGTCAACCATAGATTTCAGATTCTATTTTAAAAACATGATGACTATATGATGCCATTTACTGATAACATTATTGTTTATAAATTGTTACTGGATTAAAATATTTTTGCCAGCTAATGCGAAATTATATGATAACTTATATAATATGATAACTTAATATGTCAAAGATTTTTTTTTAACCCAGATTGGCAACGTCTCCAAAAATAACGGATTTTAAATAGTAAATAGGTGAAGTTTCAATAATTTCTTTAATTTTTCTTGTACTATAACTATATAACCTTTTACATTAAAGTAATGAAAATATTATTTCCTAGTTTTTAGTTTTTGTATAATAAACATAAAATTATTATATGCTTGATTTATAGATTACCAGCACCGGCGCGACCAGACCTAGGCCACGGTATAGCCTGTCTACCTAAATCTCATCAGATTCTACCTCCACATTCAAATTGTATAATATTGGGATGGGGAAAGAGACGTCCCTCTGATGTACATGGAACAAGACTCTTGCATGAAGCTCAGGTATATTAAGTTTTATATATAAATTTTCTGAAAAACATTTTGATAAAATTATAAAAATTTGGTCAGCGTAGTGGGACAGCGTCTGACTGTTAACGCAATTGTTGTGGGTTCAGTTCTTACTTGGGGGAATGAAGGAAGATCTCGGGGGATATGTTGCCCTCTCATCTCACGCAACACAGAGCCTACTCCCTAGGCTAAAAAAAAGGGATTGTTCATGTTCACAAGAGGTTGACCAATAAAGATATGACATAATGACACTCACTAAATGACCCTTTATTATTATAACTTGACCCTATATAATGATTTTTGCAGTATGAAAACCTGTATTTGACGTCTCATCGTATGTGAATGTGAATGAACGGTATTTGGAGATGATACGAATATATTGATCAAAATACCCGTGAGAATGTGTTAATAACGTTATTTAAATGTAAGCCTCAAAAATTGTGTTCGGTATATGAAAACATAATCTTTAGGGGATTACTTACTCATATATTTGTTTAAATAAAGACTACAAACATGTCATGTGACACTATTTATCTTTTAAAAACAAAACTTAGGGCGTATAGAAAAAACGTAGTAATTATGGATTCGACGTTACTATGTCAATATCTGATATTTCTTTTGATTATAATTTCTTTGCTTTCTCTGTATAAATTATATTATCTATTACAATGAATAAATTGTGTTTTTATGTAATTGAATTACTAACATTCCACGGTCGTTATTAATTATTTTAGGTGTCCACAATACAGCAAGGTGTTTGTCGCCGATCTTACTGGCAGTATGCCATAACAGATAACATGGTATGCGCGGGGCGCGGCCACAAAGACTCGTGTGCAGGGGACTCGGGCGGTCCACTTTTATGCAAAGACCGTACCAGTCGATATATATTACAGGTATACAGAATATAATTTTGATTAAATATATTGTATCGCAAATCATTTGCCCTTAACTACAACTCAAATTGTGTATAATGACTTTGGTGTGTGTAATTTGTACTTTGGACTGAAATTCACTATCGCCTTTGATCTCACTGATTATACTAAAACAAAACCTTCAATAACTCAGTGAAGCCTAGCAAAGTTTGAAAAATGCTTATGTGAATTTCTATTTTTATTCTTTAAAGGGAATATTTTCCCTAATAGCAATACACTTAAATTTTTGTTTGTATTGTAATACTTCATGAAAGTTGGATTTATTTTTCTGTACTAAAGTAAATTATTATTTACTCTTACTCAGAATGGCTACAGTCCGAAGTAAAACAGTATTTGTCTGGGATAAATATATAGCAAATTAGCTTATAGCAAAAGGTCGTAATCGGTGTATTATAAATATTAATATAAATCAACGTGAAAAGGACGATATCTTGTCAGTGATGTGCTTTTTCTTTTTTTTTAAGTAATTAAATATTAATTCAAATGTTTTAGGGTATAACGAGCTTTGGAGATGGATGTGGTAAACGGGGCAAGTATGGTATCTACACAAGAACTGCTGGGTATGTCAATTGGATGCGAGACATTATGAACAATAAATATTTCGACGATTAATATTAAAAAAAAGAATCAATAAAATCAAATCTTCTAGAATTTACTATGAAATGTAGCTATTACTGCAACAAAGTCCGATTTTTTTAAAAAACATAATTTTAAGCTTTATTTCCTTAGTTAGAACCACATTAATCTATCCCCTGTCGTAACTTGAGGAGTATTAATGAGGCAAAGGAAAATGATTACATTGTTTTAGAAAAAAAAATACTTTTATTTATAAAACATTTGCTGTAACCGAATCTCTTTTATATTCTATATATGTTCAAAAAAAAAATATCATTTAGTTGATATGATAATATTTATTCTTTTTTAATTAGAAATATATACGTACATAATTAGCTTAAATAATTGTTAGCAATAAAATGTGTAAGGCTAAGCTTCTAGTTCTATTTAATATGAGTTTTAAACACTCTAATTATTTGTTGCCACCACAAAACAGTGATCGTGATGTTTTTGTAAATATATGACTAAAAAGAGATCGATTTCTTTATTTATATTTCCTTAGGTGGCAGTACTGCATCTTGTACAGATTAATAATGTATTAAATATATATCATATATGGCACTGGCAGAGATTATAAATCGTTAGAGGAACTCTTGAGTAGCATGTATAGTTAGGTTATAAGTTAGTTAGGTGGATTAAGCGAACGGGCGTTTAGTACAAATAGTACACAAAAAATATAAAAAATATGTACTTAATAGACAAGAATTCTGTATATATATATATATATATATATATATATATATATATATATATATATATATATATATATATATATATATATATATATATATATATATATATATATATATATATATATATATATATATATATATATATATATATATATATATATATATATATATATATATATATATATATATATATATATATATATATATTATATATATATATATATATATATATATATATATATATATATATATATATATATATATATATATATATATATATATATATATATATATATATATATATATCAAAAAGACCTTATTCATAATATATCATTACGTTGAATAGCAATAGAAATTATTTTATTTAAAATACATTAAGGCAAATATGATTTATACTGTCAAAGTACTTTTTGAGTAATTTGGTTTATTTTTAAATAACTTATGACTGTTTGCGTTATTAATTATCGGAGCTTTGGTCCCTATGTTTGAAGCATTCTTAATATATCTGTAACTATTTTAATAATATTATATAAAATGTTTTATATTATGATAAATTTATCTTTTTAAAATATTGAATTTGTTTTTATTAATAAAACAAATGTGAAATTATTTCCAAAAATATTATATTTTGTATAAAAAAATACGTGTATAAAAATTATTTTTGGACCGAATTTCAATTAGAGTATTTGTACATTACCGAATCGAATACTTCTAAATCTTCCTCTTCTCTAGCTATATCATTTAACCATGGAATGAGATGCCAAATGCCAGTGTATAGTGCCGACTGCTCGCCCCAACGACGTCGTTCCTCCTTAAAAAACAATAATGGTTTGACAAAACAGCCTTCGTTCTATACGGATATTTTACGTTTTATAGTCGACGCAAACGTAATCGCTCAATACGAAATGGATAAAGTTCAAGTACGTTTTCTATTCCTGTATGTGTTAAGAAACTAGCTTAACAGGTCCCAGATAAATTCTATAAATTCATTTTTATTAAAAAAACTAGCGACCTGTTCGCGTCATGCTTGACCAAAGTTCTCGGATCTACATAATAAATCTTTTACTGGCAATAATTAACACAACAAACAAAAAGTCAGCGTAAAGTTAAAGTTCATATTTGTATGTTTTTTTATATGACAATGCAACAATGTATGTGGAGCTAATAGTAAATATATGTTTGTAACATAATATATTTTATGTTATAATATTGATAGAAATAATTACGTTTCCAAAGAAAAGAATTTTGCCGAAACGTAATGGAAATTCCATTTGGCGCAGTTGATTCAGCTAGTTCAGGTAAGCGTTTTGGGTGGAGGATAAAATTAAAGCCGGCTGTAGTAGTTGATATGGACTTAAATTTATTTATTTAATTTAGATTTAATAAGGATTGTCCAGTTAGTAAATGTTATTACTCTTTTGAGGAAGGCCAGCGCATTGCTTGACGGTAAACGCAACGATTGTGGGTTCGATTCCCAGTAGAGGGAATGAGTTATTTTATTTCCTCGCTCTAGTAAGACGATAAAACGAGGCGTTGAGTTCGCCACATTACGACCAAGCACATGTACAGAGATGCAAGATGTAGTTTGTGAAGTTACGGATTGTACATAGAATTAAGGCGTGTAGAGTTAGAGACTTGGCTGTACAAGAGATCTGATAACTTTTTAATTTCTTTATCGTCTAGAAAAATGTACATGAAAATGTTAAGGTGGAATTTAAATTCTTTTTGTAGCAAAATAACTATTATAATTAGCACATTTAAGTAACAGTTCTAAGAAAGCTTGAATTCCCTAATTTGAATACCTCTTTCTACGAAAAATCATTTACGTTCCAGGAAGTGTGCTTATGGAACTCATCTTCCTAATTCAATCCTGGTATCAATCCATGATTAAACGCTTTTAAACTCAGATTTAAGCCATATTTTCTTAACCTTAATTAATATGATTAATATTCGTTTTATCCGTTTCTTTTCCTTTAATATATTTTTATTTGTTTGTCATATATTTTATATGTATAATTATATCAATTATATTATGTACATTTATATGTAGAATGTAGAATTCATTATTAAATTAATATTTACAGAATATAGATACTGTACCCGAATCTCTTAATTTTCACATTCAAAGGTTTCTGGCAAAGGATCTCTTTTAGAGATGAGTTACTCTTTGTATACATTTTTCACATTATATATAAATATAATGTTAAAAATATATACAAAAAGAATATATAAATAAAAAAAAATGTTAAGTAAAAATAAATGTGTGGACGAAATAGATTATCACAATATGATGAGAACACGTCTTTCATCTTCCTTTTAGTCGCAAAAGAATGTCTAATTAAATGTACACTAAATATATCTAATCAAGATTAATATTTCTAATATTCAATCCACAACAAAAAATTCAAAAATACATGATA
The DNA here is from genome assembly GCA_037127375.1 of Dione juno. NCBI lineage: Eukaryota > Metazoa > Arthropoda > Insecta > Lepidoptera > Nymphalidae > Dione > Dione juno. The sequence goes on from JAXRJS010000048.1 coordinate 600,595, forward strand.
AATAAGAAATGACATGATATAACATGATAAATAAGAAATATTTGTAACTATTATATTTAAACATAATTATTATGTATTTATTGGTCTTTAAAGGTTATTCTGACAACAGCTCGTAACAGCACTAATAAACTAGTACCTGTGAGTACAACGCCATTAGTTTTCCACCCATTAGAAGCAAGCTGCCGTGGACTGGATCGTGCTCTTCAGTAATATATGGTGGCAATGATAAACAGTAAACATTTTTAACGCTTGCTTCATTAAACCGTTTTGCTTCACTGGAAGGAATATACAACGTTAATCTTGTAACGTTACGCTTAGTGAATTTATCTTGTAGTAGTACTATATATTACTAAGCCCGCACCTGTAACCGATATTTCCAGGGCAGAAATTTGAGTACACAGATCCGTGGTACATCATAAGAGAATGTTCTGGTAATTTGGTCACAGAATACCTTGTATCATATCTGTGAAAAATAAGAAATATAAAAAAAAAATGGAAATAAGTAAATAAATATTTAGATTTTTTAAAATAATATTGTTATATTTTATAATATTTTACCTGTCTAGTCCCCAGCCCAATACTGTTACAGGGGAGCCTCCTTTTTCAGCTACAAAATGATGAGACATTAAGGAGATTGGATGCCATCCATTGCATGTATTTGACATTGAATTCACAACCTGTATAACTCCTGTAATTTAATTTATTGAGAAAAATATTGTTAATTATTACATTTATGTAAAATGCCATAAGTCAAAATATAAAATTACAAATATACCGATATTGAAAAGTTGCCTTCGAGTATAATTCTTAGGATGAAATTGCGGATGCAGAATACATTGCGAGACGTAGGCTATACGTCCAGGTAACCTCCAGTTACTACTACAGTATGTAACGAACGCTGACCTGCTATCGTCTTGACTTTTTTTATTGTATCGATATAAACACGTAGCAGCACCTACTAGCCAGTGAGAGCTTATAGAAGCACAATCACATCGAACCTAAAATTTAATATAAGTTTAATATTTAGTAACTAAATACTGTAGTGTACATACGGGGCAAATATTTTCCATAGTCTGGAGATCGCACAAAATCGTACATATTTACTGAGTAAGCAAGTTTTATTCGAATAGAAGAAGGGTACATAAAAATCTCATTTCTTTTTTCATCGAGCGACACGTCAAAGGTGTGGTGAAGTACACTGTTTGAAATTTATTAGGAGCTTCAAAGTGCTTGCTTGTGTATTTATATAGCCTACCTTAATAGTGAATACATTTCTTTATATATTATTCTTATAAAAGTAATAAGGCTATATAAGAAAGTAAGCTACTGCAAAATATATCTTCAAAATCAATAAAGTCCTAAGTTTACATGGGTATTATCAAAACGAAAACATACTATTTCGTTGTCGCCTCATATGCAACTACATATATATGTATGTGCGTTTTTTTGGATAATAGAGAAATTAATAGTTGATCCATAAACTATTCTTTGCTACCTTCTAGATATAAAACTTCGATGTTTATGTGTATAACTAAAACAATAGCATAATATGAATAATAAGACGTAATAAAAAAAACATTAAATAAAAAAATCATCAAAGGCACACCAAATTACTGTATGTAGCAGTGTGTATTTGTTTTTAGTTCAGATAGACTTTGCAACGCGCTCATATTACAATGAATAGACTAACAAAAGTATATTGCGGTAACATATTTACGACTATACCTTGTTTTCTATATTCAAAGTAAAGGATATTATTTTATGTCAGCAGGTGTTCTACAACACTGTAGCTGGATATGTTGTAATTATGAATTATTGTTTCTTAAAACTGTTATTATTAAAAAGGAAATGATATTATAATTTTAGTGTAAAACCTTATTATATATAGACTAAAATAAATGTATATTTTAATATTTGTTCATTGTATGATTGATTATTATTCTTATATATGGAATATTTAATGTGTAATACTGTGTCTAAGCAGAACGTAGAACTCGCAACTGGGATGCGTGTCATCCCGTTTACAGTTAGATTCAGAACTAGTGGGCTACGATAGCATCTTACATCAGACTTAAAGTATGTCCACGAGTTCCAAAACAAATATTTAATATTCACATCACATCGCACAAGCGATAAGTGTATATTGTGTTTCATTATATTGATAGTGTAAACGACAAGGACAATTAAGTTATACATAAAGCAAGAAGCAAAGTTCTTTACAAAAACTATACAATTTGTATTTTATACTCATGGATTGGTTGCAAAAATGATTTTTTAAAGAATAAGAATTGTAGTTAACTGCAACAGGGAGACTGCCAAGTTTTGTTTCGTTGCTTTCTTATGTAGCAAAAAATATTTAGCTATAGCAATTTGTATGCAAATTGAAATAAAATACAGATAATATATTTCAACTTAGTCTAGTGCGCTAGCGTGTAATATGTGTAGAAGTTTCACATTTACGCAGACGATTTTTTTTTATTTAATACAAATATCATTCAAACTGTTTTGACAAAATCCATACATTTTTATAGTCAGCGCACAACGATTCTGAATAACATAAATAAATAATGAGATACTGGTAAAAGCTCATGCTATGAATTTTTCAGAGATAAAAAGGATAAGCTAGGAGATACTAGATGTAGGAGTATAAAATACATCAGATATATAATATATACCTGATCAGGTTCATATACATAAACAGCAACGAAAGGATACTCAGACCATGTTACTGTCTGACTGGAATATGTTAGGACTTTTGGTGTAAGCATAGAAGAATAGGTGCCATGTTCTATATTTCTTCTTACTGTTTTGCGATCGTTATTAGAGACATTGGTATTGCTTAATTTTTTATTGAAAGGCCTGAAGTCGAATCCACCAGCTCCTGTATCTAAATTTTTTAAATAATCTTTGTCGGTGAAGGACTTCTTATTTTGTTGTAGATAAGACGGTTTCGGAGTATCGCTGTCGTATATTTCAAAAAATCTTATACGGTCATACTCTGTCGTACGTACTCTACTCATGAATGTACTGTCTATTATTCTTTTTGGATAAGGTACTTGTAAGCTGGTTTTATATTTTGCCAATATGGTTGTAGTTGGAGCATTGGAAGTCGTCTTCACTTTAAAAGCTGCAATCATGTACAATTCCATATATGTACATATAACCACAATAAAAACAGAAGACAAATCTATAATTTAATATCTTGTATTGATATTTGATAGCTGAATACTTACGTGGTTTAACTGACGACTTTTTTATTAGGAACGTTGATGTGTGGGAATGATCTGAAGACGTCTGGGTTGCATCGTCTCTTCGAAATAAATGGAAGGGTGCATGTAAAAATGCAAATTTGTATTCATTAGTATAATTATTTAGATTATTGTGTATATTTATTGTATATTTGCGTCTTATTTTATTATCTAAGTCATCCAGATAATAAAATTCTATAAAACTAGGAGTAGATGGTTTCATATTTAGCTTCAAATGTGTCTGCACAATAGATTTTTTATTTTGGCTTCGGGATTCAATAAACTTGTGGCTAGTAGTTTTATTATGTGCAAATTTTTTAGTAGAATGTTTTACAGAAACATTTGGTAATAGTTCTTTGGACGCAGTATTAAATTTGGTCATTCGCCAAAGTATATTAAATATTTCATATTGTTTGTTGGTTAGTTTTCGTTCTTGCCATTTCCTTGTAGGTTTATTGGTTCTATTTTGCGATTTATGGATTTTAACGCCAGGTAAAGTTATGTTCATAGGTTCAACACTAGAAATATTGTCATTAAAAATAGCAATGACTATTAAAACTTTGACAATTTTTACTATCATTATTTCCATTTTCTTAAATTTTAAAACATATAAAATTTATACTTATGCATATAAATATATGTATAGTATATATCACATACTTGAAAAACATTGTTTGAAGTTGTCATATTTTGACATTGACTTACATTACCTGTAATTTAATTTTAAAATAATATAATTTTCTAGCCTCAACGTTATTTTATTTATGTTAATCTTAATCATATATCGTATTAATAAGTTAATATCATTCAAAATATTAAAATAAAAAATATACTGAATTATATAAAAAAATATATTATGCAGGTCTGTATATCCCATTACAGCCATAAAGTAATATAAAATATATTTATTATGAATATAAAAATAAAGTATTAATACTAAAAAAATGACAGATATGTGACAGTTAAAACAATGAACGTTTTATTTTAACGTAGAATATTTAGTTTGATAGAATTTAAATATTTTTTAGTTTGAGCAGGAGATAAATTGTCGAATATACATAAATAACCATTTAATTTTTTTGAATATACATAATATATAAATTCGTGTACATTAATGTAAGTATAAAATAAAAATAAAAAATGACCGTCAACTTTCTTTGAAGGAGAAGTATGTATAATGATTGCCATCGTGGGCCAGTGTGTGACTGGAAGCGCGATGAAATATTTTTATTTCCTTCGTCCGGTGTAAAGCTGTGGCGAATGTTACGCAATTCGGATGAAAAGCAGAAATCAGAAAAGCAGAAAGAATAAAGTCTAGTCTAAAACTGTTAGTTGTCTAATCTGTTAGCTTTGTGCATAAGTCATTTTCGATAATTCAAATTTCCAGTGTCTTTCTTATCATTTGGCCATTTAGAACTGTAGTTTTGACTCATATGAGGTTAAAATCTTACATAAACACTCATCGATTTTGTAATAAATATATAAACGGTTTCTGATATCTTTTATGTAAAATAAATAGAAATTTATGTTATTTTAGTTCCGGTTTAGTTACAAACGTAATTATCGTAATGGAATGACTTAAACGATGACTCTAGGCTAAATTAATTTTTAATTGAGTTAAGGTTTAATGAGTTTTTGGTTTAGTGAGTTAAACAAATTATACAATTACGGCAAAGATTAAAAAGTTTAAAAGATCATAGTGATGAGGGATTTATGTTGTATATATTTCTTTTCCATTCATGCTTTTTATTTTACTTATACTTTTAAATCTGCTATTGCTACATTTGTTGCTAATGGAAAATATCTGCTGGAACATTTATAACAAAATAGATTTTTAAGGATTAATTTATCATCTTCATAAGGTTCCCAATATAGACTTCATATAAACAACGATGATATATAATTTTGAAGTATTGTATAAAGTAGCATTTTTTTAAGTACTTACTCAAAATGAATACGGTACCCACTGCATTAAACAAAGCGGCGATGCGCAAATATGAAGATCTTGAAGTACCCTGTGAACTCATCCTTGCCGGCTACGTTTGGGTAGATGGAACTGGCATAAATTTACGTTCTAAGGATAGAACGTTTGACTTCGTCCCCAAGACACACAAAGGTACTTTTATATTCCGCGTAATTAAACTTGGAATTTGAATTTCAAGATTTAATTAAGCATAGTATTTTGTATTAGGTATTTCGTTACCATATGTGAATTTCATCTTTACAATAGAGGTACGTGAAAGTGTCTTTACAATAGAGAAAATATTGATAGATAGACAAAATTGATTATTTTTAATTATATTATTAAATATTTTTATATATAATTTAAAATTAAATTTAATTTCCATATTTATTAGGATATTTGTATATAATAAGTGTACTTGCATATTGTAAGCATTTCGCACATTAAAATCAGTAGGAATATGAATTTAATATTTAGGTGCGAATGCTTTGCTACAGTAATTGTTTTTTTTGCTACTGTAACTGCATTATCTTTCGGCATTAAATGCAGACTTTAATAATCTAGACTTCAAGTAGCAATTTATTATTTTCTTAAGTTGCAGCGGGCGTGACCATGCCGATTAATAAACAGAAAAATGGTAACTTTGGCATTTAGGTTAAATACATACCTATTGCTCATACTGAACGTATGATCCGCGACGTAGCAAATAATTACATTACCTTTGTCCTGCAAAGATTATATTGTAATAAAAAATTTCCGAGCTTTTCTAATTTTATAAAATGAATTTACAGATTTACCAATTTGGTATTACGATGGCAGTAATACCGCACAAGCTAGTCCTGATAACGCTGATACATTCATCTTCCCACAAGTGATTTATCATGATCCGTTCCGACGAGGAAACCACATATTGGTTTTGGCTGACACCTATCAATACAATTATCAGCCAACCGGTTAGAAATGTTGTAACTGTCTGTATTCATGTAGTAAGCGTTCAGTGCTTCCATAAGTTTTATGATTTTAGTATAAAATGTTATAAATTAATATATTAATCACGTAGATATACACGTACACGTATTTTAATATAACTTGATAAGAGTAGAAAAAAAAGTAATTCTCTTGTTACACTTTAATGGCACATTGTTATATTTAGCTTTCAAGGGTATCAATAGCATCAGTTAATTACGTATGCCGTCACAGCTGAAATAGGGCTCTATACCGAATGAGGAAACGTTGAGTTAGCATTACCTGTGTTATTTAATGCAAAATGAGTAAAAAATTATATTTTTATTTTTTAACTCATTCGAATTTAATATTTTATATATAGAATAAAGTTCTTTAAACCTGTTTAGAAGCTTTTATAAATGACATTATATATTTGTAAGTGTTCAATTATTTCTGTTAAATTTAAAAATGTATGTTTTAAACAAATGAACTTAGAAGCACATCTTGTGATTAGCTTTTTCTCAGTATCTATCGTATTTTAGGTGGGCGATTTCCAATTTTTTGAATGTGCATAAGTACAAATTTTAATTAATATTGAAAGCCATCTACGTTAAAAAAGTATGTTTGATAGTCCAAGATGCTAGACTCTATTATTTGAAAGATAAATATAAAATCCAAAGATAAAAATTACGCTTGACAACGCCTACGTACGGAGTATTTTAGAATTTTGAACGTAGTTTTGTCACCTTATTATAATGTGCATCGGATAAAATTTAAACGATTTCAGAAAATAATTCTTAAATACGTGTCCTTATCTGATAGTAAGCATAAAAAAACGGAAAACAAATTGACGTAGGTACTTTATTGTATTATTTGTATACTTTTATTGTATTATTTGATGTTTTGTTATTGTATTATTGTTATTGTATTATATGATGTTTCTTTTTAAATCTAAGGGGTGTCAATTTGATTGACCAGATATTTTAAGGAATATAATAATTGCGCGTTCCGAACCGGGAATTTATCCAAGCGCTTGTTGCTATAAATTTCAAGAAGCTGGAATTGTTTTTGTAAAAGTTATCAAACTTTCAGCTTAGAAAAGCTCTCCTGTAAATTTTGTATAAATAATTTTGTAGATAACCGTTTGCTCTTCGCTGCCGTCGATGTAATAAATAATTAAAATTCTTTTTGTTTTGTTCTTGTTATAATTTTTGTGTTAAATGTTTGTTTTGATATGTTCTTATTATAATTTTTTATTGAGTTGTAACAATAGTTTAAAATGTATGCTAAGTTAACTAAAGCTTACCTAATAAGCAGGTAAAGCTAAATGTGTAACGTAAAGCCAGAGTTACTAATGTGCACGATGTGGCACCTTAAAATGTTGTTCATATATTTTTTTTTTAATGTGTATATTTTTAGTATATGTAATATTAATGAAAAATAATTAATTAAACACAATACAAATAATTTAAAAACCAAGAAATGAATGGCATTTCAGATCATTATCAAGGTTCACTTATTGCAAATGCTTATATCATATAAAATGAATTATGTTGATAGTCTAGTGTCTAGATAGATAGTGCTATGTAGTTAAGTCTAATACAACTTAATTTTTCTTTTAGCTACGAATCAAAGGAAGAATTGCACATTGGTTTGTGAGAAAGCAGAGGTAGAAGAGCCTTGGTTTGGTTTTAATCAGGAGTTTATGCTAACTACAACGGATGGGCGACCCCTGGGATGGCCTCCTGGTGGCTTTCCCGCACCTCCTGGTCCTTACTATTGTGCTATTGGAGCCCACAAAATCGTTGGAAGAGATCTTATGGAAGCATTTTATAGGTGAATTGTAAATACGATATTTACTTGAGAAATACGAGATTACGAGAATACGAGATTTGCTTGAGAATGCTTTTGAAGTCTGTTAACCTTATTAAATTATAAAATAAATTAGTTATTAATTATAATATAAAACAAATTATACATCAAGTGTAGATGAGATGTAGGTACTTGTAATTCGTGAAATAGCGCTGTGAAATAATAAATTTTGTATATACAAGAAGAAGTTAGTTAAACAGTAGTTACATTTCATTGTGCAACATCTTTTTTTTTTTTTTTTTTTTTTTCTTCGCTGGGAAATGCCTTTTACGCAGACCACCCATTTGATGGGTTGGGTGGTACTGTGGGACTCATCGGTACAGTACAGTACTCGATACCACCCACTAAAACCCAGCGGAACCCTCTTCACCTCTGTGAGACGCCGTAAGATCGGTTGAGCATTCTACTACGACGCCTCGGTGACAGGCCCGCCTGATACGAGCCACCATCGTCTTTACGGTTCTCTGAGGTTCCAAGGGTATCTTGAGCCTCCACGACTTGGAAGAGGAGGATCACAAGAATCCCGTAGTATCCACTCTAGGGTAGGGGGAGTTGGACTTCTTGAAAGTGCCTTCTCCATTTCCTTGACCTCCGGCGGCGGAGAGGGTCTACATTTGCACTGGACTCATGTGCCCGCTCCGCGGCCTCCTTCAATGCGACAACAGATTCGCAGAAGGAGGCCATCGCAGACCAGCTTCTCTCACAATCCAGCATGGCCCCTACCACATTGGAAAGAGAGAGGTCACCACCCACTACAGTCATCAAAGCCCAGCGCCCAGCGGGCCCATGCGGGGCATTCGGCCAAAGTATGTTGTGCCGAGTCAACTGGCGCGTTGCACTCATGACACACCGGCGACGGCTCCCGACGTGCAATCTGATGCAGGTATTTGCCGAAGCAACCATGCTCCGTCAGTACCTGCACCATCCTGAACATCAGGACACCGAACTTTCTCCGTACCCAGCGTTTTAGGTGTGGTCGGACCGCCTCCACCGTTACTAGGCCTGCCGCTGGGGACTCTAGGTCCTCCCTCCATCTCAAGATTAGAGTTTCGTCAGCCCTTTTCCTGATTCGCGCGATATCCTCCCTTGATGGATCGATCCTCTCTCATCTACTCCAATAAATATAGTTAGAACAAAAATAAATATACACAGCATTGCGGCGTTAAGTTCCGTCACTCAGCGAAGGGAAGTGGAGAAAGAAACGTCTTAATACTCTCTGCCTACCTTGCTACGCGAGATAAAGTTATTTTTAAGAATAAAAATAACCATGCCATTCAGTAAAGCCTCACTATACAGACAAAATGATAAAAACATTTTTTTTATTCAATTTAGTGAAGTGCTTTGGTTATTAAATGTTTTTTTTTTACTTAACATAAATAAAATAATAAACCGGAGGCAAACAATCCAATCCAAGCTGACAAAATTAATTTCTTTAAAACTTTAGCAAATTAAGATACAAGATATGTAAGAAGTGTGAATGCAATAAGATCTCATTATATTTTTTTTTATCACAAGAAAAAATAAATTCAAATGCGAACATTAGACTTTAATGAATATCAATAAATATCAATATTTTGAATAAGTTTTTTATAGAATGCCTAATGTAGCAAGGATAATTATATTCTTGTATATAAGCTACGTTGAAAAGACTCGCAATTGTGAACAATTGTGCTCTAATGGCGTCTAAAAAAGCAATTCATTTTTATTTATACGCTACAATTTCACTCATATGCTTATAGAGCTCACGCTAAAAATAGATTCATTATTTATTTTATTTGTTGCTTTTATATTAGTTTTTAGTCAAGTCTGCTGATGTCGTTATTCCATTGTAACAGCCATATAAAGGTTGAAGATGATTCTGTCTTGGAATAATTTTTCAAGCACAAAATTAAATATATATAATAAATAAATTACATAAAAATCAATCTTTAAAAAAATGTTAAAACTACAGAATTAATACTTGTATTAGCAAGAGATTGGCAAGATTATTTTATTTTTGCCTAGTTCGTGTAAATCCGCTGCCATACCCATATATAAACATCATACTCATAAAAAATTTACGTCCATAGGTGTTGTCTTTATGCGGGGGTACAGATCAATGGTATTAACCCTGGGACCACTCCTTCCCAGTGGAATTATCAGGTAAGTTTACTACTTTGTTCTTTTCCATTTTAAAGGCGTTTTAATTACGAATGCTTGTGGGTTTTCGGTTAAATATTACTGCGCTTATTTCCACTTAAAAAGGAATTTATTTACTTGGTCCTTAATTTTAGTAAAAGTGTTTTCTGTAGAAAACGTTGCTTTAAATATGCACATTGTTACATACGTTGCATTATCATTGAAACTATTTGCAAATAGTTAGGCATAGATAGAAAGAACGTCAAAATCACTTGCCTTTACCATCCATTTAGAAGTACTACGCTTTGGGTGGCGACAGCAAACGCTTTTGTCTTATGTCAGGCCGGGGAATTAAATATTTTCTGGTGTTAGCCTCACGCTGAATCCTAGAGGGAACCGCTTCCACGCTTTCCGCCTTTCGAGACATTGTCTTGTTACCAGAGCTAAAAAATGAAAATAGTCCATTCTCTATGAGTGAGAAACGAACACACAAGCGTTGTGCTTATTCAGAATGTGCAGCTGCGCCACGACGGCTCAGTTTCAATTACATATACTAAATGAGTGGGAACGCTCTGAGTGGGATTGCATTCGAATTTCAATTGAAGGTTTTGTCTGAGCTAATGTAAAGTTAAAAATATTCACGTTTAAAATGTATCTCGGATATACTAGAATTTCACTGTCAAAAATATTCCGTAACGAGGGTTTACAGTTGTTGCGAAAATTTCTCTCCAATTATAAATTTAGTTCGTAAATTAAATATTTATAATAGTTTTGCAAGCATTAAATGTATATTTATTCAGCCTCACGCTTTATCTCGCATGTATCATGGCAGGCAGTAGGTTAGTGTCACGACGCTGCTCCGACTCTGCTTTCAACCTAATTTGCGTGTTGACTAGAATAAAGTAGAATAAAGAATATCAAATAATATATTTCAAAAAAATGTTAATATGAACATGTATTGGAACATAATATAATTTCCGTGACCTTTTCTCTATTTTGTCTTAAGATATTTTTGTTTTTACTTTTAGTGCCTTAAACGTTCATATAAATTCAGGGGTGTTACGATTGAATTTATTGTCCCCAAGATCAGCGTTTGAGGTTTTTGTATTTGATAAATTGCTCTTATATTATTGTATTTTGTTTTGAATATAGAGTGGAAACCATAAAAGATATGCTTAGATTTTGTGTTAAAGCTTTCAGAAAAAAATCATCTTCTATTTATATTTCATTATATACTTGGTTATAACCAAACTTGTAAAAGCACAATCACACACTTCTCAACCCAGTATATAACCTACAGGTTTTAATAATATTTGCGTAAATATTTGTATTGAAAAAACAAAAGCTTTTTGCGAAACCTTCAGACAAAAATATATTTGAAGTGTATTAATATAGTTAGACCAAGATAGTGCTTAAATGGCTCTCTCATCAACACTCAGCAAACTCATAAGTTTGAACTTAATAAAATAGGTCGGACCATCTCCTGGTATAAGAGCTGCTGACGATATGTGGATGGCCCGGTACATCCTGTGTAAACTGGCCGAAGAGTACGGTGTAGTTGCTTCTTTTGAACCTCAACCAGTCATAAACTGGCCTGGCAATGGAACTTTTGTTTACTTTTCCTCAAAGGATATGAGAGAAGAAGATGGAATTCTGTGAGTAACTTATCATTTATTAACATACTCGTAAATCTATAAAATAATTTAAATCTTGTTCTCTGTTGCACAAAACCTACTATTTACACACACACACACACACATATATATATATATATATATATATATATATATATATATATATATATATATGTATATATATATGTATATATATATATATATATATATATATATATATATATATATATATATATATATATATATATATATATATATATATATATATATATATATATATATATATATATATATATATATACACAATTTTATGTAATGTCAATATTTTTTTACTACAAAAATAAATTAATATATTCGAACAATCCAGCTGTCGATTCGAATCCCCAATGTTCACCTATTTCGATGGTAGCAATTAGCCGGCAGCAAATTGATTTCAATTAACGTACCTAGATAACAGAGTCAGAAATTGAATGAGCACAGCATTGCTGTGAATGTTTTTGACTGGATAAATGTTGCGAGAAAATTCTTAAACTCCATATGAAATATTAATATTTTAAAATCTTTTACATATCATAAAAATGTAACTAATACTTGTTTGTCCATTGAAAATTTATGGAAAAAAAATCGATTTAAGTTAAATATATATTACTATTAGGCAAAATACATTTATATTTTTTTTTGTTTATAGATTTTGTATATGTAAAGTAAATAGAATTTTTAGATAATTTTTAGCTAACTTCTGACCATAATAATATTAAGTCATCTTTTCGTAGTGACGCATAAATTACATATATTGTGTCGTAACTGAGTCTCGGCATTTGTATGAAAGGATCACATTTGTACAAGAAAAAAATCTAGTGAAACATATACAATATTCATAGACTTGCTTATTATAAATGGGCTTAACACAGCTAAAGCACGAATAATAGTAGACGTTTTCTTTTGCGATATTGTTTGACAGTTATTATTATAATACTTTGTGTGAATTAATTCTGGGTACCTATAAATAGTGAAAATTATTTTAGAAATATAGCCAAATTTAATACTCGTATAACCAATATCACAACAATTAGCTTTATATTCAGGACATATGTATAAATAACCATTCATCTCCAACTTTAGTCACATAATCTGTTAATATATTTACATAATACAAGTTTTCAAATATCTCACGATCAGAATTTCAAGAAATTGCTCTACTGACTCTACGAAATTGATGCTTTATACAAGCTTAAAATTTTTACCCGTAGCTATTCTGAGCTTGTCTCGGCTGGGCTCGTCGTTCAAATTTATGCGTTAGTCCTACCACGATAAAGTTTTAAATTATTTAAAAGCAATAAGGCTGGTTTGCATATACAAATTGTGATATGATATTACCAAATATTGTAAAATATGAGATGATTTTATCAACAGCTACCTGTTATTGCTCTTCACTTTTGAAACAAATGATAAGCGATAAAATGTTATTACCATTACGCGATAATGCCCATTGAGCTGCGTTATCACGTAACTGATAGGTAGGTTACACTGAATTTCAATTTACCGCATAGGCTTACATTTACATTTACATTTCTTTATAAGTTTGTGTTTTATGTTGTGAATTGGACTATAATTGTTCAGTGAATGATGATTTTATATATATATATATATATATATTATATATATATATATATATATATATATATATATATATATATATATATATATATATATATATATATATATATATATATATATATATAACTTTCATCATTTATAAGTTTTTTAGTGAATTTCATACAAAATGAGTGCACTGCAAATTTAAGTTGATCAATTTCTATGGGTAGTATTTTTCTCAGCGAAATACCTACAATATTGAAATTGGTTTGAAATCCTCGGTACGCGAGTAATACTCGCACTTGACCGATAGTTTTTAAATTCTGAAAATAGTACTATCGTTCTATCGTTGATGTATTGCTTTGGTAAATTAAAAGGAATAAATTTTTTATCTTGTTTGTCTACGTCACATACTTTTTTTACTGAATTAAAAAAAAATAAGATAAAATTAATTTTATGACAAACCCGAAATTAAATTGATAATTCTCTATCTATTCATCCCGAAATGCATACATAACGACACTTAAAATATGTGCATGAAACAAAAAAATATTAACATTATTGCTACAAGAAAGTAATGTATTTTATATTTTAGTTTTCAAATCTTGTTTTTTTTTTGTTTTTGCACTGCCTCTTCCCGCTATTTATTTAAAAGTTACTCACTTCCACTGGTTGGCTGAAAGAGATTTCTTTTGAAAATAAGTCCACCATTGCCGACATAAGTTTATTTTATGTGCATTTATTTTCTTTTTATGTGTGCAATAAAGAATATACTAATTTTTTATTGTGACCCAAAACGTAAACGTAAACTGAACTTTACTCCTTAGTAACCTTAAATCCTTAGTAAACATAATTTTGTTGTCGTCTATTCACACAAACAAAGCTTACTTCACTAATTGTTTTATTAATAATTTAAATTAAATTTATATTATTTCTATATTAATTAATAAATTGAATAAAATTAATATTGTTGATGTATCCAGGGTAATAGAGAGGGCCATAGACAAATTGGCGCGACGACACGGCGTACATATTAACGAATACGACGCAAGTAACGGGGCTGATAACGTTCGTCGTCTCAACGGCAACGGCATTTCTCATATACGAGATTTTACTGCTGGTAAGTTATAACCAATATTTGTTGTCATAAAGTGTGGTATTAGTTTTTATTTAGTAATGAATTCATCGTTATTGTAATCGCAACCGTAACATATACACGAAAGTGTTGTTAAAATTTATATATTGCTTGTAGGCAAAAAGCGCGGCGTTGCGTTCCGCCACTCAACACGCAATACCTCGAAACGCGGAAAGCGGGTAACGGACTGTTTTAACACTAGGTTCCTACGGTTCCCTCTGCCTACCCTGCCATGTCCAGGATATTTTTTTTATAGCGGATTTTTTTTACTTTTTTAATTTGGACTATAAAAAATTTGTATAGTATAGCGTACGAAGTCATACACTCCTGTTAGAAATCCTATATTTTTTGGAGTGTAAACAACGCAAAAACCATTAGATATCCGCCTGTTAATGTAAAAGGCTGGAAATACATTTGTGACGTGTATCTTATCCGTCGCATTTGTCGGATTAATGTCGGATTGTGGTTTTTGAATAATGTAGTACCTATTGAAATACTCATTCCTACAAAACATAGCAACATAGGAAAGTATTTTAATTACTTTATGTACAAATAAATCTGATATTCATAAAATTATTTTTCGTTTCTGAGTTTCACAGACTATTTTATTATGGTTTTCATTTAAATTTGTTAACGAACGTTTTAAAAGACTTCACTTTTATACCCAATAAATAATATTTTGCCGCAGTAAGTATAATGTTCATTATGACTATATCGTGAAACATAACGGGTTACAGCAATATATATATATATATATATATATATATATATATATATATATTATATATATATATGTATATAATATGTATATATATATATATATATATATATATATTATATATATATATATATATATATATATATATATATAATATATCATATGAGTCTGCATACTGAATGCAGGTAAATAAATTTACGAGCATTTAAATACTGTGGCAGTCCATCTGCTCTTTAGGCAGAAGCAGAGCGTTGATATAGGTACGTCTTGTTACATTCAGAATTTCTCCTAGTTCGAGGCTTAATTGAGAACAAGATCTAAATTTGTCACAAATGAGGCAATCATAACTTTTCTTTTTATCACAATTCGATGATTCACTCATTTTGAAAGGAGGCTTTTACTAATACGTTTATGTCATTATGAATAATTAATATTATTAAATTTCACTATAATATTGTAAAGCTTTACATGAATTTATTTTAAAATATATAATTATTTATATTTATTTTTATAAGAGTGTAATGTAATATGAAATATGAAAAACAAATACTTATCTACTATCTATTTTGAAAGTTTGAAAAATACAATCGTTATATTTAATCATTTATTTTTGTCACACTAACTGCAAAATAATTAATATACATACATATGTAAAAAAGAATGTATTTTTGTTTTTAATATTTAACAATATTAAAAATTTATTAAAAAAATTTTAAAAATTTATTAGTATATTAAAATTCACAATTCAAAACAAATCTCAAAATCAAAAATTTATTTAAAGATTCATTAACAGGCTCGGGATTCCGAGATATATAATTATTGTTTTACACTCTATTATTATTGTTTCTCTTTTGGGAATTCTTGGGTTTGAACAAACCCAGGCCTTTGAAAGGTTTGCCCCTACGCAAGCCTTTCAAAGGACCGGCTCCACAGAGACACAGGTCCAACACGTAGAGGCCCCTTAGAGAATATAAAACATTTGACTGTGAGGCATCACCCGGCATCCATCTCTGAGTAACCATAGGTAATTGCCCAGAGATGGCCGCCGGTCAACGGATTAATATTACTAATTTTTTTGTGGTATAATATAACAACTTCATACCGTACTGGCACCAGTAACCGACACATTAAGGAAATTACACATTGTGGTCTTTTAGTCATATGCGCTAAGCACTCCTCTTAAGAAGTAAATAACAAAAACATAAGTCGTAAAAAGTTTTAATACTAGATACTGAGTGGCTTGTTTTCATAAATATTCATTATACTTCAAATATCGTAAATATTAATTTTAATTTTAATAATTCTGTTATTATACTGCGACGTTACGTAGCTTATGGGACAAAGAAGGCCGCATGTGGCTTAACTTTTAATGACTTAATTATTTTCGAAACACTCGGATAAGGACAAAAATACACATTTTTGTCGTTCAGATAGTTTTACGTTTTGGGATTTCGTGATTAGGTTGATATCATGTCGAAGGAATCCTTTGGAGCGCAACCTCTTTAACAAATAAAGTTATAATCACTAGAACGTTGATGCGCGTAAATCTTCTTTAATTGGCGCTACGATGGATCCGAAGCATCCGATGGGTCAAGTATTATTATGCATTATTCGTGTACCATTAGCATTTTATGTAATTTATTTTTATTTAGGGCTTTTACATATTGTTTCAGCCAAAAAAGCAAAAATTATAAAAAATACTTCAATGAAAATTTATTGCGCTTCTAGGTTTTGAATGGTATAAAATATAAACATTTTTATTGATTGTGTCAGACAAAAGGCAAATACCAAACGGATTGATTGAACTGATTGATAGTTTCTAACTTTTATTACATACGTTTCAAAGAGAAACTATAAAATCTCTTACAAAGTGAGCCGTGTGGAAAAATTAATGCATAGGAATGGTTTTTAATCATGCTTTGTATTCTATTGTTCTACAAATTCATTTTCTTTTTTATATTTTATGATTATATAAATAATTGTATTTTTGAATACTTTTAATTTCTTTATTAAGCTATTTTAAAGAGTTATGCCACACCAAGGAAAGAAAAGTATTTTAATTTTAAATTACGCGTTGTTTTCTCTTAAGAACTGTTACGGGAAAAGAATTTTTAAAGGCCACTATTAGATACTAAACTAGGTTATCTAGACTCTACACCCCTTATAGAGTAAGGTTTTAATGCTTCTCTTATAATCTTATAATAAGAAAATAGCTAATAAATATCCCACGCACGCAAATTATTTGTATAATAAATGATCAAGTACAAATATATTATTGTTTATTTGTTAAACAAGTTATACCTTTGTCAGTTTTTTCATATAATTTTTATTGAGTAATTGTATGTAAAGCATTCTAAATGCTTCTTTCTAGTAAAACCAAATAATGTTTAAAAACATAATTACTTACACATATAACTTATATTTATAGCTCATTATAATTTTAATCAAATATACATTTTCAAATAAAAGTTAAAACAGTCAAAAGAAGTGATAGATAAGTCCACAAGTCTTTACGGTTAGATCGTAATAAAATGTGACAAGGGATATAAGGGATGACCTTCTGACGACTGTGAATTACCATGTAACTTTTCGGATTAAGGTCTTATATATGTATAATGGAAAATGAAACTTTATTACTTGGACTGCGTAACTATAGATTATTTAAGACATAATGGATTAGTAGGAAATTGAATTTTAGGGTTCCGTATCCCAAAAGGAAACAACGGGTACAAGATCGCCTTGTTGTTCATTTATAACGATATTAAATATCCAGGTCTATAGTGCCTTGGAGCATTGAAAAAATTAAATTGTTAATTCAACGGAAACAAAAAATACGAGCGTTTATGCTTCCTTTTTGTCGCATCTTATATGAAATTCGCCGCGTAATCAAAACCTATAGAGTATTTGACGTTAACCTAAAATTATGTAATTTGACAAGGAGTTAGAACTTATAGTACAAATAAAGGAAAATGTTTCAAAAATAGAAAAACAACCTTATACAAAACACAAAACAACCTTACACAAAAAAACAATATTAATTTAATTAAAAGTTAATGCATTTGCCCGCAAATGAAATATTTCAACTTTTATAACTTATACTTCGTTGACGTTATATGAAATTTAACTATAAGTAACTATGAAATTTCACAAGAAGTGAGAACTTACAGTATAAACCATATAATGACAAACTTATAACTTATTAACTTATAATACGTAATTAATTTCATACAAATTTAAATTAGTCAATTGTATAGTTGTACTTTATGCTGTACTTAATCATGAAATTGTTAGTGTTAAACATGAAAGTGCGCGAGAACTACTCGCGCTTGACCGATATTTTAAGAAAAATAAGAACTTGACATATTTAGCAAATCAAATAACTATTAAAAAAATTATGTATTTAATCAATCCAATAATTAATTAATGTATCAGGTGTGGCCAATCGCTGTTGTTCCGTACGAATTCCACGTCAGGTGTCAGAGGACAAACGTGGATATTTTGAAGATCGCAGACCCGCTGCCAATGCTGATCCTTATCGAGTTATTTCCATTTTACTGCGGACATGCATTTTCGACGAATAAAATTATGTTGTGTTTTAAAAATAAAGACTTTTTATTTCTTACATTTTATTTTTTTATTTATCTAAGAGTATAATAAACATGCATCATATTTATTTCTAATGCCACTGCGTATTTACGTACGCAACAATTAGAATATATTTTTGTTGACATTTTAGTCCAGGTCAATTGTAATTCATAAGCTCTCAATGTACTTAAGCACTGATTACTATAAGACAAGTATTTAGTTAACACCAAATTTCGAAATCAAGTCGAGTTTAAATATTTTATAGACCAAGAAATATTTTATAAATATTTTATAAACCTATAAATAACTACAAGTAATAAATAATTTGTTTGTTATTACTTTTGGATATTTCTTTTTACTTGATATGATATGATAACATTGGTCAACCCCATACTGGCCTTACCAAACTACCTTACTTTACCAGATTAGAATAACTGAAATATAATAATGCGGCCATTGGGGTTGTGGTTCAACTTATTATGTGCACTATCAGAGGGTACTAGACCTGTGAATTACATTTCCAAAAGTAATATATATATATATATATATATATATATATATATATATATATATATATATATATATATATATATATATATATATATATATATATATATATATATATATATATATATATATATATATATATATATATATATATAATATTATAGCTTATGTTGTAATTTTAGATATTTTAAGAGCAAAATAAAAAAAATAAACGATGGAAATAGAATTGGTAGGTCTGTTTTCACAAATACACGTATACGTAAACAAAACAATTGTGATTCCTTATCTCCTACTAGCAAGTTTTATTTAAGACTAAAATAGCATAGACCCGTCTATGGCTTCACCCGCTTGAACTTCACGATAATTTATTTTGTAAGGTGAATATTGTAGTTATTGATACGATGTTTATTACTGTAGAATATATTTTCTTCTATTACCAATTTTTTCACAACTTGGGTTATGTTATTGCATTTTTATTAGGAACCACTATTTTTTTTGAAAACTTAATATACCTTATGTCACCCAGTGAAAATGCAGCTTGCTAATGGTGCAAGAAATTGAATTTGGTCCTGTGAGTACTTTTTGTGTAAAAACATTACAAACATACAAACAAAAGCACAAATGTTTCCTCTTTATAATATTAGTTTAGATTTAGATTATGGTGAGGCTTATTATAGGGTATTAAATGGAAAAATGAAAATGTTCTGTTTTAAATTTTCATGTACCAATGGGCTTGGATTTGTCCACCTGTATTAAAAGTTTTATACGTTTCCAATATATGTTTCTTTCTTTATTGTTTTATAATATATCAGTTAATTTGACTAATTATGGCTCTATATGATAAACTTGAAACTGTGGAGGGGTAGAAGCACATCTACAAATTGGCACGTGTTCGGGATAAAGCGACACAAGATATCACAAAATGTCTTTGCGTCAGAGAGAGGGCAAGCTGCTTTGTAGTCATGCTTCTGTGAAGGAGAGGTGGAGCAGTTACTTCATGGAGCTGCTGAATACTCAGCACCCGGGTAGGTTTCCGTCTGAACCACTTCCTAACCTGGGACTTATTGCTCCAATAACCCTTGTTGAAACTCGGAAGTGTCTTCGACGCATGAAGAACGGCACAGCGGTGGGACCTGACAATATTCCGATCGAAGCGTGGAAATCGTTGGGCTCTCGTGGTGTGCTCATGCTTACTGACCTTTTTAACCGTATTTAGAACACTGGGACGATGCCACATCAATGGCGGCACAGTTTTATTATGCCTATTTACAAAGGAAGGGGCAGTGTTCAAGATTGCGGTAGTTATAGGGGCATTAAGATTATGAGTCACACCATGAAGCTCTTCGAGCGCGTGATCGCTCCGCCGAGAGTGTACTGTATCTGAGTGTCAATATGGATTTCAGCCAGGATCAGGCACTATGGCCGCCATTTTTGTACTCAGAACTTTGATGGAGGCATACAGGCATGCATGTGGCATTCTTAGACCTGCAGAAGGCCTTTGACTGTGTGCCACGTCAGTGTATCTGGTGGGCACTGCGATCCAAAGGGATCCCTGAATCCTATGTTGCTATTATCAGAGACATGTACAACGACTCTGTTTCTATAGTTACGACCGATGTTGTCACAGCTCACATCCAGGACCAGCCTCCATGGCTGATGATGTATGCCAATAACACAGTACTCATTTACGAGAACCGACTGATGCTGGAGCGTAAAGTGAACGCCTGGAAGGGTGCGCTTGAGAACGGTGGTCTTAAACTGAATGTATCAAAGACCGAGTACATGGCTTGAGGGAACCTGGACTCGAGCACTATTCACATCGGGCCTGAGCCAGCAGTTAAGTCGGAGAAGTTCAGGTACCCTGGATCCATTATGCACGTGTCCGGAGGCTGCTTGGGCCAAATGGCGAGAGGCCACTGGTGTAGTCTGCGTTCGCAGAATACCGCCCAAACTCAAGGGGCTGATATACAAGAGCATTATCCGACCAGTTATTTTATACGGCAGTGAATGTTGGCCAGCACTATCTCGGCACACTCAGGAGCTTCACGTCACGGAGATGAAGATGCTGAGGTGGATGTGTGGCGTAACCCGGACCGCAAAAAAATCCGCATACGCAACACATTCATTCGAGGTAGTTTTGGGGTCCGTGACGTAGCGGATAAGCTCCAAGAGCGTCTGGGATGGTATGGCCACGTTTTGCGCCGGCCTAAGAACTACGTCGGAAGAAAATGCCTTGATATGTCTGTCTCTGGAGTAAGACCCCCTGGACGCCCAAGGAAGCAATGGCTGGACATCATGATGCAGGACATGAGAGCCAATGGACTAACCACTGAGGATGCTCAGGACCGTGGAAAGTGGAGTCGATTAAGTAGAAAAGTAGACTCTGGCAATGGACCGGGATAATGCTTAGTAGAAGAAGATATATTGTGTACATTACATCAATTTACAGCTAGAAGCATCATGTCATGATCATGTTCATGTCAGATCGAGTTAACGCTGCGCTTTGTTTTATTAGAGCGAAAAAAAATGATTAAAATAAAATAATTGAAATATAATCATTCCTCCCTGTAGGGCTCGAATTCACAACTGCCGTAACTCACATTATATTGCGATAGCCTCGGATAATTTATCCTGTTTTTTCAGTTTCATCCCGCATGTAACAGGGCAGAAAAAAGCAAGTATGCATTATTATAGAGAATGCCTAAACATAATACCACAAGCAAAAGTTTTAAATAAACTGTGAGTGTTAAGAATAAATTATAGCGAAATTTTCAGGTTTTATATTATACTAGTGGGTGCCCAAAAGCAAAATCGATTGCGTGCGATGGATGTCGTGACGCAGGACATAAAAGCCAGTTTTTCCACTGAGGGTATTGAAAACCGAGCCAAGTGAAGTAGGCTTAGTGAGAATGCAGACCCCATCAAATAGAGCTGGTATTCATCCTAACGAATACCAGGCAGAAGAAGAAATTCAGCTGGTCTTTTACAGTTCCACATCAGATGTTTTGGATCTACTTGTCTGTAATATATATATATATATATATATATATATATATATATATATATATATATATATATATATATATATATATATATATATATATATATATATATTATATATGTGTGTGTATAGGATTACTAGCAATAAAAGTATTTTTCATTTCTGTCCAATACAATATAACTTGTGCAATGTGTGTACAAACATTAAGTTTTAACTGTTTTAGTTTGAAGTCAGATATAATTTGTAATATGAAGCTACGTATTTAGGAAGTAGCGTAGGCTTACTTTTTCATTTAAAGAAGACGTTGACAGTATACTGATAGTTATATAAAAGGTTTAAAGACTTGCTTTAATCGCATACTTAAAAACTCATTAGTTATTAATTTAATAATTTATAAAAAAGAAATAATTTTAATAGAGTACCAATAACTAGCATATTAAATAATTGTGTATGTCAATCGTCTCATATGTAAGATTCTTATGCTATATAAATAATTTATTATATAAGAAATTCTTAAATGTGTTAAGATAATATAATAAAACACATTCATGAATAGGCAAAGAAAACCTAGGGTCAAAATTCTCCCTTCTCTATTTTTCATTCTATTCGTTACGTTGCTGAGTTGCGGATCACAATGCCGCGCTATCGCAAAGTCACAACTACCACGTGGTACGTGGTATCACAGCGTCTGTCTGTATACGTATACAGACAGACGCTGTCATATTACACCACGACGGCATAAAGATTTGTAGTACTAACTCAAAAAATCTATTACATATTATAATTATATAAAAAAAATGGATTATGGAAATATATATGGAATTGTTAAGCACTACTGGCAAGAAATAAAGGGCTTATTATTTTATTTCTATTATTTACGTGCGGTATATTCAACTTGTAAGAATATATTTTGTGTCCTTGTTATATGTAAGAATACTTGTATTGTGTAATGTGATACATGTCGTCGTTATAATAATGTTAATATTGATTAAGTATATCAAAAGCACTTAAGTAAAATTTTTAATTCATTATTCATTTAATTACTACATAATGAAATGATAAAAGTTATAAAGCTGCGTAAAAACCACTAGAATTATAAATTAAAATGATAAATTCACTACCCACAACACAAAAATTAAAACGTATTTATATTTTAAAGCGATCAACATAATTCCTTGACTTGTAAAGGAATTAAAAACTTTGTAAAAGCTTTTTTATGCAAACAGCGTTATCTAAACGAGGGTTCCCTAATAGATTTTGTGAAAGAATATTTTACTATTTAATTACAATTTATTTTTTTAAACGAAACGCCGAGAGCATTTCATTAAATTTAAAGTGTTGTAATTTCAAAGTATCCCTTTGGTAGTAAATATCGAGACTGTTATTATTCTTATCATAATTGTTCTTGGTGATTATTTTTTGGAAGTGGAAAAATACTGTCAAGACAATCTATTTCCCGCTTTCCGCCCGAAACCAAGACATTACATGTTAAGTGGCGGATCTCAAAGCTGCACTTTGTCTTATCAGAGCGTGGAAAAGAATATAATACTTTCTCATTGCGTTTAGACCGTCGTAGCACAGCAGCACAGCCTCCGCCTGTAAACACAACGGTTGTGGGTTCGGTACACACTCGGGGAGAGTGGAATATTTTCATTTTCCTCGCTCTGGTAACAACACAATGCGTGGCGTTAAGTTTTGCCACCTAACACAATGTTTTCAAATGTGGAAGGGGGGAACGGAGCGTATTAACACTAAGTTCCGTCTGCGTACCGAGCTGTATGCGGGAAATAGCGTGAAGTAAATATA
Organism: Dione juno; assembly: GCA_037127375.1. NCBI lineage: Eukaryota > Metazoa > Arthropoda > Insecta > Lepidoptera > Nymphalidae > Dione > Dione juno. The sequence continues at coordinate 624,723 of JAXRJS010000048.1, forward strand.
TTGTCCTTACAGTCAGACGCTGTCCTATGCGCAACGATCGCCTCAATACTTTTACTATTATTGTTAGCTTAAAAGCTTAATTTGATGAATTTGTTTAATTCAATAGTATACAATAATACGATCACTATTATTCACCCGTATTTTCAAAACTGTTAAATCTAAATATTATGTTTATTGATATATTATAAACGACAATTTTGATATATATAAAACACACAAAGGGTGTAACGTATTTATTTAGATAAGAAATTAAATACTTTATTGTTTAATTTTTTGTAATTTACATAAAATAAATATATTTACTGTGGGTTATTCTTAGAAGATAGACATCTATATGCTCTCGCAGATTATTATTTAGAACTGTTAAAGAGGAACAATTCTGTCATGTACAATTTTAAGTAGCGAGCATACGTTCCGTTAATTGTTAATAACGGAACGTATGCTCACATGCTCTCAAGCTCGCTCGTGTCTTTAAATAATTTTCATACAAATCCCTAACGTATCAATTCGTTTCAGTTCAAATCAGCCCAGTAGTTTCGGAGCCCATCGCTGTCAATCATTCAAACAAATCTTTCCTGCTTATAATATTAGTATAAACCAGCGGCCCTCCCACATTTTATTAAATTAATACTAGCGACCCGTTCGCTGCTTCACTTGCTTGATCACTGTTTACTCTGATACACTAATTATATATTGTACAAATAAATCTTCCATTTGAATTACTGCGCATGAAAAAAGAATTATATGCTATATTTTATCTCGGCGATCGCTCATCCCTCGCGCACGATGAACGCGATTTTATCCACGTAAATTCCGATTCCGTCGGAATTCCCGGATAAAGTAAATAGTATTTGTTCCACAACCTCCAACTCTATCTTCCAGTAAAAACTCCAAAAATTGGTTCAGCTTTTACAGAAATTAGCTTATTATTATATTTTAAATAGAAAAACAGACAGACAGTTTGGACAGACAGACAAAAACTGTAAATATATTTTTTCACTTTTAGTAACGTGTAAATAACTATACATGCACTTAGTACATAGGATCTTGAATCTTCCTTTAGCTTTGTAAAAGTTAAACGATCTGCTGAACAAACGTTTGATTATTTATATTGCGCGTGTTTACGAGACAGAGCAATAACATGTTGGTAAAGGTGTGGTCTGGTTTTCTTCAAATATTTCTAATTTATATTTTTAGCTCATGAATGACTGTGAATTTTTATTCCATATGTATTCAATTCTCGTTAGTCAAATTGTTATTTGAGAATTTCGTCACATTGAATTAACTTAATAAAAATATGTAGATATTAGCTTTGGTTTGCTAATAACACAATATATCGTGTAAACATTTACGTATTATAATATTTTTAGGTTATGTTGTATTTTTTATTGTTGTATTTTAGTAAATCTTTGTAATTTTTTTTAGAGTCAGTTCATCTTAGTTGGTATAAAAGAAAGTTCGATATTAAAGATTTAGTCAACTTTACTAAAGTTATCTCTTATATAATGCTTATATAATAAATTAATCAATAATATAATGCTATTTAAGAAGCTAATTTTAAGAAGTTGTTTCTTAAAAGGACATGTAAATAATATACAACTAGTCCACTCGTGAATTTTTAATTATAGTATTTATTTCATACATTTTCTCACATCACATGTTTGACATTTTAATAAATACTTACATTAGAGTCTTTTATATTTACATTTTATTATCACATATTACATCCGTGAATTCTCAAACTAATATTTGGAAAAATATGTACAATTCACTGAATATTATATTTCCTAACAAGTAATGAGCACTATAGGTACTATTACAAGTACACAGGTTCACTAAGGCTGTTCGTGCTACTTCTTTAACCTTGAATATACACATTTATACTCTATTATCACATGGCACATCTGTAAACTCTACTATACTACTATTTGGGAAAATGTATAGTTCACTAACTCTTTCATCACCTATTGGCAAATCGCTATCGTTGAAGAGTCGTGATCTTCTTGATTGGTCTTGAAGCATTTTGCGATTACCATTTTTACAAATTTCTGATTCTCTTTTAGTTTCATGTAGCATGTCTCTATCGAAATGACCATGGCCCCTTGCACACATGCAAGAAGTTCCCATTTTCAAAGATTCCATAGGTGTAGTGTTTATTGATTTTCTTGTTGAGTAAACACTTCTGTCATTCGTGGATCGAATGGATAATACCCGTGTTCTATATGATTGTCCGTCCTGAAACATTTATTTTTTGTTTTATGAAGTAATTCAACACTAGCCTATTTAATACATCCCGCTTTTTTATTTACCTCATAGCTGTCATTGGTGAATCTGTTTCGCTTCTGTCTAAATGTAAATCTTTGTTTGAATTCTTTCTTAAATTTTTCCTGCAACAATATTATTAATAATTATGTACAAAATATTTAGTTTTGATTCATAATAAGCATTGGGAATTATTTTACAACAGTAAAGAAAAGTTTATCAATATATTACACAGTATTCGTTGAATTCCATTACATAAAAAAGATCCGTATAATTTTATTTGATCTATCTAAAACAAGGCTAATATTTGTATATCATTGGCGTAGACGGTCATTTATAATCGTTTAGAATGTATATTTACATAAAGTAAACGAGGCTATTACTGTCGGGAGACAAGTCATCATATTTCAGGACAGCCCCTATATCAAAAGAGAAATATCTTTTAATTTTTTTTGCTCTTTTATGGAAGATTAATTCTTCAATAAGTTATCATTTACTTCAATCAATTTTAAGATTGAAGTAGATATGTCTTTCATTCAAATTTTTGCTGATTGTGTAAGCGCATGTTGAAGTCGATGTGTAAGCTGAAAACTAAAATTCACAGCTTAATTAAATGCTAATTAAAGGTAAAATAGAGATGGAAGTTACGGTACGTAGGTAGGTAGGTAGATAAGTTATTTAATTATAAAGCAATAAATCCGAATCCATTCTATTAACTAAAACAGTTTTAACGCTAAGTGGTAGTTGCGAAATCGACCATGTACAAAGTGTATGTACAAAGTGATTAGACTGAATGTGTACCACATAAGACAGACCATTTACAGTTAATTAGGCTAGGCTATATTGATAAAAGTGAATTAAATAAGCTTATAGCATTTAAACAAAATATTACTAAATAAATAGTAAGATCCAATTATATTTATATATATATATATATATATATATATATATATTATATATATATATATATATATATATATATATATATATATATATATATATTTATATATGATAATGATTTCATGATATCCTGTTTTCTTATGAAATTGCAGAAGTGTTTCTAAGTATTCATTAAAATGGTCCCTTAAAATGGTCATTAAGTTACAATTGCGCAATAAAGCTCAAACGTACGAGAAAGTAAAAATAGTCTAAAAGTCTGTGTATTTTATTCGTAAAATTCTTTGGCTGGGGAAACTCAACATTCTAAAGCATAAATTAGCGTTGAATTTTCGTTACTCTTAACGGCTCCCTCCATCACTTCCATTAGGGACCGTGTTTTCATTTGGCGTTTAAACATGGTAGCATTTCATGAAAACTTCATCAGATTAAAAATTAATTAATATAATAATTTGAAAGTCATTAAAAATATTAATAAATGAATATGAACTGTGGATGTGAAGTGAATTGGATAACATAGATATTTTTCTTAATTCGCATGGTTCCCTAATTATTAGCTACTGCGCTTATGGTTTAAATTATCATCTACCCAAAGTTCCATGCCTTGCTATTTGTTATAAAAAAATTTTCGACATAGTTTGGCATAGGCATATGTTTAGATGTAAGTTATATGCCTATATCACAACTGTCAGTGTATGTGTAATATCACATAAATAACATAATACTTACATTGTAGATAGCGTATATAAAAGGGTTGTAGCAAGAATTACTCATCGCTAACCAGTCGAAGCAGAAGAATATTATGTTTATGTATCTGTACCTGTAAGTGTCAATGTCAATTAATGTCAATTGTGATTATTTAAACTATAAAGAACAAAACTCTTGCTTTGTCTTATCCGATGCTATTTAATATTATTAATATATCGAATTAATAATATCGAAGCATTTAATTATCTGATATCAAAGTAGAATAATAAAATTATATTATATAAATGGTGAAGTTTTATATTAATAATCGCCATCAATTAGAGGACAATAAAGGGAATTTATAAAATTTTCTCTATTCTAATTTTCCAGACTCTAAAGAATAGTTTCATTGCAATATACCAAGTTTTATATTATTTATGCTTAGAATTCCAAAAACAAAACACACTTATTACATTTAATACTTTTTTCTAGAGATATATTATATATTATACTCACTCATTAATAGATGGAAAGAATGACTGGAGTAGCATATAACTCTGCAAAGGAAGCCAGCAGAGTGCGAACAGCGCTACTACTAGCACTAGCATCTTGATAACCTGTTTTAATTAAAATATTAGAAGCTAGGAAATAGAGTTTAATATAAAATTTGAACAACATCCTGTGAACTTCTTTCTTTAACAAAAACTTTTGCTAACAATTTCAAGTCACAACGAAATCGCAAATTGTTTTTTTGCAAGATCGATATTGAATTTAGTCCAGTACGAAATAGTACCAACCAATTAAAATATACAGTGGTTAATGTTGAGGTTAAAATAACATAGACATATTTTATTTATTTTTAATACTTCAAATTCATTTTTTTCTGTTGCGAAATCAATTAAAACCTGCATATTTCAGCAAACTATTTCAATTCATTTCGCAATCTTGAGTATTTCATGCTGATGACCATTAACCCAAGAGGGCCACCACCGGACCACTTGTAGAGTAAGCGTGAGTGTACTAGATTGAAATTAATTTGGAAATTTGCATACTTTGATGGGATGGCGGAAGTTTATGTCAAAGTTTTAAATGCTACCAAAGATTTCTTAAATATCTTATCATTGGAATTTAAAAAAGTATAGTTTCATAATAACAGCATAAATAGATTATAATTGTGTTCTTCTTCTTCTTGGCACTAGTCCCGGCTTTTGCCAGGGTCTGCCTTCCGACTGAGCCTACTCCACTTTGCACGGTCTTTAACATCCTCAGTGGATAATTTATTGGCTCTCATGTCTTGTGTCACGACATCCAGCCATCGCTTCCTTGGGCGTCCGGTGGTCTAACTCCAGGGACAGACATGTCAAGGCACTTCCTTCCGACATAGTTCTCAGATCGGCGCATAACATGGCCATACCATCTCAGGCGACGCTCTTGGAGCTTATCCACTACGTCACGGACCCCAAGACTACCTCGAATGAATGTGTTGCGTATGCGGTCGGACCGCGTCACACCACACATCCATCTCAGCATCTTCATCTCCGTGACGTGAAGCTCCTGAGTGTGCCGAGATAATGTTGGCCAACATTCGCTGCCGTATATAAGAACAGGTCGGATAATGCTCTTGTATATCAGTCCCTTGAGCTTGGGCGGTATTCTACTATCGCAGACCACACCAGTGACCTCCCGCCATTTGGCCCAGGCAGCGTTTATACGGGCATGGATGTCGTGGTCGATGCCTCCAGACTCATGCATAACGGCTCCAAGGTACCTGAACTTCTCCGACTTAACGGCTGGCTCAGGCCCGATATGGATGGTGCTCGAGTCCGGGCTCCCACAAGCCATGTACTCGGTCTTCGACACATTCAGTTTGAGACCACCGTTTTCAAGCGCACCCTTCCAGGCGTTCACTTTACGCTCCAGCATCAGTCGGTTCTCATCGATGAGTACTATGTCATCGGCATACATCATCAGCCACGGAGGCTGGCATTGGATGTCAGCCGAGACAGTATCCAGCACTACATTGAATAAGAACGGACTAAGAGCTGAGCCCTGGTGAACCCCTACTGTAATCGGGAAGGGCTTAGTGTCGCCAACAGCGGTCCTAACCACTGAAGCGGAGTCGTTGTACATATCTCTGATAACCTCAATATAGGCTTCAGGGATCCCCTTGAATCGCAATGCCCACCAGATACACTGACGTGGCACACAGTCAAAGGCCTTCTGCAGGTCCAAAAAGGCCACATGCAGAGCTCTCCTTTTTTTCCCTGTAAGCCTCCATCAAAGTTCTGAGGGCAAAAATGGCATCCATAGTGCCTGATCCTGGTTGAAACCCATACTGAGACTCAGAGACAGTACATTCTTGGCGGAGCCTGAGGCCGATCATGCGCTCGAAGAGCTTCATGGTGTGGCTCATAATCTTAATGCCCCTATAACTACCGCAATCTTGAACACTGCCCCTTCCTTTGTAAATAGGGATAATAAAGCTCTGCCGCCACTGATGTGGCATCTTTCCAGTATTCAAGATACGGTTAAACAGGTCAGTAAGATAAGCACACCAAGAGAGCCCAACGATTTCCACGCCTCGATTGGGATGTCGTCAGGTCCTACCGCTTTTCCGTTCTTCATGCGTCGAAGACAATTACGAGTTTCGTCATGGGTTATTGGAGCAACAAGTCCGAGGTTAGGAGATAATTCAGGAGGAAGACTACAAGACTGCTGAGTGTTCAGCAGCTCCTTAAAGTAGCTTCTCCATCTCTCCTTCACAGAGGCATGACTACAAAGCAACGTGCCCCGAGAATCTCTGACGCAATGACATTTTGTAATATCCTGCGTCGCTTTATCTCGAGCACGAGCCAGTTTGTATATGAGCTTCTGCCCCTCCACAGTTTCAAGTTTATCGTACAATGGCGACAAACTTTCTCTGCGGGCTCTGGCTACAGCTCTTTTGCTGGCCCGTTTCGCTGCAATGTACTCCAGTCTGTCTTCAGGAGAGTTGGAATGCTGCCACTCTTTAAACGCAGCCTTCTTTTCCTGAATCACCCCCTGCACCTGGTCATTCCACCACCATGTCTCCCTGTCGATGACACGCCCAACCTTAGTAACACCAAGAACTCGCTTGCCCGCCGCAATGATTGCTGAATGAGCTCGATCCCATGCAGTCTGAGCGGTCTCGGTGTTAGTCAGTAGATTCTGACTCTCCACCTCCGCCAAGAAGTCGGTCTGCATCGGCCCATTCAACAACCACCACTTAAGTCTAGGCTTGCGTTTCTCGGCTACTTTCTTTTTCGGGGTAACATTATAGTCCATGACAAGGAGGCGATGTTGGGCCGTCAGGCTTTCGCCGGGAATGACCTTACAGTTGGTCACCCTGCCTGTATGACACCGTCTAGTCAGTTCATAAGTCAGTCAGATTATAATTGTGTTTTATTATAATTTATAATTTGCTAGATAAAGCAATACAATTTGCGATTTATCTAGCAAATTCCAATGGGACAAATTGATTGAATTTTTATAAATCTATTTTATAGAAATTGACATTACTTATTCGTTTTCCCTTTTACCCTAATTTGATAAATATAAAAAGGGATTCACTATTATGGCTACGTCTTCACATAATATGCCTCCCTTCTTTACATAATATGATGTTCTTGAAATAGACACGAGTCAAGCCCGCGCATTCTTAAACAATACATAAAATAAAGTTTGCATATTAAGTCCCTATAGCATCTACAATATTATTATTATTCTAAAAATATTATAATAATCCTTAATCTTTAGGTTTTCGGTAACACGGATACTGTTCATATTTAAAAGCACAGCTTTTATTACTATGATAAAATGAGTGTCTTTATCAAGAATATATTATATGTGAATTGTGAATTTAAGCACATCAAATTTCGTGTTAATAGATGAAGTTTATGTTATAGTAATTAAACATTTTATTTATTAAAAGTAGTACGCACCTTTTTCTTGTTCTTCATTTGGTTGGCATCGCGTATTTCTTGCGCGTTGCCTGGTGCTCGGGCTCCCCACAATTTCATGGCCATATGTGCATATGCAAATGTTATAACGCATAATGGAATTACGTACTGAAATAAATCAAAACTATCAAAATTTTAAAAGCATAATAAATTAGAATTTTTAAAACCTTTTACTCTGTATAAGCTAAAATAACAAAAAAAATGTTATGCCTTAAAATATTATTCAATTGTAATTTTAAAATACTTTGCTTTCATGAGAAGTGCTAGTTAAATAAATCACAGTTGTTACTTGGCTTATTTTTGATATAAGTCGGATTTAAAATGTCTTATGAGACGTTCCTTACGGTGTCGATTCTTACTGCACTAAGTAGAGCGTAAGTTTCAGCAAGCGAATATCATTCTTTCCGATATTCACATATAATATATTATTTTTTCCACTAAAAATTTTTAAGACTTGTTTATAAATATAATAAATAAATAAATTATTTCTAACAAATTGCTTTATTAATTTTTTTTATCGTTGATAAAAAATATTTAATTTAATTTTAGGAGTCTGATCTTAATGATAAGTAGCTCTATCATCTTCGTTCCGCCTAATTTGATAGTAAAATTTAATTTTGCAATATGTACTAGAAGAGCTCTACTTCAGATCACGCTGGTTACTTTAAAAGCGTTTGAAAAACGTTTTTAATTTTTCATGTCATGTCATGTAATGAATTTATCCATGTATCTTAGATTAGAGTGAATTTTATTTTCCTAATATATTTCTCGACATAAAATGGGGTAGGCAGAGATAATCCAGTGTTACGAGACTATTTCTTTTGAATTCTTTTGGTTTCCATTTCCATTCTCCACTCTGCAACTGTTATATGTGACAACACGTGTTTTTCACTCGTCGTTTAATATATTTACCAGATATTTTTAATATTAACCATAAGAAAGATACCTGAAATATATACAATAGCAATCTGTATATTGCTAGCGAATGAGATCCAAATTCAGTGGGCGCACAAAAGGGTTTCTCGTAAAAAATTCTTGACACTGTAAAAATATGCCTCAATTAATATAGTATATAACTAATATGGTTAGTTCTTATGTTGACAGAAAATATATTTTTAATTACATTATGTAACAAATTGTTATAAATTAAATGCTTTATAGCATTTAGATATTCCTATCCTATACAAACTGTATGGGGGCAATGTAAATGGGTTATCTGGAAGCTTTTCTCTACTCTAAATAAATATTCTTAAGAAATTAAACATATATATTAATAAAAAAATTAAGACACTGTCAATTTCAAGCAAAATAGTCATTTAAGAATTGATTATGATGTACCTGGATCTTTTTCTTCCACCATAATAACTTCCCATGACATTGCCATAGGAGCTGCGAGTGATAATGCTAAGACCCATATGAACACTATGATGACTTTAGCGATACGTTTCGATGTATGTGCACTAGAACAGGAAACTTATATAAACATTCTTATATTAATAAAAATAGCTACAGGATTATCTCATTCCCAAAATTCGGATTAGTTGATATAAGGAAACATAAACCTGTAAAAAAAGAGGAATTCAAATGTAAAGGAAAATGTGAACGGAACTAGCAAAAATTCTTCTTTGATTCTATAGTACCTTAAGCTACTCTGATTGAAATATTACGACATATTTGGATCAGGACCATTTGTTAGATCTTCTAGTCATTTGGTGCTCGTGATTCGTGCGCGCAGATTTAATATATTGAAACATTATGGGCTATATTACAATCTTTGATCTTCTGTTAGTCCATGTTTTGTGGTATGATACTCGATGGCATAAGCAAATTGCATAGTATTCAAAAAACTAGTTAAAAAAATATAGAATGTTGTTTATTTTGTAAAATTATTCATAGCTGTATTAAAAATATTTTCAAGGCCATAGTATTTTTAAAATATTAAACACAATTTTAATATTCATGGAATATTAAAAGATATTTTGTAAAAAATATAATTTTAAGTAAAAAATGTAATCAAAAAAAAATTAAAAGATATACTCGTAATTTTGATAGGTAAGTTTTAAATTCGATATCCTGTCATCAATGAAATTATATAGTAATAATAAATCAATAATATTACTGTAAATTTATAAATTATAAAAATTACCACAGTTACATTCTTTATTACTATAGTATACACGCTTACAGCCTTTCCGAAATGCTTGCAGCCTTCCATAGATAATCTGGATCAACGTTAATGAATTTTGTTTGGCGTTAATCGATTAATTATTGTCTAATTGGTTTGAGGAACGTACTTATAGCATATATTAATTTAATTAATAAGCTTAATTTTATTAATAAATAAACGTATATAAAATTTTTATACAACATATACATGTTATATGCTCTTATATTTACGAAAGTAATTCTCTGATGAGCTATTAAGCTTACTACTAAAATTAATCTATATTTTACATTACATTACAGTTTCTAATGGCATTCGGTAATTATCTAAGGATAATATTTATTAGGCACTTTTATACTAACTAACAAAAAGTATGTTCTCATTTAATTTTACATTTTTACAATACATGGTTCCGTACAAAGGACCGTTGTAGGATCACTTTGTTCTCCGTCTGGTTAAACCATTTTCTCGAAATCACGTGGAGGAATCAAACTGAAATTTTCGAATATCCAAGTCGTTAACCTCTTGAAGCATAGAAACAATCAAACTTCTAAGTCACAGCAGTCAAAAGATACGAGCGTTTATGCTTAATTTTTTATTATTTTGTACGAAAATTGTCGCGTAATCAATACCTTCCTGGTGGCCTAGAGTTAGGAAATTTTGACAATAACATGAAACTTATAGTACAACAAAGAAAAAAATAGAAAAATTGGAAAATTTGTAGATATATCCTAGTAAAAAACCATTACAAACTTATACTGTAGTGCATTTCAAACAATGAGTAAAGTAAATAAGTACATACGACCGCGAATTTAAATTCGCTGACTTACTTACTGTACTTTATTAACTTTAAGACTTATGAAATTTGATTAGAAGTGAAACAGTAGACACATGTAAAGAGGAAAATCACTAAATTTATAATTTATATGCTTTACACAGAAATAACAACCACCATTCATTTCATACAAAATAAGATGATACGACCGCAAATTTAAGTTTGCCAATTTTTATAAGTAGAATTTCCTTAGCGGAATATCTACTAATTATGAAATAAGTACGGAACCCAACTAGTGCGCGAGTACTTTTTGTACTATTTTTAATTCTATTGTGAATATGGTTTATATAGCTAATTACATCGAAGATTTGCATATAATTTTTCTTACCTAAGCGGTGTAATAATGGCACGATGTCGATCCACAGCAATAGCAGTCAAAGTAAATACACTAACGTTTACACTTAACGCTTGCACAAACGGGCAGAAAGCACACATGAAATGTGGAAGCAGCCATCGTTGCAGTAACGCAGCTTGGAACTACAAATAAATTTTACCATTAACTATTATACTATAGATTTAATAATATAATAGCATATCATTCACTATATTTATGTAGATTTCTCTAGAAAATTTATAATTCTAAAAGAATTTCACTTACTTGGAATGGTACAGCAAATAAACCTATTACGATATCAGCTAAGGCCAAATTAGCTATATAGCAATTAGTTACACTTTGCATCCTACGTGACGTCGCTACCACCCACATTACTAGGAAATTGCCCACAACTGCTAAAACTGATATCGATCCATAAAGAAAAGACAGTAGTACTATCATACTTGTTGGCACGTCGTATAATGTATCTGAAACAATTTATATTATCAGTATAGTTTATTTCCTACTATTGAGCATACATTTGATTTCTGGTCAATTTTAGTCACAAGGCCACGTCACCTTTGTCCATTTTATATTACTTATAACAGCTAAGCTTAGCTAAAGATTACATTTAAATAGTAAATATTTATTTACCGAATGTGTCATTCGTAATGTTATGACCTAAATATTCTTCAATAGTGGTGGTCCTTGACCAATCTGGTTCATCGTCTTGTGCAGGACTCGATGCACTGCAAAACCGTATACTTATATTTAATATAATCATATAATTGAGAATAAATATATTTACAAAAATTGTCAATAAAATATACATATTGCATGTTTGTATATTTTTAATTTTTTAGATAAAATCGAAAATGACATGCAAACATAGCATCACACTTTAGTACTTTTTACGTGACTTTCCTCCAAGATCATCGACAACGTTCTCGAAGGTCGACCTAAATCTCCTCCTTTTTTTCTTACCTCTTACCTTACTGACCCTTGCTTTATATATATTTATTACCATTCATTTGTCACTCAATCTCTCAACATGACCAAACCCAACCAACCAACCCTGAGCACGTTCTTATTCATTCTTACTGTGACATCCTTACTAGTACCTGCCATTCTGTGTTTCTCTGAATTGCCATTTATTGTCATAAAAAATACACTTTATCCATGTACAATTAATAAAATATAGTTATTTCTAATTTTTTCTATGATATACCTAAAAAATATTTTCGATATTTATACTTATATATGATATTTATAAGTCCTCACTTATTGCCAAATTCCATGATTCTTGGTCAACGTGTAGTATCCTATCTACGTATATACGTTTTTGTTGTTACTAGATTCTTTGCTCTAAGAGACTGTACTCTGCTCACTGTACTGTACTGTAATGAGCTTGATACCTCTTCGTGATCTTAGCGCTGAAAAACGTTCCTGACAGAGGGACACAAAGTAAACCTTTAAGAGATTTATATTTAATTTTAAGATACGAAACCCTAAAAATATTTAAAAAAGCTACCAGCAGCTAAGGATAATAATAAAATAAACAAAAATCCTTTAGCAACTGCTTGATATGATTACCACTAAAAAAACAAATTCAACATCAAAAATAGACGATAAAAGCTGAAAAATTTATCTCAACATGAAGCATGGTTATAACTAACTATTCATATTAAAAGTACATTTTATTTAATATAACCTTATACTGTCATTAAAAAAATGCTGCCTACTGGTTATTTGAAACTATTCACATTCAGAGATGCTTAAACCGTTCGACAAAGAAAAATTATTGAACAATGCAGTAATTGCACTAAGTTTTTATTTTATACTAAAGCAGTAAATTTACATTGCTTTTGTATATAATTTCATGAACATAATTTTTTATCAAACTTTTAAACTGATTGTAACATCAAAATAACTGTTTTTTACTACATGCATTTGAACCTATATTCGGTACATATACTACAATAATTGTGAAGGTGCTTCACAATTATTGTTTGTCTATCTACTTGTTCCGGCTAATCCCTAAAATGCCTCGGCTGACACGATTTTGATGGGACTTTCACTGACAGGTAGCTCATGTTATAAGGAATTGCTTAGACTTCTTTTATTTTAGAAGCGAAACGAACGCAATTCAGCTTACATAAGCGGCGAAGCCGCGGGAGGTTCGCTAGTACAAAATATAATCATAAAAAATAGGCGAGACTTGCACTTGTTAACCAATATTACGTAGAAATGAAGAATATATTAGCGGTAAGGACTATATATTACAGGCTAAAACGCAACAACTGTTTATCTGTATTACTACTTGGCATTGACATGAATTATAACAATACCAAATCAATTCTACATTTGTTAGGAGCAGGTTTTGCTTTTCTATTTAGACATTTTTTCTATAAATTAATTTTCATCTGTATGAAAATGTTCCTTAGCATTATTCTTTAAGGCCTGTAGGTGATAAATTTCTACTCGAGCATGTCTAGGCGTTTCTTTAATATAAATATTAGATTTAAAAATTCAATTAAAATTTTTCGCCTTGGTTATCTGTCAGTAATCTCATTTAGAAATGATTTATGTACATACATAGTAAGGATACTCTCGGTAAGGAAAACTATTTTATTCTTATCGATTCACAAATGACTGAGCAGGCCATACGTAATAAAATATATACATGTCGAATATACAACCATGCATTTTTATTAAATATAGGATTTATTTACTCGCCTTTTTATTAAGACAAAAAGACACTAAATTTCGTGATTTCATTGAGATATCATTTCGTATTATATTTGTAGGCTGCCGCTGCACTGGTCCTATCTCCGCATAAAAGGGCAGAATAACGAAATCCTAATTAAGTATATGTTCAAAATAAGAAGTTAGTTGGAAGGAGCCATGAGATAGTATTGTTTGCTGATGATACTTCATTAATTTTTAAAATGAAAAGACAACAAAATATAATTAACGATGTAAACAATGTGTTCTCGAAATTATTACATTGTTTGAGTGCTAACCTCCTACAAATAAATAGAACAAAAACAAAATGTACAATTTTTCGAACACCCAACACGAAAATTGTTATAGCCAATGTACTATTGAATGGTGAGAACGCAGATCCTGTTGATTCTACAGTATTTCTCGGTGTCACCACAGACTCTAAGTTACAGTGGGCGCCTCATATTGATGGATTAGCGAATAGACTGAGCTCAGCAGCTTTTGCGGTTATGAAAATTAGATCGTTAACTGACGTAGAAACAGCTCGCCTTATTTACTTTAGCTACTTTCTAGTTTTATATCTTATGGCATTATACTTTGGGATAATGCAGCCGCGATCAATACACTTTTTGTATTGCAGAAGCGACCTGTTCGCTCAATCTATAACTTAAGCCCTAAATAATCTTTAAGAGATAAATTTAAGTAAATTAATATATTGACAGTTGCGTCTCAATACATCCTCGAAAATGTTTTATATGTGAAAAAAAATATTAATAATTTTACTAAAATTGGCGATATACACAATATTAATACTAGAAATAGGTTGAATCTTACCGCGCATGTAACTCGATTACATCGAGTCCGCAATTCCTTCATGGAACAGTGTGTACGCTTTTACAATAGGATCCCAGAAAACGTCCGAGAATGTCCTACATCACAATTTAAAAAATTGTGATAAGAAGTTTGTGTGTTAAATCCTAATTAATGATTTTATAAATGATAACACACCTTGGGAATGAAATGCTCGCTCCAGTCTATCTCAAGCGTATCATTGTGAACAATGAATAATTGTAAATGACTATATATGATGATATATAAATGATATATATCATCATTTATAGTCATTTACTATGATATATAAAAAAAATGTCCCGCTGAGTTTCTTGCGCCGGTTCTTCTCAGGTCTGAGGCATTAACTTTAGTGAACCGATGGTATGGTTGTTGACGTTCAAAAAATGAATCATGTATTCTTACTTTTAATAAAATTATTTGAATTTGAATTTGACATATATTGCCGATATTTAATTTTGGCAATATGGCATTTGGTTACTGATTTCATTAAACTTATGTGAGTTGTGTAGTTCAGTAATAAACAACCGTAAAGCCTCTGGCGTAATACTATAGTATTTTATATATAAAAAAATCATAAATAAATATTTTCAGATATATTAATTATCCTCTTCCCAACATTTTCATAATATTTAATATATAACATTCTAATATTTCTTTCATCTATAAAAGGTCTCACAAAGTTATATTTATTTACATCCATACAAAATTTTCAGGCCGTTTTGTCACCTATAGGAGCTTTAACAATTTAATCTATCTAAGGTGTATCTATTTGCCATGGAAATATATTTATCTATTTCTTGTCAAAACAACGTATTAGCTTACGGAAACGGTTTTGCCCAGTTGCCAGAGCGAAGAAAATTAAAGTAATTTATTCTCTCCGAGTAGGAATCGAACCCACAAACCGTCGCGCTTACAGCCTCGTCACATTAAATGTTGAAATACTCTTTTACTTACAACAAGAAATTTTCCTGAATTTCAAGTATAATTACGATTTAAATACTTTTACAGATTATATAATTACAATAGTAAATAATCTCATTTTCATAATAAAAAATACCCGCATTGAGTGTTAGGGACTCTTAGGGAGGCGGAGAGAGTCTTAGGGACGAAATATTTGGTTTACCAAGATATTGTAGACATTATTTTATTAATCGCTTGTTTAATTTGCTGTTCAAAAGCTAAAGGACTATCGGCAAATTACCAAGTATTAAGTCTGAGCTCAGTGCCCAACAGTAACAAAACTGTGTCATTGAAAAGTTTCCGAGGTCTCATATTTTATATATTTATACTATGGTGGTTATGTTAAAATCAAGAACAATTATGGTATTTTGGAGCACTTAAAATATAATAATTGCCTATTTTGGAAGGTTTTATTTTAGTAATGTTTCATCGCCATATTTAATCGTCTACGGCTGCCAACATCAGCCAATGTCATCTGCCAATGTCATGGACCCTAACTCGGGAAACGACAAACAAGTTATCAACCTGCCGATACTCAATGGAGAGAAGTATGCTCAACGTGTAGAATTAAAAACAGTGTGATCAGAAATAAGACAAAAAGCCGTTGATATTACCTTAACAATTAGAAGACAAAATTGGAAGTGGGCAGGGCACATGCTGAGAGGTGGACAAATGGAGTAAAAGAGTGAGTGTGTGGTACCCCAGAGAAGATAAGCGAAAGAGAGGCAGCCCTCATAAAAGATGGGATGACGACATCAGGCAAGTGGCAGGAGTAGCGTGGAACAGAGTGGCTCAGGAACGAGCAGAATGGAAAAGGTTGGAAGAGGCCTTTGCCAACTGGCAGACCGATCTGCAGAAAGTAAAGAAGCAAGATATATTGGACTAGCTAGACTAGTTTATTATGTTATACTTTGCTTAAATTCAAGTTTAATTTTGTTAATAGATCATATTAAGATCCGAAAAAAGGGCTAAAATAAATAAATAAACAAACATATGTCAGCAATTTAAATGTTAAGCGGTAACCCTTTGAGGTGTTCATCGAATCCCTTTATTCTTCTTCTTCTTCTTCTTCTTGGCATTAGTCCCGGCTTTTGCCAGGGACTGCCTTCCGACTGAGCCTACTCCACTTTGCACGGTCTTTAACATCCTCAGTGGATAATTTATTGGCTCTCATGTCTTGTGTCACGACATCCAGCCATCGCTTCCTTGGGCGTCCGGGTGGTCTAACTCCAGGGACAGACATGTCAAGGCACTTCCTTCCGACATAGTTCTCAGATCGGCGCATAACATGGCCATACCATCTCAGGCGACGCTCTTGGAGCTTATCCACTACGTCACGGACCCCAAGACTACCTCGAATGAATGTGTTGCGTATGCGGTCGGACCGCGTCACGCCACACATCCATCTCAGCATCTTCATCTCCGTGAAGTGAAGCTCCTGAGTGTGCCGAGATAATGTTGGCCAACATTCACTGCCGTATATAAGAACAGGTCGGATAATGCTCTTGTATATCAGTCCCTTGAGCTTGGGCGGTATTCTGCTATCGCAGACCACACCAGTGACCTCCCGCCATTTGGCCCAGGCAGCGTTTATACGGGCATGGATGTCGTGGTCGATGCCTCCAGACTCATGCATAACGGCTCCAAGGTACCTGAACTTCTCCGACTTAACGGCTGGCTCAGGCCCGATATGGATGGTGCTCGAGTCCGGGTTCCCGCAAGCCATGTACTCGGTCTTCGACACATTCAGTTTGAGACCACCGTTCTCAAGCGCACCCTTCCAGGCGTTCACTTTACGCTCCAGCATCAGTCGGTTCTCATCGATGAGTACTATGTCATCGGCATACATCATCAGCCACGGAGGCTGGCATTGGATGTGAGCCGAGACAGTATCCAGCACTACATTGAATAAGAACGGACTAAGAGCTGAGCCCTGGTGAACCCCTACTGTTATCGGGAAGGGCTTGGTGTCGCCAACAGCGGTCCTAACCACTGAAGCGGAGTCGTTGTACAGTCGTTGTCTCTGATAACCTCAATATAGGCTTCAGGGATCCCCTTGGATCGCAATGCCCACCAGATACACTGACGTGGCACACAGTCAAAGGCCTTCTGCAGGTCCAAAAAGGCCACATGCAGAGCTCTCCTTTTTTTCCCTGTAAGCCTCCATCAAAGTTCTGAGGGCAAAAATGGCATCCATAGTGCCTGATCCTGGTTGAAACCCATACTGAGACTCAGAGACAGTACATTCTTGGCGGAGCCTGAGGCCGATCATGCGCTCGAAGAGCTTCATGGTCTGGCTCATAATCTTAATGCCCCTATAACTACTGCAATCTTGAACACTG
Organism: Dione juno; assembly: GCA_037127375.1. Classification (NCBI taxonomy): domain Eukaryota; kingdom Metazoa; phylum Arthropoda; class Insecta; order Lepidoptera; family Nymphalidae; genus Dione; species Dione juno. The sequence goes on from JAXRJS010000048.1 coordinate 642,739, forward strand.
CCCCTTCCTTTGTAGACGACGACGACGACGACGAGAATCTGTGACGCAAAGACATTTTGTAATATTCTGCGTCGCTTTATCTCGAGCACGAGCCAGTTTGTATATGAGCTTCTGCCCCTCCACAGTTTCAAGTTTATCGTACAATGGCGACAAACTTTCTCTGCGGGCTCTGGCTATAGCTCTTTTGCTGGCCCGTTTCGCTGCAATGTACTCCAGTCTGTCTTCAGGAGAGTTGGAATGCTGCCACTCTTTAAACGCAGCCTTCTTTTCCTGAATCACTCCCTGCACCTGGTCATTCCACCATCATGTCTCCCTGTCGATGACACGCCCACCCTTAGTTACACCAAGAACTCGCTTGCCCGCCGCAATGATTGCTGAATGAGCTCGATCCCATGCAGTCTGAGCGGTCTCGGTGTTAGTCAGTAGATTTTGACTCTCCACCTCCGCCAAGAAGTTGGTCTGTATCGGCCCATTCAACAACCAGCACTTAATTCTAGGCTTGCGTTTCTCGGCTACTTTCTTTTTCGGAGTAACATTATAGTCCATGACAAGGAGACGATGTTGGGCCGTCAGGCTTTCGCCGGGAATGACCTTACAGTTGGTCACCCTGCCTATATGACACCGTCTAGTCAGCAAATAATCAATTTGAGTTAAGTGGGACCCGTTCTTATACGTTATAAGGTGCTGAGGTTTCTTCTGGAAGAAAGTGTTCACGATAGCCAGATCAGATGAAATGCAGGTTCTTAGAATATTTTCTCCCTCTGCATTGCGAAGACCATATCCAAAACCCCCGTGAACACGTTCGTACACCTCAGCGACCCTACCCACGTGGCCGATCAAGTCCCCCCCAACTAAGACTGATTCGGTAGACGGTATAGCGAGTAGTACCTCTTCATACTGCTCCCAGAAGGTCTCCTTTTCAGCCCCGCTACAACCTGCCTGGGGAGTATAAGCACTGATTAAGTTTGTGATAACGCCCTCGATCAGTACCTTTATCCGCATCAAGCGGTCGCAGCGACGGTCAACTTCAAGAAGCCCATTCTGAAGCTCTTCAGAAAGCGCTACCGCCACACCGATTTTGCCTGTAGGTGACCCAGTGTATATAAGGCGGTAACCATGCCCGATGTTACGAGACTTATTGCCCTTCCAGCGAGTTTCCTGAAGGAAAGCACACTGGACCCGACAAATACAAATACAATACAAATATACTTTATTGCACAACATAAATATATATATACATTACATAAGAGCTAAAAAAGGACAGAAGTACAATAAGGCGGCCTTATCGCCAAAAGCGATCTCTTCCAGGCAACCTTCGGATGTTGGAGTTGTACAAACATGGGCGGTGCATTAAATATAACATATACATAAACATACAAATAAATACAAATAAATATAAATAAAATATGAATAAATAAATAATACAAGCGTACAAAAATACTCATATACATACATACATTCATAATATACATATCATTAAAAACAATTATTATAATAACACAAAGGCAAAATTACTGGCTTAAATAGTAATTTTTAAGTAATTTTTTAAAATGTGCAGGCTTTTTGCAAGTCTAATTTTAAAAGGTAAGGAATTCCATAGTCGGGCAGCTTTAATAGTAAAGGAATTAGAGAAAAAGGAAGAAGAATGAAGAGGAATTTCAAGCAAGAAGTTGCTGTTGGAGCGTAAGGAACGTGAGTGGGTGTCATGAAGAAACTTAAATTGTTTCTTCAAGTATGTAGGAGTAGTAGGATTAAACAGCACTGAATAGAGAAGATGAAGTATGTGAGTATTCCTGCGAAGGCGAATGGGGAGCCACTTAAGCTTATTACGAAACTCGGAAATGTGTTCATATTTACGTACACCAAATATGAACCTGATGCAAAAATTTTGAAGCCGCTCAAGTTTATTCAAAAGCTCCTCTTTAATATCAAGATAACATATATCAGAATAATCAAGAATTGGTAAAAGGAGCCCGACGTCTCATGAGTACATCTGCGAGTTCTCTGCATCGTCCGGTTAGAGAGCCAATATTCCATGTTGCTAAGCGGAGTTTCCGTCTGGGTACTGACGTCGTTAGCCGTGCCCGTACTTGACACGGTAGCCCTTGCCCACTTATCGCAGGTGTAGGGCGATGTTCCTGCGCGTCTTTTAACGGCGACGCCCTAGCCATACCCAGCTTTTTTCTAAATCGGTCCATACTAGTGGCGAAGTGGTTTTTAGTGGAGCGATTGCCATCTGACCTCCAAACCCATTACTGGGAGAAACCAAGAAAGGAAAGGAAATAAGAGGCAGAAAGACTTGGGAGTATAGGGGAGGGACACCACTTACATGGATTGGATAGGGTTATGAAAGTGGTGGCTCGAGGTCCCGGGGTCGCGTACCCGTATGCCGAAAACCAAATATCGGACAGATAATTGGCTAGAAACCCTCTGAGCACGAATCCCTTTATTATCAAGCCGCTAACTGAAACTACTAGTGGTACATTGATATATTCATATGTCCACATGTCAGCGATCTGGACGGCCAAATCTAAATATTTAGATAACTTTCCTTTTCCTACCATGAGATTATCATCATGTGGAATAGCAATTTGAACGATCACAGCATGGCGAGCTATTCCATATACTTTTTCTTTATAAGTAATTAACAACATACCAGTGGTAGGTATGTATAGAAGAAGAAAACACAGTTACTTTGTTGTTGCTGGAGAATTATTTTTTGTATTTGATTGTATCTATGTAACAGGGCAGGCAGAGAGAACCTAGTGTCCGTCATCGGTCCGATTTCGAGACATTGCCTATTGAATTATGGAACTCAACGCCATACTTTGTCCCAACAGAAGGGAAATCAATATTATTCATTGACCCGAGTTATAATCAAACTCACAACTATCACCTCCTTCACATTTTTGATTCAGTCAAATTAATATCTATTATAGATTCAAACATCTATACTCGTATATCTTCAAGTCAAACAGTAGTATAAAACATGAAATATAACAGAGCAGAACGATAAAATTTTCCTACTAGAATGAAATGATGATGACTTAAAGGGAATGAAAACCATCTTTGCATCATAAAACAAATCTTACTAATTACAACAGTGTGAGTAATGACTTAAAAAATATGTTTTTTTTATTTCTCTTTATAAATACTTTTCCATAAAGAATTGTATCAAGAATATTTTTATGTATAGTGGTATATTATGTATTTGGTATAAGTTTGTTAAATCCAAAAAAAATCCAGTTTTATTTTAAGACAATCCACATCCAATAAAGGAATTAACACGTTTAATTTTTTTTTGATAATATATAGTTACCACATCCAGGAAGCCAAATATTTAAATTATATCAATTTGTAAAGGCAAAGGAAAAAAAATATTTAGTTCTAAACTTTTAGACTAAATAAACATATGAAAATGGTTGTACACATCTAAAAAATGGAAATTGTGTCACTATAACATATAACAATAGAACGCGTAAATTTTCAGAAGGTCATGGTATAGGCATTTAGAAATCAGGCCATTACCACTGTTCCATTTCAAGTTGTTTTATCTTGGGTAACTTGTACTTATCAAGAAAAATTTTCTTTAATTTTAAATAATACATTGCTTTCCGAAAGCATTATATTATATTTTTAATAAAACTTCCTTAAATAATGTATGGTTTTTGTTTATTCTAAATAATAACTATAATTGTGACATTTTTAAACACTTTTGAAGGAAAAATTCTGATTAAAATTTTTTGTGCAATCATAACTATTTAAATTGCGCATGCAATATAAACTTACAAATATAATAAATTATCCCCGTAATGCAACGTTTTTCATAGATACTCTATCAGAGTACGCTTCCATCAATAGACTCTCCTACTGATGAAAGCGTAATGTAAGATATACTATATACATTTTAATCGGCAATAACGGTCATGTCTACTGTACAGATGTCAGACTTGGGCACTGACAGAGCACCTAGCAAATAGAATAAAAATATGTCAAAATGGATTAGAGAGAAGTACAATAGGAGTTATGCGAAAGGATCAAATAAAACTGAAGAACATACAAAGTAAAACAAAACTCAAAAATGCATACACAACTCACAAACAAATTATATGGAGGTGGACAGGCCATATGATGAGGGAGATGAAGGAAAAATGGATATGACTATTAAATGAATGGTATCCACGAGACGGAAAAAGAAAAAGAGGTAGACATATTAAGAAATGGGGGGGCGATATCAAGAAGATCTCTCTTCTTAGCTATCTTCTTAAACTCTTCTATCTACATAACAACATAGAAATCTTTAAATAAATATATATTTTTACTTATACAAAATATTGTTTAATCAAGTTCAGGCACATCCCTATGTAACAAATCTTATTAAGGTAGCAATTAGGCTTATTATTGTTATTATATGGGTGTAGAAGTTTTAATTACCTTAGTAGGTTTAATTTATCCAGTATAAACAGAAAATGAAATCTTTCCTTTTTTTATCCAGGTCGCAATACCTTCAAATGTGGAAAAAATGGATTACAAAGCGATTTAGTGTATCCATACTACTTAAATGATAAATAATATTATTTTTATCTATAATGGTAAAATTAATTTAATTCTGTTAAGACGTTCAAGGATCGTTATATTAGATTACATGAATAACTATTTCTCACAGTCCAACTTTTTTAGTATTCAAAGATTAGTAAGCGTAGGTAAATATTTAAGAAGGTATATTTTTGTCTTCCTTGTAGGTACTATTCGTATAAAAATATGACCAGTGAAAATAACGTAATTATTATTTTATTAATAATTACTAAATACTATACTTTTTTAAACATTACAAAAAACATGTATGATGTAATTATTTAATTTAATAATTCTTTACAAAGTAAACTCTGATACTAAAGTGAACTAAAGAATATCTATGAACCTGTAACTAGACTAAGCTATAGCTATATATTAAGACGATTTCATTTATTATAATAGTTTTGATAAACGTTAGTTTATCTCCCAGGCTTAGTATGGATTAGTTATTTGTTAGGATGCTCTTATAAGTTTTATTTTTCTTACTAACAATCTCAGACTATAAAATATAAAATTTTACAGAAATATTATTACTATTTCCAAAAGAGATTACTGAGAGATGATTTTTTCTTAAGAAGATTTATACGTCTTAGCAGGTTTTGTGAAATATTTTAACTGAAATTGTACTTATTAATCACCAATGCGTTTGACATTTGACATTCACGTGACTTTCCAACACGAAATGTATATTTGATAAACCTAGAAAGGTTTAAGGTAATATAACAATTTCATAGTCAAATGAATGTGTCCTTAATCCTGAAGTACATCGACAACTGTGCCGTGTCCAACCCTAATTCTGTGGAGGTTAAAGTTGTACCTCTTAAAAAGTGTTCAACTAAAAATATATTATAAAAAAACTTACTCATTGTAGTATTGTTACAACAAAGAACCGTCGAGAGCAATGCAGACTCTATATATATATATACTCTACTCTATATATATATATATATATATATATATATATATATATATATATATATATATATATATATATATATATATATATATATATATACATATATATATATATATATATATATATATATATATATATATATATATATATATATATATATATATATATATATATATATATATATATAAAATAATTAAATTAATAAAATTCGAATTTATCAATTATTTGAACTTTGGTTGATTCGGACACTTAGAATGTGTCATGCGTACACTACTCAAGTCTCTCTTATACGCATTTAACACCAAGCCATTAATTAATACTAGATTTTACGCCATGTAAATCTAGTATTAATGAATCCGTAAATATACAACATGTACAAATTGTATCGAAAAAAGTATATAAGAACAAAAACATACATGTCAAATTATTTAATAAATTTGATTAAATAAAAAAATTACAGAAACGTTTTTTTACCGTTTATTATTTTCGTGAGTTATTATTGTAGACAATATTTATTTAATGCAAAACCGTTATCACATAGAGATTTTTCTTCCAAACAAAATTATCTATATAAAATATTTGCGTTTTCTTATCTCTTTTTGGCAAGAAGACCTAATTGTTTCGTATAAATAAATAATAATTGTGAATCAACGTAATAACCGTGTCTCATATCATTAACGGAATTATATTAGACCTGTCGTGAAATTTATAATTTAATAACAAAACTCAAAGGTAACTTTTAAGCGTCTTATATTGTACGAAGCTTTATTAAATTTCTTCTAAGTACGATTTGTAAGATATGAAAATCGCTTAAAATACAGTTAATTTACTTGTTAACATTAAAATACGTCGAAAGATTATTATAAGTTGGTTTCACAAACAAAATAAATTATAAATGTTGACTGTTAAATTATAATAATCTATTAAATAACGTTATTACTTGCTTATTATACATACTCGTATTTACAAACTAAATATCCAAGAAATATTGGTTTTTGAAGGTAAATCATTAGTTGTACATAATATAATATAATTTAGATGATATATACACATGTATTCCAGAGAATTATATTTGGGTAGTAATTATCTGCAAATTATTTCGGAACACACGCTATTATCGGAGGCTTGCGCTGATAATGTCGACTAATGACCTGAATATTCTCTATGTTTCCCTAACAAAGATAGTAGTGTTAGTTTTTGGTAACGAAAGCATGAAATAAAATAATTAAAATACTAAAATTAAGTTAAAAATTAAAAAAAACATAAATTTTTTTACAGATTAATTTAGTATAGTAAAGTAGTTTTGAATATATCATCAGTTCATTGAATCCGTCAATGAACAAAATTTTAAATGAGTTAAAACCGCCGAAACAGTTTTTACAAAGTATACATAAATAAAAATGATATTATAAAAGATTATTTTTTTATTAATTTTATATGTTTCATAGGTACTATGGTATCTTAAATGAGTTACTTGCTATTCATTTTGACATAATGTGTTGTTGTTGTTGTTGTTGTCTTTATATATGGCGTTTCGAGCGTGCCAGTGGAGCACAATTCACTTCGCCAATGTCACGTTGAATGGAGAACACACAAAAGAGAGTGTACGGTAAAAAAAGAGTTAATATTACACTATAGAAGAATGCATGTTTTAAAGAGATCCAGTTTAAATCCTTCACCTATAACAAAATTAACAGATATCTACAATATGTACAGATAACATATAAGGTTAGTAATAAATAATATTTTACATGAGTGTTAGCTTATACTTTAATATTATTATATTTAATATATTTACATAAAAATTTACACAAAGGACTAAACACAAACATCAACAAACACTGAACATTAAGGGGACGGGGGACTTTGAGAGGAAGGGCATCGTATAAGGGACGGATTAATTTAGGGCAAGAGAAAAGGATATGGGAAAGGGAACCGTCGTCCAAGCCACATTCACACAATGAGTGGTCCCTGACCCTGATCTTAGCCAGATGCACAGGTGTACATGCATGTCCAAGACGTAAGCGACAAATTGTAGATATAACCCTCCGTTCAGTAAATCTTTGAGAGAAGAACCAAGGACGCTTTGGTATATCCGGCTGGAGAAATGCATAATATTTACCCTTGTGAGATTTAGATAATGTGTTTGATTGTGAAGCATCATCCTTTGTCAAATATGACAGAAGCAATGTTAATATTAACATATAATAAATTATCCCTACATTTGTAGTGTTAGCCATAATCATTGCTTTCATACAAGAAGACTGCGCTTCATATAATGTATAATTGTAATTATTCATATATTATAATACAAGAACATTTTTGTAGGTAGAAATATATATTAATATATATTTATAATGGCCTGCATATTCTACTGCCTTAGAAGTTAAATAAAATAAACTTACATACACCTACACAAACATTAATATTCTTACAAGCGCAAAACAAAAACACTTCATTGAAGTTTTTTCACACCGTTTACAAAGAAAACGGAGATCATGGGGTCATTTAACGCCACAATACCGAAATACAATTTACATGTTTCACAATTTCGTCGAACGCAAACGTATTTTGTTAAAATTGAACGTGAGTCAGACTTCAAAATCTCTTTTATTAGCAGTATACGTGGCCGACAGTAGATGCAGTACAAATAAAATACAGCCATTATTAACTCCAATATTGTCTTTGGACTGTGCGTTTACTTTCTATAGAACATTTATATTTGCAATTTATAAATAATATTATATTTTACGTTTATGATATTATTACATAATAAGTTAATATAATAATAATAAATGAAATTAATAAAAATTAATTTTTTGTCATTTGAACTGCTATTCTGTAATTAGCATTTAATATAATTTTCGAATGAAAATATATTACAGTAAATATTGCAATAATTTTTTTTTCCAAAATAGTATGGAGATATCAAGTTGAAATTGATGTCAAATATTCAGAACCATGGTCTCTAGGGGCACATAATCAAATCCTAAAGGGTACTTCCCTTTGACCTAGATTTATGAAATTCTGTAAGATGATAGAACTTATATATAGTACCATCAAAGGAAATAAAAACGTGTTTATCGAAAATAAAGTATTACTAACTTATTTGTGTAGTTCATTTCACACAATACGAGTACATACGAACGCAAATTTCAATTTGTCAACTTGTATAAGTTTTACTTTCCGTTGACCTACAATCATGAATCATATGGAATCGCACTTGACCGATATTTTATTACTTAAATTGCTATTTAAAAAGTAAAAGAAAAATGTAAAATATACTAAGAAACCAGTAGAGGAAAAGTAAAGTTATTAGTTCTGTGATATAAATTTGTAAGCGAGTTTAAATTAGCGTCTAGGAAAGAAATTCAAAGAAAATTACAAAGAATAACAATATTAAGAACATGAAATGACTGTAAAATACACGGCACAAAGTATAGTAAAAGAAGAAAATTTCACTGCAGTCAGACTGCCAGTGTATACCTACTTTTAGACATGATGCTCAATCAAATCAAAGTACTTAATGCAATAGAATTTTACCTTATTAAACCTATATTATAAGCAGAAAATATTTTTTTTTTAGTTTCATGCTTTATAATAGTTATAAATTATTTGAATTTGTAGGTCTAACTTTGCCCTAACAGAACGAGAAATGAAAAAAAAAGTTCTCTATAGTGGACATTGAACCCACATACGTTTACAGACGAGCTCAACTGTGCCATAATGGTTTCATCAAATTTTACAGATGCATTTTAATTTTGTAGGTAGAGATTTACTTATTAAATAATTAATTGGACTGATGAGTACCAATAATTATTCTACGAACATTGCTTTGTGCTAATTCTTGAGATAGATCTGGAGATAGACTTCTTAACGACATAATGCCACGACCAGATCATCACAAGCGACGCTCTTACTATTTCAGCGCTACGTCACAGATGCGGAAAATATATTACGTATGCAGTCAACCCGAGGTGCGTCGGCTATCCACCTCAATGGCACGATTAATTAACATATTATTAACACGTTTATAATACGCACAGTCGCAGTCACGGTCAGCTTAAGGTCGTTTAAAGTGTTATTTAAAGAGTTTTTCTCTACTTTTTTGCCTCTATTTAAGATATAAGAGCAAATTACTTCTGAGCTGATCCCGGCTAAAACTTTCTAGAAATTCAATAAATATACAGTCTTAATCCACTTTTAACTTTCGCTGTTTTGAACATTGTTCCTAAATAAGAATAACGTAACTGAAGCAACATGGACAAAGTATCTACAAGAAAAGTTTATTTTATATAGTACAACCTTATTAAAATTTATCGAATAGGGAACTCTAATATAAAGAACATGATCTGCTGCTTTTTTCTGATTAGCAAGTGATAATAAAATTTAGCATACACCAGATGGTTCCAATTTCAAATATAGAAAATAGAATTTGATAATATATGGAAATTAATTGACTGGAAGTGTTAAATAGTGATTTGAACATTATTTATTTTTGTAACTACTCTGGCAAGACGAAGTGCAGCAATGAGTATTATTACTTAATATTGTTCTCTCTCTACTGGATTTTACGTACATTTTTTTAACTTTTAATCACTTTTATTGTTTAATTTCAGCTATATGCTTGAAGCTGAAAAAATAAAAGTGATTATGTACTCGTATTACTTTAAATAATAATTGTATAATATCTTATGTTACACGATTCAATATAACTTTTACGTGAACGTTAACATAGAACTGAACTGAATATTTTTACATATTTAAGGATTATTTAAATATAGCAATAGTTTCTTATTTCTAAGAAAAGAGAAAAATACTTCTGTATTAAATATGAAAATAATATACCTCATTACATAATGGCATCTAAAACTTCCAATGAAAGCGTAATGTAAGAGCGTATTAATATTCTTATTAGTTTCACATGCATAAATGATAAGTCTTGTTTTATAAGATTCGTCAAAGGGTTAGTACATATTGAAATCTGATGAATTAGCATTTTGTATCAATTTAACTTACTTATCCCATAATTTATTTTAATTTAGTGCAATATTCTCCATATTTAACATTTATAAATGATTCTTTTGGTATTCATTTTTTATTCCATTAAATCTCCCATTAGAAATATTTCAGAAACTATAAGTATATAGCAATGCAATAAACCTACATATAATAAGTAATGGATGTTTCATTACAAGCAATATACAATATATATATAAACATTTCAAGGAATATAAGACTTCGATTAAGTTACTATAAATATAAAATTTGATTGTAGTACTCCCTTTATGTAGTCCTGTACGTTTATAAATAGTTTTATAAATTATATTAAAGTCGTTAAGTGACAAAACACTTCAACTTCGAAAGTTACCCTGGTTACTTAGAGTTTGAGCCAAGTCAGGAGAGATCACAAATTTACAATAATAATAGTCAGTAAGAGGGTCACCAGTTTAATTTAATCTATGTATATCAAAAAATATTTAAGTAATTATAAGGATAATATATTGAATGGTGATATCTGCTAAATTGGCACGTTCGTAACGCTAGTATACTAGATAAAAACTTTCTCTAAATATTCCTACATAGCTTTAAGCTGTATCCCGCATTTTAGCAGGGTAGGCAGAGGAATGCTAACGTTAAGACCTTCCTATGGTGTAAATCTAAATTTCATGATATCTTATAAGATTCATAATGGCTAGCTTTGACAAAATGAAATCACAATACAAAAACATATATAAATTATGTCCAATTTATTTTAAGTTTTAAAAACCTATACGATATGTGAGTCGACATTTTATACATTACTTGCGAAAGATTGTAGAATATAGATGCTATTAGATTGTTAGCTACTGGTAGGAAAGTAAATGGCACTCATTTTGTAGTGATGAGACTGTACGGTAGACGGTCGGAAAAATCGTAATGTTTTTTTGTTTCTTTTGAAATCTACACAGACTAAAAATTGGCACATATTCATTTACTCATATTGTTTTTTAATTTAATCAATGTGTCGAAAAGGGTCAAGCTGCCCCTTGTACGTTATTAGACCGATATCTATTATAATATAGCTGGTCAAGTTATGTAACTCAAATATGATACATCCATACATACATTTATGTTTTACCTAAGAAATAGAAATATTTGAAGTAATAGTGATTTTTTTATGACATATTGCTCCTAGCGTAAAATATCGGATGATTTTTATTTTCTTCTGTTTTATATTCAATTATGTATGGAAAATCAACTTTTTGGAGTATTTTATGTAATTTTATGAAAGTATATGTTTTATTGAAACCTTCTCTTTACTATATATTAATCTAAAAGTCATCTAAAAAATTTAAATAAATAAGATTATTGGTCGATTAAGTATCACTCAGAACAAGCGGAAGGAGTATGGTAGGCGCTACGCTTATCGTAGCGCTTGGAACTCCATCTCCGCCTATCAAGAAAGGGATATAGTGTCATTATGTGTATCTTAATAACAGATTAACATCACCTGCCTGTCTGTTGTGGATTCAGCTCAAACCTGAGCTTTAAGCTTTAAATTATTACCGGCTAGAGGTACTTTCCGTATCCAGGATAAATCACGTTTACATTCCGCTCTGATAAAATATTGCATATAATACAATAATTTTCATTTTTATACCTTAGTTTTCATAGACAAAGTGATTTAAAATGAATAATAATATATCTGTACAGTACGTATATAATATATAGAGAACGTCGATTAAGCGATCGAAGCCGCGAACGTGTCTCTACTTATGTTACAGTTACTGATTATTGTTTAATTCTGAAACAATTGAACCCAGTTCTATATACGAAATTTCCATTCGATGATAAGCCTAAGTGACGTCATTTTAAATCCAATACGGTAGACCACATACGAATGATTTTTTTGGTACTAATTAATTACTACTAATAACTACCAAAAAAAAATATTGTATAACCCCTAATTTTTTTATAGCTATCACGCTAATAGCTCTTTTTTTCAATTCTTTTTTAATATAACGTGAAATAATAATTTAAAAAATAAAGTCTCATTGGTACAATAAATAAACAAAATATTTAAAATTAGATAAAAGATACAAGGTTGTTTATAGTGTATTAGTGTATTAGTGTATTTAAATAACCGTACGTACTGCATGCAAGTTATATCTTAAATAAAACAAATAAAAGTAATGCTTCGTTAATATTTTAATATCAGCCTAAGATGTTCTTTATTGACTTTGTTTCATGCAGTAGTAATAATTACATGATTTGATATTCTTTGTATATGTTCTCAAGTAAATAGTTTTTAAATTTGTATTTATATTGACTTAACAGTTTTAAGTTTATTTAATATTCACACAATAAAATAAAATATGAACGTTAGAATTTTATAATTAATTTATAATAACCCATAAATGTCATATTTATATATTATTCTTAATAAACATAGACAAATATATTACAACACTATTGCATTTACTAAGAAAACAAAAACCACTCCAGTTTCACGAAATCATAACACTATAAGCCTATAATGAATGTATTTCCAAGATAAATAGACATTGCACTGTGGGAAATAGCTAACACGTCACGGCCATTGTATAAATCCTTTAGGGCTTATAAGCTTCTAATTTAAAATATATTGTGTGTGGTTAACATATATCTGTCTATATATTACATGTATATTATAGATGCACATATATATTCTTAATAGTAAAGAACTTGCCTGGTGTCCATCTTGTTGCTTATATGATAGAAATCGGTGGTGATTTTTAATATGACTTCTTTGTTCTTTATCCGTCGAGGCCTTTTCTCATTCCGCTAACGACTGGGCACACACGAAACACTTTACTACAGTCACTTTACCGTTTGTTTGTAAAACGATTAACACGCCTGTTCCTGCTACCAAAGTTGTCATTTTGCGTTCACTAATATTCAATGTAGCTAGTTATATCTATTGTATTTATTAAGTGTATCTCTACATAATATTTATATATATTTAGGGTCGTATGCACTGTAACTAACTTATTGAAACACACACTAACACTTTGTAGCACTTTTGTTTAAAGTGAAGTATAAATATTGTTTACCACTCATATTGAAATCAATATTAAACGTAACTTTTTCTCTAAAAATGCATATTTATAACTACATTATATACTTTAATATGTGGAATTAATCCGCGTGCGAAAGTTTCAGGAGCGTGGGTGCGAGAGACGTAAGGTAGCTACGCTCGTTCATAGACGAATGCGCGCTCCGCGGACACCCACCCTGTACAGTCTACTAGAATGTTTTTCGCTGAAATTGTAACGCTAATATTAATAAGAACTTAGTTAATTCAATAATTTTTACTGCTTCAGTTTATTTAACTCTTATTAATAATACTTCATATCACAATTTATAAATATTATTGTAAACTTTATTATTAATATTTTTGATGCTTAGTGTGTAAAAGGTAAAGCTAATATCAATAAAAAAGAAAATAATTCCGACAGTAATAATGTAAAATTAAGATCTTTCCTCTTTATTCGTAACCATTTATATCACAGTGTTGATGTAGAGGAAGGTTATGTCAAATAAAAAGGTTGAAGGAGTGATAAAGGTGCTACGGTTAGTAGCACTTAGACCTCAGTAAAATCTTAAGAAAATATTTCTATAAATTTAATCTTTGATATTACTAAAAGTAATTTGAAAATCTTGAAATAGTGAAAACTAATTTATATGTTCTTGTGCAAAATATACGGACAGGATCACATGAGTAATATATGTCTTATCTATCTATAGATATTAAGTTGTCATTTTATTGTAGGTAGATGTGTAAAAACAATAAGAGAATATCAATATAAATTAAAATATAAAATTGACTTATAATTTAATAAATATACCAAGCCGAACATATAATATGATCCTTGAATCTCACTCTGTTACTGTTAGGCTAATAAATCTGGGTTTAAGTTTCAATAGCGTTCAGTTACATTTACTAGAGACGGTAATGTCACTATAAATTCTGTTACAATATACAGTCGAGAGTATAAATATCATTATTGTTAAAAGCTATAACTTACAAGTACGATCTTGATTTCTTGTGGAATCAGTATTTTTTTGTATATTAATACAAAAAAAAATGTATCATTTTGGAAGATTTGTAAGTCTTTATCGGTATAGGCCACTTTCGGTAATAGAACGGCTTCGGTTCATGCGGAACAAGACAAAATTAATCGACCATGGAAACATATAATCCTCAGTTTTTCCTTCATCTATACTCATTTCGCGGTTTCTTGTAAAAAACTTAATACATATTTATTTAATAAGCAAAAAAATACATTTCAATGGTTAAATTGACTGCGTTTATGTTTAAGCGCGACGAGTTTGGGTTCAATCTCTACTTGAAAAATTATTTTCATTTTCCCGCCCTGGTATCTGATACCTGGTATCCAGCTGTATATGGGATTTATTTTCAAGTTCGTTGTCAAGTATAGTCAAGTTACTACCAGTTACTAAAAATTACATTAATTATTTAATTCTGTTTTAAGCAGATAGGTTGAGAGAACCTAATCATACGACATTCCATTTTCTAAGTTACTTTCATTTTAAAAACTTCACAAACGTCACAATTTGACTAACCTAAGTACGCTTTATGTTCAGTCACCTAACGCGTAATTTGTCATTAATGTGCAAAGAATGGAAACTTATAATAGAGAAGAGTAAAAAAAGGTTTTCTGCTTACCGTAAACGACATGAGAGATTTTCGACGTTTGATTTGTTACACTTTTGCCTTACTTAGCAAGTAGTACCAACAATATTTAACTTTCCCCTACTTAATAAAAAAAAAATCAATTCTAAATTTTCATCAAGAATTTCAAATTTTGCCTAATTTCAATCAATTCTAATTCTTGTAACGCCTTAATTGGCAAGTATATGTTTAATATTATATTCGAGCTAGTCTCGAAGGCGGGAGGATATTCGTCTTGACATATAATATTAATTTATACGAGGACTTGATGTTGTAGCTAGTGGCTGTTGAATTCTTGGAACGCATTAAGCAAGCCCATCGAGGTTGAAATCGCTTTATTTGTTTTAATAATACTATTGTCTTAACAAAGCATGTTTATAGTTTTTAACCTAATATTTTGTTTACAGAAATTTAAACATGTGTAAATAAATTTTCTCTTGGGTTAATAGAAAAATAGCTCTCGTGTACGGTGAGCACTATTAGTTGGAAATCTCTTCAATTCATTGTGTTTACTGGGAAACTCAACAAGGAAGTATACTATATGCATAATATATATTTCTATGATAACTTTAACTCTAACACGATATCAAATATGGATATTGCAGTATTTAACGTAACCATGCTAATTGTTCACCAACGACAAGTACAGTATTTCAAATTGATTGCTGTTTCATAAATAAAAAGTATTTATTTACAAAAAATATTATAATATAGGAAACAAATATTACATTAACCATAAAATAACTATAATTACATAAATTCATCATCGTGGCGCAGAAGTAAACCTGTGCCTGTAAACGCGACGGTGTATGGAGTCGATTCCCACTCGGGAACAATGAATTATTTTTATTTTCTTCGCTCTGGCAACAAGGCAAAAGCGCTGCGTCTGCCAAAAAAAAATAAAAAAAATATTAGACATAAATATTAGCTATAGGACTGAGCTCACTCGTGCCTTTGTCCAGCAATTATGATGATATGAGATTCGATCGACAAATAGATATATAATCGATCGACTAATAATTATTTTTGTCAATCATCTGATGATGACGACGATGATGAAAGATTATACTATAGATTAAGTAAACGTGTTGAGCATTGCATCGGTACAGATGTCTGTAAATAAAATGTAAACTAAATAAAATAGACATGAAACTTTTAACAAAAGATTTTTATAAATTAAAAATAACAAGATCTTGTCGAAAACTCTTCAATCTCTAAGCTTGAACAATTAAAAAAATCAAAGCAAGTTCAAAACTATGAGCTATCAGAATATTTATTTTAAGGAAAACTATGTATGAAAATAACAATTAGGCAAAGGGAACTCAATGTCAAGACACTCCATTTTCTTTTTCATATCTTTCTGCATAATCTTTGAGAATTTTACATATCTTTATCTCGTAGACTATTTTCATGAGTTGATTTTTGAATTGAAACAAAACATGACAATATGTATACATATTTTAAGGATCGCGCCTCATGCACGCTTGGACGGTTTCCATGAGGCGGGGGTTCCAATCCCGCTGCGTTCAAATTTTTATACGTTTTCTTTAAACATGTATACATCAAGACGAAACTAATACAGATTGTTTAAATTTATTTTATTAATTAAAAGCTTTTAATATTATTTTCAAAAGTCTTTTTTAAAAGGTTATATATATAATAATTAAATTACTTAAGAATAAACAAAATTAAACATAAATGCTTAAAAAAAAGCTATGCACCTCCATAAAACAAGGAAGCAATTGTAATAAACGTAAACAGGCGTCAATAAAATAGTTTTTCTGATATAATTTTATTCGAATACAAGTAACATAAAATTAACTCTGAACTACGACATACTATACCAAATTATCATTTACCAATGACATATATCTTTCAAAAGTCCTGAAAATCTGATGTGGAATTCTGCGAAGTAAGCTAAATTATAAGGATATGGAAATGGCGCATTTCTAAAAATTGTTCAGTATTATTGATGAATATTTTCCGAAGACATCTGCCTCGAACTAGCACAAAATTTATCAATTTATATATACACACATACATCTATCTGTATTAGTTGTTACGTAAACGAAACGTGATTAGAAAACGTTTTCGTAAATAAAATATTAAAAAACTAATTTCCTTCTTAATTTACATAATAAGTTCAGTATTAAATAATAATATATTTATAGGTAGCAATGCAGGATTGATGAGACATGATGATTAATAGCTTAAAAGTAGCTATTTGGAATAGTTTATTTATTTTTTGAATACTGTGTAATGAAATGGCAGGACGGCGCTTTTACTGGTTCTAATGTTAATATTTGTTTTGCCAACCAATTACAGAGTCAATAATAGAGTTCACCAAAGGCTGGCTATGTGATTAATAGGCAAATCATGTCCGGAGGAAATGAAAATGATCTAACAAAAATATATACTTTACAAATTAAGCTATTATTAAAATAAATTTATGTATAACTTGAAAACATTTGTATAACTTAAATTTCTCATTAGCTTACAAGCTTTTGTACTTACAATTTCTACTTAACTAAAAACATTTTAAGTTATTATTTTCATTAAATAGTTTAACCTGTTAAAACATTTATATGTTCGTTATATAGCGCTTGGTGTCACAAGCAGAACAATTAACTTCTCTCTATACTATAATAAAACAGTAAAAAAATTGCAGGGAAATTCAAATGCACTTACAGAATATGACCCTGTGATAACGCGTTGCTCTGACAAGCGGTCGAGCGCGAAAACATGCTGACTTATTAATGCTAGCTTATCGACAGTGGATAAAGATTGCTTCTCTTGCAAGTGGCAGTTTCTCACATCAAAAAAAAGTTTTTAACATCAAATCTTTAAGTCATAGGTTTAGTTACGATAAGTTATATAGTATATATTAATAAGAATAATTAATAAGTTATATTTTTACTACTCTCGTAAATTTATGTTTGCCAATTTTTATAAGTTGAAATCCCTGTGGGCTAGAATGAAAATGGTACGGCTAAGCTCAGATTGCGCGAGATCTATTCGCACTTGACCTATTTTGATATGTGTTTTAGCTTAGGAATATACTAAATTTAGGTGTCTTATAATTTATTAAACGTTTAAATGTAAGAGTTCACTTCTGTTTAGCGGTGTTCGGTTGGTTGAGTACCAACAGACATGACTGTGCGTATTCAGGGCTCGAAACAGAATTATGCAATAGAAACAAAAAGAACAACATAACGTGTGATGAATTAATATATGCTTAAAATATATTTCTAAATTGTGCAATAACAAAATAAGTCAAAATCGACTGCTAGTTAAAAATAAAAACGTTATCAGGTAGGCTTGATATAAATTATATTTTATTTTATATTGCGTAATTTGAGCGGGTAATAGTAATGAATAACGCTGTGTTGTTCCCAATTAGTTCGCCACTGACACTAAAAGTTTGCTTAAAGTGGTTATTTTTGTTGCAGAGACAGTACACCTGCAAGTGATAAATTATTATTTTTTTTTCTCCAATAATAAAACCAGTATGATAAAATATCACGAAGATCGATAGAAAAAAAAACAACTGTTTTACTTTAGCAATTAGATGTATAGCGAAATAAAATACAATTTATTTATTTTTATCTAAAAAACCATATTATAGGTACAAAAAGTTCACATTATATTTAATAACTCTGAAACTAAGAATCATATATCCGTTCTTACAATACTCATTACTTTGAGATCGTATTATATATAATAACAATTTTTTTATTGTAATTTTTATATACTTATTACTTATCGTTATATATTATTATATACTTAGCTAACTTCTTTTATCGTTAATAGTTTCTTATATAAATAATGAATAACTATCGACATCGTGTTACTGTAGCTTGTCGTTTATTAATATATGTATATATTGAATTTATTGTTTTTGTTTGTTTTTTTCATATTCTGGAAAAAGAACGTGGTGCTGGAACCCACAAATTAATAAGCAAATTAATAAACCTTTTTTCATACAAGCACTTCTAAACTGATTTGTTTTTGTACTAAAAATGGTTTTTGTAAATTAAATCTACAATACTAGCTTATCACGATATAAAACAAAATATGTTCCATTATTATAGACTTTTTTATGTTAGTGGACTTGCTACGAATATTAAACAAAAGAAATGCTTAGTATCTATTTCAACGAAAATTTTATTGGAAGATAAAGAGTTTTTTCTGGGCTCATTAGGATTCCTTATTATAAGGACGTAAGTAGATAACTTTTATTCTTTTATTTGCTATCTATTCTTTGTATGGACACAAGAAAATTGTTTAAGCAAGCCCTAGCTTGGGCGGACGCAATCAATTCAGTTAACTGGTTAATTATTACTTGGTATTAAAATTGAGGATCGTGAGTTACCACATGTAGCAAGTATTTCTTTATTTATATTGCAATTTAAATAAATTATAAACAAGTTTTCACTAAACAAATTTATAATTTCCATTTAATTTATACTATAAATGAAATTCTACAAAAACGCTTTAACATTATGAAAAATACATAGGATATTTTCATTTTCATAAAACAATGAATTCTGAATGTTGAAATGTTGAAATCATATACAAGAAATATGAATACAAAAATAGAGTATAATAATTATTTATATTATATGATTATATAAAATAGTTTAAAATATTTATAAATATATATTAAGTACAGTACAGTGAGTATATGAAATATAGAATCAGATAACACTACTTTACTGCAAGTTGTATGTCGTACGTACTTCGTAGCTGTATCGAAGGCAGCTTATTTAGTACTTATTTATGTGAATAATGGAACCCTTACATTCCTTAATAAAACAATCGACCAGTTTCTTATTTTAGTTTCGAGGTCACGAACACCATCTGTGACCTTTGGTATTATAAAAGCAATGTTCTTGGAAGTTGAGTAATTTTCCTAAACTGTGCCTAACTTAAACGTTTTCGAGTAATGAATCTTCCGACAACAATTCAAATAAAGTTAACTACTTTGTGCATAAATTTTGGATTTATTATATACGCTATAAGTTTTTACCTGTGGATTCGCCCTCGTGAAGACGGCTCACATTCGATGTGAGCCTGGGCTAACTCTGACCGCAAGTACAATAGGTTGCATAGAAACTCTTAATATAGCCTTCCTTAGTGAATAGAATATCCTTCCTTAGTGAATAGAATATTATTTTTTTTTTCTTTTTTCTTCGCTGGGAAATGCTTTTACGCAGACCATCCCTGAGTAGGACACTTGTGTCCTACGGAGGAATGGTACTGTGGGACACATCGAACCCGACACTACCCACTAAAACCCAGCGGAAACCCTCTCCACCTATATGAGATGCTGCAGGATCGCTTGCGCATGCCACTACAGCACCTCGGTGGAAGGCCCACCTAACGTGGGCCTCTATCGCTTTCGGGGAGCCCCAGGGTATCTTCCAGGGCGCCCGCAGCCTCGATGACTTGCGGGAAGATATTCATGACCTTCCTGCAGTAGCTCCTCTAGGGTCAGGGAAGTTGGAGATGCGCGTACCGCCTTCTCCTACCTCCTGGTCTACGACGGCGGAGCAGATCTGCGTCCACGCTAAGCTAGCGCGCACGCTCCATGGCCTCCTTCTGTGCGATAACAGATTCACAGAAGGAGACTGCTACAGACCAGTTCCTCTCACTCTCCAGCGTGGCTTCCATCATAGTAGACAGTGAGAGATCCCTACCCACTACAGCCATCAAGGCGTGGCGTTGCGGAGCCCAAGCGGGGCATTCAGCCAGAGTGTGATGCGCCGAATCAAAGGAGGCATCACACTCGTGGCACGCTGGTGACATCTCCCGACGCGCAATCTGATGCAAATATTTGCCGAAGCAACCATGCCCCGTCAATACCTGCACCAGTCTGAACGTCAGGACGCCAAACCCCCTTGTCAACCAGCGCTCTAGGTGGGGGCGAAAATAATCGCTTATTTAACGAGTACTATAATATGTTGCATATATTTTATGTAGCTTCAACACGTATGTAAAGATTAAACGTAATTGCTCAAAAATTACTTAACTAGTAGTTAAATATTAAATAATTTAGGCTTAGTATTAAATTCTTTATTTAAATACGCATGTACTTGTGTAAATTCAAATAAATTTAAAAATTTCACTTGTTAAAATTTGACAATGAAACAAAAATAAGTAAATATCGAAATCTTCAAATAAAAAAAATGTATCACTAAAAATACTAAATATTATTACCAAAAACTTTTATGCCAGGCATTTATATTCGTATATTGCATAATACACACTAGTCGTTAAACAAAAGGACAAACTGTATAGACATCGCGATTTACTATTACTGTACAGAAGTGATCAGTGGTCCGAATCAACGCCATGAATTTAGTGTACATATTGCTAGGTTTACAAATAGCTGGGATCACAGGTGAAATTTTAATGCTATAATAAACTGTTAAAGATCTCTATTAAAATTTAATTTACAAGATATGATCATACTTACTAAAATTGGATGATTACACACACAAAACATTGAACATTGGTCACATTGTGTGTATGCGTAACATACACACAATATGACCAATGTTCAATGTTGGTAAGATGTAACTAATATTCGTATAAAAAATCATAATAATATATTTTTAAAATTTAATGTCTTCTATTTTAAGAGTTACTACTAAGCATCTATAATGTAACACTGCCGACTAACACTGCCGTATTTTTATATTGTTCAAAACAAAGTCGCGCTTCCCACAAATTATCGCTTAAGTCTTGCAAAATACGTAACGAATTTTGAAACCACTTTAACTAATAGTATATAGTCATTTAGTCTTAATGTAAATTATAATACGGCCACATTTCATTTGAGCATTGGAACACTAGTCTTCAATATAAAAAAGTGATAATTGATCGTTGTAGTTAAAACTGTACCTACACGTACGTCAAAATCTTTCCGACAAAGAATTTATATTATATCATATTCAGTTCTTTAATTATAACATAACTTAAAAATAAAATGATTTATTGTTCAAAAATGTATTTAAATTATTTTCCGTGTCTCTGCGGACTGAAAAACTAAAAACTTTGTTATGTTACATTTTCCTATATTAATATGTTGTAATAACTTAAGCATATTTTTTACCCGTATGAAAAGATAAGTCTCAGTATTAATAGACTAGTCTCTCAAGCAGTCTAGTTTTGTCTATTTTAATTTCACCATGTACACGTTCACCTGTACTGAGGTCCTAGGAAAAGGCCCTTAATTAATGAATTTCTCAGTGTTACGTACAGTGCAAGCTGAATGTAATCTATCACCCTGTGACGTGCTGGAAATATTTTCTACGGGACAAAGACCCGGTCAACTGGTTAACACAGGCTGCACTACCGATCTTCATTGGCGTAAGCTAGACCGACGTTTACAAGCCATTGAGCAACCAGGCAAGTAGTTACGTACGTACCATATCGATATATGTAAGTACAAACATCTAAAGTTATAAGTGAAGTTCCCTAGTACATTTATTTATGTATATATATATATATATATATATATATATATATATATATATATATATATATATATATATATATATATATATATATATATATATATATATATATATATATATATATATATATATATATATATATATATATATATATATATATACACATATATAGCATTTCTTATTTATTAAATTACCTATATCACGATTAAATATTAGAGTAATGAATTGAAGTTACGAATTTCATTCTGTCGAAGTATTAAAGGGCGAGAGGAAGAAAGAGAGAAGTGAATCGACATACATAATCTTGTAAACATACTACATTATGTACATGAATTGTACTTATTTATTTTATAAAATTTATAATTATATTATAAATGTATGGAAAAGCTTAATGAATATGATTAATATTAGATGCCGTATTTATTTTATTTGGCAACGAATAAAAAGTGTAGATGTGTATTAGGAATATTTTAAACGTTTATGTACTTCACACGCGAGCAATTTCGTTTGGGCAGACTATAAAACGTTAAAAGTGGCATTTGTGATATCCTCTCTTAGTGTAGGGTTCTTCACTCCCGAAGGACCAAACCTGAAAAATTTTAGGTTTCTATGGTGCGTCATATCGTCTGTGTTACTCAGTAACGGACTTTTATATATGTAGATAACAACAATTTCAATATATTTTTATAAATATAATATAGAGTAAAAGTTAAAACAATTCATTTTTAATTTAATAAAATTATTCCTAAGCTTATTAAACCACTATTCTTATTTAAAAAAAAATAATATATTTTCCACTATGGGATGGACAGGGAAATAGAAAATAACTGGGACATTGGAGATATTACAAAGTCGAGAATTTTCATCTGTTTGACGTCGATACACACATCGAGGGTAACAAACATTTAATAGCGAAGAAGATGAAAGAATAATGAAGAATTAAAGTGAAATTTAAAGATTGAAGTGAAGTGAAATGAGCCCACAGAACTAAATAAATATGTTAACAGTTAGTGGTCCATAGACTAAGATGGAATATTATAGTATGTGTTTGTGTCAGTCTATTTTTTGTGGGTATTGTAACCATATTTCAATAAAATATCTTTTTTAATACAAAAGTTGACATTTTCCGACCGTCTATATCTCTTATCATATCGCAACGATACTTAGTCTTGCCATAAATATTGCTACAATGATATTTTTTTATTTTTATTGTACATAAGTGTGTTAGTTTAACATATTAATATAAAACCGTTAAAAATATATAAAGCTTATTCGAAGTGGTCACCAACGCTATTAGTGGCAACACGCACTCTTTCTATGGGAAACTTTTTCACAAAAATATGGCGTAGTCACTCCTTCATAGCTACCTTACCAAACAATCACTGAAGTCGGATAATACACACGTTGTAGTCTGGTGACTAATTGAGAAGCTTCTTTAGTACATAAACAAGGTCTTTTTGTTTCTTAAAATATTGCTCAGTTGTAAAAATATTCCAAATTTTTCTATGACCTCCCTTTACACACCGCTTAAGTAATTATTTTAATTTTACCACCCTATTATTTTTTTAAATGAACAGTGCGCCTCTTATAGGCTCCAAGTTCTAAAGTCATATTTTTAAATACGCATGGCTTTAGGTGTTATCTTCATGGCATAATTTCTTCGAATTCTTTCCTTTACTGCTTTGATCGCCTTTTTCCAACGAACGCAACGTGCACAGGAAAGGTGCTTCAGTATTTATAAAATTGAAATAACGTCACTTGGGATATCTCCATGTAGCACAAGCAATTTAAGCTTAGGTCCTATTTTCAGTGATAATTAAAATGAGAGTTTAATGCAAGGGTCATTAAGTCCACGCTAACGAAAGCCTTAGTTACAATAATGACAAAAATGTAACATTTAACTTACAACGTATACAACGAACGCCTCTACGATCTAAATAGCAAGCACTCAGCTATGTAAAACCATAGAATTATAAATAAAATATATTCATAAGATATCACAAGCTTTTCGCGATTGGGGATGTTTATTCCACGTATATCTCGCATTAAGCATAGTAGGTAGAGAGAACTTATGTCAAGACACTCTCTCTGCTCTCTGTTTTCTGACCGAATTTAAGACAACATATTTTGAGTGGCAGGATTCAACGCGGAGCTTTGTTTTAGTAGAGCGGGGACGTGAAGATAATTCAATCGAATTCACAACAGACACTTTTACAGTCACACTGTGCTGTGGTATCCTTCGAATTATTCATTAATGGGGGAAAATAGATGATGGGGTGATATCCAAGTTATCAAACGAGGTAAAAAAAATATTTTCATTCATTTTATTCAATATCTTAACCAATTTTGGGATTTATTGAATGGGATAAAATATATAAAAGCTATATAAAAAGCTATTTTTAAATAATACCTATTATGAAAAGAAGCTAGAAGATTTGTCTTAGTTTACTGAGCTAATCTTCTGAAGCTCTCCTGAAACTTACATCCTCGAAACTTTTTCTAATTTTAAAATTATATCATCATCTCATTGTTGCTCAGTTGGAGCGTGTCTGATTGCTTGCAAATTGCAATACTCTCGCCCGCGAAATGTCTTTATATTTTGAAAACAAAGTTTATAATATTATTAGAATGAACTTTATACGTTTCTTACTGTTTGTTTGCCACTGTTGTTTGTATTGATGGCTCGATTTATTCACGTGAGAATAAAATAATAAAATATCAGTCAAGTGCGGCTAGTACTCGCGCACGGAGGGTTCCGTACCAATTTCATGATTGTAGGTAAATTTTTATAACAATAACTTATAAAATAGACTAACTCATGTTTATGGTCGCACTCATTTTCTATATAAAATGAACTACAAATATAAATTTGTAATAGTATATTTCTGTGTTGTACTTATAAATTACCAATGTCAGATATTTTCCTTTTTTTATACTGTAAGTTCTCACTTCTTGTCAAATTTCATAAGTCAATGAAGTACAAATTATATGAGTCGACTAATTTAAATTTTCGGTCGTATGGATTTATTTTGTATGAAATGACCTACAGATATAAGTTAGTTATGGTTGTTTCTGTGATATACCTATAAGTTACCTTTGGGATTATATATACTATAAGTTCTAAGTTATTGCCAAATTTCATAACTTTAGGTCAACGGGAAGTACCCTGTAGGTTTTGATTTCGCGACGATTTTCATACAAAATGCATAAACACTCATATCTCTTGAGGGCGTTGCTTGGACCGACAGACGGACAATAAAGTGATCCATCCTTTACGGGTTTCGTTTTTTCCTTCTTTTGTATGGAGCCGTAAATAATTTATGTTTATTTTCCAGTATGGACTATAAGCTTCGGTCAATCACGATGGCGACAATGTACTAAAGATATGTGTAGATGTGACGTAACACATCGCTCGCTGAAATGCTGGAGAGCTGGTCTTACTACTCTTTCTCCAGATCTCATCGTACCAGCTGACTTATATACGATGTAAATAATATATTATATCACGATTTAAAAAACATATCCCCAAAAAATATGTGTAAAATATTAATTATACATATGGTTGTACGATGTGTCATAAATTAAGAGCAAAATATTTGCATATCTTGTTTAGGTACATCGATATATACATTATGTGTAAAATACCAACAAGTTTTAATTTGTAGCTCTCTCGGCTTAATATTGTAACATTGAAGCAAACAAGTTGAAAGTAACATCAATATATAATCGAATTGAATTTTAATGTTAATATATCTTAGAATATTTACATTTACTATGAAATTTTAATTCATATAAGGTTTTTTTTATAAGAATGAAAATTATCGTGATATATTTCTACTTTTATTTATATATACTTACAAAGTTTTTAGTAAATTTATCTTTCATTTTAAAAAGTATCTAGAAAAATATAATTTATACCTAATGAAAGTGGACTTTTTGTAGAAATTCTAATTAAATAAATAAATTTCAGAGACCTCGGTACGAACAAGCTGCGAACATTGCACAAAACGACATTTAAAGGAATGCGGTCTTTAACGGAATTGGATATGTTTGACAATCACGTGGAATTCCTGCCTTCGGGGATTTTTGATTCCCTTGTTAATTTACGCATTTTGTAAGTATCGACATGGTATGTATGTACGCGATAAGAATACGTACATACATAATATTAAGCTTTTATGTTTTGCTTGTATACAAAGAATCATTTAAGTAGGTAAGTAAGGTTGTAATTGGATTCATTAAGAATCATTCTTAATAATTATTGTTTAAAAGAAATAATTTAGAATATTTTAATTTATAGTACTGAAATTCTAACTCTCTATTGCATAATATTTCGTTTACATGTTACTTTACAATGCATTTAATATCTGATTTACTTCATTTTTTTTAAATATCAAAAATGTTTTTATTAAACAACTAATACATTTTACTTAAACTTTTAGACGTCTACAGCGAAATTATTTAGAAGAAATCGATAGCGAAGCCTTTAGATATACAAAGAAACTTTTCCACGTTGATTTATCTAATAATTTTTTATATACCCTGCCAGAGCGGCTCTTTGTAAACAACTCGTATTTAGAGACAATAGATATTTCGAATAATCAAATTATATACATACCTTCCTATACTTTTATGGGCCTGAAGTCTTTGTTAATACTGGATCTTTCGAAAAATAAAATTTTACAGATTGAAAATGGTACATTTCTATTGAAAGGTCTCCAGATACTAAAATTATCTGATAACAAAATAAGCAATATTACTGAAAAGGCATTTGAAAGCTTATCGTCATTGGAAACGTTATTATTAGATAAAAATAACTTAGAAATATACCTTCAAATTTGTTTTGCAATCTTCACTGCTTAACATTTTTGGATCTATCAAACAACCATTTAATTACTGTAAGTATTCTTTTATATTATAATACATAAAATTGTGCAGAAATATTAATTTACTCTACTTGAATATCTCTTGTCTCGTAAGACGTAGCATATGCTACGCTGTGAATCACCGCTAAGTATACAATATCTTCAAAATGGCAGAAAAGTGGAGAATATAGGTAAACAATATAAGTAGCCTTAAAATTCAAGAACATACATATAGATTATTATTTTTTTTAGTTTATCATAAAATATCTTAACTGTGTTAATAAAATATATACATTTTTCTTAATCTTTACACTTTCATTAAATTGTAACACTTTCAGCTGACAGGTCTGGAATTTCAAAATTTGAGACAACTTCGCAATTTGGATTTAAAAGGGAACTCTATATCCGATATTCCTGACGATATTTTCACCAACTGTACTAACTTGGAGAAATTGGATTTATCTAAAAACAAATTGAGGTTCTTGAATATTTCAGCTTTTCACGGCTTGCAAAATCTCACTTCGCTTATACTGTCTGACAACCAGATATATGAAGTGCATTCTAAAACGTTTTCTACTTTAAAAAATCTGACTACTTTGTAAGTAAAAATTTCCCATATCTCTTTTTTTTCAGCATTCACGCTTTATTCCTTATAAAGCATTATAAGTAGACAGAACCTGGTGTCTGTGCACTCTGTTCTTCTAATAAGTGTGTGTACGTATAAAGTGGCGGAACACAGCTACGCGGTTTGTCTTGCCAGAAACAAATTCATATTTCCGAATAGTTTGAATCCACAATAACCATCACGTTGACAATCAGAAGCTGTACAATTCGATATTTTTGAAAGACTATAAATAACAAGTAAAAATATCGCCTGCTTTACATACACATATAAATAAATTTAAATTTATTATTGCAAATAAATATTATGCCGTTGTATTGTGATGCAATTCGAAATGAAAAACGATATACATATGTATATATATTTAGTTTATTATTATTTTTTGTAACCATTTACTTAATAATTTATGTAAGTGTATTAATAAGAGATGTATTTGTACACCGGCCAATATCGATATGTTATTCTTTTCTTTTTATGGTAGGGATTGCCTGGAAAAGATAACCTGTGTTGATAAGGCCGCCTTTACACCACTAATGTATTACACTTTTATGTAATTTTTATTCTTTGTGATCCAAATTTGATACTTGAAATCTTTGTGTGTTAAGTATAGTTAGTAAATAAACGACGACACTAGGCCACACCACTTAGCATGCAATGTCTTTTTTAGGCGAAAGGAAATGGAGAGAATCTTTTATCAATTTTGTTCTATATATTACAATTATTTTTTATAACTGATATTTAAATCAACCAACATAATATCAAACAAGATGATGAAAGATAAAAAAAGATAGAGTATATAATAGGTATCTACGTAAGCAAGAGCATAAGTCTTCACTTTAATTATTTTCTTGAATTTCAGATACTTGGACAACAACATGTTCCCTTCGTTACCGTCACGCACGCTGGACTATATGCCCAAGTTAGCAAACGTAAAACTTTCAAACAACCCTTGGCATTGTGATTGTCACGCTCTTTATGTTTCTGCGTAAGTAATCAAAATATTTTATTGTTAACATAAATTAAAGATATTAGTGCCTAATATAATCTATATACCATAATAAAATTGTAAAAAAGTACGTCTGTACATTGAATATAACCTGTTGTAGAACTACAATAGTATAACTTTAGTATAAGAAGTAAAATGGCGTTATAAAAGTTTTCGTTGACATATGAAAATCTAAGATCTGAAACATCTCATAAAGAACCATAATGTCTACCTAAACTACGTTATATAAAGAATTAGTGCGAAAATATCAATTACGCTTTATTATTACATTTATTACATTTTTATTACATTATTATTACAGCATAATTGATATTTTTCATTGATATTTTGATACATAAACTACAAAAAATAAGATAAAGCATAGTAAGTAAAGCCTAACATCCTTCTAAAGCATAACAAGATTAACTTTAACACATATACACATATTACACACATATACACATATACTAACATTATAACAAAATTATTTAAATATATCGAAAAACTATATCTTTAATCAAATCAAATCAAATCAAAATATTCTTTATTCAAATAGGCTATTACAAGCACTTTCGAATCATCAATTAACACAAGTGTCAGTATTGTCAGTCCTACTAGAAGCTACCACCAGTCGGAGGGCAGCACTACTGAGAAGAGCTGGCGACAAAGCTCTTTTTTAATGTAAATTTACAATATATGTACAACTGCCTCCCCGAACATCCGTACTAACATCCGTATAATATCCCTATATACTATCCCTAATGATATGTTTTTAATCTTGACTTTAAATTGTTCGATGGGTAAGTCTGTAAGTATTTGTAGAATTTTATTATACATGCGTATACCTTGGAACATAAACGATTTATTTACCTTCTGATGACGAGAACTAGGTGTAATCAGCTTATTTTTACTCTAATTGTTAATATTTTTCGTACAAACAAAATATTATTATAGATGTATTATGACGCAACCGTAATAATACCCGCTTTAATAAAAACTTCTCGCAAAGAATCCCGAGCTCTCATGCTGTAAATAGCCCCCATTGCTCTTTTTTTAATTATGAATATTGATTCAATATCTGTAGCATTGTCCCAAAGCAATATTCCATAGGATAAGCTGCTATGAAAATAACTAAAATAAACTATTCGAGCAGTAATATCGTCTGTAAGCTGTCTGACTTGTCTAACAGCGTAAGCAGCAGAGCTCAGTCTACTCGCAAGGAAAGACATATGGCCATTGAAGTCTCGAATCCAGAGTTATTCCAAAAAGAATTTCCTTAAGAATTTCATTATTGAGACTTAAGCTTATTGAGAGTTAAGCTTCTGTCTCTATATATTTAGTTTAGACATAGACATAGACATAGTAAATTCTATATATTTAGTTTTTTTCGCGTTCAATACTAAATTATTAGCAGTAAACCAGTAAAGAATCTGCAACAATGCACTATTTGCTTCGTCAAAATTATCTTTATCACGATTTACTTTAAAGATTAAAGAATCATCAGTAAATAATACAATATCGCATAATTTCTCAACAAAAAAAGGAAGATCGTTTATATATACCAAATAATAGGAAAGGAATCAAAATCGATCCTTGTGGCATACCCATCCGTAAATAACAACCGGACAACATTTACAACATTTTTTAGAGTTTAATATTCTATTTCTTCTATATATAGATTTTGCTTGAGCGCAAACTTTTTTAAATATCTTGGAGAAAATACTGACCCGCTTCGGAAATTTGGGATCACGATTCAATTGCCTCATATCGTATAATTCATATAATGTTTTTCTACTACGGTATATTCCTACAGATGCCCAGTCGCCAAATTTCATTTTAAAACTTTTATGTAATGTTTTCTGTTTAAAAACTGTGTTATTTCATTTAAAAGTAAATTAAATATATTGTAATAAGACTATTATAAGACTTATTGTGATGGTCTACACAATTTTCTATTCTAGATATTTTTTGTTTACTACTATACACACTACACTAAATGTATTTAATCTACGGGTAGTAGCTGGCCTACATATAATTTTATGTGTGTTATTGACATATTGGCCTGACACTGAAAATGTCAGTCCGCAATGGTCAGAACTCAAATTATTTATTATGCGTGTGTCTTCTACGTCCAGTGACAGAACACGTTATCTATACAAGTTGCTGAAGTATTTGTGACGCGAGTAGTTTTGCAAAAACATTTGTTAAATTAAATGATTTATATAGATTTAAAAAGCGAACACTTTGAGCGGTATGCAATAAATCGACATTAAAATCACCGCAAATAATTATATGTTTACTACTCTACAAAGTTTTCTTAAAACATCCTCCATTTTACCTTCAAATATTTCAAAATTACTTAGCGGAGGTCGGTATACGCATATTATAATATGCTGTTGAAACTCAATACAGGACAATTCAATAGAAGACAGAGAGAGCCACTATATTATCTTGTCGCGACTTACACTACTAAGCTATTTCTGGTTAATATTAGGGAACCACCGCGGTTGGCATTGTCTCTGGCGAATGAACTTGACACTTTATAATTTTCTATGTTAACAACTTTTAAAGAATTTGTCATCCAGTGCTCGTGCTTATGCAAAGTAAATATACATTACATTTTTCTAGAAATATTTCCAGGTCTTATTCCTAGCCACCTCAGCCCTGTCTGTATGTTTTGATAAACTATATAAAATTTAAATGGCTTAGGCTTTGTTTTTATATCTAGCTAAAACATTTTACTTCCATGGTTTGCCACCAAGGCGCAGTTGAACACTGTCTTTTACGAACAAAATGCCTTTTAAATAAATGTTACTGCTACTCACAAGTCTAATGTACAAATCATTTGTAGCTGATGGGGCATGGAAGGTCCAAAGAATTATATCCGGAGTCGTAAAGCCTTTGGATATAATTTAATAGGTTAAGTTAGAAAAGAAAAATATTATTATTTCTCCCTCTGTGAAGATTGAACCACATCATCATGAGACGCTTAGTCAAACACTCCTTGACAGTATTAATATATAATAATTATACATCAATTTCGGAGTACTCGCCTTTTGCCTGACCTTTGCCTTTTTGCAATAAATAGCACAACTATAAGTTACTATGGTTGTGCTTTTTGCGTACTTTGAAACTTACAAATTACATCGAATATAAAAATCATTCTTAGCCATAACTAATTGCCGGTCAAGTTAGCATGATTAATAGGGGTAAAGTTTCATTAATTCGCACCTTGCTAAAACTTGGCATGAGTGTTGGGAACCCTATTATACACAGAAAGAAGAGGCAGAAGCAGAGGTTGGAGGAAGACAAGCTAATTGTACTTGTTTCTTTTTATACGTATTTTTTGCAAAATATAAATATCGAAACTTATCTAAGCACGTAGTTTAAATTTAATAAATAATAATTGACATGCATATTATGAAGAATACAATTTTTTCAACATTTTGCATCGCTGTATCTCCGAAATGGTGACGGACTTAATATTCACATTATTAAAACGTGTAGATACTTCTATATTGCAAAAACTCCCAGGTGTTTCAATGAACCCGTTATATTAAATATGTCTTTAAATTTTTCATGCCAAAAATATTGCCATTGCCACATGTCAGATCGGTTCATATTTTACGTTAACAACGATTTATATATTTTATATAGAAAACATCACGTAAAATTTTGTGTTTGTTGCAAGAATGTGTGCTATGAAGTTAGTTTTACTAGCATTTAGTCGTGATAATAAAGAAATATTTTGCATAGATTTAGGAAAATCTCCATAGATGTTAATATAATTCGAAGTATTACAATTACCATTGAGCAGCTCATTTTTTGTTTTTTTATATAACCTGAAATCAATATACTAACGACATTAACGCTAGTTACTAGTGCTTAACATATATTTTGACGTTGTCGTACACAAACGTCGTTCTAGTGTACGACGTTTGTGTACGACAACGTCACAACGTTTACGACAACGTTTAAAACAAATTTATTGTTCCTTAATATTTTGTATTTATGAAATATTTTGTATCTAATTATTTTTAATCGACTTCAAAAAAGGAGGAGGTTGTATAGATACCTAACGACTGTTTTTTATGTATTAGATGGGTACGTTTAAACGAAATGAAGATTTGGGACTATTCACCAACTTGTGTGTCGCCGTGGTATTTAGAAGGTCACTTTTTAAAGAAGTTAAAATTTCCTGAGCTGTGCACGGGACAATGGGCCAGTATGGTAAATCTTTCACCAAGACTACCAATGCAACAACTTTTGTCACTTAACGTTAGTGTTAACAGAAAACCACAAGGTAGCATGGAGCAAGTAGATGATATCGATGAATGGAATTAAACTTCTTTCTAATTTTTTCTTGGTTTTTGTTTGAAGTATGTTATTCTTGTTGTATTTTTTACTTTAATAATTAATGTGGAAGCAATATTACAATCATTGTAAAAATGTATGTAAATAAATATTTTTTTCATATTTTAAACATTTTTACAGCTTACCACAGATGTTCAAGTTAGCATAGCCTATTGTGTTCTAAGCCAAATCTTTACTTTAATCCTATAAAGAATTAAACTGCCAATAAACATATATAAGCAAGTGAGATATTATTTTCTTTGTTTGTTCGATTCCTCCCTTTCATTTATTTTAATTTAGTTTAATTACTTAAGCTTAAGGGATCCGTACTAACTTCATGATTGTAGATCAATAGAAAGTACAACTTATAAAAGTTCACAAATTTAAATTTATTAAATTTATTTCGCCCTATTTTTAACTACACACACATATACCCTATAATCAACAAGGATAAATGATCGACAAATTTTTTTTTACTACCGAAAATAAAGATTTATAACACATTTGTTTAGTTCTCAATATCAAGCTATAAGCTTATGGATTTCCTTTTTGTATTTAGCATAATATAATTTACATATGGAATTTTGTTTGTATAATATAATATTTAGAACTGAAAGGTATGGGTATAGAATGAGTGTTTTAATGAAAACATTCATATCTTTAAAGCTGATTAATTGTTAAGAGATTAAATTTAAAATATTGCTCATTATTTTGTTACAAAGACAGACAGCTATTTAAATTAATTCTTATTTTATGCATATTTCTTTTAGTTTACTTTCTCATTTTATTTCAAAATTTATGTCCTAAATTTTATTCAAAAAATATCTTCAATGTATGCAAGTGTCTATTATTGATGCCAGCATGGTATATTTGTCTATATAGATGACGTGTTAAGCCTCGTCTCTACATGCTTGTTTAAAAGTCATAATTGATATGCATACTTCATAATTATTTATTAACGAAGATAATGAATTTATCAAATTTCCCCGCAAAGATATGAATCGATAGATTAGCTGTTAATAATAGTCATCACATTATCTGATAAATATTTATAAGTTAGACACGATAATGACTACAAGGATCATTTTGTATACGCTTTTATAAAAATTGTCGCCTTTATTTATGTTATACTTTGTAATTGAGTTAAAAGTTTGTTTTGTGTGTTATTGAACAAAATTCTAGTGTCTTGTATAATGTGATTTTGGTAAAATATTAAATATGGAATATTTTCTACAAAGCATATTGTTCGGTATAATCATATCGGTATATCTTCATGTTGCAAAAGGTATGTATTGTCCGTTATTTTTCTACATTGTTATTATTATATCAAATGTGGCGTAACGATTAATCGTAACGATCGTATTAAGTAGATTTTGATACCTATCGATTTGTTAAATTTATATTTAAAGAAAAAATCTTATTTTTATGCCTTGCCTTTTTAAAGAAATACCTAAAAGAATTATAAATGTATCAATGTCTACAATATATTATACAAAAATAAAATGGGGTTTTTAAACACAATGTACTTTTTTCCTTAGGTTGCTCCAT
Organism: Dione juno; assembly: GCA_037127375.1. Taxonomy (NCBI): domain Eukaryota; kingdom Metazoa; phylum Arthropoda; class Insecta; order Lepidoptera; family Nymphalidae; genus Dione; species Dione juno. Next base: position 677,802 of record JAXRJS010000048.1, read on the forward strand.
AGAAAATGTACCTAATTGGTTTGTCCCTGTTAGTGAAACAATACTCGATACACATAGAGGGATTATCTCTAATCGACAAACTTCAAACATCCAAGGTTTGAGTAAATAATGAATAAAATATGTAAATAATTAATTTGAAAAACATAAAAGAATCTAATTATTTAATTTACAGAGATAACAAATATTATTCCCGGAGAAGGCCTTAACGCTGGGCCGTATGTCACGTTAGAATTAGTTGAAAATGATCTCATACTTTCTACGAATAATAACTTCGAAAATTATGAAAAAAATGAAACTGCTTCAATGTTTACTTTAACAGTACACTTTAAATGTTTAAGCGGGTCGACACAGGTTCTGGTACGATTTTTATACATATATTAATGCTTTTACATATTTTATATGATAAAGTACAGATATAATAATAATTAATGATTTGTCATTAACTATATAACTATGTAGCTCTCTGTCAGATTTGTTTTAAGTTTCTGCGACACTGCAATGTCTTTACAAAAATTATATTTTAGAAATTACTTTAATTTAACTAAATACACAATAAAATAATGTTCTATATTTTTTTAGGCATTTGTGATATCTGTAAACGACACAAACAACAATGATCCCCAATTTGTGCCAACAAGCAAATATGAATTCACAGTTGCACCACCGTTGCCACCAGGCTTTCTATTAACTGATTGTGTTAACGATATATTAGTCAGAGACATCGATCTCACAACCGAAAGAATTGAATTTGCTATTCAAGGTAGTTCATTATTTGAAATAGCCTACGACGAATCATCCTCAATACCGAAGGAATTTAAAGCAATCTTGAAAAGTACGACGTTTATAAGATCAATACCAGAACCAATAACGCTCACTATTAGTGCTACGGTAATATATATTTTTTGCAATATTAATATATTTTCCTACAAGTACTGATTTAGTTTAGTCGTATCTCAATAAAATATATTACTTAGGATGTAGACAAGACCAATGATCCTCCGCGTACTACTAATGCCACTGTGACAATTTTGGCTAACACGGAGTTTGAGTTTCCGGACGATCTAATTTTTTCCCATACATATTATTTGGCGAGGTATACTAGTGAGCAGGAGTTTGTTCTTCTAGATACCATTACCCTACGCCAGGGCTACGATACACAAGTCAAATTTGATTTTGAAACTGGTAATTATTTTATTATTTATGTTTTGTACCATAACCGTTACACTTAGATCTGTTTAGTGGTGGTGAAATGTATAAACTATAATAAATTATGTTTTCTTAGAATATTCACAGTATTTCAAGATAGTTATCAAAGATAATGATGTCACATTCGTCGCAAACGATTTGCCTAAAGAATTATATGAAAAACGGCAAATCTATATTGTTGTTACGGCAGAAAGAGAATACACAAGTGGCGCTAGTGCAACAGTTATTTTACAGTTACCATATGGTAAGCTATAATTTCAATCAATTTAAATTAATTAATAGACATTGATTTAAATCTAAATCGAGTCATCATCAGCTAAAGTTGTTGCTATGTAAGCCGAAGAATAAAATAGGTAAGTAGTAGTAATTTAATAGTAGAATATGATAAAACTTACTGGGTTTACAGGACACACACACAATTTACACCAAACTTAATAATTCAGTATTGTTTTGTTAGTAAAATATATACAGAGTATAAAAAGATTCATTTAATTTCTTCAATCAAGTTATTGTTATATCCCTACATTCCTACCATAGGGATTTCGATTTAGGATTCACGATTCTGTACATATTAAATGATAATATAATTGAGTTCTATATACTTGTATATTAAAATAAATAAGTCTACTAACTATAAATTAATTAGTGCATTGCTATTATTGTGCTTAGATTATATAATATTCTGGCTGAGCCAGCGAACTTTTTTTCGCCAAACAGTCAATTAATAAGCAGATTCAGGATTTTAATATTAATATCAAACTTAATTAATGCTTTCTTGACAGTTGTATTTTAGTGTATGGATTGCATCCTTCAGTAAAGCACCTTATGATAGAATACTATATAATACATTAGAATTGTATATTTTATATCATAGAATAGAATTTTATTTTTCGATTTAGACAATCTATCGTTGACGCGCTAAATGAGCGACCGTGTGCTAGCTTTAATCGCAAATTTGGAGTCAGTATATTCACTAAGTAGTTGGTGCAAATCTTGAAGAATAGGTATTTTTGTTGAAGTGTTGATCTTTTAACATAGATCAAATCGTTCCTCCATATTTTAATACGCTCTGCAAGTACGCTCTGCATCTTCGAAAGGTTGCCATGATATGATTTGATAATAAATCTGTCCTAAAATCTATAAAATCAAAAACAAAGACAGTATTACTGATAAGGAAGTCTTAATACAAATTTATATATTATAATTTTAGAATTTAGTAATAATTGAAATAAATGTGGTATCTATATTCAATATATTCTATATGAGTAAATATTCTGTATATTAATAGCATTAAGTATTTGTCAGAGAGGTTAGATCTTCTTGGTTGGGGAATTGTTATCATTAACAATTCCCCAACCAAGAAGATCTAATATCGGCACAATAAAATTTATACATTGCATATTTATACAACAGAAAACGTTACCTTAGCTTTCAGATGCGTTGCTATGAGCAACAGCTGATGTGTTTATTCTTTTTATACATCATTCTTTTATTTTAACACTTATTATCCTATTCCCAACATAGGCTTGTACTGTGTTTTAGATAATATACGAAAGAAATATATTCGAAGAAAATATGTACTCGAGAGGTGTCGGTCTCTCTTAGCTCGCCCCTATAGTAATATACGAAATGTACTCCCCAAGTCAAGCGTGCGCAAATAACTTTTACTTCAAAACTATATATAGAATGATAAATGCTTATTTTATTTAAGTACATTGAACGCGTGCCTTGTTTTATTTAGACGCCCTCTAATCCTGACTGACGTTGATTAAGGGTATATCGTTAGTAGATTTCAGGGATTTATCCCCTTCATTAACATTTTAATTCCCTATATCGATTCTACTTGTATACGCCGTGAACACCATTGTAAGGATTTGAAGAATAATTGCCTTTAAATATTATATATATATATATATATATATATATATATATATATATATATATATATATATATATATATATATATATATATATATATATATATATATATATATATATATATATATATATATATGTGTTTTATTCTATAGAGTCATCTGATGTTATAGAATCTTTTGATAAAGCTCTTTATAATGGACAAATTAACAATGGATCTATTAGTCATGAGACGATCACGATAACAGGTTATAATGGGTCTGACGTACAGATTTTTGGGGGTAAGATTTTTTTAAAATAATAACTATAAATAATATAACTATAAATAACTCGACCCAAGTATGTCAAGTTTCTGACAAATTAATATTTTATTTTTATTAATTAAAAATCAAGCACAATCATTTAAAATTAACTATAATGACATATACCTACTACAATTCTAATTTAAATGAAGCAACCTCATTATTTATTACAGTACCAAATAGTGCACTGCAAAAGTAAATCATGAATAATGTACACATATTCTTTTAGAGTACGCTTCTATATTCGAGGCTACATTATTGGATGATAAAATATCGGTTTTCCCTAGAGAGGCGGCTATATTACCGACCGACATATCACACACTGCTGTCACACTAGAGGTAGGAAGGGCAAGATCTGCTTTGCTGTTTAAATTCATTTCACCAGGTTCGTTTTATTACATTTTAATAATAATTGTAGATGCCATAATAGTAATCTTAAATTATAAGCTAGAGTAACAGTCTACTAAAACTGAATAAAAGTTTAATTTTAGTAATAGTGTAAATTTTTCTTCTTTTATTCTAGCGACCCGTCTGCGGCTGCGCCCGCTTAAGTAAACTGATTTACATCTTTTTCACTCGTGTCTATTATGAAAAATCTTGATCAATGTATATAAATTAAAGAGATAATTTTATATGCAATATTTTCTATAGTGTCATTGAACATACCATCCGTATCAGACACTTTTCTAGTTTCTTACATTACAGCGTGAATAATAAATATCCATATCCCACATTTGAAATTTATAATCCAAATCATACCAACACTATTTATTTTTTATACACACCACCATTTTTGGCCAGTTCTGACAAATGTTCAGTGTGTGTGTGTTAAAATAATATTAATATTACACAAAAAAAACCATTATTTGAATCTTTTAAATAATGGACTTTATTCGACAAATTCCTCAATATAATTTAGCATGCCCTACTCGTAATCGATATAATTAAAATGCGTATTTTTTGCTATTCTTGTTTATTCAGAAACTTCATTGACCGCCAATACGACAACTATCCTATATGTTGCTTGAGGCTTTAAGCTACGAGTATCGCCGTATCAAAATTAATTTATTCCATTTAGTAGATACCAATAATCAAAGTAATTTGATTTCATCGGTCTTTAATTTTTATAAGACAACTGTTTACTAGACCAAAATGCATACATTTTTGTCCAGTACTTTTTGCTTGATATACAAAAATTCTTCTGGGTAGTTTTTTTAAGCTTCCATTATTGATACATTAACCGAGCCAATTAATATTTTTTTTTAATATTTCATGTACAGAATTGACATTACAAATACTGTTACAATTAAAAATAAACAAAATATTACTTTTAAGATTGGAATTTTTATACGATTGTTCATTGTGTTTTTTTTTAGTATGTTTTCCTTTAAATAATTCTAAATCAATATTTAAATAAATATTTTTTTTTCTGTCATACAGAATCAGAAACTGAAGATGTTGAAAAATTTGATAAAATCCTTTATAATGGGCAAATCGAAAACAGTATTGTATCACATGAAACCATAACGTTATCCAACTATGATGAATCTAACATACAACTCTTAGGAGGTGAGTTTTGTCTACAAAAAAACGAATATGTATTAAGGTATATTCGACAAAGATCTGTTAGAGTGCATTTTCAAAGTGTATATTCATATTTATTACTAAATATATGTTAAATAATATTAAAAAAATGTGAAATATAATTATATCATGATTAATAACTCTACAGACTATGCATCACTTTTCGAGTCATCTTTAGCAAATGGTATTGTAACCGTTCAGGTACGTGCCTCAGCAAGTCTACCTCGTGAACTGACACACTTAGCCCTTACATTAGATGCTGGTTCATCTCAATCGGTACTACTCCTCAATATCATCACAGGTTAATTTTTTTCTATTAATTTCATACCAAATCTTTTCGAGTTAGAGTTAAAAATAATTAAGACATTTGGTAATATTTTATATAGAGTCGGAAGCTGAGGTCGCTGAATATTTTGACAATGTTCTTTACGAAGGACAATTAGAAAATGGTGCCGTATCCCATGACGTCATTACGGTATCAAATTTTGCTGGGTCTAACATAGTACTTTCAGGGGGTAAGTAAAGTAATCTAGCACACCTAAACTAACCAAACTAATTAATTTTTATAAAATATTAATCTAGTGTATAATTTATCTTAACGAGCCATGGATGAGAAAAATAACTATCAAATAATATAATTCATAACAGATCGAGCTTCTTTGTTTGAGTCATCATTGTCAAATGGTGTAGTGACAGTGCAATTGGTGACGACTACAACTATTCCACCTGAGCTCACTCACATAACGCTCATATTGCAGGCGGCGCGAGCCAGATCAGTGTTGTCGCTAAGCGTCATTTCAGGTAGGTTGAAATGTTATAGTTAAATTAGCCAAGTAAGTGCCATTTCAGGAATTTGGAGTAATTCCTTTTAAAATTCTTTCAATAAGTATAAACTCATTATTTACAGGACAAAATGAAAAAAATGAACATTTTGACAAAATACTTTATAGTGGTCAAATTAAAAATGGCATTGTATCGCATGAAACCATAACGTTAGCGGACTTTACCGAATCAAACATACTACTTACAGGAGGTAAATTTGTTTACATATACTAAATATTGTGTAACTTTTTTTATTTCTGTTAGCACCAGCAGGTTTATGCATTTTTCATTTTACTCTTGGTAAAACATGATACATACTAGTAATACTTATATTACATTATTTTACCATATTTATGTACTTTATTCTGAATCTACAGACTATGCATCTCTTTTCGAGTCATCTTTAGCAAATGGTATTGTAGTAGTCCAGATACGTGCCTCAGCAAATTTGCCTTCTGAGCTCACTCATCTTGCCCTTACACTGCAAGCTGGTTCTTCTCAATCTGTTCTAATGCTTACAGTTATCTCAGGTTAGTTAATTTAGTTCAAAAGTTATACTTAATGAAAATAGACATTATTAAAAGATTTTATTATACATTAACTATAATAAATATAATCTTTCAGAATATATCTTTGCAGTATTTCTATGTAGAATAGAGCTTAAACAATACAAAGGTTCACTTCAAAACCATTTCAAAATCTATTTATAATTCTATATTATAAATTAATATTTTTAAATAGACTAATTAAGATATTGTTATATCAAGTACGTTTTTAATTGAGTACGTTAAAATTTTCAAATTTCATAAAACATTTGAATACATCGAGAGTTCCAGACACTTATAGATAACACGTTGTAACGCTTATTAGCATTCACTTTCATTTAGTAGAATATTTTGCCGTTTACTGGACTCCCTGGTAGACAAATATAACTGGTTCATCTCAATCGGTATTACTACTCAATGTCATCACAGGTTAATTCTTTTCTATTAATTTCATACCAAATCTTTTCGAGTTAGAGTTAAAAATAATTAAAACATTTGGTAATATTTTATATAGAGTCGGAAGCTGAGGTCGCTGAATATTTTGACAATGTTCTTTACGAAGGACAATTAGAAAATGGTGCCGTATCCCATGACGTCATTACGGTATCAAATTTTGCTGGGTCTAACATAGTACTTTCAGGGGGTAAGTAAAGTAATCTAGCACACCTAAACTAACCAAACTAATTAATTTTTATAAAATATTAATCTAGTGTATAATTTATCTTAACGAGCCATGGATGAGAAAAATAACTATCAAATAATATAATTCATAACAGATCGAGCTTCTTTGTTTGAGTCATCATTGTCAAATGGTGTAGTGACAGTGCAATTGGTGACGACTACAACTATTCCACCTGAGCTCACTCACATAACGCTCATATTGCAGGCGGCGCGAGCCAGATCTGTGTTGTCGCTAAGCGTCATTTCAGGTAGGTTGAAATGTTATAGTTAAATTAGCCAAGTAAGTGCCATTTCAGGAATTTGGAGTAATTCCTTTTAAAATTCTTTTAATAAGTATAAACTCATTATTTACAGGACAAAATGAAAAAAATGAACATTTTGACAAAATACTTTATAGTGGTCAAATTAAAAATGGCATTGTATCGCATGAAACCATAACGTTAGCGGACTTTACCGAATCAAACATACTACTTACAGGAGGTAAATTTGTTTACATATACTAAATATTGTGTAACTTTTTTTATTTCTGTTAGCACCAGCAGGTTTATGCATTTTTCATTTTACTCTTGGTAAAACATGATACATACTAGTAATACTTATATTACATTATTTTACCATATTTATGTACTTTTTTCTGAATCTACAGACTATGCATCTCTTTTCGAGTCATCTTTAGCAAATGGTATTGTAGTAGTCCAGATACGTGCCTCAGCAAATTTGCCTTCTGAGCTCACTCATCTTGCCCTTACACTGCAAGCTGGTTCTTCTCAATCTGTTCTAATGCTTACAGTTATCTCAGGTTAGTTAATTTAGTTCAAAAGTTATACTTAATGAAAATAGACATTATTAAAAGATTTTATTATACATTAACTATATTTTTTTTCATGTTACAAAAAGATATCTTGTAAATTTAAATATAATCTTTCAAAATATATCTTTGCAGTATTTCTATGTAGAATAGAGCTTAAACAATACAAAGGTTCACTTCAAGACCATTTCAAAATCTATTTATAATTCTATATTATAAATTAATATTTTTAAATAGACTGATTAAGATATTGTTATATCAAGTACGTTTTAATTGAGTACGTTAAAATTTTCAAATTTCATAAAACATTTGAATACATCGAGAGTTCCAGACACTTATAGATAACACGTTGTAACGCTTATTAACTTTCACTTTCATTTAGTAGAATATTTTGCCGTTTACTGGACTCCCTGGTAGACAAATATAACTGGTTCATCTCAATCGGTACTACTACTCAATGTCATCTTTTCGAGTTAGAGTTAAAAATAATTAAAACATTTGGTAATATTTTATATAGAGTCTGAAGCTGAGTTCGCTGAATATTTTGACAATGTTCTTTACGAAGGACAATTAGAAAATGGTGCCGTATCCCATGACGTCATTACGGTATCAAATTTTGCTGGGTCTAACATAGTACTTTCAGGGGGTAAGTAAAGTAATCTAGCACACCTAAACTAACCAAACTAATTAATTTTTATAAAATATTAATCTAGTGTATAATTATCTTAACGAGCCATGGATGAGAAAAATAACTATCAAATAATATAATTCATAACAGATCGAGCTTCCTTGTTTGAGTCATCATTGTCAAATGGTGTAGTGACAGTGCAATTGGTGACGACTACAACTATTCCACCTGAGCTCACTCACATAACGCTCATATTGCAGGCGGCGCGAGCCAGATCTGTGTTGTCGCTTAGCGTCATTTCAGGTAGGTTGAAATGTTATAGTTAAATTAGCCAAGTAAGTGCCATTTCAGGAATTTGGAGTAATTCCTTTTAAAATTCTTTTAATAAGTATAAACTCATTATTTACAGGACAAAATGAAAAAAATGAACATTTTGACAAAATACTTTATAGTGGTCAAATTAAAAATGGCATTGTATCGCATGAAACCATAACGTTAGCGGACTTTACCGAATCAAACATACTACTTACAGGAGGTAAATTTGTTTACATATACTAAATATTGTGTAACTTTTTTTATTTCTGTTAGCACCAGCAGGTTTATTCATTTTTCATTTTACTCTTGGTAAAACATGATACATACTAGTAATACTTATATTACATTATTTTACCATATTTATGTACTTTTTTCTGAATCTACAGACTATGCATCTCTTTTCGAGTCATCTTTAGCAAATGGTATTGTAGTAGTCCAGATACGTGCCTCAGCAAATTTGCCTTCTGAGCTCACTCATCTTGCCCTTACACTGCAAGCTGGTTCTTCTCAATCTGTTCTAATGCTTACAGTTATCTCAGGTTAGTTAATTTAGTTCAAAAGTTATACTTAATGAATATAGACATTATTAAAAGATTTTATTATACATTAACTATATTTTTTTTCATGTTACAAAAAGATATCTTGTAAATTTAAATATAATCTTTCAGAATATATCTTTGCAGTATTTCTATGTAGAATAGAGCTTAAACAATACAAAGGTTCACTTCAAAACCATTTCAAAATCTATTTATAATTCTATATTATAAATTAATATTTTTAAATAGACTGATTAAGATATTGTTATATCAAGTACGTTTTTAATTGAGTACGTTAAAATTTTCAAATTTCATAAAACATTTGAATACATCGAGCGTTCCAGACACTTATAGCATTCACTTTCATTTAGTAGAATATTTTGCCGTTTACTGGACTCCCTGGTGGACAAATATAACACTAACTTTAAACCTGAAATAAGATTAGTTAATAAATAAGTTTTAATAAAAATTAGACTTACTTACTATTAATTTAAATTAAACTTACTTCAAAATATTGATATCATTATAAAACTAAGTACAGAAAAATATACGTAAATAATATCTTTTTCTTTTTTGAGAAAAGAATAATATATCTTTCACACAATGATAAAAAAATATTAATAAATCACTTACTATTACAAAGTCAATATTAACTTTGAATTCATTACATTATACCGTACGAGATTGTATTCTTCTACTCCGAACTTACTCAAAATTCAAAGAGCACTTAAAGCTATGCATATTGCATGGTTCTTCTTACATTTCTACTTGCACGTGGCTCAGGAAGATACTGGGGTATTGTTTTATTTATATAAAATTAGTAACTTGATAAAGGAATATGTATTTTTATGTTATAAATTCACAAGCAGTCATATTATCTTTAGCTGCGGTCTGCTATCATTTCACGCTCAAATTTCTGAAGTAATCTTAATCTTTGGCGCGAACGTGGCTTGACATCAGGAAAAGGACATTGCTCTAATAATCTGTAATATTTTTTAATATTAAGACATTCCCCTTATGTTGTAGTATATACTATGAAATAACACTATCAGATTCTCTAATTTCCGTTATATATACAACTCTCGCCTTCACTATACTGTGGAGTGTGGAAGTTGTATGTATAATAATATTTTAACTATATATCTTCTATAAACTTTATTCTCATCATAATTCACTTATTCTTCAATAGTATAAACCACGTTTAACGTATTTTTACAATATGAAAATAATAAAATATCTATAATATTTATTTATTACTTTCTCACATAAGAATAGTTATATATATAATTAATATTGTCTCGCAAGAACCATACTTATTAACCATAAGTATTAGATAATTTTAAATGTTAAAAAACCACTCATTTTTATTTATACACAAAAATAACAGGATAACAAACCATGTTATACATTTGAAGAATTGTTAAAATAGATGATGACACCATTTTTTAATATATTCATAGTGTATAAAATAATTTATAATGAATAACGAATATATTTAAGCGTGAAATCAATCCTAATTTATCGTGTCTAGCATACTACAATAATTTAATAAAGTGATTAAACTGTATGGTATGCAAGTTAATAGCTTATTTTTACTACAGTACTAAATTTACATTACAATAATAACCTCATAAAACAATTAATTTTTTTTTCTACATATACGCACATAGTATGGAAGGCAGGGGGAGGCTGGTGTTAAAACACTCCGTTCCGCCTTGCTAGCAGTATTTAATACTAAATATTGAAGATATATAAAATTATTACTTTATAAAAAATCTTACTTACTTACTGTAAGATTCAAGGATTATGATTTTAGTTTGCAGCTACTAAAGGGCAGTCAGACTTAACTTGGTGTTAACTTGTTAAGACTGTTCGTTCCCCACTTTTCATCAATTCCATTCAATTTCATTTTTTTCATCAACTCCATCAAACTAAAATCTGATCTTTGTCTACCTAAGCAGGGAAGTGAAAATGATTTAATTTTAGTAATTTCTTCAACAGTCTATGGTATTTTGGCCTAACACGTGTACACCATATTATCTGCGTGTCACGGTATGTAATTGTTTATCAATTAAATCAATAAAAGTTTATTTACCTACTGGCAATCAGTTTTAGATAATATTTCATTGTCCGAGAAACTTCTTTGTTCACTATCGCTGTTAAGTTGATAATTAATTTTACCTAACGATTAGGCCAGGAAAGTTAAATTAAGGACCCTCATAAAAATTCAGAAGGTTATAAATATTTATTTTATTTTTGTCACTGACATATTCTTCAAGTAATATATGTATAAACTAATTCATAAAAAAATATGAAATTATAGAAATGTTATTCAAAATATTTGTCATTTACGTATAAAATCACCTTCATTTAAAAAAATTCAATGCTGGTCTAGTTTTAAAAAAAAACAGACATAAAATGATATAACATACAACAACAACATATATAAAACATATATATAAGTTGTTGTAAAACAAAAATACATCAAACATCGTTTAAACTTTTATATGGACGTACTGAATTTCACGGCCCATGAGGCGTATAATTTTATTTCAACTTGAATGAGCAAACTGGCCGCACAACCCGCAGCAGCTTTATTATGCAACATTTGAAATTCAAATTCAGAAGTAAAAATAACTATAAGATTTATGCACTTTATTTGTTATGGCAAATATTTGTACACAAATGTTTGATTTTTGTTTCAAGTTGAGCTTTCTTCTTACTGAACATAATTACTATAAATGCGGCCTTGAAACAACTTTCTATTATAAACATCGTCATTAAAAAATATTGCTTATATTATTTTTCAGGCGCTTTACATTTAATCTATTTCAGAAGAGGACGCCCAGCCTTCCGTCACGTTCAACTCGCCCTCATATTTCTTTTGGGTTGATGTTAACAAAGTAGGTGTGGTGGGAAGAGTTCAAGCCACAGCTAGCAATGGGGACACAATAACATATTCTCTTGACATAAATGACGGTAATTATGGGAACTTTTACTCATAAAATGTCAAATAAAGAAATCTTTGCGATGGGTTACGATACCATTGAACGTAAAATATAAATAAAATTAAAATACCTAAATGGGGGTGGCGATGTTTTATTTCGCCCTGGGCAGCTGACACCCACGCTATGCCTATATAATATGATTTTTTTTTTAATGGAACAGAATATAGAAATAGTAATTATATAATAAGCAAAATACAATATCTAAACAAATGTTCACTTCAATGGTACTTATTTCTATAATTCAAGTTTTAAAATATCCGAAACTGGTTGTACAGCAATAAATACTCCAATTCTTTGCCTCTTAATTAAGTTACATGTATTTTAATTGACCTTATTTTTTTGGAAATGAGATTTTAAACTCTAAACGTAACTCGTAAACTTGTCTTAAAGAAATGTTAAGTTTATTTAAAATGTTATTTTAACTTTACCTTCCTTTAATATCATCGATACTGTATACTCGAAGATCAAAAAGTATCCTCTCTCTCTCTTTCTCTCTATCTCTCTCTCTCTCTCTGAGCACTTACTCTTGTATCATATTCTTTTGTAGCTCATCCTATCGATATGCCCAAACCACCTGAATACATTCTTATTCTTTTTTACTGTAACTTTTTATCTACTTACAATTTTGTATGTCTTTTTTTAAATAATTATATTTTTACCTTTCCAGATTATATGAAAGACCGAATTTCAGTAAATAATGAAGGAGATATAATACTGTCAGAGGTGGCTCAAATGGGAATTCACAGTTTCAGTGCTACAGCTACCGCAGAGAATAGTCAAGCCACCGCAGAAGTTCCGGTAAGCGGTGACGATTTCCTTATCTTAATATTAGCTTTATTATGTGTCATGATATATTTCTAATTAGGTAGCGTTTATAATAATATCGTACTAAATTTAGCCTCTTTTGAAGCTAGCTATACTTTAATAGTACAATACTTACTACTGATTCCGGTTCTTACACGTAAATATTATGTAAGTTCTGACAGTGCTAATCGTACTTTGCTAAATAATCTATGTGACAAGAGATTTTCTCAAAAACAATCATTCAAATGGAAATAAATTTAGTTTTATGTAAATTCTAGTACTGGGTTCCAATGAAGAAAGATAGATAAGATTTTCTATTAATAAATTCTTCGTTTCATAATTAGGTAATAATAATAATGTCATTGTGTCAACAGTGTCTGATGTCTGTAAGCGATACATGTGGGTTAGATCACCATTTATTAATAAAAAATATTTTCATATCCGCATTTTGGTGAAATAAAACACGACGTTAAACTTCTCCAAAGCAGAGAACGCAATTTAAAAATTTTCAGTCAGGCGCGAGTCGTACTCTCCACCTGTTTTCGTACTAATTTCATAATTATAGGTCAACGGAAACTATTCAATTATAAAAGTTACAATTTATAAAAGATGACGAGCTTTGCAGACAAACAAAATTTGCAGTTATATGTGTATACATATAATTTTATATACAATTTTTTTGTTATATACCTATAAATTCCCAATTTTCTTACTTTATATTTTGATTACACGGGGAGTTTAATACAAAATGCGGCAAAACCAAATGATAAACGCTCATAACTTTTGATCACGTTAACATATCACTTTGATTTTTTCCGTATATGATGAGATTATAGACCTGGATATTTAATATTAATTTTACGTGATCTTGTGAAAAACAGTGTTGACAGACGGATAGACAGTCGTACTAAAAAGTGTCACATACACTGTGTGTGTATTCCTATACAAGTTCCATTTATCCTTTTAAGGTAAGGGACCCTGACGTAACTAATATTACCCTAAACACTTTACATCTAAGCTTACTTACGAACTAAGCTTACAAAATAAAATTAACCGAAAAATACTTAAAACAAAATTTTATTTTTAGCTTCATGGTATATCCTGCATGTAGGTAGGCATAGGGAGCCTAATATACTCTGTTCTGCAAAATAGCTTATTGAGTGGCTGAACTCAGCACCGCGCTTTACATTGTTAACAGAGCAAGAAAAATGAAAATTCCTCATTTTCTCTGAGTGGGAATCGAACTCACAATTGTCGCGTTGACATTCAGGTGCTGTGCCGTTGCGCCAAAACGGCCTTTAAAATTAAAAATAGTTAATCCATAAAATATATCGCTTAAGCTGAACTATTAGTATAGCCTGTTAACAAAATTCCTGTCATGCCTGTCAAAAACAATGAACTCATACATTTTGTATTTCTTTTTATCTCTGACATAGATTTATAGCTCTAGTAGTATTAATACAACAATATTCTACATGAAACTAAATACTATATTTTAATGACATTAATTATTTCGTTGTGTCTCTCAAAATAGGTATTATTAAGAGTTGACACGATACCAGAATGCAAGGCCGGCAAGGGCTTACCACCATTAATAGTATTAGAAAAGCTTGAAGAGGAACCTCATCAAAACCTTGTTACTTTAAATCGAACTGAGTATCAAGACTGCCATTACACTTTATCTAACATTTGGCCCGCGGACCAATCATGGCTCTACGTAGACGAAGACGGCTTGCACGCTACGGCCATCGACCGGGAAGACAAATCAATCGCCTTTATGACTTTATCTCAAATCCAAGTGGAATTAAGACTTCATTGCGACATTGATGAAGTGCCGACCACAAGACGTTCATTAACTGCAGAGAGTCTTGAACTGGGGAGTGATAACTATGGCTCTAATAAATGGATCTTGGCCGATACTATTATGTACGATGAAAGGCGTAGCTTTGTGAATCTAATTGTCACCGATATTAATGATAATTCGCCTATATTTATGGGAAAAGAAAATGAGCCTATTTACATCGGTTACCCTATACCGGAGCTTGAAGATACAGTACTACCCCGTGCACTTACGGAATTAAAGGTATTGAAAAATGTTTACTTTTAATAGTCTTTGTTATAAAGATAAAATGAAAATTGAGCTACACAGATTTTTTCTTTAATTATAAAAATTAAGCATTAATCTTTTCAATGGGTAAAGTTTTATAGGTCAACTAAAAGTAACCGGAACTAAAAACATTATATACGAGGAATCATCAAAAAAAGTTTTACATTTAGGTTATTTTATGAAGTGGTGAACACAAACGAAGTAGCTACTACAGCTAATACAGCTTAGCTAATTAAATATGTAATATAAAACTCTTAGGTATCGAAAAATACTTTTTCCTTTGTTGTGAAACTTAAATTATATATTTTTTTATTATATGGTATTCTATAAAACATAATGATCTAGGTTTATACGTCATTAAATAATTATTTTACATAGATATATCTATATTTTATCTCTCTCTTCTCTTATTAAATTATTTTTATGGATCCTTTCCTAAGCCTAACCAAATTGGAAAGCAAGTTAGATTCCATTTTGCCATTTGTATGTCTTATCAATTTTTATTTATACTACAATAAATGGGTAACAAATATAAAAAATAGATAACAAATAAACAATGTACAGGCTACCGACGCTGATATTGGCGAGAATGCAGCGCTTATCTATTCGAGCATAGAAGACGTACTTGCTGTTGCACCTCACACGGGCTTAGTGCATGTACGTAACAATGCGATATTGCAAAATAACTCACGCCTCACGGTATACGCCACCGACCTTAATGGAAGAGGCCGAAATGGGTCTTTGGACATTGTGGTAAGCATACTACTAATTTATTACTACCTACAAAATTACTTGTCTGACGCATTCAAAAAACTTTAAAAATAATCAAGCGGATATATATATATCTTTATGATAAGTAATGAATCAATAAAAAGAAGCATTTAGGCATCTAGGACTTGTTTTATATTTCAAAATATAGTAATTATTAATACATTTTGTTACTATCTACCTGTTCATTGCACAGTAAATCTATTAAAATTAGTCATAATATCCTGTATCATAACTAACTAGTGAAGTATATTTGTTATTCTATACTTTTCATCCATATACAAGGAAAGAAGACTTATTAGACGTTTAAAAACATTGTGTTTTGGCCTAATCTAACTGCATGTTTTGGATAGCTAAATTGATATTTGAACTAGTAAACGTAACACATAAAAGTAGGCAAAAGATAAAAAGATTCGATAATAAACATATTCTTCTTTTATAATAAGAATAATGCATTCTGCATAGTCACTCGCAAACAATTTTGTTGAAGTTGATACTCTGTAATATATTTTTAGAATAAACATTGCGCACCTGTGACATGCCACTAGTCTAAAAGTAAAGTAAACACTAGAATTTAAAGTTCAAAACAAATTAAGTAATGTACTGGCAATCAGGTATATATATATATATATATATATATATATATATATATATATATATATATATATATATATATATATATATATATATATATATATATATATATATATATATATATATATATATATATATATATATATATATATATATATATATATATATATAACCTATACATTTATTACTATTACTACTATTACTATTATTACTTCATGTATAACAAAATATGGTGTATGGTAGGTACATATTGTAATGTATCTAATTTAAAATAATACCGGCAAAATTTAGTCACTAAATGTTTCCTTTAGCAACGTGCAAATTTCGTATCAACATTAACCTAAACCAGTTCTAATAGCGGTAAAGCCAGTCAACCCGGCAAAATTATACATTTTAAATATTTACAAAACTTGTTTTTGTGCCAAAAGACACTAACCACGCACATAAGTTTGACCCCACATGACTGTGCCCCTTAAATATACTTAGGTACAAAACTAACACTGTTTTCTGTGGGAGTGGACAATGGATGTCACCATGGTAATAAAAAAAGATAATAAGTAACGTGGTCGCATAAGATCTAACTGGGAGTGCCAGATAACATTGTTTTATATCCTGTTCATCACGATAAAAATATGAACTGTTCAACATTAAATTACAATAAATACCGAAGGTCTTTGTAATTTATAAATGTGATAAAATTTCGATGGCTATAAATGCTTATTTTAATAATTTATCAAAAATGCATTAATCAATTGATGAATAATAATGCTATTACACAATTGTGTATTTTAAAAATAATATAATAGTAGATATATTCAAGGCTAAAACAGCATAATTAATCTAATCTTGGTTAAAAGCGAGTGCTACTGCGTCCTACTATCTATGTGAAACCCAGGATATATAAGGTAATGTAACTTGAGCAGCTGTTGTTTTACTTTTAATGTGGTAAAACAAATATGGCCGAAAGTAATCGTACAAGCGACACAATGAAATTTCGCAATTTTATGTTTTATAGATGACACTAATCGTATTTGGTTATTTAAAATGGCGTCAACTCAAACTTCGAGAATTTTACTTAGAAGTTTGCTAATTTGTATATTATTAAATAAATAATAATTAGTGAAAATCAAAAAATATATTTTCTTTATTAAAAATATAATTTTTTTTTCTAATTGTTTTCAAGCGTTTCCAATAAATCGATCACAACAATATTATATAAATTAATAATTAAAGTAGTATTTACGAGTGAAACAAACAAAGTAAAAAATATTGATCACCAGCTTTTACTTTGTGGGGCTCTGTTTACATATCATATTTGTTTATAATATTGTGTAAGTGAACAGGATATTTGACGCTTACTGTTCTCAATATAAATATTAATCATATACTTTCTTTGCTTCCCCACGGTGAAGACATTTCCTTATTGATCTTTTACTAATTTTCGAAACAATGCAGGTCAGCAATGCTTGGTAATGTATTTATGTGTCACACTTTCTTTTACCAGACCAGACCAGGGAAATATATAATATACTTATACATTCCGCCGCTTTGAACTCGCAACCACCTTGTTTATCTTAAATTTTGTGGCACTACGCCACATTATCATCAATGACATTATCATCAATAATGTTTAACAATTTCTATTAAATATACCAAAACATCGTGTACATTTCTTATTTTCAGGTAAAACTACTTGATAAGAATCAGATAGCGGTATTAACTATTCAAAACTCTTTCTCAGACGACGAAAATCTAGTTATAACTGATATTAGCAATGCTATAGGATATGAATTAAAAGTATTAAGAGCTGTGGTCATATCTAATAATGATGAAAATTCAGCAAGGATTAAACGTGAAACAAGCGAACCTGGCGCGTCGTTGCAGCTTTACGTTTATGGATTATTGGATAATGAGCCTGTCGATGTCACTAAGTTAACAGAGTACGATATAAATATTTTTTTATCGTTCAATTTTTTTAATATATATTTTTAATTATTATTACTATTTGCAGTGATATAACCAATAGTAATCTAGTAACAGTTAACATAACAAGGGCGCTATCGCTAAAAGAACATCTTAAGAATATTGAAGAATATGATGCTAATACCGGCCTTTTAGTCGCCACGATAATCCTTGCAGTTTTATTATTCCTCTTAATATTAGCAACACCCGTGTGGTTCTTCTTAAAATGGTAACTATTTATTTACTAAAAACATTTATGAACACATATATTTTTCTTGTGTAAGAAAAGCTTACAACACTATTTTAACCCACTTATTGTTTCCGCCTGATTTGCTACAAAAGTTACACACACAAATATAATAACACTATTTTCATCTCATAAACCTGAAATCATTTTTTTTGTAACGATACATTATTTTATTATAGGAGAAAAACACTCACTTATGAACAATTCAGCGATCGTAATAGCTTAGCGTCGCGTGACACAAGTGACGTACCTAAAATTGAACCTTTTACAAAACCGAGACTAAATATTGATGAGCTAAAGAGAAGTGAAAGGAGACTGCAAGAAAGGCTTGATGTACCGATTCAAAATGTTAGAATGGAACCTGAAAACGATAAAAGCAATCAAAAGGAGCCTCAAGTTTCAAACTCAACAATAGTAAACTTTTCTACTCCTGAAATGCCCATAGTCATACAGTCCATCGATAAACTAAAGGACAATAGTGATGAATCAGACGACAATGATGAATTTGGAGAAGACAAACAAAAGCCAAGAAAATCTGTTGTAACATTCAATGAGAACGTTGAAAAAATAATTCATTTAGAAGATGGTATTGAAGATAGCTCCGAAGCGGAATATGAAATTTTTAAATTTTAAATAAACTTAATTAAATATTTCAAGCCGTACATGAATATTCCATTATACAGTACAATATAAGTGTAACCAATTTTATTAACGTTATCTGTTACTCTGTTTCAATAAAAAACTAAGCACGCGTGAATTCCAAGTCATTGTCCTCTTTACGTACGACCCTAAAATAAGACCATGTATTGAAAAAAATATATGAGTTACGCCAAATTCTTTATGGAACAATCAAGGTGGGTGTAGAAAGCTTTGAAACAAAATATAATAAACATAGCAATATATAATATAAACTCTACAGTAAAAATAGTTTTGTATTTTAAAAAACCAGTACGTTACAACTTGTAAAATTTGTTTACATTCATATAAAACAATATTGCTTCGTTAAAATTCCTGACGAATCCGTCAAAATTTATGAATGTGACATAAAAACCTCGTGGTTCTTTTACGTGTAGAATTTAAAATTTTATAAAAATAAACAATTACAACTTGGAAAAAATATATTAAAAAGACATTTTTAGCATTTAAACTTTACAACTACCGTTATAGGACGGGATATGTTAATGTTGTGACGACGAGTATAAGATATTTTTCTGGTAAAATTATGATAAGATTTCAATATATAAATTATATATTCGATATGAAATATCTAAAATTCTGCATATTGAATCTGATATATTAAAATTAATGTATTTCGTGTTTTTTACACAAGTTTACTTAGCGATGTTAAGTTACGCACTGAATTCGCAATTTCTCGATTACGGGCAAGATTAGAACAAAGTGTCTTAACACTAGGTGCTCCCAACCTATCCTAGGAATAAAACAAATTTGCTTTTGAAAAGACTAATGCAACAATATTTAATTTATTCATATACATTATAATATATAACTAATCTAATTTGTACATTTCCGCCACCCACAGATTATTGCTAAGATTATATGGCCAGAATTTTCAAAATACATCTTTTCTACTACTATTTAAGATGGCTCCATAACTAAACATTTATCATGTAATGTGACAATAAGATATTCATATTAATTTGGCGAACGTAACTTTTAGGTGACATCTTGATACCTGAGTCCTGATCTCAGAGATGGTGTAGGCGAGCTTTTACATGTACAAAAAATATTATGTTTTATTTTATATTTAATGATTGATCATGTTGAAATGCATTCACATAGTATATTTATAAGATTGATGATCGTATTGTTCTTTTTATAGAAATAGAAAATTAAAAATTATTATGTACACTACATATAAGAATTTCCTATTAAATTATATAACAAGTTTAAATCGTGCAATATCCAAGATTTTTTGTTTACACAACACGGTAATGCATTAGATAGTAGAAATATTCGTATGAGAAATACTTATTATAATACAGTACCTTTCTCGCATCTATTAAATATTTTTTGTTGAGTCAAGTCTATATACTTAAGTCTAACGCAACTAAAATTATCATTTAGCTATTAGTTACCGACTGGTACATATACCTCAATCAGGACACATATAAATAGAGAATTACAATTAATTTAATGTAAATTATTTTAATATATTTTTTTACTTGGTTTGTTCTTATCATATTTTATATAATGTAATCATAAATACCTATATATTCTTCAGTTCAACTTTATTTAAAATAGTATAGCAAAATATTTTTGCACTAGCTGCATCCGCAACTCTGTCTAGGTGAAAAATTCAAATTTGGAGTTTCAGCCAATTCAATAAAACAGTTATTTTGTAGCAATTTCATTGTACAATATAACTGAATTTTTATATCTTCTTTTTTGTGAAGCGATTGTAATAAAACAAACTATAAATATTAAGGGAACTCATAATACAATGGTGTAAATTTCATTTGAATAGGTTAAACCGTTGCTGATGTTGTAGTACACAAATTCAAAAACAAAAATTAAAAAAAAAAATATATTGTTTTGGGCTCTTATTACGAGTACATTGATAAATGCCCTAAATAAAAGTTTCTTTTTGAAATCTTCCATGTACAGACAGCGATCAGATAAATTTTTCTTGTATGTACTTATAGATCTATTATATAAAAAAATATTTTCTCTTATAGATTCTATTAGTGAGAGTTCCCATCCCTATGTATTACTTCAGTTGTTAACGTTATTCTCATTATACTCGTAACTTAGATAAAAACTTTTGATATATGCCAGCTTTATCTTCGCGGGTGTAAATATGATACATCAATGCAAACATTAAAATTTAGAAATATTATGAAACAATGTAAGCAACTTTGTTGATTGTTCATAATTTCAAATTTGTGTTAGCTTCTGAAGTATAAATTAAAATTATACATAGGTTTCAATAAATCCAAAAATATTATATATATTATATATATTATGTATATTATATAACAAATATATTATATATATTATGTAAAATATATTAAATAAATATGGATCATAGTTTCAATATTAAAAAGCCATAACTCAATTATCTATATATACTCAGATATTTCACTCAATCGTGGAAACACAATTATAAGTTATTTTTTATTTATAATTTATTTTGTTATTAAAAAAATATCTTTTTAACTAAACGTTTAGTAAATTTTAATAATTAACTTTAATTTACTTGGCGCATATAAAAAAATATAAATGGCGTGATAACGACCGAAAGCAGAACGTAAGCACTTAACTGGCCGTATTCACTGGTTGATATATTTTATCTCCAGCAATAACAAAAAATCACAAGTTGGTATTATACACTTGGTAATAAAGAGTTTATAAATTCATCATAATTCAGTTATGATTAAATAAAAGCCTTGTTGTCTTTTTGAATTCGACTACATACGTGTGTTTAAATAATAATATTAATAGTATGGTTGATATTTCTTTGAATAAGAGCTTAATTGATTTTTAAATGTGACGTTTTTTTTCTATGATACATAGAAAAAGATTGATTGTACTTAGAATATGCATATTTTTGATAAGAATGTCAAAATTATATACATCTGCAACAAGTATGCAAGTATGCCATTTAGTTAGAAATAGCTTGGGTTTAAGACACACTGCCGTCGGCTTTTTATCAATATCGAAATAATACGTATTTAGTATTTGTTTATATATTTAAGTTTTTTTTAATTTAAGTAATAGACAACATAAGTCCAATTTTAATGAGGAATCATAAACTTATTCGGATTTTAACGTGCACCAGCGTCGTGAAACATTTATTTGAGTAAAAAAGTACCCATAACAATAAAAATATCATATCTGGTGAATAAGTACATACATAATATACAAGTATACAACAACATAGTATACAAGTTATACAATGAGTGAAAATATCGGTCAAGTGTGAGTAGTACTCGCACGCCAAGGGTTACGTACCAAATTCATTATGGCAGCGGAAAATACAACTTATAAATATTGACAAACATTAATTTGCGGTCGTATGCACTCATTTCGTGTGAAATGAACTACAGATATAAGTTTGTAATGGTTTATTTCTGGGATATATATGTATATATTTCCTATTATATAATACTATATTTACTTTGATAGTGAAAACAATTTACTTACTTTATGACAGTATTATGAGCATAAAAATTGCATTTCATAGATTTTTTATTTTTTAAATATATAGGTATACTTTTTACTATCGATCCACTCGAGGCTTCGCCGCTACAGTAAACAAATGCTATACAAAATCACATTGTTCATCTTTAATATACTCGAATTTACTACAAATTACGCAATTTATTGTTTAAAATCGTATATACAATTAATACGTAATGTATTTGTTTTTTTTTTTTAATTTTATTGAAATAAAAAAAAAATTAAATGATTATTTTATTTGCAATATTTCGGTGAGAAGACCCTTTTCTAACTTCTCAATACATCAATGTAAATTATCAATGTAAATTAAACACCATATCCACTTCTCACAATTCGAATTTATATTCCAAATAATTTCAACCTTATTTACCTTTTATAAGGCATTCCATTCAAATACACGCTCTGAGTGTGTCTTTATATTTTTTAACGTTGCCAATGTTTATATTACATTACCAAGCTACTATTTGCATTTTTCCTTTAAATAATGTTCAAATTAAAAACAAAGAAAACTAATTAAATCTTAAAAATCTGCATTTTCGTCAACATTAAATAATAAGCTAGCTTCTCTGGCTAATAATCAAAGTGATATGAATGTTTTATTATTTATTTTTCCTAGGGAAACTGACTAAATTAAATTATTACCATACTAAAATTCATTAATCTGTGTCCAGTAGTTTTTATAACTATTTTGAAACGTTATATTCTTTTTACCTATCTAATATTGGTGTGTTATTCTATAGAATGCAACGACTTGAAATAAAGCGTTACTTATTATTATATGTTACTCTTATCACGATATCAAAACTTGAACGTATTGGTATGAATAATTGATTTATTTTATTTTTTTATAAACTAACTAAATAATTAAGTATTATACTATTAGCATTTCATTTTTTTACATTCATATTTTTTAGAATTCTTTAGCAATAGTTACTATGTATGCGTTCAAAGCAGGCTTTAGGCAGTTTTTTGTATAACTCTTAGTATTCACATGGCTAATTAAAAAGTAAGTCAACGCTACTTCCTGAATATGTAGCTTCATGTTATAAAATTTACGAATTTACGAATTTCTCTTCGTATTAATGAAGAGGGGTAAATTCGGTAGTTGTAATCCTTCTACTAATGTAAAAGAAGATGATAGAATACTGCAGTTTTTTTTTGTGATTTTAATGCTGTTAGCCCTATTGGCCTCGACAGCGACACGGGTTGGGGGGGGGGGGGGGGGCAAGTGGGTACTCTGTCCCAAAATAACAGACAAACAGCACACTAACGCCATATTAGAATATATGTACATGCACAGGTGCATGCAAGGTGGCATACAAAGTCAGAGCCTATCTATAGTAACAGAGAAAATACAGGATATTTTTATATTTAATGTGTAAAGCATTTTGTTCTTGAGACAAAATAGATATGTTGATTTTTCACTCGATAGTGCAACGATGTCAGCGCTGCCCCTGCTGTTTAAATCGTTGATAAGATTTAGAATTTTGATATTTATTTATACAGCACAATATATATATATATATATATATATATATATATATATATATATATAATATATATAATATATATATATATATATATAGATATATATATATATATATATATATATATATATATATATATATATATATATATATATATATATATATATATATATATATATATATTATATATATATATATATATATATATATATATATAGGTATATATATATATAATATATATATATATATATATATATATATATATATATAATATATATATATATATATATATATATGTGTGTGTTTGTGTGTGAGTGTATGTATAAAATAATATTAATAATATTTATATGTGTATATTTCAAAATATTCATTGAATATTTAAATTCACGTTTTATTTTATACTTTAGTTTTTAAATCCTGTTTATATATATATATATATATATATATATATATATATATATATATATATATATATATATATATATATATATATATATATATATATATATATACATATATATAATATATATATATATATATATATATATATATATATATATATATATATATAATAGTATATTAATAGTAATCTGCATAACTCAACTATCTACTTCATGGTGTCTTGAAAATTAGGAACTTGGTTTTAATAATTTTTCATACAAGCCAAGTAAACATAATTTGTCTTTATACCTATCACGATAAAACCACTATGATCAATTAAAATTAAAATCTAATTGATGTTGACTTGCAAATATTTAAAATGTACTTTGATGTACTCACCAAATGGTCACATGATCCTGGATTAGTAATCAACGCAGATAAAACCAAGTAATGTATAACAGCTATGGCTAAAATGGAAGCCCTTTTGAACCAGCACTTATCGCACTAATATATTAATGAGATATCTTGTGAATGAGTAGTATCTCCCTACCCTCTATCCCCCTCCAGCCCTGCCCTCTCCCCAGTAGGTGTTTCTCTAGATCCCAAAGAGTGAAAACTATAAAAAAAATATTGATTGCGCTGGATCCTGGTGGATCTCTTGTCATTCCAAAGATTTTTTTGGAGAAAAGGATTATTTGTTTAACTAATGCTTAATCAATAACATTATTTCATTAATTACCCCTGCATCGGTTCACTTCTATTGATAGTGGACTTAATTGTAGTAGTTCATTACTGTCGGCGCACGACATGAGCTTTCTTTTGTTATTATATTACTGCAGTATGATTTTCATTAACAGTATATGAAAAATAAAGACCTAAAATTATACACTGATTCTGACTGTATAGTGTATCAAATATTCTGTGAAGATTCTTACAAGGAAATCAGACAGATTTGTATTCATATTTTGGCACGTCTTTAGATAATCAGTACGATTTTCCTTAAGTTAACAAAAATAAATTAGGATTTTTTCAAAGATGAAAACAACGGTACAATCTTTACGGAATTTGTGGGACCACGATCAAAAACATATGCTATGAAAGTAGAAGATCGGACTATTACTGAAGCTAAAGGCCAATAAGAGTGTAACTAAGAAATTGAATGAATTGAACTATAGACATAAAAATATACAATCTTAAATTTGCTTTGTTTGGACAAAATTTGGACATAGGGAACAGGATATTGGCGAATCCGTATGAAAAAGGAGCTTGACAGCAACCGCACTTGCGCTGCGTATATGGCTAAAGCTACGTAAAAATGAAACAGATGTTTTTCCCTTTAAAAGTTTTAATAAAGTCCGCTAAAGCATTACAAATTACAAAAAAATTAAGGGATATTAACGAAACTATTTCAAACTATACAACATTATTCCTTATCCAAATGTATGCGTTAGGTACGTTTTGCGCTTTAAATAGATCAAAATTGCATATCTATAAAATTATTATTTAAAATACTGGAGTAGAGTTGTCTTAACATCGTTCGTCGCTGAAGGAGGCCGAGAAGCGAGCGCGTAAGTTAAGCGTAAACGCAGATCGTCTCTGATGTCGTAGACCATGAGGTGGCAAAAGGTCGTACGCGTATCTCCAACCCCCCTCACCCTAGAAGAACTACTGCAGGAGCATGTGTCTACTATAAGTCATCGAGGCTGCGGATGGTCTGGAGGAAACCTCGGGGCACCCTGAAAGCGATGGTGGCCTACAATAGGTGGGCCTTCCACCAATCTACTGTAGTAACATAGGCGAGAGATCCTACAGCGTCTCACAGAGGAGATTTCTCCGTTTATAGGAGATATTTCTCCTCCATATGGACTATATGCGTAATGCATTTCCCAGCGACCGATAAAAAGAAGTGTCGTGCGTCGCGCTGCGCGTATCTATAATACCTATTATCCATACCTATTTCAGGAGTTGCTGGTTGGAATTATTTTTATATTGAATAGTTCAATATAAAAATAATATGCGTTTGTTTTGTATGGTATTAAAAAGTACAGCGGGAAAATATTATTTATTCTAATATATAATACTCGTATCCTAATATTGCAATAAGCGAAATATTCGGAAAACCAACTATATTCTTATAATATTACAACATTCTGTTATGTATTATGGTGAATAGTAATGGAATAACAATAAAAAATGTTGCGAAAACAGGAGAGTATGAACAATTCCGGTGCATGCGTTACGGAAACGGTTTAAGTTACGCACAAACCATGTATGACGGAATTGTTTCCTTGCTAAAGTTCTTAATCAGGTTTTAAGGTTAAATTATCACCTACGAATAACCTTCAGTAACTTTATTTATATGTTACAAAAAATAAAAGGTTACAGTACGTAAGTTACAGTACTATTTTTATTCAATTCACTACACTAGATACGTTGTACATTTACTGAAGGTCATAATAGCATTTTAGTATATATATATATATATATATATATATATATATATATATATATATATATATATATATATATATATATATATATATATATATATATATATATATATATATATATATATATATATATATATATATATATATATATATATATATATATATATATATATATATATATATATATATATATATATATATATATATATATATATATATATATATATATATATATATATATATATATATATATATATATATATATATATATATATATATATATATATATATATATATATATATATATATATATATATATATATATTATATATATATATATATATATATATATATATATATATATATATATATATATATATATATATATATATATATATATATATATATATATATATATATATATATATATATATATATATATATATATATATATATATATATATATATATATATATATATATATATATATATATATATATATATATATATATATATATATATATATATATATATATATATATATATATATATATATATATATATATATATATATATATATATATATATATATATATATATATATATATATATATATATATATATAATATATATATATATATATATATATATATATATATATATATATATATATATATATATATATATATATATATATATATATATATATATATATATATATATATATATATATATATATATATATATATATATATACTAAAATGCTATTATGACCTTCAGTAAATGTACAACGTATCTAGTGTAGTGAATTGAATAAAAAATAGTACTGTAACTTACGTACTGTAACCTTTTATTTTTTGTAACATATAAATAAAGTTACTGAAGGTTATTCGTAGGTGATAATTTAACCTTAAAACCTGATTAAGAACTTTAGCAAGGAAACAATTCCGTCATACATGGTTTGTGCGTAACTTAAACCGTTTCCGTAACGCATGCACCGGAATTGTTCATACTCTCCTGTTTTCGCAACATTTTTTATTGTTATTCCATTACTATTCACCATAATACATAACAGAATGTTGTAATATTATAAGAATATAGTTGGTTTTCCGAATATTTCGCTTATTGCAATATTAGGATACGAGTATTATATATTAGAATAAATAATATTTTCCCGCTGTACTTTTTAATACCATACAAAACAAACGCATATTATTTTTATATTGAACTATTCAATATAAAAATAATTCCAACCAGCAACTCCTGAAATAGGTATGGATAATAGGTATTATAGATACGCGCAGCGCGACGCACGACACTTCTTTTTATCGGTCGCTGGGAAATGCATTTACGCATATAGTCCATATGGAGGAGAAATATCTCCTATAAACGGAGAAATCTCCTCTGTGAGACGCTGTAGGATCGCTCGCCTATGTTACTCCAATAGATTGGTGGAAGGCCCACCTATTGTAGGCCACCATCGCTTTCAGGGTGCCCCGAGGTTTCCTCCAGACCATCCGCAGCCTCGATGACTTATAGTAGACACATGCTCCTGCAGTAGTTCTTCTAGGGTGAGGGGGGTTGGAGATACGCGTACGACCTTTTGCCACCTCATGGTCTACGACATCAGAGACGATCTGCGTTTACGTTTAACTTACGCGCTCGCTTCTCGGCCTCCTTCAGCGACGAACGATGTTAAGACAACTCTACTCCAGTATTTTAAATAATAATTTTATAGATATGCAATTTTGATCTATTTAAAGCGCAAAACGTACCTAACGCATACATTTGGATAAGGAATAATGTTGTATAGTTTGAAATAGTTTCGTTAATATCCCTTAATTTTTTTGTAATTTGTAATGCTTTAGCGGACTTTATTAAAACTTTTAAAGGGAAAAACATCTGTTTCATTTTTACGTAGCTTTAGCCATATACGCAGCGCAAGTGCGGTTGCTGTCAAGCTCCTTTTTCATACGGATTCGCCAATATCCTGTTCCCTATGTCCAAATTTTGTCCAAACAAAGCAAATTTAAGATTGTATATTTTTATGTCTATAGTTGCTAATATTCAATTTCTTAGTTACACTCTTATTGGCCTTTAGCTTCAGTAATAGTCCGATCTTCTACTTTCATAGCATATGTTTTTGATCGTGGTCCCACAAATTCCGTAAAGATTGTACCGTTGTTTTCATCTTTGAAAAAATCCTAATTTACTTTTGTTAACTTAAGGAAAATCGTACTGATTATCTAAAGACGTGCCAAAATATGAATACAAATCTGTCTGATTTCCTTGTAAGAATCTTCACAGAATATTTGATACACTATACAGTCAGAATCAGTGTATAATTTTAGGTCTTTATTTTTCATATACTGTTAATGAAAATCATACTGCAGTAATATAATAACAAAAGAAAGCTCATGTCGTGCGCCGACAGTAATGAACTACTACAATTAAGTCCACTATCAATAGAAGTGAACCGATGCAGGGGTAATTAATGAAATAATGTTATTGATTAAGCATTAGTTAAACAAATAATCCTTTTCTCCAAAAAAATCTTTGGAATGACAAGAGATCCACCAGGATCCAGCGCAATCAATATTTTTTTATAGTTTTCACTCTTTGGGATCTAGAGAAACACCTACTGGGGAGAGGGCAGGGCTGGAGGGGGATAGAGGGTAGGGAGATACTACTCATTCACAAGATATCTCATTAATATATTAGTGCGATAAGTGCTGGTTCAAAAGGGCTTCCATTTTAGCCATAGCTGTTGTACATTACTTGGTTTTATCTGCGTTGATTACTAATCCAGGATCATGTGACCATTTGGTGAGTACATCAAAGTACATTTTAAATATTTGCAAGTCAACATCAATTAGATTTTAATTTAATTGATCATAGTGGTTTTATCGTGATAGGTATAAAGACAAATTATGTTTACTTGGCTTGTATGAAAAATTATTAAAACCAAGTTCCTAATTTTCAAGACACCATGAAGTAGATAGTTGAGTTATGCAGATTACTTTTAGAAGTTTCACGAATTAATTATAAGCATGAAACGACCGGTCCTTTTCATTTTCTCTCAAAATAAAATTAATTTTATAAACAATTAAATATATTTCATATAATACGAAAACTTTAATTGCTACGTTATATTTACCTGATTAGAATATAAAGAAATATATTTTTATAAAATATATAAAAACGAAATTCGACCCGGCCAAGAGGCACAGGCCTCCTGGAAACCGTTCAAGATAAGACGAGATTTTGTTAATATCTTTGTGCTATTTCTAAAAATATTTTCCTTTTCTTAGTTTAAAATAATACTTAGGTACAAAAAACTAAAGAAAAAATCTCATCTTTACAATGTTTCAAATACTGACATCACGTCGCATATGCTTAACCTTATATGCATATCCAAAAATCGTAAACCAGTTATATATGTACCTACATGCAGGAAACGATGAATATGTGAAAGCCACATTACTAGCATGTGTTGATGCCACATTTATAATTCAGTGCTCATCCACATCTTACAATGGAGACTTTTAGGACGAGACAGCGGAGACAAAAACGTGCCCCGCGTACGGAACTGTCATAATACAGGGATTAAATGTTACAATAATAATTTGTCCACTGGCTATTAAAAATAATATTTTATACATATTTATAATAAAATATTTTTTATTATAATCTTCATCACAAGAATTCTTATTGATTTTTATGATACGTAGAATACGCTATAAAAACCTACATTATACGTACCGTACGTACTGTACCATTATATTTAAATTAAATGGTCTATGGTACATTTATTTTTATTGCCTTTTAAGTTTTTCCCGTAGTATCACAAAATCGAGGGGATTTACTATTCATGTCAATGAAATAATCAAATATCACTTATTAGATTAGACTTAATATTTATACTGTACCTATAATTATGAAATAAATAAAATTAAAAACAAAAAAAGAAATAAAAAAGCCTTTTATTTCCTGTAACTTTCTTTTTTTACTATATATAAAGTTATAGGATAAGTTTAGTATTACGGGGCCCCAGGATGGGTGCTTTTACCCATCCTGGGGCCCCGTAATACTAAACTTCCAACAACATATGGTTAAAGACTAATCTCAGGAACTACACTAATTGAATTTTTTTTTCGGTTGGATAGTACATTATATGCTATTACGTTATGTCATGTGCGCAGATGTACTCATGAGACGTCGGGTCCAGTGTGCTTTCATTCAGGAAACTCGCTGGAAGGGCAATAAGTCTCGTAACATCGGGCAGGGTTACCGCCTTATATACACTGGGTCACCTACGGGCAAAAACGGTGTAGCGGTAGCGCTTTCTGAAGAGCTTCAGAATGGGCTTCTTGAAGTTGACCGTCGCTGCGACCGCTTGATGCGGGTAAAGGTACTGATCGAGGGCGTAATCACAAACTTAATCAGTGCTTATGCGCCCCAGGCGGGTTGTAGCGCGGCTGAAAAGGAGACTTTCTGGGAGCAGTGTGAAGGGGTCCTACTCGCTATACCGTCTACCGAAGCAATCTTAGTTGGGGGGGACTTGAACGGTCACGTGGGTAGGGTCGCTGAGGTGTATGAACGTGTTCACGGGGGTTTTGGATATGGTCTTCGCAATGCAGAGGGAGAAAATATTCTAAGAACCTGCATTGCGTCTGATCTGGCCATCGTGAACACTTTCTTCCAGAAGAAACCTCAGCACCTTATAACGTATAAGAACGGGTCCCACTCAACTCAAATTGATTATTTGCTGACTAGACGGTGTCATACAGGCAGGGTGACCAACTGTAAGGTCATTCCCGGCGAAAGCCTGACGGCCCAACATCGCCTCCTTGTCATGGACTATAATGTTACCCCGAAAAAGAAAGTAGCCGAGAAACGCAAGCCTAGACTTAAGTGGTGGTTGTTGAATGGGCCGATGCAGACCGACTTCTTGGCGGAGGTGGAGAGTCAGAATCTACTGACTAACACCGAGACCGCTCAGACTGCATGGGATCGAGCTCATTCGGCAATCATTGCGGCGGGCAAGCGAGTTCTTGGTGTTACTAAGGGTGGGCGTGTCATCGACAGGGAGACATGGTGGTGGAATGACCAGGTGCAGGGGGTGATTCAGGAAAAGAAGGCTGCGTTTAAAGAGTGGCAGCATTCCAACTCTCCTGAAGACAGACTGGAGTACATTGCAGCGAAACGGGCCAGCAAAAGAGCTGTAGCCAGAGCCCGCAGAGAAAGTTTGTCGCCATTGTACGATAAACTTGAAACTGTGGAGGGGCAGAAGCTCATATACAAACTGGCTCGTGCTCGAGATAAAGCGACGCAGGATATTACAAAATGTCTTTGCGTCAGAGATTCTCGGGGCACGTTGCTTTGTAGTCATGCCTCTGTGAAGGAGAGATGGAGAAGCTACTTTAAGGAGCTGCTGAACACTCAGCAGTCTTGTAGTCTTCCTCCTGAATTATCTCCTAACCTCGGACTTGTTGCTCCAATAACCCGTGACGAAACTCGTAATTGTCTTCGACGCATGAAGAACAGAAAAGCGGTAGGACCTGACGACATCCCAATCGAGGCGTGGAAATCGTTGGGCTCTCTTGGTGTGCTTATACTTACTGACCTGTTTAACCGTATCTTGAATACTGGAAAGATGCCACATCAGTGGCGGCAGAGCTTTATTTATTATCCCTATTTACAAAGGAAGGGGTAGTATTCAAGATTGCGGTAGTTATAGGGGCATTAAGATTATGAGCCACACCATGAAGCTCTTCGAGCGCATGATCGGCCTCAGGCTCCGCCAAGAATGTACTGTCTCTGAGTCTCAGTATGGGTTTCAACCAGGATCAGGCACTATGGATGCGATTTTTGCCCTCAGAACTTTGATGGAGGCTTATAGGGAAAAAAGGAGAGCTCTGCATGTGGCCTTTTTGGACCTGCAGAAGGCCTTTAACTGTGTGCCACGTCAGTGTATCTGGTGGGCATTGCGATCCAAGAGGATCCCTGAAGCCTATATTGAGGTTATCAGAGATATGTACAACGACTCCGCTTCAGTGGTTAGGACCGCTGTTGGCGACACCAAGCCCTTCCCGATTACAGTAGGGGTTCACCAGGGCTCAGCTCTTAGTCCGTTCTTATTCAATGTAGTGCTGGATACTGTCTCGGCTGACATCCAATGCCAGCCTCCGTGGCTGATGATGTATGCCGATGACATAGTACTCATCGATGAGAACCGACTGATGCTGGAGCGTAAAGTGAACGCCTGGAAGGGTGCGCTTGAAAACGGTGGTCTCAAACTGAATGTGTCGAAGACCGAGTACATGGCTTGTGGGAGCCCGGACTCGAGCACCATCCATATCGGGCCTGAGCCAGCCGTTAATTCGGAGAAGTTCAGGTACCTTGGAGCCGTTATGCATGAGTCTGGAGGCATCGACCACGACATCCATGCCCGTATAAACGCTGCCTGGGCCAAATGGCGGGAGGTCACTGGTGTGGTCTGCGATAGCAGAATACCGCCCAAGCTCAAGGGACTGATATACAAGAGCATTATCCGACCTGTTCTTATATACGGCAGCGAATGTTGGCCAACATTATCTCGGCACACTCAGGAGCTTCACGTCACGGAGATGAAGATGCTGAGATGGATGTGTGGCGTGACGCGGTCCGACCGCATACGCAACACATTCATTCGAGGTAGTCTTGGGGTCCGTGACGTAGTGGATAAGCTCCAAGAGCGTCGCCTGAGATGGTATGGCCACGTTATGCGCCGATCTGAGAACTATGTCGGAAGGAAGTGCCTTGACATGTCTGTCCCTGGAGCTAGACCACCCGGACGCCCAAGGAAGCGATGGCTGGATGTCGTGACACAAGACATGAGAGCCAATAAATTATCCACTGAGGATGTTAAAGACCGTGCAAAGTGGAGTAGGCTCAGTCGGAAGGCAGACCCTGGCAAAATCCGGGACTAATGCCAAGAAGAAGAAGAAGATGCTATTACGTTATGTTAATCTCGTGTAAATACTATCCACTTTTCCTGTGTTTAGTATTACTACCTAACTACAGGCAACGAGAATGTGTCGTATATCATACACAACTCGTAGTATAGTAGTATTTCCATTTGATCACGCGAGCAAGGCCGCAGTTTAAAGTTAGTCTGTAACAGTAGAAAGAAGTCCATATGACACGATTCCCATCGGGCTGCCATTTGTAAGTCTTATGAATACATTAATAAAAACTTAATAACAGTATAATAAATCAATTTAATTTCATGCAATAGAAAGTATAAATATTTACTCAGTAAATAAACATCGTAAACTAAGCTTAATTTTTATATTATCCTGATTGAATTTATCTTTCGTATGTTGTTTTCGACACCGGCTTATCTTATAAATATTATTTAAGTCGGTTAATATAAAAATGAAGCTAAAAATACATTATTTTTGTCTGTCTGTTCCTTATTACTACAAACAAATTAGTAAAATTTTGGTATTATTACAGTTTAGAACCCCGATCAACGTGATAAATAGATGCAATGCAGATTCCGCAAAAAAAATAAAAGACTATCAGTAATAAATAGAAGAAAATCTACTAAATAGAAGTAAGTCAGGCATGGCATTCACGGCAACATACAGATTAGTTTTCATCTTAATATTCAATGTAGCTTCTGTAGGTAAATAATAAATAGACGTATTCGAATTACATAGATTATTCTTAAGTGAAGCTGAACTTACAAATTTAATGAAAATTGTATGTAAAAGAAAAAAAATAATAGCTTGTTAGTGTAATATAAGTATTATTTTAAACATCGACAATGTTAAAAAATATAAAGTCACTTAGAGCGTATATTTGAAAGGCGGGATAGATAAAACTTGCTGATTTCCTATTAAGAGAAGTGGATGTGGTATTTAATTTACGTTGTGATGTGAGAAACTAGAAAAGAGTCTAGGGTCTAATAATTTTAGTTTATATACAATATATTTTTCATATTCTAAGTCTAGTCAACTAGTGCGTCCTACCTGTCATGACCTACGGTTCCGAAACGTAGACACTAACAGTCGGTCTAGGTCCACAAATTTATAGTGGCCCATTATCATAGCACGTTATAGCGAGCTATGCTTGGAGTTTCTTTAAAGTATAAAATCCGAAACGAAGTTATCCGGAAAAGAACCAGAGTTACCGACATCGCTCGCAAAATAAATACGTTGAAGTGGCTGTGGTCTGTCGAAGAACCGATGGCCGTTGGAGCTGACGAGTTCTAGAGTGGAGACCGCGAATTGGCAAACGGAGTGTAGGGTGCCCTCCAGCTCGATGAAGGCTGCCGGCTCTGACTGGATGCTAAAAAGGTGGAGAGCCAGGATCTCTGACGCACCCTGGGGGAGGCCTATGTCCAGTGGATAAAAATGGACTGATTTAATAATAATAATAACAGTATTTTTCATGCAAGAAACAAATACTTAGTATAAACGATTTTAATTTATAGATGTAATCATTTGAAAGGAAAGTTTATACGTAAAATATTTGTATAATATATAAGAGAAAATATTGAAAGAATATATACATTGAGGTTTCGTATAAAATTTTGAAATGAACGCAATTCAGTATTTATATTAAACAAACAAAATTTTGACTAAACAGGTCCTAAATTAGTCGAATGCGTTTATATAATCAATTCAATTCAATTATTCTATTACTTGAACCAATGCACAAGTTTAGCCTCAAGAGAATTTTAATATGTTATTGTCTACTATTTTTAGCTAAGTAAGACGTTCATTGTCAAATCAGTGCATTAAGTATGAGTGCCACGATACCACATTACATAATAAGCATTTATAGTAAAAATAAATTAGAAGCTTTGAGTAAGTATCAGAAGCTTAACATATTTTTGTTTTTATGACTGGTGTTCACTCTTAAACAAAAATTACTGGACAGATTTTGACGAAACTTTTGTTGTTATATAGTTATTAGTCTATTTTGAAGGTATGTATACCTGTTGTGAATGTTCGTGTAGCCTATCTGATAAAGTATAAAAGATATCATATCGCTCCTAAAGATAAAAAATTGGTAGAAATTTTGAGCACTTTCTGATGACGTTAGAAAATTATGTGAAAATATGTCTTGAACATTATGTGAAAATCTAGGGCCTTCAAGAAATTTTGAAAAGCTGGTTTATGCGATAGCTACTTTACTATTACTTAAGTATTTTATTAATTAATTGCTATACAACATTACGTGGTATTACTACAAAAAATTACATCACATTATTTATTTACTAATATCATTATTTCTTTTGAAATTAGAAAGTAGTTGAAAAAAATTGGAAGTATCATGGCAAGAATCAGAAAGTCTGCGCAAATGAATTTGCAGGTGGGAGCTAGTCAGTAAATAAAAATTGCTCCTACGACAGTACAAACAAATGTTTTAGACAGTCGGCCTGACTGGGCCCAGCTTGGAAATGTTTTTTTTAATCAAATATGTTTAGTGACAATTTTTCCCAAAATAACCGAAACTCATATGAGGAAGTCGGAAAAAATATTTTCGCAAAGCAATGGTTTAGTCTAGAAGTATACTTTAGTTACCGGTAATACCATGTAACGATTTTCATAAGCATGACCATAGCATGGTCATCGTGGCGCAGTGGTACAACGCCTGACGGCAAGCACTGTGGTTGTTTGTTCCATCTCCGTGGGAATGGATCACTCATTATGCATCAATCAATCTCGAATTCTGGGGTAAAGTGATGTTTTGCCTAACTACTATATTTAAGATTCAGCGTGAGCATGAGCTATGACTATAAAGTATATATAAGTGAACTATAAAGTGTGTATAAGTAGGTAAATACAAGTTGAATCATATCCATTCAACCGCTACACAGCAATTAAATAACAAAAATGTTCACATAAAATATTAATAGTCACGCTTCTGACATAATTTACAACACATTTTATTTTGCTTGTCATAAAATTCTAATTTGTGTCGAATTTACGAACCTCTTTATATTGGATCAATTACAAATGCCATGTTTTTAATACGTTTAGGTAATATATTACTTAGAAAATATTCACTTTAGTATTACATTATATTTCATGAAATTATCCAATTTAAATCATTGAAATCCAAGTAGTAAATACGAAATTATTGTTTTTATATTAGCGAATAGGTAAGAAGATTAGAGTAGACAATTACCTAATATATATAAATTTGCACTCAACATATAACAAAAAGGTAACACTACAATTTTGACATGGAAATGACGAAATTGTGATAATTAAATTGCCACGTCTATATAGACGAGGCCACACAATATTAATAAATAAATATTATTCCATCAT
This sequence comes from Dione juno, assembly GCA_037127375.1. Taxonomy (NCBI): domain Eukaryota; kingdom Metazoa; phylum Arthropoda; class Insecta; order Lepidoptera; family Nymphalidae; genus Dione; species Dione juno. The sequence goes on from JAXRJS010000048.1 coordinate 715,443, forward strand.
AGTTCCGCTTAGTTATTTTGAGATTTAAGAGAATATCCTGTTACAATACATCTTTGTCAACTTGACTTTTAAGCAAGAAGAAAATATGTTAAATAAAATAATGTGAAATACCCTCAATATTATCATATTAATTGTCACTTAAATACTTATAATATTTAATTGTCACTTGAAATTTTCGGCGATGTAGTTATATTACTTCACAAATTATAATCTTACTATGATGCTAGAGAATGTCTTTTATACATAATTTTTTTAACGTACGCACTCAATATTGGGATCTCTTGTTAACAAAAATTTGACATTATCAAAATTTTTGATTAACATCAGTAAGATCAAATTCATGACAATTTCCAGAAATCCAGACCTAAGTCCAACTATAGCTGTGGCTGGTAAAACACTGAAGCAAGTTCGACAGTACAAATATCTCAGCACTTAACTGAACGTAGTATGGGATTCCGGACAAGAAATTCGATCCCGTATACGTTCGTTCTTCGTTTTACAAAATTAGGAAAGTTGATGTGATGTTGATGATTAAAGCTATATATGTATATGTTGTATATAAAGCTATATATGTATATGTTGTATATATGTATATGTTGTTGTTGTTGTTGTATGTATATGTTGATGATAAAGCTCCGAATTAGAATTCTCCAATGCTACATCTGGCCTATTATTCCGTGGATATGAAGCATGGACCTTAAAAGGAGACACCATAAAACACATAATGGCGTTTCGAGATGTGGTGCTACCTTTGCTTTGCTTCGAGTTACTTGGACGCAGAAGATCCGTTACGAAACTGTGCTCGAAATTTTGAGGCCTGACAAATTCAAATTCCTGCAGCTTATTATGTTGGGTAAAGTAGTGGATGGCAAAAGGCGCACTGGATGAGTCGCAGGTTCAACATCAGGGAGTGGACTAGTATCAAATCCGTAGACAGCTGTTTCAGCTAGCATTGGACAGAGTCAATTTAGGAAGCTAACGGCCGACCTTCAGGATTAAAGTGGCACACAAATAAGAAGAAAAAGAGCTATATGTGAAACATGAAATATCTTAGCTGGTACAATGAGTTACTTAGGGTTCCTCAATAAATGGACTAAAGTTATAAATTCTTATACTTAAAAATATCTCGATATAGACTATATTTTTTCATAATAGGTACATTTCATAAAAGCACTAAAAAAAACTGAAAATAAAATATAAATCAATATTTTACGAGTCGGCATGACATAAATAATAAGTATGTCTAAAAATGTTTATGTTTTTTTATGTTACATAGAAAAGTAAAGTGAGAACTTATTGTCTAGAAACTCCGGTCTCCGCTTTTTGTCCGAAATTTTTCTTTTCTGTTTAAATTTTCTATGTTATAAATTTTACGATAAAAATAGTGCCTATAAAGGATAAACAAGATACAGAATCGTAGAACAACAAATAATTTTCAACTGTGAGAGGACCATGTCAACTACGAATTGGAAATGCTTTAACTGGCAATCCATATTTTAATTACCTCCTGTTATCAGTTTACTTAGATCTATTAAAATTAAAACCAAAACAATATTTTATACAAAATGCTATTTTTAATTAACACGAAACTACTCAATGATTTGTTCTTACATATTAAATTAAAGCTTACTTTTTTTACTATATATTTCAATAGATATATTAAATTAAAGCTTACTTTTTTAAGTTCACTCATCAACAACATAAATATGATAAAAGTTTAGTTATGGTTGGTGACTTTATACCTTAATGGAAAAATCTAATTCTGCACAAATGTCCATGAATTTCCGTTAGATATTAGCACTGCTATAAATAAGGATATCCATAGAAAAACTACTAACTAGTTTTAAAATACAAAATTTTAATGTGGGTGGACTAACCTCTTTATGATTGTCTCATTTTAGGTCGTTTACCTCAATTTATAAAATTTAGGTGTTTCCTTTCTTAGCTAAAGTTCCGTTTCGCACAGTTTTCTGATAAATTTATAAAATAAAATTATAACGAATTAATAATAGTAATGTACCTTGCGTAACCGTAAAAACATAATACAATAGTCGTTTTTATGGATTTTTTCAGAAATACACAGAGTGTAAAGTAGTATTGTTAAAGTATTTGTCTAATTTTAAAGAAGGTCTCCTTAACGACACTTCTTCTGATTAATTGAAAATTCAAAAAAAAAATATATACCTAACCAGTCTTACCATTATGTATTTAAAAACAGCTCGTCATGTTTATTCACCGAGGTCCAAGAGACTAAATATTAATTATAATCCTAAGTCCCACTACTATTAAGAATATATATTCCGAACAAAAATCAGACAAGCATGAGATATATACGATATGACTGTCAAGTAGGATTATAATAAAAATTCACACGTCCCAAACACAAAAAATGATGGCTTTATCGCTCAAACTTTCGTCCTCACATTTCCCTATGCAATTTAACCCTATTTCGAAAAACGTTTTTGCCAGGATCTACATACGTGATAAAAATAATTTTTATAGTAGTGGTTTCATAATATTTCCTTATATTTTATGTAAACGGTAGAATAATAAACGCTTGAATGTATTTTTTTTATTTATACATTTACAACGAGTATTTTATGTATATTTGTTGTATATTGGTATTTGGTAATATTTATTATTGCATCCTTTTGATCTTAAATCTCTTCGTAATCTTTTTTCTGTATCTTTAAGTGACAGAGCAGAGAGAACGGAGACAATATTATATACGTGTTTGTATGAAATTTTACCTCATCTGCATATATGTATGTTAAGATTTTTTAATTATGAACGTTTCTATAACATTATTTATAAGGTACAAAACACATGTATAGTTCATTCACCTTTTAAATTTATTATTTTATTTCACAACATTTAATTCTTAAATGTAAAAAACTTTATAGAAACAACCGATGCTACGATACGAACTATTTGGGTATAATATCATTATTAATATGTGAAGGAGTGTAGAAGATCAGTTTAGGTAATACGTTAGAAATATTTCAAATTAATATATATAAATGTTGGCAATATATTTGTACATAAGCTAAAGTAAAATACACTTTGCTATTTGTACATAAGCTAAAGTAAAATACACTTTGCTAAGGCTATGTACCATACGCGTTGTCAGGTCCCCGGGTCGTTATAAATTATGCAAAATGATTAAAATAAAAAAAATACAACGTTGCCAGGTTTTTGAAAGTCAATAAGAAAGAAATCTTTACTGTTACTTGTGGCAAATACTCACAAAATATATACCTGCATAACTTATACCATTTGGCATTTATATTACTGAATTTTAATTAAAATGTCCTTTATTTATTTTTACCTATGAATGTACACCATTTTTGTTACAACGGATTCATACGCAATCTTTTATAAATAAAGTCATCGAAAAGAAGAAAAATCAATAATAAAGATCTAAAACTCTTTTTGGCTGAATTCCTTGTTTCTTAGCGGTTATTAAAGGTTGATGACTCAATATAGTTAAAAATTATCCTTACAATAAATATAATTTAAAACCGTTATTTATAAAAAAACAGCGATAATAACTTTTCAGAATATAAAAATATAAGAATAAAATATTATCTTAGAATAGAATAGAATAGTACAAAATACAATTATATATTAATTATATAAAACAATGAAATAATAATAAAAAAATATTACACCAATTTCCAATGTGAGTACAAAAAAATACAAAAACAAAATAAAATTAACATACTCGGAGCTCTCCACTCAGTTATGTTTACGGCATCTTATTTCTTCGTCTTGTCTTATCTTAACTGTTGCATATATTGCCGAAGTTTGGCAAATCCTGTTTCGCACACACACTAAAAACTTTTTGAAAATATTTTAAAATGAAATAAATAACTGTTGAATATATATATATATATATATATATATATATATATATATATATATATATATATAATATATATATATATATATATATATATATATATATATATATATATATATATATATATCTGGCTTCATCCGCAAAGGATTGGGATATTCCGATACAAGTTACTTTGCCGCCTTGCATGCAAAATTTGCCTTTTAATTCCCTGAATGTTTTCGCCTTTTTAGATTTTAATATCCGAAGAAAGGGAAAAATGTAAATATTCCACTTTTGAAAGATTATATTACTATTTCCTTATTATTATTTTTAAAAAGTTCACTGAATTGGTCACGTTAACTACGTCACGACTTTGTTATTCAAGCTATTTTTATATATATAGATATATATATATATATATATATATATATATATATATATATATATATATATATATATATATATATATATATATATATATATATTTTTATATATATAGATATTGCATTAATAGCATCGTTATAATAATCATTTAATATATAAAATCGCTGACGAACTGAAGATAACTCGTTTTATTTATTATCATAATACTTTAGTAGTTAGTCACGAGTTGCAAAAAATTATATAAAACAAACGAAGATTGCTGTATTGTAAGAAGCTTATTTTTAACGCTTTATTTTAAAAGGGTAGGATAGATAAGCTTTTATCATATTTAACATAAAACTTATATTATGAAATATATTGGATATTTAGTTGCCGTGCATGAAAATAGCCGTTACGGAGACGTTGTGCTTCCTATAAAACTATACGTAAAACATAAATTTTCTATAGAGATTTTGTAGCACAAATTTCATTTAAGAATATGTATGAAGCTTCAGGATGCTTTAAATATTTTTATATAAAAGAACGTAAGTAAATAATTAAAAGAATTGTTTCTTACAATTAAAAAAATCATTTTTTGAATTCTTGCTAATCTAAATATATATGATAGTTTAAACAATTCACAGTGAGTTTTAAGCAACATGGTTTCTACAATGATAACAAATGTATCTTATATTAAATAAAATCTATCTATACAACTATTTTGCACTATTTCAATTTAAGTCTACATACATGATTTTACGATCCACGTTTCCTTTATTAGCTGAACCATTACTTTATGAACTTTTAAATTATAATTATCTAATATATTAAATTATAATTATCTAAGATAGTATTTTTTTTTTGTATTTGCTAAATATACGAACAAAACAAGAGGATATTAAGAAATTAGCGTTGTGTTTCGACGCTCAAAACGCAATATCTCCAATTAATTTCAAGAATGTGGAGAAATACTTGTACTGTGGAGTGAAGTGTAAAGCTGGAGCTTTTATATTATACGTTTCAATGGTTTCCTTGCGTTTTGTTAATAATTTTCACATACGTGATAAGAAACCTTATAGTAATTCCCTCACATTCCCTTGGAAAATATATGTGCATTTAACATGCTATTTAAAGCTTTGCTTTATAAGCTACCCAGGGAACTTCGTACAGCCTAATGGTTAATGTACTCGAATGTCGCAATGTCGCCAAAGATAATTATTTTATTGTATTAGTTTAATTCATTTTATTAAATGATTTCAATAAAGGAAGAAGTTCTGAATTCGATTGAATTATATTTAAGTTTAGTTTTAGAAATCTAAGCGATAATTGAAAAATATGATAATTGGTCCAATCATATATAGTTAATAAATAATTATTACAGTTTCAGCACCTTTGTAAAGCATGAATTCTGTAGTAAGTACTTTTCATTTTAAAATATAAAAACATTATACAAAAATTAACCTTAATTTATGTCTCGAAGTAATATTTATAATGTATATATTTTATATTTTTATAATTTAAATTTCAACATTTAATTTAGGCCACAATAGGTAAATTATCATAATTATAAGAGTTATGTCAATTAAATGCACAGTAAAAAGTTATTCTATACGGTTAAGAAATCGTGTTTCAGTACAAACAATTTGTGATCCTATGTCACACTGCGATTGATTAACATGTATCCGTGTTACAACAACTATAAATTAATTGACCAAATACAATGAAATAATTCGCAATTCATATAAAAGAAATATATATATATATATATATATATATATATATATATATATATATATATATATATATATATATATATATATATATATATATATATATATATATATATGAGTGCAAAATTAAAATTCCAATAAAATAACAAAACAATAACTAGTGTAATGACCACAATTACGCAAGTACATTATGTCTGGCTACATAATATGATTATATGATTCTTAGAATCTTTCATTTCACTCTTATTTTGAATCCAACTACTTTAACTTAGTTAATCTAAAGTAATATATAACGTCCATTCCCGTGATCTATCACGGGGCTATTTAATTTCAACCTAAAAATAAATTCAAAATGTGCAAAATATTCAATTATATAGGAAAAGGACTGATTTTGCTTTATATTAAAAATTACCTAAGCACAAGACAATGAACAAAATAGGTGTTTAGGTGTTGTTTTTTACTTAATAATAAATTTAATTTGTTGTTTATGCTCTAAAAATTTTGTCTCACTAATAAAAATTCACACCTCATAAGCATAGACTTTCATATACCTAACGTAGAATTTCGCAGAATTCCAAGTTACCTTCTTGAGAGTAGAATATTCGTTAAATTACCTTAATATTACGTGCCGTACAAACAATATGTCATTTTTATAAATACTTGTAGAAATATATAACATATACAACATAATATAATAATATAATATAAAATACGAAGATTGAGTAATGCTTACTATTTTTACGACACGATCTTACCCGTTACGGCTGGATAAACTATAAAATATAGGCCAGGTTTTTTGACAAGCCGACCCCATAAAATATAGGAAAAAGGTAAATTCTAAATTATAGGTAAAAAAACAGTTAACAACACTTTATATACAATAATATAATTGTAAATTCTATTTACAATAATAATATTATATAGAAAGAATTATATATAGATATATAAGCCGCGACAACAACACGAAAATTTGTTGCCTATCTAATTTCTACCAAAAGTACATTCTTTTTTTGAAATACTTGTTTGTATTCTTCCTTACTTTGCCCAGTTTTGCACATACAAAATATTGTTGCAAGTCGGTTCCTACATTGTTATATAACAAGCTAAACAATACAAATATTTTGGAAGGTTGCTAATTTAAAATACCATTTTAGCACATACAAGTTATAGTCTACTAACATTTATCACATAACAACAATGTTTGATCGGGTTTTTCAACACAATTTAGGTTATAATAAAATTCAAATACTATTGATAATTGCATTATTGAATGTGAAATATAATTTTTATACCTCGTTAAGTCAATATTAATCATCAGATCAGCAAGGTTAAATAAAACAAGGTGTAAGTGACCACACACAAGTCATATACAATTTAGTTGGAAGTGGAATGGAAGTGGAAATTTTGGCTAAGCAACTAATGTCTTGAATGCGTGATTCACATAAGGAATATCACAATGGCATCTTGCCATATGTTCATCTTAAATTACGAAATATTTACAAAACCTAAGAACATTTAATATGTACATGTTAAGCCGCTGCAACTCTAGACACTGTATTGTGTTCTTATATCTAACATTTTGTATATAATATGTAATTACTTATAATATAAATGTTAAAAATAAGTATCTGGAATGAAATGCAAATTATTAATTATAATATAGAACGCTGACATTCATAGACTTTTTTTTTACTTTCATCAAGAGCCTAAAAACTTAGTGTTAGAATAGCCTTCACATCAATTAAAATTTCAATGTAGGGGTATGCGACAGCTTGTGCAATATGTATTTGTATGCAAATAACTACCTATTAATTTGACAGTTTGATTATTTGCACTTTGTGCATAGCCAAATTATACCCAAAATGAGTAAGCGCGCAGGCCATAATAATATTAAACAAATCTTGTTATTATCCATATTTTCTCTATATTATAGACACTGTACAAGCTACAATAAAAATAAATTATGCTTCTTTATTTAAATATTTAATGTAATATTCTTGTGAGTCATCTTGATATGTTTGAAGAACAAAATATACTACTCAACTTTCCTAGCTTCATCCGGGTGTAAATAGGCAATATTATTTTCTTCTTGTCTAAATATGAGTAATATTTAGTACTGTCTCTGTTAATTACATATCTATGACGCCTTTTGATGTTTATAGGAATAAGTATTTATAGTATTTTATAAAATATCTTGCCGAAAACAGACGGTATGACAGATAGACAATAAAGTAATCCTATTAGGATTCCGTTTTTTCCCTTTTTTGGTATGAAATCCTATAAATGATAAAAAAACTAGAACATATCTAGTTTATTTATTTATTTTTTTGATTTTAAATCTGTATGTAAAGAAGAAACTTGGTTTTTATTAACACTTTTATTTCATAAGCTTCGATATTAGTATTCAGACTATATCAGTAAACAATAAATCTTTTCTACTGCATAATTTTCTTTTAATACAATAATATGTGCAAATTTATTAAAATTAGAAATTATCAGAGCAGGATGAATGTAATGACATTTGTTTTGTAGGTACTTTAAAAGCTTTATCTTAGCTTTTTTGCTCTTGCTTTATCCTTTTTAGTGCGGCGTTCGAAGTACATTTTAGAAATGTATTAATAATAGTTCTCGCCTACTAACGTGCAATCTAATGCAGGTGTTTGCCAAAGCAACGATGCACTGGCAGCGCCTGCACCACCCTAAAGGTCAGAACTCCAAAGTTTCTCCTTATTTCACATCACTCGGGGTACATTAGTGTCACTAGGACCGGGAAACTCAAGCTTCCCCCTCCGTTGCATCGCCGGATTAGAGTTTTGTCTTTATTCTCATCTGCACGATATTCTCCCTCGATGACCGTTCGCCTCGGGATCGCCCACTTCCTCTTGCAACTTCCAAGGCGGATCGCCTGCCAAGAGAGTAACCGTCGTGCATGGTACTGTACGGTACCCCCGGATAGCTCTCACTGCTATGACCCGCTGCCTTTACGCAATTGGGTCCTATTACGAGCAGTGAGAGAATCCGCCAACACGGGTGCACCTTACAGTTCTATGGATCTCAACACACCATAACACGGTAGTAAACTACCAAAGACACCGTCAGCGTTTACAAGGCGCAAGCTGAGCAAAATGCGGTGCAAGCGACCATCGTCCAACCAAAGTCATCGTAGATATTTCATATGAGCCCGTACATCGACGTCTTGACCGTGGATACGTAAAGTGGTCATGGTCTCTTGAGCGGACCATGCAACAGCAGAGTTTCTGCTTTGGAACTAGAGACCCTCAAACCCAGTGCAATATAGTCGACCACCACCTCGTTATAATTCTCGTGTATTATCCGCATAGCAGATGATACCCATTACAATTGGCAACATCGTGGGAGCCAATCTTTAACGAGATACCACAGAACTGAGCCTAAATTGGACCCCTGTGGAACCCTAAATTCAACATTGCAACTATTTTGGTCGATATTTTCCATTAACAAACTATTATGATCCAGGTATCCAGAAATTTCAGGTAAAAACCCGTTCAGGTAATACGGCCTGAAATATTTTATATAAACTGGTTCATTTTAGTATGCAGTATCGAAAAAACGATTCTACGTAAGGTCGTTCTATTATCCTTTGGATTTGTTACTCGGTCTTTTGAGGATAAAAATTACTTCTCCGAAGGATGTAGGTATTTGCTTTCTTGATCAGATTTTACTGTTTAAATTTTAGAAGTGTTTAAACGGATGGTTATTTTTATACTATTTTAGAGATACTATCAGGACCTTAAGTTGATTTAGATGGTTTATATTTAATTTGTTTGTTTTTTTCCTCTAAATCTCAGGTCCTCGTTTATTTGGATCCTTATAAACACTTATAGCCTTTCCATTTAAGGCACTTCATAATATACTTCTATTATGTTTATAAGTTTCCTCATTGGTCAAGAGGAGCTTTCCTATATCATCCCTAAAATTATTTATACATTATATACACTGTATATACAGTATATGTATAAAATATATACGATTAAAATGTATAGTAACATAAAATTTATTTTCTATACTATTCTATACTAGGTATAATCAGCGTACTATAAGTAATAAGTAAATATAGCTACTTATAATTAAAAAATTACATTTGTATGTATGTATGTAAACCCATTGTACAGTGTATTACAAAGATAGTCTGTATAAAATTGCATGATGGCGAGAACTAAATACACGCTTGTCTCCGCTCACGCTTCTCAACGGAAATCACTATGACTAACATGTCCTTTTAAACTAGATATGTAAAAATATCAACTTATATATATTTTAAAGGTAGATATTATAAAAAATCAACTACACGGATGAACTACAATTATAATGTTTGCTCGTATTTCATTCGATTAATTGGCAACAAGTTTTGTTCGTAATAAAATAAAAAATTATTTTAATTACACTTCACTAACTGATACTACAGGATAATACTTAAGAATAGAAAAACAAAATGAAGTACCTACCTATTACGTTTTTGTCGAAACTTTTAATTAAATATGTGAAGTTTATTTCACAAAATGCGCGTTTAACATTTGTACATATATATATATATATATATATATATATATATATATATATATATATATATATATATATATATATATATATATATATATATATATATATATATGTGTGTGTTATAAAAAAGTATCCATTTTATATTCTCATATACTGCGTTAAAAAAACAATTTGCCTATAACTCAGCTTCGCTTACGTGGATTGTACGCAGTCTCGACTCGTCCCATTACTGTAGGAATTCAGGAAATCCTTCTTTCACTACCAAACCTACATGCTTTTCGGCTTTAGTTATTTTGAATGCAGATTCTCTCTAAGCTATAGATTTTTATAAACATCGATTGAAAGACCACAATAATCTTAACAATCTTTATACTTCTGCAGCCTTGGACCAGGGTATTGAATCTAAAATCTAAATGTTGTATCGTAAAACGAAGAGCCATTTATCAAAGCTTAACTCGCTTTTAAGTTTAATTACATGCACTATATAATTTTCAATGTTTAGCTTACCCTACTGTAAATGTAATTTGTCCCTGTTGCGGCTTTATAAAAATAATATTCTCAACAAACTTCACCTGGTGCCGAGCGCAAGTTCAGTAAAAACTTGTTTCCTGGAACAAGTCAAACTTTACTCCAAAAGAGCTGCTATATGAAATGTGTAACAGTTTCCTCTTACTCTTTAAAATATTTAATACTTCTTTGGCTTATGATTAAAACTTTCTATCGTGAGTAACCCAAAATCTTTTAGAGATTCTGATGTAACAGTGGATAGAAAAGCTCATTTGGCCATCAAAAGTATAAATATTAACTGTGGCATCGACAAAATCGATGAAATTACCCTGAACTCTTCCAAGAAAAGCCGCAGTCACGTCATATCAGTCCAAAGGACAGCGATACGGTCATCATTGAACCCTCCGGGACGCAACGAGACAGTTAAGAGGCTGACAATACCATAGCATTAATAGCTAACTATTATTAGATCAATTATAAGTTAACTTCTCTACGCAGATATATTTTAAAATTAAAATTGTGTTAATCCTTCCAAAGATGCCTGTTACGCTTGGTTATGTAAAGATATGATACACATTATCATAATAGTTCACTTAAGACGTGCATATCAGTAGTTAGTTATGCGTAGCACTATTGGAACCTGGCACTGACTTCAGAATGGCAAGACTGACTGACTGGCAACTCATGGACTCCCTGAACACCGACAATCATGTGTCACAAGTTTTATCAACGTCGAACGCCGTACAAGCACTGCTCACGCAACGGGAAACAATATTTTACAAGATATAACAAGATACAACGCCACTATAACAGTTCGCTAAAACCAAACGTGTCAGCCTCTGTGACGCTAGTCAACGTTAAGTCGTATAACCGACATCACCTATCAACGAGCCTTAGCCCACCGAACCCCGATAGTCGCGAGAAGCATTATGTATCTAACGACGGACATACAAGTGTAGTAAAATTATAATTGTGGTCAAAGCTCACTTTGAACCCAATCTGTTTGTCGCCACTGCACATATTTTGCTTTGCTTAATGTCACAAAACAATAGGGAAGCAGTAACCTTAAATCTCTATGTGCATTACAGGAGAACACCCTATGTGGATACTATTTGTCTAATGCACATGGAGCGTGGTTCTGGTTACTATGAATAATGAGATTCATATTAGCTTTGTTTAATATTGATTCTTAAATGTTATTGTTACATATATAAGTGCATCCATTATTTCATTGTATTTTATTTGTTTATGTATCAAGGTAGGTACATATCATTACAAATGACGGACACAAAGCTATTAACGGCCTGTTAATCCGTAACCGAATGTAACCTCCTCTTAATTCTTGTAAATTAAGCACAAAATATCCAATGGAAATTATATATAATGTTAGCACAAGATGCAAATATATTTCATGTTAACGTCAGTTTATATTCAGTAAAGTAATCGAGCTTGTTCGGTGGCACGGTCAATGAACCCACGGATTACAAGGAAAAAAAATCCGCATAATATCCACTCTCACAATTCCTGTCTCCCATTGCCTTCAAAGAATGGAAAGGAGAACGGATCGACTTTTTCCAATACCGCTATCTTTATCACTTGCATCGGAAATAAACATGACTACACATCTCTGTCCACGCAAATGAGAATTTAAAACATTGTTTCGATAGTTAAATTAATGAAATAAAAGAAAAGTCTGTATAGGAAAAAGAGCTTCCTTATAGAATTGCATCGAATTACTTTATACAAAGTAATTCTTGAAGGAACAACAAATATTTTGCCCGTAGCTTTAAAACAATGCGGTATTATTGTAAATCCTTCAAAATTACATTTAAGGTTTGTTAACAAATAAGCAATAACAACATGAGTAATAATAAAAGTTTATAACTGGCAGAGCAACGTGTGGTGAGATGTTGCTATTCAACATCTCACCACACGTTGCTCTGCCGACCTCACGGATCCGAAATTCTCGGGATATACAACATTGCAATATGTTACAATGATATATTAGACAGAGTAAATTGTAAGAAATATGTGGCCAAAAAAGTGGACGAATCTTAATAAATGAAATTCACTCACACCTTCGCACAGCTTTCTGTGACTATAGCCGATCATGCCAATTATTATTATTATTAACTATACAATGCAAACATCTTTTTGTGTTCGAGACTATTTAAAAGTCGGTTAGCCGGAAAAACCTCTAGTAAACCTCTCAGTCTCTTGAAATAACTCAATAGTTTTACCTAGCTCGAAATTTCGTAGCGCTGGTTTAGTATACCATGATATATATTACATAGTCACTAAGCGTTAACCGGGTCGGTAGTTACCAGTCAGAAGTAAATTCCAGATAATGTGTCACATTAAAGCAAATTATTATCACCAAGGAACATGTCAGACCCGTATCCCCACGCAACATTTCTAAGAACCGCATTTCACAGAGTTACGATATAATTAATAATATAACAAATTTATTTCCCAATATTGAAAAAATATCCTAATACGTATTTAATGCAATTTGAATATACATTTGTATGTAGCATGAATTTTTTTTTTATGAATCTATTAATAGTTAAGATATTGAATGTCACATTGTATTTATATATAAAAAATCATAATCAGTTTGTTATATCATACAAATTATTATATTTATTTTATATATAATATATTTAATTATTATACATATTTTCGTATTTTGTTTATCTCCACTCTGTATTTCGCACGCCACTATTTAGTATTTAATAGTAGTTAATGTTTATAAATAAATATCTAAATTCTATATCAGATTTATTTTTGTCTTTCTGTTATAGCTAAAGTACCTTAAGAAGAGGAAAATATTTATTTAACATATATAACAATATGTGAAAATGTCACAAAAAATACTATATGACATGACATTCGATTAACTTTAGTTTAAGCATAACTCTTATAAATTTATTCCTTAATAAATATAAAATGACAAAAGCATACTAGCAATTTAAAATTAATTCCAAAATCCGTCTAAAAGGAATACAAAAAACTTGTGATGATAAAAAAATTTAAGAGCGCACTTAAAATATATCAATTTTGCCACATAATTTACTGCCTTAATTGTTACTTCTAAAGAATGTTTTGTCATTATCCTGAAAAACATGGGCAACAAACGCTCTAAGCTCCAAACATATTATTATAGAGGATGTAAATTTACATTGACACTAACTGCCTCTTTCATTAATTTTAAGTTCAATATAACTATTTATTATAATCCTGTTATCGCCAAAGTGAAACACAGCAAGCATATCGTCGAGGTGAATGTCCACTTTAAAATATCTATTAATTGTGATCATAACGATTTGTCACTATAAATGTAAATGTAAATTCTACATATGTATTTACTTCACAGTAGAAACGCATACTGTATAAATATTTATTTAAACTTGAGATTTAGTTATGATTCATGACACGATGAATAGTCTATGGATTTATATTCGGACAGGACATAAGAACAATAGGACAAAAAATTAAAACATAAATTTATCATTTGTTTCAGCACAGGATGATGTGCTTGACCTAAAAAGTAGATGAACCTATTTCTTACCAATACAACCAAATAACTACCTAAAATAAAACTTGCAACCGTGACTACTTCAATGCTGTTTTGCTTTAAACTTTTTACACTATTTCTTTAATTTATTCAACATTTTAATATTCGTATACCGAACAGTACTATAGAAATATATAATATTTTAATTTACTATTAAATTCACTTTTCCGATGTTACTGAGATTATCAATAAGAATTATAGTGATATATCACTAAGAATATCTAAGGGAGAAATAAAAAAAACATATTTTATCAAATGAGGAGGAGTCCTAAACTTTAAACCAATATTATTTGATAAATAATATACTTGATAATAATATAATGTAGAGGCTATACCCAATGTATATTAGCGTATAACCTGTACATTTGAATTTGTACAGCCTGTACTTTTGAAACACAAAATAGGGTACTTTTCGAAACTTTAAAAAATTAAAGGCGAAAATTTATAAAAAAAAAGAAATTGAGCATTTTTTGATTGAAGAGTAGATTGATAAAAAAATATAATATCATTTCATGTCATTTCATCGGTAGTAATAAAAATCGAGTATATGTATCACACTACTCTTAAATACAGAGCAAATAATCATTTATTTATTAATTAATTTTAAAATGACTTGTGGTGAGGTACTATTTATTACAAAAGGTTGATTATTGGACGAAGAAATTGTTATATGTATACCTAAATGAAACTCTTTCTACTCTTTTTATCTCATACTTTTGTAAGTGTAATTGCTTAAATTTTTATTTAATTTAAAATGAGAGGTTAATGATTATTAATTATGGAAAATACAGGAGGATCTAAAATATGGAATAAAGTCTTATTTTAAATTATTATATATTTATATATTTAAATTTTAAGCGACCCGTTAGCAGCTTCGCTCTCTTGATCGATGTTTTCCGAATACTTGTTAGTTGCTCCTCAGCCTCTTCTAACTTCTAGGGAAGACATCTTCATAAATATCGGCTTAGCTGTTCCAAAGGTTAGCCCGAAAAAGTAGGAAAAACAGACAGACCAACATAAAAAAATTAAATAATGTTTATATTTTAGTAACGTGTAAATGACATGTATTCGAAAATACACAGTTATTTTAAAATCACAAACAGACACTCGAATTTTATTTATATGTATATCTAGATTACGTAAATAGTAATAATATTATGTAATAATATGCCTTTTATAGAAAAAGTATAAGTAACTAGGGACCAAGCTACTTATTCATACTTGGCCCTTTCCAAATTAGCACAGTCGAATGGACGTTTATTTGACCGAAATACCAGCCTCTCTTGAGCCAGGATTCTTTCTAACATTAAGCCATTTAACAATTTTTAGGGTACTTTCTATACTGTAGATTTAGGTATATTATATATATATATATATATATAGATATATATATATATATATATATATATATATATTATATATATTATATATATATATATATATATATAATATGTGTAAATAAGTAGAAATCAGAAGATTACATGTATTTATTCTGGATATAATTTAGATTATGGTGGAGATACTTGACAGTATCTAGCATGTTCAAGATTTTTAATCTAGTTATCACGTTATAACTACGGTAGTTACAATAAAAGTAACCACTATATTAAGTGGTTGTAAAATCATAATCATCAATCATTATTATTGAAGATATTGAAGATACTGCCAAAACATGCTATTGAACATTTAATTCAAACATTATTTGTTATTGCTATAAATTCATTTTCTTGTTTGATAGGATTATAGGAGGTGATATGAACAAGAGGTGAAGAGGAAATACATACCACCATTAGTAAGTTTCCGTTAAAAAAATTTGGCACGGAATCTTAAAAGCACTAATTTAAAGTTATTCAATAAAATTTCCATACAAATTACTTCTAAGTAAATTTAAATATCGAATAACTAAGCTCTAGGTATATAGCTGAAAGTCATTATAGCTTAAAGCTATTAAACAAATTATTTTTCTCTTATTCATCATACCTTTTACTATACTTAATGACGTACAAAAAATAAGTAACAAATGTAGTAAATAAGGCGTGTTTAATTTCTCATAGAAAATTTTAATCTAGTGTATTGTAATAATGTTTGTAATGTTGAATGGCACCTATAGCCACAGATCCTGTTGATTCCAACGGTATTTAGTATCGCCATTGACTGGAAATTAAAATGCGGACCCCATATTGTTGGATTGGCAAATAGACATAGCTCAGCACATTTTGCGTTTAAAAAAATCAGATCATTAACTGACTTGGAAACGGTTCGTCTTGTTTACTCTACCTACTATGGTCCTCTTCTTCTACCAGACATTATTCTGGCCTAGTTGCCAAGATTTGACTTCTGACTAAACCCCACCCTATTTTACAGGGTCTTGAACATCTTCAGTGATTAGGCCAATTTTTAATGGTATTGATATCTAATACAACTGAAATGAAAAAAAATTGATGACGTCAAAAAGTCTATCCTAAGTATCAAATAAAACTTATACTAAAAATAAGCTTTTTCTTATTATTAAATCAAGTCTTCGGAACTCTTTATCAAACGCGTACAACACACGCTTGGACTGGTTTCATGATTTAATTCGCAAAGCTCGCGAAAATCACGAGTATCATTTGAATTTAAACCACATTAACCCCAAACACCAAATAAACTATCAAAATATATTATAATGGGTCTATTAACCTACTCAGGACATGGTTCTAGAATTTATTCAAAAATATTTTAATATAATATGTATTGAAATAATTCTTTGTATAACATAAATATAAAATAAGATTAAAAATATGTGACAATTAAATTTAATTTATATTCAATTTAATTTTTTAATATGTTTTAATTCCTCAGCAATTATTACTCATTTCTCTGCTTATACGTATCCTACGAGATATGTGAAGGTATATATATGTAAATATAGCATATTATATATAAGATAAATATACCTTAAGGAAGGATATATTTATATAGGATAAATTTAAGTACCTGTAGTTTTATGTATCCTAGTGAGTTGTATACCTTTAGTACCTGGAAGGTCCGTCATATAATAAGTATATTATTTTCTATTTATAATAAATATTTATTATAATAAATATATTATTAGTAATTATTATAATAAATATATTATTAGTAACATAAAAATTCAAAATGGCTTGCTTTTTTTAAGCAAATTTACTACAAATTCATACTAAGTTTAAAAATATTAAATATACATGTAAAATAGAATAAGGAACATATTTTAATTCGTATAATAAATTAAAAACATTATTTTTTTACGAATATACGAATCTATTAATAAAAATCATATTCATCCTTGTCATATTTTTACTTACACTCCTTTTCACTACTCAGCCAAGTTAGTTATAAACACTTCATTATAATACTATTTATTCATTAATATACAAAATGTTTTCATTTAAAACAATGTTACAAAATAAAAAGCTTACTTCAAAATTACTTTGATTAACTTAATGGAAATTGGTGATAAATTATATTCTGAAATTATCTTTTAAATATATTCTTGATAGAGATTTACAAAGCTTATAATGATATATGGTAAAAGGACACAGATATCGTTTGACACACACAGAGATGATCACATGTCAACGTCACACATACCTGCACAGCGTCTCCAAAATACACCCACACATATGCCAAAATACTTATATGCCAAATACGTTGCGGTATTCGACGTTAACGTAAGAGGTAATATAAGAGGCGCATCTTCGAGTTTGCACAATTTAGTTTTAAAAGCCGTCGGGAGCGGGACATGTTAGCGAATTAAGCTGGGGGTTTAGCCAGCGTGAGGCTGTATCGTAAAGCTGTGTTGTATAATTGGACCGGATCAGAGGAGAGGCCGACTGGCCATCCCCCGTGCCATGGCGCCGGGAATACTTTTTTACCTTTTGGTAAGTTTAGTCCATAAATATTTATTTAATATATTCGATAATATAAATAAAAATATTAATTGTGTGTATCTTATAATTTCGATCTAAAATCCCTAATGCTCGTATAGTTTTTCCTATATATTTATATGGTATATATATACCCAAATCGACAAATAACTTTAAAATCATTTCATCAAATCATAATACATTTATTTATATATATTTTATATTTTTTTTTGTTTTGACTAAGAAATATATTTGTCTAATATTTATAATATATGTTTAATCGTTATTTCAAATATTTATATCGTGGAAAAATGTTGTACCTATTTGCCTATAATAACCTTGACCTTTTGACGCTTGCGTCGGGTGAGTCATACTTGCGTCAATTATTAAATTTATAATTCCATAAATTTATATTTTTAATTTTTTATTTTTGTCTTGATGATAACAAGAGCAGTATTTATGGCATATGTAAATTATGTATAACACTTTATAGATACCTAAAAACTATAAAGGAATACTTTGCTTATTGCTAACTAAACAAGTTATTATATGCTGCAAGATAATATATTTAATGGACTAAAAGCCTGTTATACCAGTATGTCAAAAGAAAATAATGAGTAATAATACATGCTAAGTTAAAATGTTATATATTGGAACGCTATAAAAATATATTATATCCCATATTTCTGACCTTGAGATCACATTTGAAGCTTCTTTCACATAAGTTAAAACAAGACAATATGAGTTCCGCATAAAAAAGAAATGTACAAACAATGTTTAAATTCTGTTTTATTGACAGTTAATTATTGTGAAATAAATAAAGAATGCTTTCAAATATGAGATTTTCATATAGATAGGTTTATCTAGTTAGTTTAAGAGAAAAAATTTAAATGTCTCTTTCTTCAAAACGCCTTGTGTTTCTATATGTAATCTTGTTAAATAATTTCTTAAATATTAAACCTATTTAATTTAGGTTAACATATCAGAAATTTTTTAATAATATTTTTGATTGTCACAACCTATAATTAACTCAATTAGATATAGCCATATTGCCAGCTATTCATAGCAGAACTGCCTTCCGGTCTGGTAGTAGCTTTATGTTCATTCGGCAAATAAAAAGTGCTTGCAGAAATCCATTTAAATAAGCAACCTTTTTAATTTAAAGTTGAATATAGAATTTCTTTTTTAACTTTTGACAGATACTTAAAGCAATTGTCATAAGCACTTTTATAAAATAAATAATTAAAAGCCTGTATAAATATGTCATTATGACAATTAACTACCATTACCTTAGTAGTGAAGTAAACATGGGTTTTATTTATATAAAAATAACTATTTCTTATACTTCTGAAGTTCTTTACTTTAAATAGGCCTAATTGAAATTTAAGGTAAATATTGTGGATATTTTTTTTCAAAGGTCTTATGTTACAATAATTAGCTTTCGTAGGTCAAATAGATAGTGTTGTGTATTGTCTTATTTTTAATAATCCTATTTAATACTGAATAAAATATAAGGTTTCGTCCCAGTTACAGCATTTATGATAAATATCATAAAAGCTATTAATCATGCTCTATAAATAACGCGTCATAGCAAGAAGTCGAGGCTTTTAAGGTAGAAGTATTATCATAGAAATAATAATAGGACCAGTATACATCTGTTACATTTATTAAAATATTGTCAAATATATGAAGAAAATCTTATCTACTCTAACAGAACAATAATGATTTTAAAAGATCTCACTAAATAATAAATAGCATTCTCTGTTGCCAAATGATCATTCTTTGAAATAATATTTGGGTAGCGAAAATTTGTACAAATCTCTTTCCGGGGATGCTAAGAAGAGAAATAAGTTAAAACAAGGGTACAAATATTTGGACTTAGATCAATAAAAACGTATGCCTTAATTGGCTAGACGTAAAATTTCGACACGATATAATATATAACACTATAAAACAAAATAAAAATATTATAGGTAAACCTTTTCAAATATTTAAATGCTCAAAAGAATATTGATAAAGTCTAACAAGAATTTTAATAATATTGAGACATGACATCCTTGGACTTGACTATTAATTATGGCTTCTTGATTTCTAAACACATATTTAAAATGCTTACTAAGATATAAACTAATTTAAGCAAACTGTTAAAGGTTAAATCACAGTGTTATATTTCCTTAGTGTACAAAATTATTAAAAAAAACCACTACTTATATAGTACTATTATTAACAAGAAATCTGCTCAATAATAATACTATATAAGTAGTGGTGTAATAAAAGTCTGTAATGTATCATATTCTATTATTTTATTAATTTAAAGTTGAATGACCACGTTTATTATATTACGAAAAACGCTAATGAATACTGTTATAAAGCTTCGGATGTATCCAAAAATGGCAAAATTATCCTACGCTTTTGTTAGAGTACGTATAATATACAAGTATTACAATAAATTAGGTAAATATATATAATAATAATTTTAGCATTAAAGGGAAATATTTTATTTTTTATTTCTTAATGATGCAAACATTAATGGATAGAGAATTAGTAAATGGAGAAACCCAGTGCAGCTTCACAATAAAGACGTTCTGAAATAAATCAGTTCATGCATTGTTTCGTTTACGACGGAAGAATAATACAGTTTAGAATACACAGAGACCGTTAGAAATGTGTCTTAGAGAGCTATGACGTATCAAAATGTCTGCCAAGTTAAAAGAAAATTAAACAATAATTTTATTACAACAATTGAACATTCAAAATTAAAACATAATTTATTTATTTAGGCACTTTCAAATCGTTAAGTTACTATAAAATGTCAGCAGTGTCAGCCCTACAGGATGCCACTGACCTGACTCAGAAGGCTAATTCTGTGCAGAAGAGCCGAAGAAAAACTCAACATCTGCTCTCATTAATAATATAATTATAACATTCGAATAAAAACAAAGCGCCAATGAATAGTGGAAAAAATTTTTTTACAAAAGTTATAAAAAACGATATAATTATTGGGTAATATTGAGCGGCCGATTTATGACATAATAAAAGTAGTTCCCCATATTTAATTTTCATAACTTATAGCACAGTTATATAACGCATCAATGGACGCCTCATTAAGAAAGGTAACAATAGTCAACTTATTAAAGTTGGAAAAGCAATTGTGTATTATGAAACTTTTAATCTTTCTTATCGACACCGTTTGTGTATTAATATTGCAACCTGTTATGACCATTCGTGATGCAAGGATGAACATAATAGGGCAATGACATCGAATCTTTCAATGGGTTTGACGGACGAGCCTTTAGTTATTTCGCTCATTGTACTGTCAATCAATCACTTCATCTCACCAATGATGCAGATTCAGTAGGCGGAAAAAAATTAAATTTGCTGAACTTGACAATGGACTATCTTAAAAATCACAGTTAAGCGTCCGTTGTCCGTTTTGAATGTTGTCAGTAATACGTGCATAGATTATTTTATGTATCTTTTAGTAAACGTAAAATAATCACCTCATATTTAAGTAAATAATATTATATTTCAAATTGTATATTATGTGTTTACATATAAAGAATCAAAACGAGTTACATTTTGATATGACCTGTGATCGATTACCTAACCAGCTTTCGAACAAATATCTCGTATAATATTTATAATTCTTTGCTACATCGGTAAACTACATTAAGTTTTGTAATCGAGTAAATTTTAATATTATTCGGATGTTCTTTTGAAATATCTTCTGAGAGCTTAACAATAACTTACTGACCTGTAGTTGGTTTTGCAAGCATAAATAAATATAAACTTTTTATCTTAAACACTTTCTCTTACAATACAAAACAAAGAAATAGTGACACACCACTCAATTGTCAATTGTCATAGTTGATTTGTGTACTACAAATCAACTATGACAATGACAATGTTTGTAATTATGCCTAAAAGCAATTAATTAAAGAACATAACATAACGTTTGTAATTAATGTTATTATCGTTATTATTAGTGACAGATGTATATTTAATGAAAAAAAATATTTATAATTTTAAAACCTACATGTGAAGATAATTTAAGCCGAACAATTTGGTATATATTTCAAAAAAATTTAAGTGAATCATTTCTATTTTGGTAAAGCTATCGTTTCTCGGACTGATCCGGTTGCGCGTATATGAGTTGAATTTTTTATATACTATGGTAACAGCATGTAAATATGAGATTAGAATAGTTTAAAGATTGAGGGTGCGACCAGCTCACCTCTGACAGCCATTAACAAGTTACAGCGGTCTTTACAATGACGTAAGCTTTAAGAAGCCACTGATGTGCTTTTCAAATAAGTATAAGTAAAAATTTTGAATTCAATATGTAAGCAGTCACAATCAAAATTGGTGCCTCGTTTTATTTATTAATAGTAATAATAATACGTATAAATAAAGATAGTGTTTTTAAATTAAAAAATAACAGCGCCTTTATATTTCAAATCAAATCACTTAGTTTACTATTTCTACAAATTTTCAAATATTTCCATTAGCTAACTTACTTACTTAGCGTGTTTCATCAAACGAATGCTAAAGGTCGATTATTTTTATTGAATATTTACTTAATGACAAATATTATCATTCATCTGATTTATGTTTAAATAACTAATATACAACGTAACACATAGTTGGATAAATTTATCCAAGGTGGCGCAGTTATATGTACTGCTGCTTCCAACATGTTTTACTGTTTTATAATTGCTATACTGATGTGTATTGTAGTTGCATTATGCTGTAAAAAAAATTCTAAGTAAAGTTAACACAAAATAACTGCTAACTCTTCAACGCATTCCTAAATATTGTTATTTCAATATTAATATTTAAAACGTTATAATAAAATCGTTATTAGTATCCAATCCATTCCCACTAATGGGGATGCCCATTAGTGGTAATGGATTGTTCTCTCACTATGAAGTTTCATTTCATTTCCTCACTATGAAACACAAAGCGCGTCGTTGAATTCTTCTACACATCACGCAGTGTTTCGAATTCAGATGGAAAAGGGAGAACTAAGTGTCTTGTGTAAAAAATAAGTGTATTAATCCATATTTTTAAAATTAAAAGAAAAATCATACAAATATTGAGATATTGAGTTGAAATATTAAAAACAAATATGAACATCACCTCTATAATTTGCTTTATTGAATTTACAATTTTAATACAATCAAAATTCTAACCAACCTCGACATATTGATGTCCCAACCTACCTCTTTATTCATTACCAACTTACTGTCAATATAGTGAGTATGTAATAGTGAGTACTTAGCGTGCTAACAACATTGGCTATCGTAAACACTGGCAACAGTGGCATCCCAGAAATTTCGTTAGCAGATAGTCAAAAATATTATATACATAAATCAAAGGACTTATGCTACATCTTATGAAACCTACATTGTGAAAAAATACATATAAAAAAATAAATAAAGAATATATATTAACAAACCATATTTATAATAATCATATTAATATGTCGGCTAATAATAACGTTTAAATTTAACAGTTACATTAAGCTTCTTTGTTCCACAAAGAAGTGCTATAAAATTCACTTTCACTATCATATAGTACAGCCTGATTGATTATTAGTGAGTGCCGGATGCAAGCGACCTTCAACAGTTTGAACAGCTACTTAGCGCCTAAATTGCCGTCCAAACACAGGAGAACGTATGACATAACACACTGGCGTCATCACCTTACCTTGACACAATAATAATAATTTTTACCTTTTATATATTTTTTTAAACATAACCGGGATGTCAAAGCATACATATATTTTACAAAAATCTTTATACATTTAGCGAAGGAATGCGACAGTAACAACATTAACTTTAAAATTGTGTCCTATGTCAAAGTAATTGTCATCTTTTGCATTAATAATATTTTTGAGTTCCGGTTAAACTTATTTATATATTGGATGTTTTAAGATATTAAATATTATTTTATTCGTATAAATGTAAAACGGACTATGATATAAAGAATAATTCAATGAAGGTTCAATCAATAATTTTTACGGAAATGAGATTTACACATTCGATTAAATTTATGCTTGTACCGTCTAAATGTTAACTCGACCTTGTGATTAGATGCTATCGTCTATCTTTAAAATAAATAATATCATATTAAATAAAACAGTTTAAGCGGATTAATCATGTATCGTATATTATCATTCTTTGGAAACCAGACGCTTCGAACACTTTGCAGTAGTCCATGGTCAACGGGTAGACCACGACCACGGACTACGGACTACTGCAAAGCGTTCGAAGCGTCTGGTTTCCAAAAAATAATAATATACGCGATTAATCCGTTTAAACTGTTTTATTTAATATGAATAAACATCGCGGAAACCAAAGAACTTATTAAATAATTTCATTGAAGTTTGAACGTCGCTTATCTTATAATGAGACACGCTATCAAGCTTAGAAAAACTAATTATATAAGTATACTAAAGAAGTAAAGTAGGTTAGACATATCATATTTCTTGCAATTGAATAAACGTTAAATAGCAACGGGCAAGGGCATCCAAGTCAAATCAGAACCTTTAATGAAGCCACA
The DNA here is from genome assembly GCA_037127375.1 of Dione juno. Taxonomy (NCBI): domain Eukaryota; kingdom Metazoa; phylum Arthropoda; class Insecta; order Lepidoptera; family Nymphalidae; genus Dione; species Dione juno. The sequence continues at coordinate 740,448 of JAXRJS010000048.1, forward strand.
CATGACTAAGTTGTTGCCCATAAAACGTAGAAATAATGCGACAACGCACAAACAATATAATGCATTATGATGTTATTATTCAACCGGATCTCATAATATTCGTAATATATTCATAATTATATACGCTATGCAAATAAACAAAATATCTATGACATAAACGATTTGTTGTTTTTCTTTTAATCTTATGTAATTAACAGTTTTACAAAGTTTTAGTTTTACAAATATTTTATATTAATACATATTGGTAGAACTATTTGTCTTTAAGTCTAATTCTATATACTCGTACAATATTATAATTTGTAAAAAAATTAATTCTATACTTCGTACAATTTATATGTAATAAATACTTAACAAAAAATTTATTACTGCGTTCATTAAAGTACTCTTCGAGAAATTATCATTACATTAAATCCAATCCAATAGAGCAAATGATAAGCGTTCAAGAAGTAAACGCAGTCATATTGATTATTATTACGGTACCGATTCATCTTCATAGCGCGCCTTCATGACAGTATCTCCACAAACATAAAACAAAGGCCTTAATCTTTTTAAGAATTGCGAAAGTTCAGTGTGCATTACATGCCAAGTACGTGTGCCATTTGACTGTTATTTAAACATGTACACAACTATGTCAGAGATATTTTTTGCGTACCTATATCATTGCTGGGAACACCTTTTGAATGGAATATTTTGCGAATCATAAACCATTTCTTGATTCTTGTCTCTAGTACGTGAGCTTAAACTTAAGGCGATATGTTGACAGCAACTGGTAAGGTTACGGTCACGAACACCATGAGCATTTCTAAAATATAAACCGCTCGTGTACAGATTTTTAAAAGGGTTATTTATATGACGCTATTCGCGAATCATTATCAACGTGATCGTCCTGACCAAAATCTGTTTAGGTAATCCGCTTTTACAGTTTTGTTGTAAAAACAAGCAAAATAAGTAAACAAACAGAACATGGACAAAATTTTGAATCTTATACAGCAATAAATTTCTTTTTTTCCTGTTTGCTTGCTAATAGAGAAATACTGTAATTTACTATAGTGTATATATTTATAGAAATATATATATACTAAATAAACATACAATTAAATTCATACCTTCCACATCCTTTTTGAAGATGTGAAAATATGTTTGAATACTTCGTGGTTATATAATAATTGGTGAAAAATAACAATATATTTAAATATAGGTGGTAAATTACAATATATTACACAAATTTCTTAAATGTCAGGATATCTAAATGTAGTTATTATAATTGAAATTATAGAAAAGCTTAACAACTCAATAATTATTCTATTTCTATATTAGTTATATTTCTTAAAATCACCAAATCACCTAAATTTTCTTTTCGGTTAGTGTAAATTATAAATAAAAAATGTAATCCAAAAAGATCCTTGCTCGCTATAATTTTTTCTTTTCGATTTTGTAAGTAAATTAGTAAGAAAAAAGAATATCTTCAATTTATTATTAAGTATAATTTATTATCTACTAATTCTCATAAATAAAAAATGTATACATTTGTATGCTTTGACCTATAACATTTTAGCAACATTCATTTCTCATTTATTATTAATGTATACGCTTAAAATTTGTTGGAATTTCATTTCATGTGTAGTATGTTTAAATTTGTTTCCCATTACTATAAGTAAAATCCCAAGGACACATTTGAGTACTTGGTATTCACCAATTGATGTCCTTAATAATCTTATATGTATGCTACTCATCATTGCTTGTGAATATACATGGGTATTCAAAATGTTATATATAACTCAAAAATATTTAAGATATCTTCAAGTGGTGGCAAACACGTTTTTATATAATGCTTGTTGTAGAACTGATATATGAGATTATTATACATGTATATGGAGGTTATTAAATCTGGATAGACATATCGTGATTTTGTAGTGTAAATTAAAACCTATTGAAATAACTTAAGATAATACAATTTATTTCAAAAAAAAATTATTATTTTATCAAAGCCAGCAATTTTCTATACGAGCAGAGAAACACACAAACGCTTAGAAATCATAATCATCTACTTATGAACGAGTGTCAAATCGTTGACATTTAAGACATCAAAATAAATATATAATTTAAAAGTGCCTGAAGTCATTGTTTAGCAATTCCTTTCCGTAGTAGTAGATAAAATATTCAAACAGTCAAATATAAACCGAATAAACTGAATAATTCATAATTTTACGTTTAAAAAACCAAAAGAAAAATGATTAGATTAACTGCTTTTTGTAAAATGTGCCAAATTCAAAACTGTTTTATTTTCCAGGCTTTACTAGTTTTATCAAATGCTAGTAAAGATGCGTCCGAGACAAGAGCGCTAATACAAGCTGAAGCTCAAGAAGCACGGCAATCCGGCTATGGTGATGGTGATAACAGTAAAGAAACTGTGGTCGACATCGAAGATGACGAAAAGAAACAGTACTACGAAACCAACTATGATACAAGTAATTTTGTAGATTGCGAGTAATATATTATATTGTACATTCTTTAATTTTCTTGTGCGACACATAACACGTTCTGAGTGTCCGAGGTAAATTGACCGCATGCATAGTAGGTTAACAACAAACAGAAAAACAGACAAATCAAAAATTAAAAAAGTGTTTAAAAATTATTAAAGTGTTTACTTGGGTTTTAGTAACGTGTAAATAATTATATATAGTTGATAACACGCAGTTATTTTGTAATCACAAACAGTTTATATGTGTAGATTTATTATTTATAATATTTGGAAAAAAGGTCAAATACACGAATTGTTAGTATAATAATATAACATGTACTGATGATATCATTTTTAAGTATTTTATGTCATAAATTATAAATTTTGAAATATTACAAATTATTATTTTAATATCAAAAAAATAAAAAAGCGTACACAAAACCCCCTTTACTACTTGTAAATATCGTTTTTAAATTTAAATAAAAAGAGAACAATGTAAATTCTATATAATTAATAAAACAAAAATAATTTTAGATAAAAATTTTAGCAATAATAAAATAAATATGCAAAATATGCTCACAATATTTTTTTATACAATGTATAAAATAAATGTAAAAAATATAAATTTCTATATTTACAGATGCATATGGTTTTGGTTACGATGTCGGTCCGAATGGTCAGTTTCACCATGAAAACAGAGGTCCCGACGATGTAACCTACGGCTGCTACGGCTACGTCGATCCTGATAGCTTCCTGAGAGTAACACACTACGTAGCTGATACCCACGGATACAGAGTTATTGAACCTGGAAAACCAGTAGAAATTTTCCCCGATGTAAATCACGAATATGACGAAAAGTAAGTACTGAAAACCCGTTTTAAATGAATTCATAGTGACCCTAATTTGTTGTACACAATAAATATTATATAATTAAATTACGTTTTATCACAGTTAAAGTGATTAAAGTTAAGGTTAAAGTGATCATTTATTGTAAAAAATATCATTATCAATTGAAAGGTAAATTTAAAATTATACATAACATTTAAAGTGAACAATGTGTCGTTGCCCCTGCAGTTAAATTGCATGAGACACGAAACACAAATAGATTTTGCTATTCGGAAAGTTTCGTTAAACAATTTAAAACCATAATTTTACGTCCCACTTGAGTATCAAAGATCCGATAAGTACTGGATTTTTTATATCCCGAAACATATTGATATATAACAATAAATAGTAATTTGTTTTTTTTTTTTATTCCAGTTCGTTAGCACCAAATAATATACCAGGTAAAGTAGTTCCCTGGAACAAGCTATATCTACCGAAAGGTTGTGGAAGAACGCCAGGTGGAGTTCCTCCAAAACCACCTCCATTACCAAAACCTAAACCGAAGCCACCCCGCCCTCCAGTGGACAGCTCTAGCCAAACCAGCAATACCAATCCTGTTGTCCATCCAGGTTTGTTAAGTTATTTATTATACCCTAATATGACCTTATGTTGATCTTGTCCTCCTCTATATGTATATAAGAAACATCCTACTTAAAGAATTTTCACGATATTAATGTAAATTCGTATATTTCTCAGGACAAGGAGGATACTATCCAGGACCTCCAGGTACTCCCGGCAGTCCAGGAAGGCCTGGTCGCCCTGGCAGTCCAGGTGGATTTGGTGTCCCAGGTGGCCCAGTGAATCAAGGATCAGGTATGAAACATGTTCTCTTATCTAGTTTTGCCTATATAAATAATAATAAGTAGAATTTATTGCTATATTATTAAGTCTCTAACTGCACGCAATATTTGTATTTAAACCATACAAATAAGTGTTATTTAAGCGTGTATTACTCTTCTTCTACTGTACAAAAAACCTTGTGACATTGTGTGCTTACACTAAAATAACTAAACTAAAGTTTATGTGCGATTTCAATTTTTTAACATGCTATGCAGGTTACGGCCCGGGTGGACCTAATGGACCAAATGGACCTAATGGTCCCAATGGACCTAGTGGCCCTATTGGATCAGGTAACTATCCGGCAATTAACATTTTATAACTAATAAATATTAAATATTTTAGGCGCACCCATTTATTTACATTAAATATATATTTAAATTGTGAAATGATATTTCAGGTGGATACTATCCTGGGACACCTGGCACCCCAGGAAGCCCTGGAACCCCAGGAAGCCCTGGAACTCCAGGCAGTCCAGGAAGCCCAGGAGGTCCTGGTGGCCCAGGCGGGCCAGGCGGCCCTGGTGGTCCTCCAGGAACTAGTGGACAAAATTACCCTGGTCAAGGTACATAAATAAATAACTAGATTAAAGTTATATTACAGTGATGTTGACGTTTCTCTGAGAGCATGTGATATTTATATTTGATCCGTGCAAATGAGTAGTATTTAAGCTTGTTTTTCTCTTCTTATTCTGTGCAATAAATATGAGATATTGCGTACTCAAAGGAGAACTTTCTTTCAACAAATACTTTATACAAAATATAGTGTATATGTGATCTAAAATTTTTGTTTGCACGTAGGATACGGACCTGGCGGACCTAATGGACCAAATGGTCCCAATGGACCAAATGGTTCCAACGGACCAAGTGGACCGAATGGACCAAATGGACCTAATGGTCCCAGTGGACCTAGTGGCCCTATTGGATCAGGTAACTATCCGGCAATTAACATTTTATAACTAATAAATATTAAATATTTTAGGCGCACCTATTTATTTACATCAAATATATATTAAAATTATGAAATGATATTTCAGGTGAATACTATCCTGGGACACCTGGCACCCCAGGAAGCCCTGGAACTCCAGGCAGTCCAGGAAGCCCAGGAGGTCCTGGTGGCCCTGGTGGCCCAGGCGGGCCAGGCGGCCCTGGTGGTCCTCCAGGAACTAGTGGAGAAAATTACCCTGGTCAAGGTATATAAATAAATAACCAGATTAAAGTTTTATTACAGTGATGTTGACGTTTCTCTGAGAGCATACAATATTTATATTTGATCCGTGCAAATGAGTAGTATTTAAGCTTGTTTTTTCTCTTCTTATTCTGTGCAACAAATACGAGTTATTACGTATTCAAAGGAGAACTTTCATTCAACAAATACTTAATACAAAATATAGTATATATGTGATTTAAAATTTTTGATTGCACGTAGGATACGGACCTGGTGGACCTAATGGACCAAATGGTCCCAATAGACCAAATGGTTCCAACGGACCAAGTGGGCTGAATGGACCTAGTGGGCCTAGTGGCCCTATTGGATCAGGTAATTACTCGACAATTAAAATGTCATAACCATAAAAATATTTTAATCTCCTATCTGTTGCTTATAATACATTAGCACTTTTAGTTACGTTGATTATGATATATTGTTACATTCTATTAACATATATCCGTCTGAGATTGACTGGTTTCAAAGTTAACTCAATGGTCGCAGATAACGCATGTTGGTTGAAGAGAACATCTCTTCGTGGAGCGTCGTTCGGGTTGGGGTACCTCGAGGCGGTTTTTAGTTTCCTTCGCTCTTATCAACTTTTATAATTCAATCACTAAGCATATTTGTTGTCCTTATCATATGTATGTAGATGATGTTCAGATTTATGTCCACTCAATACCAATAATACTGGCATTCACTGTTTCATACTGGAGTATTTATTTTGTCTTGAAGGTTAACCATATAAAATCTCGGTCGATAGTAATTGGGAACCGGTTGCTATGATTGCAAGGGTTGAATATGCACAATTGCTGTATGGTTTATATAGTGGATATATTTAAATTTACATAACATATAAGATAATGTTATAGCTAATTATGCCAAAAATAAAAATTGAAATGGTCAGTGAATGTCCATAAGCTGGCATAAGTCATAAGAAAAGTCTTGAAACTATGTAGATACGCCGAACTGTGAGCCTATATATGTGATTTCTTTAAAAAAAAAAGAACTGTTTCGTGTACAACGAAACGGTTATACCATATTTTACATTATTTAGAGCAGACGATGTCATAGTCCGTACATATAAATAATATAAGTCATTTTTATTCTCTACAACCTGTGTGTTACCTGTTCGAAGGAAAATTATACTAGTAACTTCTGTACTACTCCCAATTCTCTATTATGCTGACGAAGGGTATCCTAACTTGACCGAGGACTGTCTTAATAAACTTAAGCGACGTAAATGCTACCTCGTATCTGAATTTCACTCTAAGCTCGAGTGAGTTTCATTTCGTTGTCGCCGGAATCTATATCTCTCTTCTGTACTGTGTGATAACGAAACTTTAAGTATTTTTTTATGAATAATAATTTGCTGTGCAATCCACTAAATTGTAGAATAATCTACCACTTAAAATCAAGCACTCAAAATCTTTAAATATTTTTCGAAAGATGGATGGTTTTGGGCGTACTTTGCTTTTTATTATTTTCTTCCTTATCGTTATTTTCATTGAGTGTAAATAAATAAATAAATTAGACATATATTCAAACTGTTAAATAATATTCCAGGAGGTTACTATCCTGGTACATCTGGCACCCCCGGTAGCCCTGGAACTCCAGGTAGTCCAGGAGGACCAGGTGGTCCTGGTGGCCCTGGCGGTCCCGGTGGGCCTCCAGGAACTAATGGAGAAAATTACCCCGGTCAAGGTATATAAATATAGTAACTTGATTAAAGTTTTATCACAACAATATTGATGTCTTTCTAGGTGCTTGTTATTTGTATTTGAACCAGGCAAATGAGTACTATTTAGCTTATATTTATGTTCTTATTCTGTGAAATAAATAAACACGAGGTATTACGTTTTGAATGGGTTCTAACAACAAATACTTACAAAATATTATTTATGTGGGATTATAACTTTTTTATTTTTCGTAGGATACGGCCCAGGTGGACCTAATGGAGCAAGTGGACCGAATGGACCTAGTGGCCCTAGCGGTCCTATTGGATCAGGTAATTTTAAAACACGTGAAATTTTATATCTCCAAGAATATTTTAATATTTTTGGCTATCCCATTTCCATCCTTGGCATCCTTACGGTAAATAATTTTATAACATAAATCTATAGGTGAATACTATCCTGCCACACCTGGATCCCCAGGTAGCCCTGGATCTCCTGGTAGTCCAGGAGGACCAGGTGGCCCCGGAGGGCCTGGTGGTCCTGGTGGACCTGGCGGCCCCGGCAGCACTAGTGGTCTTCCAGAATCAAGTGGAGGAAATTTCCCTGGACAAGGTAATATAATTTATTTATTCTATTATTATAATCTAATTTCTATATTATTATAATCTAATTTATTTATTAACGTGTCAATGAAATGCTTCATGGTGATTTGTCTTATCAGGGCAAGAAATCAAAAACAATCATACGCAACAACCATTTACAGGCGACATTTGAATATAAGCGCGATGCTGTCATGATCCACCACGATAACTTAGATCATGATCGTTTACTGGGTCTTTTTTTCATAGTAGTTGTTTCTACAACAAAGAGACTATTTTGATAAATTATTTTAATGACTATAATAATTTTCTATGGTTTTATGCAATAAATATTAGCTTTAAGTATTTTCCCCATATAACAGTATGGACAGTTGGAACTTAGTGTTAATATACTCCAGTCCCTACTTTCCCAATTTTCGAGACATCGCGTGTTGAGTAGTGGAACTCCGCGTATCGCTTTGTCTTTTAACCAGAGGAAATGAATTGATTTATACCTCCGATTGGAAATGGAACCCACATTTGCAACCAGACAACGTGCCGCTGTGCCACAACGGCAGAAAAATTAAGTAGAAGACTAAATTTTTATACGAAATATAATGTTGATGTAACAATTAATGCTAACAACTAAAGTAAATATAACATATAAAGTGCGTCAAGGGAACTAAGAATTAATATTAACCGTCAGTGTCTTTGAGCTACCGAATAGAGCGAGCCAGTGAACGCGGGAGTGAAATATAAATAAGATATTGTTGTAAACGCTTTTATTATTTACTTATGACGATTTGTAATATTTTTGTTACGAGTTACCTATCACCCGATTTCACCCGGTGCCACTGCTATAGATATTTATTTCATATAGTTTAGCTCTTAATTAATAATCTATATCTACATATATAATAAAACGATAAAAAAAATCAATTCTGTAAAAAAAAGAGATTGATTGGGTCGTTTACTATATCGATAGTAGAAGCTAAAAATCCACTCAGCAGAATTCTTGTCTGTCTGTTTACTTGTCCTCCAATCACGCAAAAACTACTGGACAGGAATAAATGAATTTTTGTATAGTACACAGTCTCGACCCGCATAAATTTTAGTTTTTATCCCGGTATTCCATGCTATTCCCGAAAAATAAATGAAAAAGTAACAAAACTAAATTACTTAAATAACTGAAAAGAAGTGAGTTAGATTTGGCATGCTAATAGTTCATAGCCTTAAACATATAACTTATATAAGAGATTTTTATCCTGATGAGCAATGCAAATCCCGAACGAAAAATGAAAACAGAAACAGTTAAATTACGTCGATTACTTGCAAGTAAAGTTTTTTTTATTTAAAATATAAAAACATTTGAAAATTATTTCCACCGTCTAGCTAGATGTCACAGTAATAGTTAGTAGTGACATTTAGCGATCAGAAGGTAATTTAGTAGTTTTTGATAGAATGTCATCTATTGGTACTTCACTTCAAATAATTTTAAATAAATTAAATAAATAAAAAAAATTTAATAAATCTATAATAATATTTCCGCATCACGCTAGCGGGATGTCGATATATCTTAAATACATCTGCAGACAGATAGATGAACTTGACGTAGTATTAAAGTATAGAAAAGTCAAAGTTAGAAAAGAAACTATGTTCACAAAAGATTTAAAATGTATTAATAGGTCATTATTAAAAAATGGAAATTGATGAATTTCAGTATTTCAAAACTTTTCTTAAAAATTAAGTACTGGTACTGGTATCTACTACAGAAAGAATAGATATTGACAGCTTAAAAGCTAAATCAACATATACAATAGTTGGCATCCTGGCGTTCAATAAGGTTTCCGTAGAAAATAATTGACATATTTTAATTACGTCAATCACTAGCAAGTGAAGTCTAATTATATAATACATTTTGTCAAAGAAATAACTTTTTTGTGATATCAGCATTATTTAAGTTCAAATAACTTTTTTTAGTATAATATTAACATATTTTTAAACATTGACAATGTTAAAAATAAAATATATTAGTAGAACATTTGTCAGGACTAGAATAAAGAAACGCCAAGGAAAGGCTTAAAAATAAAAGAATATTGGTCAAGTGCGATTGGTCACCCTCGGTGTGCAAGTACTATAGTACTCGCGCACCGAGGGTTCCGTAAATATTTCAAGATTATACGTATTCCAATGAGGAAAACACTACCTATAGAAAATGACAAACTTAAATATGCAGTCGTATTTACTCACTTCGTATAAAATTAACTATAAATATAAGTTTGCAATGGCTTATTTCTGCATTTAACTTATAAATGATCAAATTTGGGATTTTATCCTTTATATATGCTGTAAGTTCTAAGTCTAGATCAATAAAATACAACTAATAAGAGTCGACAAACTTAAGTTTGCGGTCGTATGCAATAATTTTGTATAAAATTAACTACAGTATAAGTTTTTAATACTTACGGTACAGGAGGTACGGGGCCCTAAAATAATTGAATTTAATTCTTTTAATTATGGCGTTTCATTAAATAAAAAATAAATAGTGTTAATGCGATTTTGAATTTCAAAATCAATTGTGAAAACTAGAACATAATCTGCTTTCAGACTCTATGTTAATTACAGATACGTTTACGTTTTAAGATATTTATACATGCAATAAACATTGATCACGATTCAAAAAAAGACGACGTGAATATCGAAGAATTGCATTAATATGTACGTATCAAATTTTAAAACGAACGCGATCTAGCTCACCTAAGCAGGCGAAGCCGCGGTCGCTAAGGTCACTACTATTTATAAAACTATAAAACACATTTTAAAAGCATGCACAACATCAAAGCATGATTTATGTCGTAAATGCAATAATAAGCCAGACACTATACAACAGATCACGGGTGCGTGTGTTTGACAAACAGAATAAATAAAGCTGTACTACTTACTAATAACTTACTTACAACTAACTAACGAGATCAAATTAGTCAATTTCTCAAATGTCATATTATTAATAGGTCTTTCATTGATACCAGGATACCCAGGACAGCCTGGTCAACCAGGGCGCCCAGGACAGCCCAGTCAACCTGGATACCCTGGTCAACCCGGGGAACCAGGATACCCAGGACAACCAGGACAAACCAGCAAGCCAGGACAGCTCGGTCAACCAGGATATCCAGGACAACTAGGTCAACCCGGTCAACCAGGATACCCAAGTCAACCCGGCCAACCTGGTGAACCAGGTTACCCAGGCCAACCCGGCCAACCCGGACAATCAGGACAACCCGGTCAACCAGGATACCCAGGTCAACCCGGTGAACCAGGATACCCAGGTCAACCCGGCCAACCTGGTGAACCAAGTTACCCAGGACAACCAGGACAACCCGGTCAACCAGGACGCCCAGGACAACCCGGCGAACCAGGATACCCAGGCCAAATAGGTCAGCCAGGACAGCATGGTGGGCCAGGCAAACCTGGACAACCAGGATACCCAGGTCAACCCGGCCAACCTGGATACCCAGGCCAAATAGGGCAGCCAGGACAGCAAGGTGGGCCAGGCAAACCTGGACAACCAGGACGCCCAGGACAACCCGGTGAACCAGGATACCCAGGCCAACCCGGCAAACCTGGTGAACCAGGTTACCCAGGACAACCAGGACAACCCGGCAAGCCAGGACAACCCGGTCAACCAGGATACCCAGGTCAACCCCACCCAAACCCCCCCCTTGGAAAACCCCAGGGCAAAAGGCGGGCCAGGCCCAACAAGGTGGTCCCGGGCCCCAAACCCCTGGCACCAGGAATACCCAGGCCAAAACCCCCGGCCCAACCCCCCCCCTGGTAAACCGGGTTTTACCCGGGACAACCAGGAAAAACCCGGGGTCAACCGGGAAACCCCAGGCCCCCCCGGTGAACCCGGGAAATCCCCCAGCCAACCGGGTTTAACCCGGGGGTTTACCCAGGACAACCAGGACAACCGGCAACCAGGAAAAACCCGGGTAAACCCAAGGAACCCAGGCAAAAGGCCCCCAGGACACCCGGTGGGGCCGGGCCCCAAACCGGGGAACCCCCGGGGGGGAAAACCCAAAAAAAAACCCCCCAGTTCCCCCACCCAAACCCCGGTAAACCCCCAAGGTTACCCAGGCCCAACCAGGACAACCCGAAAACCCAAAGGACAACCCGGTCAACCGGGTCCCCCGGGAAAACCCCGGGCCCAAACCCGGGAAAACCCAGGGCCAAATAGGTAAACCAGGACACCCGGGGGGCCCAGGCAAACCTGGACAACCAGGATACCCAGGAAACCCCGGGTCCAACCGGCCCCCCGGAAAAACCGGGGAAAACCCGGACACCCGGGGGAAAACCCCGGCAACCGGGACCCCCAGGAAAACCCCGGTAACCAGGATCCCCCGGAAAAGCCCGGTTTAAAAAAACCCAGGACCCCAAAAAGGAAACCAGCCCGGGGTCAACCAGGATACCCAGGTCAACCCCCGGCCCCCCAACCCTTTGGATCCCCGGGCCCCAATGGTTTTTCCCCGGACGCAAGGGGGGAAAACCAGCAAACCCGGGAAAACCCCCCCAGGACCCCCCGGGGGCCTCCCCCCGGTTACCCAGGGTTACCCAAGGAAACCAGGAAAACCCCGGGTCACCAGGAAACCTGGGTCAACCGGATACCCGGTCCCCCCGGGCCCAAACCCGATACCCAGGAAAAAGGCCCGGCACCGGGGACCCCCAAACCCGGAAAACCAGGATACCCGGGAAACCCCCCTGGTAAACCAGGTTTACCCAGGCCCAACCGGGAAACAACCCTCCCCGGGAAACCGGAAAACCCGGGAAACCCCCCAGGCCCCCCGGTAACCAAAACCCCAGGCACCCGGCCAACCGGGGAACCCCGGGTTTAACCCGGAACCAAACCCAGGAAACCCGGCAAGGCCCAGGACAGCCCGGTAAACCCAAGAACCCAGGAAAACCCGGGAAACCCGGCCCCAGGACACCCTTTGGTAAACCGGGATCCCCCCAGGAAAACCCGGTAACCAGATACCCAGGTAAACCCCGGCCAACCTGGATCCCCCGGCCCAAATAGGTCAGCCAGGACACAAGGTGGGCCAAAAAACCCGGAAAACCAGGATCCCGGGAAAACCTGGTCCAACCCCAGGAAACCAGAAACCCGGCCCCCAACCCGGGTCCCAGGAACCCCGGTAAACCCGGGAATTTCCCAAAACCCCCCCGGTCAACCGGAAACCCAGAAACCCCGTCCCCAGGAGGGGCCCAAAGAAAACCCGGGCCCCCGGCCCAGGACACCCCGGAAAACCCAAGGAAACCCAGGAAAACCCCGGTAAACCGGGACGCCCAGGACACCCCGGCCAACCAGGATACCCAGGAAAAAGCCCGGCAAACCGGGAAAATACCCAGGAACCCGGCCAACCGGTAACCCGGGCACCCGGCAACCGGGAAACCCGGCCCCAACCCTGCCAACCAGGATACCCAGAAAACCCGGGTAACCGGTTTCCCAGGAACCAGCCCGGTAACCAGGAATACCCAGGAAAACCCGGGCCCAACCGGAACCCGGTCAAAAGGCACCCAGGACACCCCAAAGGGGGCCCCCAAACCAAACCCGGGAACCAACCAGGATCCCCCAAGGCCCAAACCGGGTTTAACCAGGTTACCCAGGCAACCAGGACAACCCGGCCCCCAGGACAACCCGGTAAACCAGGATCCCCGGGTAAAATGGTGAACCCAAAAGGTACCCAAAGGTAACCCGGCCCAAACCCTGGTGAACCGGGCCCCAACCCAGGACAACCCGGTCGCCCAGGACAACCTGGTCAACCGGGATCCCCGGGTCCCCCTGGTGAACCGGGATCCCGGGTCCCCCGGCCAAACCGGGTAAACCCGGGTTACCCAGGACAACCGGAAAACCCCGGGCAACCAACGCCCGGCAACAAAACACCCAGGACACCCCGGGTAAACCAGGACGCCCAGGACAGGGGTCCCGGATCCCCAGGTAAAAAGGCCCCAACCGGTCCGGACCGGACAACCAGGCCCCACCCGGAACCAGGACACCCGCACCGGCGCCCGGGACACCGGCCAACCGGATACCCAGGTCAATGGTAACCGGGAACATTCCGGAAAACCGGGGAAACCAGGTTCCCCGAAACCGGGGAACCCCCAGGGACCCAAAAAACAAGGAAAAACCCGGGTAAACCGGACAACCGGGTAAACCAGGTACCCAGGTCCCCTGGTGCCGGGATACCCAGGTCAACCCGGCCAACCGGTGAACCAGGTTCCGGGAAAACCCAAAAAGGGGAAACCCCCCCCGGGGCAAAAGGGCCCAGGACAGCCCGGTCACCGGATACCCAGGTCAAATGGGTCCCAGGACGAAGGTGGGCCGGAAAACCTAAACCCAACCCAGGAAACCCGGCCCCAAAACCCCGGTGAACCCAGGACAACCCCCGGTAAACCCCGGGACCCCCCGGAAACGGGGCCTGGTCAACCAGGAAAATCCAGGAGGGGCCCGTCAACCAAAGGATATCCAGGACAACCCGGTTCAACCAGGATCCTGGGAAAAACCCGGAAAAACCAGGCCCCAACCCTTTTCCCCCCAGGACACCCCGGGGGTAAACCAGGATCCCCAGGTCAACCCGGCCAACCTGGATCCCCCGGGCCCCCAAACCCTTTGGCCAACCGGGTAAACCCGGGATACCCCCAAAGGTCAACCCCCCCAAAACCTGGTAAACCGGTTACCCAGGACAACCAGGACAACCCGGCAACCCGGACACCGGGAAACCGGGCCCGCCCAGGACGGGCCCGGTCAACCGGGGATACCCGGGGCCCAAATGGGGTCAGCCAGGACGCAAGGTGGCCAGGAAAACCGGGCCCAACCAGGATACCCACCAACCCGGTAAACCATTACCCCGGTCAACCAAGGACCCCCGGCCCAGCTGGTAAACCAAAGGATATCCGGGGAGACCCCCGTCAACCAGGATACCCAGGAACAACCTGGTAAAACCAAGGATACCCAGGAAAACCCCGGCAAACCAGGACAACCCGGTCAACCCCAGGACACCCGGTAAACCCAGGAAAAAACCCGGGGAAACCCCGGGGCCCAACCCTTTGGATACCCGGGGCCCAACCTGGCCAACCTGGTGAACCCGGTTTTACCCGGTTTTTAAACCCCGGGCCCAAAACCGGGTTGAACCCCAGGTTACCCAGGAAAACCCAAAGGAAACAACCCGGGCCCAAGGGCCAAAACCCCCTGGTTCCAACCGGCAACCCAGGACAGCCCGGTCAACCAGGATACCCAGGTCAAATAGGTCAGCCAGGACAGCAAGGTGGCCCAGGAAAACCTGGACAACCAGGATACCCAGGCCAACCCGGTGAACCAGGTTATCCAGGACAACCAGGACAACCCGGACAGCCAGGACAACCCGGTCAACCAGGACGCCCAGGACAGCCCGGTCAACCAGGATACCCAGGACAACCCGGTCAACCAGGATACCCAGGTCAACCCGGCCAACCTGGTGAACCAGGTAACCCAGGCCAACCCGGCCAACCCGGACAATCAGGACAACCTGGTCAACCAGGCTACCCAGGTCAACCCGGTCAACCAGGTCGCCCAGGACAGCCCGGTCAACCAGGATACCCAGGACAACCCGGTCAACCTGGATACCCAGGTCAAATAGGTCAGCCAGGACAGCAAGGTGGGCCAGGCAAACCTGGACAACCAGGATACCCAGGCCAACCCGGTGAACAAGGTTACCCAGGACAACCAGGACAACCCGGTCAGCCAGGACAACCCGGTCAGCCAGGACAACCTGGTCAACCAGGATACCCAGGCCAACCCGGTGAACCAGGTTACCCAGGACAACTAGGACAACCCGGTCAGCCAGGACAACCCGGTCAGCCAGGACAACCCGGTCAGCCAGGACAACCCGGTCAGCCAGGACAGCAAGGTGGGCCAGGCAAACCTGGACAACCAGGATACCCAGGCCAACCCGGTGAACCAGGTTACCCAGGACAACCAGGACAACCCGGTCAGCCAGGACAACCTGGTCAACCAGGATACCCAGGTCAAATAGGTCAGCCAGGACAGCAAGGTGGGCCAGACAAACCTGAACAACCAGGACACCCAGGACAACCCGGTCAACCAGGACGCCCAGGACAGCCTGGTCAACCAGGATATCCAGGAGAGCCCGGTCAACCAGGATATCCAGGACAACCCGGTCAACCAGGATACCCAGGACAACCCGGCAAACCAGGACAACCTGGTCAACCAGGATACCCAGGACAACCTGGCCAACCTGGTGAACCTGGTTATCCAGGACAACCAGGACAACCCGGCAAGCCAGGCCAACCCGGTCAACCCAGTGAACCAGGTTACCCAGGACAACCAGGACAACCTGGCAAGCCAGGACAACCCGGTCAACCAGGATACCCAGGACAGCCTGGTGAACCAGGATACCCAGGCCAAACAGGTCAGCCAGGACAACAAGGCCAACCCGGCAAACCAGGACAACCAGGATATCCAGATGGTACGTGTGTAATTTTTTGGTAACGACTAGATTTTTGCGAATTTTGTAACATTTTTATGAAATATTAAAACATTTTATATTATTGTGACATTAATAGTGGTTTTATCAATTTATTTTGCAGTTGGAGATTCATTGGGTCAGCCAACAGGAACTGGTGTTCAACCTCCCATGTATCCACCTACGAGTCAAATGCCACCTTTCCCAATATATGTTATTCCGTATCCTTTACCAATAGTTCCAAGCCCTGGATCATGTCCATGCTACCTTTTAAATCCTGGACAAAATAGCTCTACCGCTGTTTCCCAGACACAAAATATTCAAAATAATCATAATCAAGTCTACAGTCCATATGGCATCATTGGATTTATTCCCGTAGTGTTTGTGCCAAATTGCCCAGGAAATGATTCTGAAATGCAAACTGCTCAACAGAGTTTTCCGAACGCAGTACCAGTTCCATACAATTGCGCCCAGTGCCAAGCAAATAGAGATATCTATCGGTACTTGGGTAGATTGAACGGTGGCCGCAGTGTAGATCTCAAAGATTTGAAAGAAATTAAGTCTTTACCAGAACTAGAAAGTTTACTTAAAGATCAAATAAAGCCTCCAAGAAAGAGCTTGAGAAGAATAGCAGTTCATCCAAGGGTCCTCGACGATGTAACTAATTATAAAAAGACGAAACAACAAACGAAGGCGTAAAATATGTCATAATTTTAAGTGTTTAGTGGAATTTTAAAGGGAAAAAAAATAATTTTGAAAACGTCTGACGTGATCTTAGACGATTTCAAATTTTATTACAGTTGATGTTTTTATGTTTATTCTTTGGTCAAATCAGTAATTTATATATGTATTTATATTTTTATCTGATCGTCAACTCCCGTCACAAGTATGTAATATTTACATGTGTAACTTGTATTCATATATTTTAGATTTACTTATTGTGTTTGAAGTTTGTATTTGTACACTTAAAATACATATTTAATAATAAAATTGTGGTTTTATAAATCCCTACGTCACACCTGTACAACATATTAAAAGATTACCTAAATTATACTTCGCTACCTAAAATATAGCTTTCTAATAAATAATTAAATATTTACTGCAAGAATTTCTTATAAAGTTACTTCCATTAACGAAATAATAATGAACCATATTATGTATATATCATTGGGATGGATTAGAAAAAACTTAAAATTGTAATCTAACAAATTTTATATGATTACGCACAATAAGTTCCTGTAAAACAGTGTCTGACTGAGGAATGATTACTGTCCATTCTCACTCTCTAGTAAGGACGCAACACGCTGTTGTGAAAAGTAGCCTACTAAGCCATATGTGGAATATTAATAGTATATATTAATAATATTTATATCTATTATAAAATACATATTAATATTATTATTATATATTATATACCTACTATATAATATACATTAAAAATATTAATATCGAGATAGATGATGGATAGAATATCGGACTATTCACGTGACACAATATTTTAACTGATGTTCTACTCGACTTTGAATTTCAAAATATGTTTTGACATCACTATCATCAGCTTCGGTTCATACAAAAATAACTTTTTAATATCTTTTGTATTATAATTTTCAAAGTGTGCTGTTATTCCACACTAAGGAAAGAAAAGCATTTTTCTTGGAAGCCGTTGGTAATACGTCTAAGAAAGGTTAAACATATTAATTATAATTATTTAAGCTTGTACTATAATAAAATATAACTTACACATAGTCATATGCTAAGATGTAAGTAATTAAAGACGACAATGCTGTTACATTCAATTGTAATCTATTCTTTAAATTGAATGCAATCGTTATAAGCGACCTTGTGACGAGATCCTCTAGGCAGCCGAGCGTAGGAACAAAACGCTATTCATCATTTCACCACTATAAACTTGATACCTCATTATTTTAACATTTAGGTGATGCTGGCATTATGTTCTACCTTTTATGACTCATCACGTAAATGTCTCGAAAATTTGATGGAAACTTTATGGAACGGAACTATACAATATCTGTATGTGTATAATATACATAATCGTATGTTGGAAATTACAATTTATAAGCAAACATGATATTTATTTACATAATAATATGCATATAGATTATTAGTCTACCATTTTTTTCTGTCGCAAAATGTATTTCACTTACTGAAAGAAATCATAAAAATTATTATGTTTTCTTTAGGTACTTTTTCTATCCTTAGTGTGGATTAACACTTTAAAACTCGTCAAAATATTGAATAAAAGTAGCATTCTCTGCCAAATGAATAAGTTGTATAAAGCATATAAGAATATCGATGCAACGTGAGGTACAACGCATGGCTTAGCGGTCAGAGCGTTTGGACGGTTTCTATGAATCGCGGGCTTGAATCCCGCTGGGTTCAAATTTTTATATGTTTCCTTTAAGTATTTTTTCTATGCTTAGTGTGGATTAACACTAAAAATCATCGAAATGTATTTTACTTGTCACATATTTCAACAGCCTCATCTCTTACTAACAATGTAGATATCATGAAAATTCATAATAAAATGAATACATATGTATATACGTATGTAAAATTTCACAATGAACATACTTATACACATACAAGGGTATACATATTATTCTATATTACAACTTATTTTTTTTAAAAACTAAAGTAATAAGTAGTATCGTAGTAATCAAGAAGATGTCTCAGATCAGCTCTTCAAAATACATAAAAATTACAAAATTTCAAAATGTAATAAAAGATTTTTTTTATTTTATACGACATTTTAAAATATTTTTTTATCTCGAGATTAAGTGACCCTTGATACTTAAAGTACGAGTACATCGAATGGTCTTGAAGCACCTAATAAGCTAGCTTAGCCCGGAATAAAATAAGTAATAAACTATGCAAATGTAGTGTTGACCTCAGCTATTACAGGTACGCTTCGAAGATTTTATGCCTCGTAAGGAATGACTGACACATTGTGTCATGCTAAAATTAGTCTGCGTCATTGCATCTCTGCAGAAGGACGGATTGCCTACAAACGAACTCATTACCTCTCAGTGACCATTGTCAATTATAAGACAAAAACTCCCACGGCTTATAAAGGTTTGTACGTATGCGTACGCACTCAGAGTGCGTCTAAGCTCATCCGCAATACTAGTGCTCTGTGTTACGAAATAAAGGAATACTACTTAATGTAAGTCAAGTTTAAAATAAAAATATTATATATTTTGAAAATATTTATCGCTTTCGGATATTTCTAGTATAAAAATCTTAACTACACTATTTATATATTATGTTGCATAATTAATTTTTAAAAATTGTATTTAGATACACATTCATTTCTCTGGTGATAAAACGCGGTGTTGAGATCCGCTACAACACCCAATTCAACAGTGTTGCAACTCCAGGACTGCCTACGTTGCTACTTGTAAAAACAGAAAAGATTAATTGTATATCTATAGTATATTACTATATTTTTATTTACACATTTTTATTTCTACATTAAGGAATAATTACTTTGGGAAAGGGTTGGTAACGGGGGCGTTAAGTAAAGTAGACAATAAAAACTAAACATATTTATTAATTTAAGAATAATCAAAACCTTTTGATTATATATCTACTACCTGGAACAAAATTTGGTAAAATGAGTAATCAAATAATAATTTTCTTATTAGGAAACTTATATACTTACATTGAAAACCCCCATGCCCCATGGTAAGAGTAGTACGGGGTACCTAATTTGGTACGTTAGACGCATGATTATTTCGCCTCGCAGAATACGTAGGTATATGTGAATGTCTTCCATATTTTCATCATCAGCACGCGCACAACCTGTATGTAGCAAACCTAGTTTACAGGCTAAACAACGTCGCGTCGAACAATTCCTCGTCAACAATTTCTACGTCAAAATTAGCATTTAGAGTATTTTTTCCTGTCCTTTTATCATCGCTTTAGAGACTCACAATATTTCAGTTTCATTTCAACTAGTATGTATCGAGCATAACACATTATATTTGTAATATATTCCCCGGAGCAAACAGGATATATCCACAGGCACTCTGTTATAGCCTATTGCTCAAGGAACGTATATGCGCCAGCTATCTTTTAATTACGATTTCACCGGACGACGGTGGTAAATTTAATTAAAATCTCTGTTGTTTGATATACCGTTTGAATTTTACTGAAGTTAAATTATGAGACAGCCCACCCTTTCTTATTTTGGCTACATGGTATTCCATCGTGTTTGGAGTACACTGCTTTTCTGGAGCTTGATGTTTAATGTAAACCTTCACTAATTTACTGTTACTTTCCTTGTACAGACCAATCGCTTCCCAAAGTGTTAGTTTTATACGTACGCACATTTTTTAATGTCCAAAGTAAAATAAACCTGATGGTTACCGGGGACATAACAGAACCCATCGAGCACTATAAATATTTAAAATAACTAAATAATAGCTAGAGTGATTTTATCCATAGCATATCAATACATAACGTTGCTACAAAATATACCAAAAGTAATAGTGACATAAACACTTACCTTTTTAAATGTATTTTCGTAATTACACAAAATTAGTAGGTTAAGATATTTCAATCTTGAAATCGTTTTAGATTCTTTTAGACTACAGGCTTGCTTGTTGAGCACAATCTACTTAGCCAATGTCACGTATTATAAGGAAACTTTGACATTGGCAAATTGAAGACACAATGAAGTCTTAAATCTCAGTACAATTACAATGCCGGCATGTTTAGTTGTGATGTGTAATTTTTTTGTGATAGTCTCGCTAAACTTTAAAATTCTCAATTTAAAAATAATAAAAATTAAAAAATAGCTTTTAGTAAAAAAAATTATGATCGATACATAGGTAATATTAACTTCGCAAATTTATAATTAATTGACTAAATAAACACGACCAAACTACGAGTATTTTTGACTCTCAGAAGCGGTAAAAAAGATATGTGGCGTTAGGTTTTGCCAATGCCTTACATCGGAGATGCGTATACAAAAAATTTTGAAATCGAGGCTGTCGTAACACTGTGAGACGACGTCAGACTGTATTACTCGATTTTTGTGGGTTCAATCCTCACCAAGTACTGCGTTCTCCTGCGTTCTAGGCAAACTAATACAATCTGTGAAAATGTACTGTCTTAATATAATTTAGATATCTTTATGAAGCCTTTATTAATTAATTGGCTTTAAAAAAAATTAATTTTAATAATAAAAAAAATATTTTAGTAATTTTATAGTAAATAAATACTATGTTAGTAAAATCTGTAGGTAGTTTGTTCCTTTCATGAAGTACAAAATACGACAACTTTAAGCATGCTTATATATTTTTCTCAATAGCCGGAACAGAATAGATATCACATTTTCCGAGTAAATATAACCTTTAACAGTGAATGGGTTAATATCAGTGCGAGTATTCTTAAACAGTTATCCCATTATTGTGTTGAGGGTCAGAATATTAAACGTTACCTTCATGTTGTAATTATTACTACTCATGCTAATTTACAATATAAATGCTCACTAAGTATGTCATTATCTTAGCAATTAATACCTTGAGATACCAAGAAAATGTGGTGAGACGTAAGCCTCTTAATATATACTTTATTTTATGATATAAATAACAATACACAATTATTTAAAAAAATATTACTTGAATTACTGTGTATACTACAGCTATACTCTTGTCTTTCCGTAAATATATAATGTTCCTTATAGATGGCGATTCGCAAATACATCTTAATGCTACTCATCTCTGTGTCAACATATGCAGCGCCAGCGCCTGATAATAAGGAACCCGATCTGAAAAAAATAAACAAACGTACTGACGATCTGAAAGCCGCAAGCAGTTCTTGTAAGTAAAAAAACATAGTTCATACTTCATTACTTGTGTAAACATGACAAACTCCAATAGATTTATAAAACTAAGTTTTCAGGACTGCTTCCTAGGATTTATTCTAAACAATTACAACTTATATTGAAGTCAATTCAGAAATTTTGAAATTTTATTATATTATCTTTTATTATACTTGGTATTACAATTCTAAATATATCGATCAAGCGCGAGTAGTACTCGCGCACCGAGGGTTTCGTACCTATTTCATGATTATTTCAGGTATGATGATTCAGGTATTCTGCTGACGAAATATTTTTGATTTTTTTATTTTTAGTACTTGTTTTTATAGTGGCAACGGAAATAATTAATTTGTGAAAACTTAAGCTTTCTAGCTATCATGGCTTATAAGATACACCCTGGTTACAGTCAGACAGCGAAGGCTTTTTAATAGGGTAGTAATACCTTTTAGGTACGGACCCCTAAAAACTTGAAAATTGAAATCAAAAAATGTTTTGTTTGGCTTCAAGTGTATCACGCGATGGTCACTTAAACAATTTCAATTTAAAAATTATATTAAAAGCATTTTTTTCTAAATCGCTCAGTCGCTGTTAGGTACTCCTTTTGGTAGCTAAATATTTATACGTACATACATTAAAAAATACTTATTTTGCAGATTCTCATCAATACTCTGACTGGGGAGGAAGTTCTCCAGGAGGATATGGATTTTCGATAACAGGATTCGGAATTGTAGACGAATATACAAATAAGCCTGGTTATAAAGTATTTAGTGGATACGATAACTCTCTTAAAAGTACAGGAAATATCGCTCAGAATAGCATAGGTTACGAAGGCCTTGGATATAAGGGTTATTTCGGTTCTAATAATTTAGGTCCTGGTGCTGCAACTGGATATAGTGCAAATGGGTATGGTGCAAATGGATATGGTACAAATGGGTATGGTGCAAATGGGTATGGTACAAATGGGTATGGTGCAAATGGGTATGGTGCAAATGGGTATGGTGCAAATGGGTATGGTGCAAATGGATATGGTGCAAATGGATATGGTACAAATGGATATGGTAGCAACGGATTTGGTACTAGTGGTTATGGCGGGAATGAATACGGCACCAGTGGCTATGGCAGCAGTGGGTTTGGCTCAGGATATGATAACACTGGATATATTTCAAATAATCCTGTGCCAAAAGGATTTGACCGGAGTCCCGGCAATGGAGGCTACGGTGGCTTTGGTGGCAACGGCGGTCTTAACTCTTACTATGGTTACAATAACCCTAATTATGTAGGCGGTGGACATCTAGGGCATGGATACTACAAGGGAAACATTTACAGCAATGGTGTTACGCCGAACTTGTTGACTGGCTACAGGGGATATACAAGGCGCTGAGCTGACTTGTGATATAATAATAATAATTGTGTATTAATAAGGGAATCTTTAGTTTAGATACTTTATTAGTTTTTAGCCACCAAAGCTACTCCCTGTTTACTTTATTTGACAGAAGATTAAATTAGAAATATGGTTACAGATTTAACCACCGCCTTTAAAACACATCTTGATTATATTTATGTGTAAGACTTAAAAACCATTGTAGTTGCTCCGGTTTTCTACAAACTTCAAATCTAAACTGATACTAACTGCAATGCTATTGTTAGCATTGCAGTTAGTATCAGTTTAGTATCATTTTTGAAGAAATAGAAGTTTATGAATATAAAAAGAACGTTTTAGCAAATTTGTAATTTTTCTATTCAAGAAGTATAATAATGCTACGAAAAGGTATATACCATATTCATGTATTTATTTGATTGGATAGAAGTATATAGAATTGTAATTTTAAAGTATACCAAAGAACAACTGTACAATCTTCCATGTAATTTAAAATTGTTTCATGTAATTATAAATTAAATTATGGAAACAATGTGTGTGATTTTAATGTTTGCAACTTCTATTTAGGAAATAGTTTTATAATAAAACAATACCATATATTTCGCAAGTTTTATTACGAACAAAAGACATACACGTAATCTTAAATCATTTTTCCTACGTCATTAAAATTGTAGTTACATAGCGTAAAATTAGACAAAGTTACTGCGAAGTACTAAATTAAGAGACTCATTGAAAATCACTACAATAGAACAATATAAAGAATATTTACTTCAACTTTGTAGATTTTTTAGCCTTTATTTTGTTTACGCGTGACTTCTTCGAATCTCTATGAACCAACTGCTAGTCGGACCCAGAAGCACTAGTCTGTTTTTTCATAGACTTCAAGGCCCTCTCCCGAAGTTTTTTCTCTAAGTCCTCATTATTTACTTTATTTTCTTCCTCCTCCTCCTCCTCTGCGTCATCGCTATCTGAAGAATCATCTTTTCGTTTTGACGTTTTCTTGTGTTTTTTGTGTTTCTTATGTTTTTTCGAATGTTTCTTGTGCTTTTTAGCTTTTTTGGATTTTTTGGGTTCGTCACTGTCGGAGTCGGAATCGGATTCTGATATCTTCTTTCTAGCTTTCTTCTTTGACACCTGGTCGCTGTCTGACGACGACTCTTCTTTTTCTCTTTTCTTTGCCTTTTTCTCGCCCTCTTCACGTCCTTTGGATTTTATTTCATCTACGTGTTTCATTTTAGATGGCTTTTCATCCTTCTTAGATTTTATAATTTCGGGCGATGCAATTTTCTCTTTAATAGCTTCACCTTTTTTACGCCTAACTTCTTTTTCGGAGGAGGTTGAATCATGTTTAGATTTCTTTTTAGTCGACTTTTCGTCACTATCTGAACTGTCGTCGTGCGAGTCTTCTGATTCAACTTTCTTTGACTTTATTTGTTTCTCGGCCTTTTCTATCTTAGCGCGGTCAACGGTGGCATCTTTCCCTCGTTTCTTCGACTTTTTGTCGTTATCAGATTCTTCTGGAATGTTCTTTTGTTTGCTTTTAGAACTCTTATGTTTGACTTCTTCCTCAGAACTGGACTCAGAGCTAGATGAACGTGTCCGTTTCTTACGTGATTTCTTTGCTAGTTTTTTCTTGGCATTCTTCTTGCTCTTCTTTTTCCTATCTTCCTCCGAATCACTCGAAGAAGAATCTTCAGAATCACTGTCACTAGAAGAGCTCTCTTTCTTGGCTCTTTTCGACTTCTTAGAGCTTGGTTTATCTTTGCGTTTCAGTTTAGATTTACTCTTAGATTTTGACACCTCCTCGCTACTCTCGCTTTCTGATTCGGATTGCTTGCTCTTACGTTTGTTTTTCTTGGTCTCCTGAACCTTATTAGTGTCTTCTTCATTATGATCTTTTCCCGATGCATCGTCACCCGATTTTTCGGATTTCTTACTTTCCATCTCATGTTTTCTTAAGAAAGGCGAAGGAGTTCGAGAGAGGCTCTTAGAATGTTCCCGTAAAACAGGTATCGTAATGAAATCATCCCTATCTTCATCGTCTGAGGATTGCACTGGCTTAACTTGACTATCGTTTTGTGGAACAGGTTTATCTCTATTTTCGTTTACCACAGATGAGTCTCTGCTTGTACTCGATACATGACCCTTAGACCTCTCCCTCGGTAGTGACACTCGTTCGAGTGACTTTTTATTCAGTTTTTCCACGTTTTCTGAAACAAATCAACAGTCACTTATAAATCACTGAGTAGATGAATCAAATAACATTCATATTTTAAGACTAAGCTTTACCTTTACGTGGTATAGATACTGATTTTTCCAAACGTTCTTTAATCAAGTCGCTGGACCTCCTTTCACGTGATTTCCTTTCTCTAGATCTTCTATCCTTGCCCGATCTGTCTCTCGATCTCTTCTCCCTATGAATAAAATCAATTATCACACTTTTCAAATATTTACTTTTAAACTTAAAATAAAATAAATAATAAAAGTAAACAATACCTAGATTTTTCTCTGGATCGGCGATCTCTAGATCTGCGGTCTCTTGAGCGTCGGTCGCGGGAGCGCCGGCCGGAGCGGCGGTGGGAGCGGGAGCGCCGGCGGGAACGCGACCTACGGCGGTCACGAGACCTGATATTTATAAAAATAGTATATAGTAATATTTATTTTTTTAGTTTCAGTTGTAGGCAATTTCGTTTACAATCAGAGGCTGTGTTGAATATTAGATAATAATTTAAAATGTAAGTAAATTAAAATACTCTTCATTGCACACCACATAAGTTATATAGGATACAATATTGTTCTTAATATTAAAGATTGCACATAAGGCGGCCTTATCTCTAAGTGAGTAATCTCTAAATCTAACTACTAAATATTTCACAAATAAGTGAAAAAGTCACTTTATTAATTATTCATTAAGCAAAAGTTGTAATAAAAAGCACGCGCAACGTAAAACATAAAATAAATATATGAACAGAAAAAAAAATTACCTGTCCTTTGAACGTCGTCGAGAGCGTGAACGCGTGCGTCTACTACGTCTTTCAAGCGATCGGCGACGTTCTCGCGACCTGGCATGCGTAACTTATATGTTAAAAAATTCTATTATAAAAACATATTAATACGATCTGTAGCTGCATATATGGTAACTAATTAAATCAAATATTTTATCTTTGATATCTGTGTGTGATTCAAAGTATTTTTTTTAATTGGCATAATAATTTAACAGCTTAAATTTTTCAACTATTCTATAAAGCTAATTAGCTTAACTATACATATCTACAATTTTAAATACAAACCTTTAACTAAATGACTACTCTCTTATTATTTTAAACTGTTTTATGTTAAGTAAAAGACAATTACATACATTACAATAATGGCATCAAGATATTTACAAATAAATATATTATAAAAGGTTTTCTTACGACAAAAAAACAAGTCATTTAAAATAAATTAATTTAAAGGGTGACCAACACTTTAAATTCATTTATTTTTAAATATTTTTTTTTTATAAATTACAGTCAAAAAAAATATATTTAAAATTTTAGCAAAAAGATTTAAATGTTAAATATTAAGTACGACGTTAAACGGGAAAACGGATCATAAAAAAATATAACTTATTTACTTTTTTTTGTCTTATGCTGTATCCTGCATATTGTAAGATAGGATAGAGGAAACCTAGTGTTATCACACCACACCCCATTTTCCGTCCAAAATTGAGTGGCGGAACTTGACTTGTGGGACGCGAGACCGCAACCGTTGCGCTTACAGACAGCTTACAGGCCTCAATCATATACACATACAATGCGTGCGTGCGTATGCGTACCTCTCCCGCCTCTCCCTCTCGCGGCGACGTCGCTCCCGCTCGCGCTCTCTCTCCCTCTCGCGCTCCCTCTCGCGCTCTCGGTCGCGGTCGCGGCGCTCCACGGAGCGGCGGCGGCTGCTGCGGCGACGGGACTTGCTTCTAAATATATAAGTTAACGTAATAATTATCTTTTTATATAAATCTATACCACTAACTTCTTTTTGTTTAATTTTAATATTTAACTTAACCAATTCTTTGATTGAAACACTATGAGAAATTAGTAATAAACAATGGAAATAACAAATATCACGACGTCACGACAGTCAAGTACTTATATCGATTTTTTATCACATTTTTTCATAATATAGATATTATCAAGGTCATAGTTTAGACATACTGAGTAAAACCGGATCTTACCTTTCTCGACGGGAACTACGTCTTGGACTAACACTTGTTGAAGAGTCACGGTTTGAACGATACTGACGTTTTTTATGAGACGACCTCTTCTTGGCACTGCCACCTAAACAAATAAAAAAGTAAGTTGTATAAAAATTACTATTATGAAGGCATTAAATTTATTAAAAGGTAAAAGTTATCATAATAGAGTCAAGTTTGACCCATGTTATGTAATAAGATTGATTGTTTTAACCCATGTTATGTAATAAAGTAGCAGCATATATATGTAAATGAAGTTACATTCATTAAATTAACACTTTCGTGCATAATCCGTAAAATGTAGATCTGTGGTAGACTTCAGGTTTAAGGTGATTGTTTAGTTGTTTTATAAATTGCATATTCCTTGTTAGATAAAAGAATAGAGCTTTAAATTTTGTTTCTCTTTACAGATAAGTAAATAAAGTGTTTACGTAGAATGCTAAAAATAAATATAATATTTCATTAAAATTAAACTTACGAGAAGAAGCAGATGAAGACCGGCGCTCACTAGACGAATGGCGTTTTTCCACAGGTTTTTCTTCTTCTTTTTCCACAGCAGATCTGGCACAACAACAGCTTAATTTAGCATGCATATGTAAATTCTAGATTAATCCATTTTTAACTCTTATACATCTAGCCAATTCAGACTTTTAACCCCAAACTGTGAATGCTTTTACTTTATCTACTTACAATAATAAAATGGCAGGAAATTTAATCCATAAATAACACACTTTATATATATATTCATATTTGTAGTAAGACTTCTTTTTAAATTAGATAAAAAAGAAAATTTAAACAAGCATACTTATTAGGTGAGGCAGATCTAGATTTTGGCTCTGTTTCATTCTTCTCTTCCTTCTCAACAGCCTCTTGGTTATCTTCTTTAATGGATTCAATTGAGATATGATTTTCTTCTTCCTTAACTTCAATTTCTTCTTTCTTCTCTGGTGATTTTCCGTTTTCTACATTTGGAATTACGAAAAATATATTTATAAAACACCTTTCAATTTAAAAATAAATAAATTCTAAATAAGTACAATTTTATATGACAATTTTACATCTCATCAAGTGTTAAAATAATAAAGATAAAGACTTCCTTGAGAAAAAAAAACGATATAAAGATATTTTTACTATACTAACCTTTAGGTTCAGGTAGCTTGATGTCATCTACATGAGGCTTCGGCTGGCTCACCTTGTCACGACTGCGACGCCGCGACCGACGTGGGCTACCTCCACTGCGGCGACGGCTATTAAAATCATACATACATTACATAAGGAATCATTAATCAATTGGTATTTAAACATACATGTTATTTAAGTTAAAACAAATAAAAATATATGCATATTCAAATTAAATATAATAAGACCCGCTTAAGACGAATTGTCTAGGCACTGCAATATTTTGAATTACATCAGACACAATCAGGGGTTATTTGCTTACTAGGGTAGCTAGGGTGAAGTGAAAATCGTATTAACCGTTAAGAAATTTCTAAAGACATATCTAGTCACAAGAACTGATGTAAAATACCGTATTACGCAGGATTCGTATAAAGCATGACAAAATTAGAGTGGTTCTACTATATGTAAATATTTAATTAAGATAATTTATGAAGGCACAATCGAAGTCGTATTGCCAAAGTGATGAAGTGATGATGGAACACAGTCATAGTAATTAGCAAATTTAGTATTTTAATACGTACTTTCTATCAGAAGATCGATCACGTGACCTGGAGCGTGAGCGGCGACGGTCGCGAGAGCGCCGCCTTGAGCGCGAACGAGACCTGCGCCTATCCTTATCTTTGTCCTTATCCTTTTGCTGCTCTTCCTGTACACATATACAGATATGACGTCTTTAACGTTTTATGAGATGTACTGACATCATATAGAAAATACAAAAACTAAAAATTTTGAAAATTCCACTTGAAAATAAAATTACCAGAATTATTCTATATATATTTAAATTTTACAACATGTAAATAAGAATGTAATACCATGCGTTTCTTAATTTCTTCTTTCTTCTGCTGCGTGAAGGACTCAGGAATGCCGTTCTCGCTGGCCTGCGCACTCAGCAACAGCTCCCAAAGCTCGCCCATAAACAGCCTCGCGTTCTTCCCATTTAAGAATCCAGTCAAGTTGATCTGCATTTTCTTTGGACAAGGGAACTGGGAGACGAGGAAGCGGAGCGGGAAGAAAATATCAAACAATTAGTCATCTATCAATACGATTACAGTAAACTCCGTTCAGTAGAGCGCCAGTAGTTACGTTACATATCGGTTCGGAGAGAAACTTAGACTCGAGGAGGCGTTCAGAGTGTCTTATTGCTCACGTAAACATATAATTGACAGAAGTGACTCGGGTAGGGAAGCGAAAATAATTATATTAAGTACATATTAAAAGATGAAGACGGTGCGGCTTCGGTTTTCAGGCGAGACGTTCAGTGCCGCCGCGTGGCCCGCTGTCCGGAGCGCCTCGCCGCCACCGCCGCCGATTCGATGCTCGATGGGCGCCACATTCCTCTTCCAAATGTTGCAATCTTGCATCTGTAAGGGTGTTGCGAACACAACCACATTATGTTGACCGCAAAGCCTAACGACGAAACTTCCCTTCCCCGAGTCAAATCTATCTCTGAGCACCTCAGAAGTCATTATATTTGAGCTCATTATTGAAGTAGCATTTAAGTATTTAATTTCCCCGTAAATACCGATTCAGAATGCTAAGGGCCTCCATAAGAAGAGCGGGTCGCGCGGCGACGGCAGGCGGCTGCGGCTGGCGGCGATGGCGGCGCGCTAACCGATGGGGACCATAAAAATAGCCATAGCCAATCAGTATACAATTATTAATTATATACTTCAATTGCAGTTTCCTCTTTATAAAAATTGTAACAATGACTGAAATTTCACATTTAATAAAAATTTCTAACCAAAAGAAACTGCAATGATTACATTGTTTTAGAAATATTTATATTGCAGTGTAGACATATTAATCACCTTTTCTTCAAGTTGATTGTTGACATAGTCGATGACTACATCATCTTCCATTTTCAGGATTTCAGTAATTTTCTGGGTGATCCATGGCTTCAGAACATCCAGCTTCACCTTGGACATGTCCACCTTAAAAATAAACATTATTAAAATTTCTCCAAATTTTTTTCATATTTGTAATTCATAAATATGTATAATATATAATTAAATAATTAATACTAGGCATAACAACTATATTTATTGTTTTTTACTAATCAGTTATCTAGTCTAGAATTAATTTGTAACAGTATAAAAGTTATTCATGACTTATATAATTTTTGTCAAGAAAGTTTAAATAAATAAGCCATATTATTATCCATAAGGTAACATTTTACATGTACAATTGAGAGTATAAGTAAACACTAACTTAGTGTTTACAAGGAACCTACATACAAATAACATAAATTTGGCTTTGCTATTTATTCTGCTATTTCAGTAACGCGGTAATAAAATTGTTTTATAGAGTTAAGAGTAATGTACCTGCTGTGTTAAACAATCTCCAAACTTCATTTGTTTCATTAACTTTTTCTCCTTATCACTGAAGCGAGTGTCCTGCTCCGTACTTGTTCCCTAATGGTATAAATAAATCAAATATACAGATAGTCATTTCAATAATACAATTTATCCTAATTTTAATAAATTCTTTAAATTTAACATCACTCTTACCATTAGGTTGTTGCCATTTTGTAATTCTACTTGCAACTTTCAAGAAATATTATACTTTGCAATATCATATTTGTAATTTCACTTAGCTAACATGTGCATTACTTATTTGTTTTTTAACATTTGGTTAATAATTAAAAATCATAACCTCTAAAATTTTCAAAGTTTATTATTCACATGTCAAAGTTTATTAAAATGTTCAAAGTTTATATTATGTTATTATTAAAGTCAGAAAATCCACACTCATTAAGAAAATTTTAAACTATAATACATAAACGTTATCAATAAATGATTTTTTTGTAATATCACAATGATATTATTGCCGAATAAACTGCAAATTGTTGGGCTATTAATAAAATTTCAATGATTACGATAAAAAGTAGCAACTTAAACTTACCGTATACATCATCATATTTGAGCATTGAACGATAAAAATCAATATAATAAGGTAAGCGGCTTGGGTTAACCCCGTATAGGCGTATAAACGCCTACTAAAGATATATTAATAGTTCACAACGAATAAATGAATTAATGTCTCAAGTCATACACTTTAGAAATTATTTAACAACCATTAAGTATTGAAGTTAATTCACAATCCATTTTAAATATACTTGTGTTTTTCAACGACGCTACTTCTACAATTACGAATCAACGTGATCAAGCGCCATGTTAAAAACAAGATGGCGTGATGATGAATTATGCTTGAAAGTTGAAATTAAGAATGACGGTGAAATCGATTATTTATAGATTAGAATCGATTTTCAATTCTCTATGTACTTGTACATACATTCATATAAGTTAATTTAATGAAAATTGATGAAATGAAATATTTGTAAGTAATCTAATGTTAGTAAATTATCTCTAGTTTTTATTGATGTGGTGATTTGCAAAATATTTAGCACATTAATAGTGAGAATTTATGTAGTGACAATAATATTTGAATTTTTACATTATAGTTATAAACCAAAATATAAAAATATTGTAAATATTTAATACATTTTTTATCTTTCACTTTCCATTAGGTTGTTGACATTTGTACTTAGAAATATTATATTTTATGTCCTAATTTGACTGACCTACTATTATTTTTTACTTACTTTTTTTACTTGTTTTTAACATTTAGTTTAACTTATCAATAAAAATAATAACGCTCTAAATATTATTTGACTATGGTATCCCTTTATATTTTCGCACAGTTTCTTCTGTTCGTGACTTATATAGGATATAAATAGAAGAAACTAGACGCATAATGCGTTTCATTATGATTAATTATATATAATTATATGCATGTTATGTTCATCATAACATTAAACTTTTTAATATAAACTGGTTATTTTAATGTGTAAAAAATGTAATTCATAAAATTAGTGAATCTTGGTCTAAAACACCCTATGCATGTTGTTGATGGTTATTGTATATTGTTATTAATATTGCAAACAATCGGATTTGTCATAGAGAAACGGATATCAAGAATGAATTTACTGGTCCAATACAAAAACACTAAGTTTTTTGATACGAGGCAAAGCTGAGAGAAAATAGCTGTTTATATGAAGTAATTTAACTTTGTATCAACTACTTTTATTAACTGTTATTTATTGACCTGTATTATACACAAATATTTCTTTAGAATATTATGTTTAAATTTAAAAATATATTTTTTATTTGAAATTTGTATATACTCTTTCCTTATCATTAATCCAACGAGCCCATATAATAGGGTTCCATCAGCCACCTTCTAGTTCCATAATATTTCATTACAATTTAATCTACTTATCTAATTGCCAAGTTTCGTGATGGTAAAAGAAATGAAAGCGGTTTAAATTATTAATGTTATGATTATTTGAATATTAAAACAAAATACAATGTTAATGTACAAACTGATAAATAGAAATTTAAATGGGCCTCTTTATATCTAGTAACACTAATCTTTTCACTCGATGTCTTTGTCTCCTACATAGTTGTATATATTTATTACTTATTTTCCAAATAAAGAATATATCGATTTTCGATTTTTTACTGTACTCTTGAAATCCATAATTTTTAAAGATTTAGAAAAAAATCTATATTTCGATATTGCATATTGTTTCTTTGTTTTTGCTTATACAATTTTAGAAGTTCTTTCTTCTTTTTTCGAGTCTCGTTGGTAAACAGATATGATTAGCCTAAAACACTTATGTACGCCTGTAACGTCATTAACTTTATATTGATGTTCTTAATTCTAATTCTGATCTAAATTTAAAATGATAATTAATTACTAGGTGTCTTTTTATTATAAAAAAATAAATCTTGATTTAATTTTAGACAATTGAAATGCTATCTTAATTCTTAGGCCATTAGGAAAAAGGTATTACACTTTAAACAACTTTTCCCGTTACACGCACACGTATTGTTTACTTGTTATTTCCACTCCATTACATATTTAGAATTATTTAAGTATTATAATTGCGTAAGCAAATGTTATGGCATTAACTTATTTTCGTCTAGCTACAAGTGATATGGCCTGATCTTTGACATTGATGCAAGATATCAATTGATGAAATACCCTACTACATTCGATACTTGTCTTGGGACTCTTGAATGAACTCCGCTAGATTCATATTGTAGTGACCATGTGTATTTTAAGATTTTTTAGTCATGAAGTTTTTAGTGTTAATAAAACTAAAGAAATACTTTCAAAAATACAATTAATTGATTCAGATGTGCAAGAGTTGTCAACAGAGTTCTGCTACCATGTGGAACTTGCCGAAGGTTGCAATTACCTAAACATAAATCAAATAAAAATATTACAGTGGCTTTTGAGTTCACCTCTTCAGCCACATGCATTAAAAAATGAATCGGTTTTTAAATTTGTTAAAGATAATCAAATTATAATTGAAATTGGGCCCAGGTAAGTAATGAGAAATATTAATTAAAAAAATTATAGTTAGAGCTTCATCTTATACTTTTATTTGTATATTGTAGGTTTAACTTTTCTACAGCTGATTCAAGTAATTCAGTTCAGATCTGCCAAAGTGTAGGACTATATGATGTTGTTCGTCTTGAAACCTCTACACGATACCTCATTACATTTAAAAAGTCTAAAAATGTCAGCAAAAAGTTATATGAAGAATTGGCTGCACCACTACATGATAGGATGACCCAATGTGTTTATACAAAAGAGAATCTGCCACGTCAAAGCTTTAATGAAGGTTTGCCAAGAGATTTGGAACCCTGGTTTGTGGTACCGTTAAAAGCAGAAGGAATGGTGGCAATGGAAAGTGTTAATAAAAAATTAGGTAATATTTTATTAATAACACAAAATAACAGAGATTTAATAAAAAAATATATAATATTTTACAAATATATTCTGGACCAGGCCAAGACCCTGTAGTTATCACTATAACGATATCACCTTGATGATGATGAACATATTATCTAATGTAGAATGTAATTAGTTAGGTTAGGTAATATTCATTATTCAAAATCTGTAACATAATATTTTTTTAAGGCTTGGCTTTTGATTCATGGGATATGAAATTTTATATGGATTTATTTGTTAATAAACTGAAACGGGATCCTACAAGTGTTGAACTATTTGATCTGGCACAGAGTAATAGTGAGCATTCAAGACATTGGTTCTTTAAGGTAAGATATTTAAATACAAAAAGGTAAAATTGTCAATGCTAGAAACATTGTTCACATAATTATTTTTGCTTTAAGGGTAAAATAGTTTTGGATGGTAAGGAATTAAGTGAGTCTCTAATTGACATGGTTGCATCAACACAAAATACATCTAATGATAATAATGTTATTAAATTTGGTGATAATAGCAGGTACATTATTTTTATATATTTATTATTGAAATACATAAAATTATTTGAAGATGATTAACAATATCTTTCTTTTCAGTGCAATAAAAGGTTTTAAGCACACAAAAGTAAAGCCAACCAACATAAAAGTGCCTTCTCAAATGATAGAAGAAATAACAGAATCTGATATAATATTTACAGCTGAAACTCATAATATGCCTACTGCTGTAGCACCCTTCAGTGGTGCTACAACAGGAACTGGTGGTCGTATAAGAGATGTGCAGGGTGTTGGTCGTGGTGGGCACACGGTTGCTGGTACTGCAGGATACAGTGTTGGCAACTTACATATTCCAGGTTAGTTCTTAAATGAGGATATGTTAGCTGAAGACTTTTGTACTTAGTTTTAGAATATATTTCATTAGATTAATTTACATCACAGGTTACAACTTACCATGGGAAGAGAAG
Organism: Dione juno; assembly: GCA_037127375.1. NCBI lineage: Eukaryota > Metazoa > Arthropoda > Insecta > Lepidoptera > Nymphalidae > Dione > Dione juno. Next base: position 775,997 of record JAXRJS010000048.1, read on the forward strand.
TCCTGGCAGTATCCAAATAACTTTGCAAGTCCTCTTCAAATAATTATAGATGCCAGTAATGGTGCCTCAGATTATGGGAATAAATTTGGGGAACCAGTAATTACGGGTATTTAAAAAATTACCTTTTTAATTGTATTCACAAAAGCTTTGCATGAGTTAGTAAGTAGTTAGTACTATAGTACAAAAAAAATATAACTTTCTTCAGAGTTATATTTTTAATATGCAATGGATTGACAAGCAAAGTGAGTTTCAGATTCAATGAAGTTTCAGAGTTCAATTTTAAAATTTTATATGACAGCATTTTTACTGTAATATATATTACACATCTCTTTATGTATAATATGTACTTATTGATTAATTTTATTCCTCTTGTTTTTTACAGGTTTTGTACAATCATATGGTCTCAAGAATGCTGATAATGTGAGGGAAGAATTTGTGAAGCCAATTATGTTTAGTGGTGGAATTGGTTACATGCCTCACAGTATGATTAAAAAGAACAAACCCACTACAGGTACTTAATTTTTTAACAAAAAAGCTGGAGAAGAATGGTTATACAATTATATTTTTTATTTCACAGAGAATCAGGAAATGTCACAGTTCTTCTTTTTTATTTTTGCGCATCTTAAAGTTCCCTTTTTGCCTGTTTTTTTTTCGTAGATATGTGAAGTATCTAGTAATACTAGATATCTAGACATACTTTATAAGTAAAAAATAGCATCTAAATTCCACAGTTTTAATGAATAAATAATGCGTTCCTTGCATTAATACATAAAAATGCCTACCATCAAGGAACAGGTTAAATAGTCTAGTACTGCATACAAACAAGTTCAAAATATTATAAATATTATCCTATTAGGTTGATTGTGAACATTTGCAAAAACAAGTTTCAATTAAAAAGGACAATCTGAAGCTTTATTTCCACAGGAGATATTGCATCTTAGGATGGGTTTCTTCTCTAATGACATATAAATCTTGAGCATATTTATTTAGTCATATTTTTTTGTAAATGGATATAATAAAAAAAAAATTCAACATTAAAACAACTTCTTCCAATCATTCAAACACAAGTTCAGTCTATTTACAAAATATATAAAATAATGAATATAGTTAGATGAACACAGATTTATTTAACTATTTTATTGATTTATTCATTCAGGTATGTTACTCGTAAAAGTTGGCGGTCCTGTATACCGTATTGGTGTGGGCGGCGGCGCGGCTTCTTCGGTGGCTGTCCAAGGAGATGACTCTAGAGACAATGCACTTGACTTTGGTGCTGTTCAAAGAGGTATACAGTTTTATATGTTGAAATTAATGAGATTTTCATATATATATTTAGATTCACGCTGTATCCTCCGCACATAGTAAGGTAGAGAGAGAGAGAAGCTTGTGTTAAAACCCTCGCTTTCCATCTTTTTGAGACATTGCATGTTGAGTGGCTGAACTAAACGTCGTGCTTTGTTACCAAAGCGAGGAAAATGAAAATAATTTAATTTTGATGAGTGGGTATCTAACCCACAACGATCCTGTTTAAAGTCAGATGCTGTGCCGCGCAACAACGTCATTTATAAAATTTGTCTTGATAAAAATTACATAAAATAACTTCTGATAGAGCCAGCTTTTCTATTTAAATAATTTATAAGTAACTAAGTATGTAATTTTTTCTTCTCCATATAGGTGATGCTGAAATGGGTAACCGTCTTAACAGGGTTGTTAGGGCATGCTTGGAATCAGACCTTAATCCAATTGAATGTAAGTGAACCTTTGCATATGAATCAACTACATTATTACAAATAATTATTAGTTACATTTTCAGTAATCTATTATCAAACAGCTACCAATTGTACAAAATTACTGCTGACACGTTATATTTTACTTAATTACACCTTATAAATAATGTTGTTAGCAGCTCTGCAGGTTGAATGTATGGGTTCATTATAATATCTATAGAGTTTAATGATTTTAAAACTTTTACAAATATTTTTTATTTTATCTTACTGTACATATTTTAAACTAAATATGTGTAAATATAGTTGCGTATAATTAATTTTAGTTTTGTAATAATTTTTTCAGCTATCCATGACCAAGGTGCAGGTGGTAATGGCAATGTACTCAAAGAACTGGTTGAACCTGAAGGAGCAGTAGTTTTCACAAATGAGTTCCAGTTGGGCGATCCAACTATCACAACATTAGAATTATGGGGTGCAGAATACCAGGAAAATAATGCCCTGCTATGTACTAAAGAGAATAGAAATATTCTAGAAGGTAAATTTGGTGATACTTCATTTATTTTATTGTGTTTGGAATTTTTGCTTATTGTAAGATAGGAATAATTTTAAAGTATTGCTTCTGTAAGGTTATTTGATTTGCAGAACAATAAGCAAAAATTGTTGCTAATTAAACAATGTTCTTCTTATTTCATATTTTCTACCGTTTCCCCTTTGGTGAGGCAAATTTATTACTTCATGTTTTTAAAATATACTTCAATCACATATATATATATATATATATATATATATATATATATATATATATATATATATATATATATATATATATATATATATATATATATATATATATATATATTGCTCTAATATAACACTAACCAATACTTACATATTAATAAATAATATGAAAATAACATGATATTCCTATTTCTTTAGAAATTTGTCGCCGTGAAAGATGCCCAGTATCATTTGTAGGGGAGGTGACCGGGGATGGTTTCATGAGTTTAGTCGAAGACAGCTATAATGATTCTTACTTAAACAGATCTGATAGAGTAAAACCGGAAGTGAAGTCTAAGCTGCCTTTTGATTTACACTTGGAAGCAGTACTTGGTAAGTTGACCTTAAATTGTCTACATTATAATATTTATTTAAATTCTATTAGTATAATGTACTTATAATTATTATTGTCTTGTTGTTATTAATAGGCTGTAAGTAATAGTCGTTTCTTTTATATAGGTAATATGCCACAGAAAACTTTTGATTTTAAGCTGGACAAGCGTACTCAACTTCCCCTGTCGTTGCCTAGCGATGTTACTGTAGAGAAGGCTTTGGATAGAGTGTTAAGACTCGTAAATGTTGCCAGCAAGAGGTATCTGACAAATAAGGTAATTGATTTTTATATATATGTAAATGTGAACGTTTACAATATATTCAACAACCAGTAGGCACCCATTGAAATCCTTATATATTCAAGGATTGTTTAAAAGTTTAAAAAAAATTTTTGTAACCTTGAATTTCTATGATTACTTTATAAATTAATCACGACATAATTCTACATCAGTTGTTGCTTATATGTTATTACATATATTTTTTCTTTCACGCTTATCCCGCATTCTGTGTGGAATAGAGGTATGTATAATATCAGTCGTTTCTCTGCTTTCGCTATAATTTTAGAACCTATTTACTCAAACCAAATACCACGTTTTCTTGTCTTCTATACAAGATATAGTACTTCATATTATTTAATTATATTCAATAAGGAGTAAAAAGATACAGGTACTTGTAAAATATATTATTTTATATTATTGCAAGGAGATACTTGTATCTCATGTTTAGTGGCCCAACAGACACACAACAACACACACAACAACAGAAACACGGGCCACTAAACAATAGGGTGCACGGACGTACGGACTTCTTCATATGATGAGCTGGATACTGTTTTGTTTTGAGCTTGATTCCTACATTGTATTATTTTCAATTTTCTCGCTTTGTTGAAGATAAAGCGCCACGTTGAGTTCTGCCAATCAAGACGCAATGTCACGAAACTTGGGCGGAAAGTGGGGAGCGAAGTGTTTTAACATTAGGTTCCCTTTGCCTAGTACTATAATCGGAATACAGAATTAAAAAAATTCTATTTATTTTGGCAGGTAGACCGTTGCGTCTCGGGTTTAGTGGCCCAACAGCAATGCGTGGGGCCACTACACACGCCGCTCGCAGACTGCGCGATCATTGCCCTTTCCTTCCACGAACTGGTAGGGTCCGCTACCTCTATAGGCACACAGAACGTTAAGGGCCTATTGAATCCTGCGGCAGGAGCGAGATTGTCTCTCGGCGAAGCGTTGACTAATTTGGTAAGATTTTTTGTTTCTTTCTTTTGTAGTGATAAAAGTTTTACTGCGTTGTTGCGGTTCGATTGGTTTTGTTTTATTATATATCCATTGGATTTTTTTGTAAAAATATTAATCTGTATAAATAATTTTAAATATGTATGATAATGAAAAAGGGAAAGAATTATTTTTATTTTCCCGTTCTGATTGGCGTTGAATTCCGCCGCGCTATGTCCGAGAGTGTCCCTATTTAAGTTAAATAAAGAACGTAAACAAAAACATAATTTAATTAATAACAATTTAGCATAAAATAAATCAAAATGACAACCGGGAGTCGCCAATAACGTATTATTTTTATTTGTACTCTGGAAAAAACTAGCCACTGATTGTTTAAAGACAAATAAGCAGTAAGGTGAAAGGTTATCTAGTTTATAGTGATGTAATAATCTGACAATACCGTGCAATAATTTTCGACTAATTATTATTGATAATTACGTTGTTTTATTAATTCTATATTATTAATATAGGACTATATTTAAGGGAGAGATATGTTTTATTTAAAAGTCAAAGAGTTCTAAAAGTACACCACAGATTAATATCTAGTCTGATTATGCAATAATTCGTAAAATACCAATATTCTACATTGTATTTTGTATTAATTAACTATTTAATATTTTAAAGGTTGATACTCGGCTAGAAATTAGTATGCACGTTTTTAAATCGTGAAAGTAAATGTTTTTTTTTGTTATTTAATAATGTAGCTTACTGCAGATTAATATTTTTTTCCATAAAACATACTTGTAATCTTTTTATCGCAAGTATAATAACGAAATCTTTAAAGGACACATTTACAAAAAATTGTAAACATTAATAATTTTACATTGGTATCAAATTAGGATCACATTTCTGTTCATACTAATTAACTAATAGTACCTACACTTTTTATTTTTGTCGCAAGTGAAACTATTAGATTAACGTAATATTTAAACGTTTTACTCAATATAATAAACTAATTTATTATTATTGTAGGAAATTTCAAATGATATCCACTAAACAGGTATTTGCGGGTATAACCGAGCTGTCGGACGTCAAGTGCTCCGGCAACTGGATGTGGGCGGGCAAGACGGGCGCGGAGGGCGCGGCGCTGGTGACGGCGTGCGCCGCGCTGTGCGCCGCCATGCGCCGCCTCGGCGTGGCCGTCGACGGCGGCAAGGACTCGCTGTCCATGTGCGCCAGCGTGGCGGGCGCGCCCGGTCGGTCGATCTGACTACTTATACTATTCTAATAAGCGTCGCGGGGTTTCTGTCGCCAGATCACCTCAAGGCTTCAGAAATTAAAAGGGAGTGAAATTGAGCCTCGTAATGTTTATTATGTTAGCTGGTGATAGGTGCATTTAACAAAAACAAGTGTTGCGTGGCTGAGTCGAATATGTAACGATGAAATATTGCGGTTCCGCCTTCTATTATGAATCCTTTTATTGACACGTGAAACTTCACTATAAATGTGGTGGTACAAGAACAAAGTAATTTGCTTGTTTACAAATTTTTTGAACTGAAATATAGTTGTTAAGCCTAATTATTGCTTCTTTCTATTAATATATTATTGTCTACAAAAGTCTATTGTCAAAAAAAATTGCAAATTATTTATCATGAAATATATATTTTTTCTTTTACAGTTAAATCACCAGGAACTGTAGTAATATCGACATACGCCCCTTGCCCAGATATTACTGTGAAAATAGAACCAGCTTTACTAGAAGAAGGCTCTGCCCTCATTCATGTACCAGTTTGTGCGGGAAAATATAGGTATTTTATACATCATTGTAGTTAAGCCTAATCATCAGATGATTGTGGGTTCGATTCCCCCTCATGTCTTAATCTCTGAGAGAAAGGGGACGAAGCTTCTTAATACAAAATGCATGAAGCTAAAAAATGCGCGAAAAAGCATGAAGCTAAAAAAATATAGTAATTAGTTATTGAATTGGCCAAATATATATGAAAGTTACAAAACTGATTGTGCTGCTATTTTATTTTAAAATAATGTATTATCTTTTATAATACCTTCTTTTTATAACTTTAAAGGATTGGAGGAACATCTTTAGCGCAATGCTACAATCAACTTGGAGACAATCCACCAGACTTGGATGATCCTGATGTACTGAAAGCTTTATTTAATGTCACACAGAAGCTTCTTAAAAGTAAGCATTTTCAAATATGCATTTTTTTAAAAAAAACCTCAATGTAGTACATTATTCACATTTATATTTAAATAAATATATGTAAATTGTTTTCTACAAACATTTTATTTTGTTATAGGTAAAAAGCTCCTCTCCGGCCACGATATCAGCGAAGGAGGCTTTATAACAACGGTCTTAGAAATGGGTATAGGCGGCTTACGAGGACTCGAGTTAGACTTACAAGTTGAAAACAACGTGTCTGCCATCGAAGCTCTTTTCAATGAAGAATTGGGTATTGTAGTAGAAGTTGCACAGAGTGATGTGGATTACGTCCTTAGTGAATATAACAAGCAAGGCGTGAAGGCCAAGGTGGTAGGAAAAAGTGGAAAATATGGAATGAACTCTCAGGTAAGATGGATGCCTTTTTGAAAGACTTTTTATAACGCTGCACTTCTATTTTTCCGGATTATGAATACATTATTTAAAAACAAAAAACAGCCATTTAACACACAACATCTTTTGATAGGCGAAAGAACGAAAGCACAGCTATGTAATTCTTTCCTTTTGCTTTTCTTTAATTATTTGATATAATTGTACAATATGTCGAATTTTAGATAGATATTCCTACAATAAAAAAAAAATAGTCACATATTATCTGAAACTTACCAAATTTAGTTTTTTTCTATTTTTAGGTTAAAGTTAAAGTGAACGGCAAATTGGTTCTCGACACGAAATTGATTAAAGTCTTCAGAATGTGGGAGGAAACTAGCTACCAACTAGAGCTTCGCCAGGCTAATACCGCTTGCGTGAAACAAGAATGGGACGGTAAATATAAAACGTTTTATTGTTTATTTATTTTATTTTGCTTTATGGCCGTATAAATTTCAAATCAATAGCTTCACGCTATATTCCGCATCCCCACATACCGTCCAATTTCGAGACATTGCGTGTTGAGTGGAGGAACTCAATCCCGTTTTTTGTTTAAATGGAAAATGTTTTTTTTGAAAGTTGTGAAATAAAAAAAATGAAAATAACATTAATGAGATTAATTAACGGCTACTTTTTGATCATACATGTAAATGAATATATATATATTTTTAGGTCTTGAGAAGCGTAAGGGTGTCACTTACAAAGTGACGTTTGACCCATCTGCAGCTGTTATTAAAAATAAATCTATCAGAGTTGCTGTACTCCGTGAAGAAGGTAAGATTACATATTAAATTCATAAATTGCAAAATATTTAATTATTTCTGTCTTTCCACTAATTTATGGTTCACTTTACCTTAATGTATTATATAATATATTTTACTGTAATATTTTTAAAAGGACTGGAATTTTATATTCGGGATTTAATAGTCATTTAAATTGTACGGGTTGTTTTATCATGCTAATGGGAAAAACCGATGGCTCGATCTTCGGTACCACGAACTCGCGATTACCCGGAATATCAATCTAGTATTAAATGTCGATAAAGACAAGGGACGTTTGCTAGAAAGATAGAGTTAATAATTGCAAGAAAACATAGTATGTATATGTTTTCTTAAATGCAGGTATACACAAATAAATATGAATTTAATGATGATTATTCGTAATGGAGAAATTGTATTTGTATATTATTCGTCTAAACTAAACATCATCAAAATTTACAGGTACTAACGGCGATCGGGAAATGATCGCGTCGCTGATGATGGCCAACTTCGACGTCTTCGATGTGACCATGAGTGATTTACAAACTAATAAGATAACACTTGATGCCTTCCAGGGCTTAGTTTTTCCTGGTGGATTTAGCTACGCGGGTATATAGTTTTTACATTAGTATAAAATTAAAATCATATAATTTTAAATAGTGTTACCCTCATTTTATAAGGGTAGATTATATGTGACACTGTCTGACTGTAAACTAGATGATTCTTCATTCCTTGGAGATGAATATTACAAAATTATTTTCTTTTCTTCATAGCCTTGAAACATTGCGAGACACGCAATGTCTCGTATTTGCGTGGAGAACAGAGTGTCTCTTGGCGGTTCTCTCTGCCTTCGAAATGGAGACAGGAGCTTTGTTTTAAAACAATAAATTTTCTACTTTACGTCCGTTTTAGAGTTACGTTCGCATGTTAGGCGTGAACCGGCGCCTCGCATTAATTTATAACAATAATTAAATATAGTCAATTTTGCAGATACTCTCGGATCGGCAAAAGGTTGGGCGGCGGGTATATTGTTCAATAATTCCCTAAGTTCCCAGTTCGCTCATTTCAAGAACCGTAGCGACACGTTCTCTTTAGGAGTGTGTAATGGATGCCAGCTAATGGCTCTTTTAGGGTGGATTGATCCTCACCAAGCAGACAAACCAGAAGTTGTTCTTGATCATAACCTATCTGAAAGGTATTTTATTTCTCGATACTTACATACAACTAGGTTAATTAAAATAATTTCAATGTAACATAAAAAGAAAATATTTATTTTACAATTGCTAGCTAATAACTTAGCTAATGGATAATAACTTAGCTTCTATCTACTTTCGCAAAAATTTAACTGCTAATCATGTCGTCGGGAGAGAACAGAAAAGCAAGATAAGTAAATAATAACAACAATACATGACAGGTTCGAGTGCCGCTGGAGCGCCGTGCGGGTGAGCGCGCGCGCGCACGGCGTGTGGTTCCGCGGCATGGCCGGCAGCGTGCTCGGCGTGTGGGTGGCGCACGGCGAGGGGCGCTTCGCGGTGAGCGCGCCGCGGGCACTCGACCGCCTGCGCGCCAACGGGCAGGTCGCGCTGCAGTACGTGGACGACGACGGCGCGCCCACCGAGGCGTACCCGATGAACCCCAACGGCAGCCCCGGTGAGTGCGCTTATAGTGTTATGTGTGCGTGTCGCAGGCGCAGCCGAGCCTGAACTTATGCAACTTTTAATGAAATGGCTACTTGATAATTGATTCATTCTTTTGATTTTTATTTCATTTCCTCATTTTAGGTAAAAAGACAAAGCGGCGTTGAGTTCCGCCACTCAACACGCAATGTCTTGATAGTTGGGCCTAAAGAGGAGAATGGAGTGTTTTAATACTAAGTTCTGTCTGTCTACCTGCTATATGTGAGATTTTTATATATAATATGTACTTTCTTTGTCAGACGGCATAGCTGGGCTGCATTCAGTAGACGGACGTCACTTGGCCATGATGCCGCACCCTGAACGCTGTGTGCTGCGCTGGCAGAGCCCTGTACCTTCGATTTCATCTTCTTCTAGTCTCGCTTCCCCATGGCTAAGACTCTTCCAGAATGCCTATGTTTGGGCATCTCAACAATGATATAAATCTCGCGTTAAAATGAAGTTAATAGATATTTTTTATATGAATTAAATTGGCAATGTTATATCTTTAAATTGATTAAGTTTTTAGAATTGTTAATATAATTTGTACAAGCTTCTATTTAAAATTTTTAAGTTATTCAATGGAACCAATTGTAGTTTTGTTTGAAAACACCCAGTGAAGTTATTATCTAAACTGATTTATCTACTGTTATAATTATATTTTGATAACTTACTTGTTAAGTTAATATCCATATTGATTTTGTTTTCCTTTTTGTGTTAACAATAATAAGGGACCATATAATGTATACATTCCAAAAATATTTGGCTAATAGTTACTTCTTGTTATTTTATGTTGACCTGCCAATAATCATATCTAGTAAATTATAAGAATTTATTTTCAGAATAAAAAGATTTATATTAATATTTTATATAAAACCATAAATGTTTGCTTTTATTGATATATCACGTTTATTTTGCCTAACATGGTTATTATGTTATTATGAAATTTTCTTTTTGAAATAAAAAATAAAAACATTTGTCATAATATATTGTTTTTCATTTTATCTTGTGTATGTACTCATGTACTATATAAGGAGAAGTATATGGCTCGTTATGTCACCAGTAGCTGAGGTAAAACTCACGTCCACTCACACCCGTGGCTGCTGCATGACTGCTCCCCATTGCCCGTGAACCCAAGACATTAAAGTTTTGAGACAAAAGACAAATACACATACACTACACCGTGATAGCCTTATTTTATTTTTGAATTGTTAGAGGACATAAAGCTTCAACAAATTAACTAATAATATAGATATAATATTTTTGATATATTTTATACAAGCACTTTTAAATCATTGAATAATTGTAAAGCTACCAGTGGTTAAAGACAAAAAATAAAAAATATATTTGTGGAAAATATGTAAAAAAAAAATTTATTTTAAATTAAAGAAGAATATTAGCCATTAATGAGATATTATACACAAATATTAATCATTGAGAGAGAAATTTTATTATAATTTAATGTTGTATTATAAGTTCATTGTCATAATTTCATTAAGAGACTTGCTTAAATCCTTTCTACGAGCTTTTTCTAATGCATTACATAATATAAAAAACCATCTTTGCTTGTCCACTTTTTTCTCAAAAATAATCATCAACTCTTCTACTTTATCAGGAATGTTGTTAAAGTTGTTATCAATCTCTTGTATTTTACATTCCTGTATGTTAAGATTTCTGGCAAGGTCCCTCCAGAAACTACCAATTTCCTCTTTTATTGTTTCCATAATCCTATCCTTCTTTTCTGTTCTGTTTACAACATGTAAGGAAAGTGGATGATGATTTAGAATATGTTCATTTGTTTCATACACTTTCTTTGGTTGTTCAGGAATTTCTTTATCATTTATTGCTGCAATAATATAAGTAACATGAAGTACATTTATTGTAATATAATATTTGTATTAAATCAAGACAGCTTACCATAATAATTTTTATATTCCCTAGGGATGTGTCTACTTTCATAATCACTTATTTGTTTTATTAATTCCTGATCTTGAAGTCTCCAACATATATCCTTTAAAGGCCCGAGGTTGTCTTCCGATACTATATCTCTCTTTTCAAGAACATTCAATAGTTGTCCTATAGAAGAAATCTTTTCAAATTTCCTGTCTGAGTCTATATCAGCACGATAAAAGACTTTTAATTTTTTTAATAAGTTACTGTACCTCTCATTGTTTGCTACACTACGAATTACTTGATCTTTTATCCTCGTATATTCTGATAAAGTCATAATAATTAAAAATATACTTAGAAATTATTAATTGCAATATCATTAACTACATTTGAACGCAGTATATAATTTGTTAAATATTATTAATATTATGCAGCTTTCCAGAAAAATATACTGTCTCTATTTGTGTATTGTGTAATGTCATACGTCAAAAATCTGTATGACTAATGACTATATTCAATATTGTAGAGGAGGATCTAAAGAGTACCATCTTGTATAGGGGACAAGTTAAAAATAGTATCTGTAAACAGCAAATTGTTTTCGTTAGAATAATAAGTAGAAATGAATCGAGTATCATTTTTAAGTCACTCTACTTAAGTGTGAAAAAACATATTTATCGTGACTTTTATCGTTTAAAATATACAAAATTTACAATCTCATTTATTTATGTAGTAGTAAAAAAGCAGAAGAGTATCTTTCCTTTTGAATTTTATATTCTATTATAAAAGTTTATATATATTATAATATGCTGTTTTTTAAATCTTTCACTTATTTCTGTGTCGTCATCTTAATTCGTTCTCTTTCAGCGGACACATTTTTTATATATGAGCAGGTACTTCTTAGATCTACACATCATAACTAATAAATAGTAAATACCAAGGAATACATTTACAATTATCTAGAGTTGCCAGTAGTTAAATTCTTCTATTCTGCTTGGTAAATACCCTAATTCTATAAAATAAAATGTTATCAAGCAGAAACAATAGTATGGTGAAAGGCGTTTGGATTATCCTTGTCATTCTAAATAAACTTAGAAGTATGTATATAAATAATATAGCACAGGCTTCGAATCATGATTTTCTTCTTGATTCATTATACTGGAACATTGTTTTAGTCATTTCGATACAATAAATATATTCAAAATTATTAATATATTGCAGATTTAATTTATGACATTAAAGAAATTATTATGCACCACTTGAGACAAGCCAAATATTCCTTAATTGAATTTAATTTACTTGGTTCACAAAATTTTATTTCCCATTCGATCAAAAATAAACTTATTAATTTTACTGTTAAGTTGGACCTTTAAACTCCGGAGTAATATCTCTCGGCACAACGGCCGCGCAAGGGCCGTAGCTATAGTTGAAATTGTGGTCCTATGGTTTTAGTAATATATAATATAGGTAAGGCCCCAAGACTCTAGTTAAGGCAGGACATTATAATTCTATTTTAAAATACTGTCACCAGTATCACATCAAGTAAAGATTTTATTCCGCTTTATATATAAGCACCGCTATCTATATTTAATTAAGAGCTACAGCATTGTATCTACATACATTTCAGCAGAACGATTTCCTCTAAATTTTTTTTTACTATCGTTAATATTTTTGAAGGCACAATGGCACAGAGGCATAACGTCTGCCTTTAAGCGCAACAATTAAGGGGTTCGATTTCCACTCAGGGAAAATGAATTATTTTCTTATTCTTCGTTTTGATAACAATAAAAAGCCGGCGTCGTATATTATAAAATAATCAGATAAAAATAATATTAATCAGAAAAATATATAATTTAAATGTCGGTATAACCGTTACTTATAAGATCTATGAATAATATAATATTTCTGGGTATATATATTGTAAGTTATGTTATATAATTAGAAAAAACGTAATATCCAGAATAATTTGTCGTTCGTAGGTATTTTCCTATATCTACATCAATAAATAGTTATATACAGAACGTAAATTTTTTGTTTCTACTATACATTGATAAAAGGCCAAAGTTGAACATTGTTTACACAGTACATAATTAACTATTTGTCATAAGCTTAATATTATTTTGTTATTGAACTCTCTTATCGTTAAGAGAGAATTCTTGCAACAGATCTGACCTTTCTATCAGTCTTTATTCGTCTCTTTTGTAAGTTGGGCTGTGATATGTATTATTGAATTATAAAAATGCTTAGATTACTTAAACGCGGAGGCTATTTAAAAAAATACAATAATCATAAAAAAGTCAAACAAAATGTATATAACCAAATTCTAAAGTGCGAATCACGATGTGTGGCTACACAAAGTTCGAAATCAGATAATTTATTCCCAGAAAGGGTTGATTTCCCTCAACGCCACATAGGGCCAAGGGATCAGGATATTGTGACTATGCTAGATTTATTGGGATACAAGGTAAATTAAAAAAAAATATTATATGAATCTAATTATAACACATACATTATAATATGTACCTATTCAAATAAGGTTTTATATTGTTTCAAACAGACAAACGGTAGACAATTACCGTTTGTATTTAATGTTTTATTATGAACATAATTAAGCCGTTGTTACATGTATGATTTAGCGAGCGAACAAAATGTAAATTTTATAGATACAAAATTATCAGCAATATTTTAGTTGTATTTATACCAAATATCTTAAAATTTTAGAGCTTAGATCAACTAACGAATGATGCCGTTCCTAAACAAATCCAGTTTAATAGCCTTATGGAAATTAACGACCCCATAAGTAAGTATCAATTAATATAGGAAATTATATTCTTAAAAACATCGTAGAAAGATTATCATCTTGAAAACATTGTTTGTAGGTGAGTATGACCTTATTAACAGAGTCAGCAAAATAGCTGAAAAGAATCAAATATGGCGTTCGTATATTGGCATGGGTTACCATAACTGCTGTGTCCCGCATTCTATCATGAGGAATATGTTCGAAAATCCTGGATGGTTTGTAAATTAAATGATAATTTTGATTATTATATTATTTTTTTAACGTTTATAATATTGATGTCAAGACTATGTTTTATTTACGTATAAAATTGGTGTAGGACAACACAATATACTCCTTATCAACCAGAAGTGGCACAAGGCCGTTTAGAAGGTCTCTTAAATTACCAGACGATGGTAAGTGATTTAACAGGATTGGATGTAGCAAATGCATCCCTTCTAGATGAAGGAACGGCAGCTGCGGAAGCTTTATCACTATGTCACAGGTAAACATGAGCCGAAGCTTTATATCTATGATGATTCATTATCATTAGCATATCATAAATGAAATATGTACAGTACATATTTTTGTTTTAAAATTTTATATATGAATTTATACATTTTTAACGTCTCTATATTAACCTCTACATTTTTAGAGTAGGTTTAGCTAATTTCTATGTTTATTAATTTTAGACATAATAAACGAATAAAATTCGTAGTATCAGAAAGGCTACATCCCCAGACATTGTCAGTAGTCCAGACGCGATTAGATGCATTGGGATTAGAAGTAAACGTAGTTCCGGACGTGCGTCAAGTAGATTTCGCACAAAGAGATATATCGGCGGTTTTATTACAATGCCCAGATACGAGAGGATTGGTGTATGACTATTCTGGATTAGCTGCAGCCGCTCAGGAACACGGGGTCCGTTAATTAAGCTAATTTAAGAGATACGAATAAAACGTCTGCTAAATAAATCTTTAATAATTAAAACAATCTATTTTTATTCTAGACGCTAGTAGTAGTTGCCACAGATCTTTTAGCTCTAGCACTACTTCGTCCGCCAGCGGAATGTGGTGCAGCATTGGCTGTGGGAACATCTCAGAGGCTAGGAGTTCCTTTAGGATACGGTGGGCCTCATGCTGGATTTTTTGCAGCTGAGCATCAATTAGTAAGATTGATGCCAGGCCGTATGGTGGGAGTCACTAGAGATGCAGCTGGGCGAGATGCTTATAGGTAAGACCGTAAAAAATATTAATGCTGCAGTTTTTAAAAATGTACACTTCAAATTAAATAGGTAATAATCTTTTGTATTCATTTTCTAGATTAGCGCTTCAGACAAGGGAACAGCATATACGTCGGGATAAAGCCACTTCTAATATTTGCACGGCTCAGGCGTTATTGGCAAATATGTCTGCTATGTACGCAGTATACCATGGACCACAGGGTTTAAGAGATATAGCTACTCGAGTCCACAATGCAACATTGGTCCTAGATCATGGTAAATAAAAAATAAAAATTTTAAAAATATGGGTATAATTCTGGTAAATGGTCATAACTTTTTAAGGAAAATGATTTTTCAATCTTCAACAGAATACAATTCTACATCATATATTAAAAAATGATGATAAAAGTATATTTAATTAAATATTATTAGGTATAAGAAAACGTGGCCACAAGCAGTCTAATGATGTTTATTTTGATACGCTGCATATAATACCTGTCTCGGAGCACGACGCGTCTGCAATTAAAGCACGTGCGCAAGAAAAGAAAATTAATTTAAGATATTTTGATGATGGCGCAGTTGGAGTGGCTTTAGATGAAACAACTACTATGGAAGATGTCAATGATTTATTATGGATATTTGACTGTGATAAAGTTAACGAAGTGAGTTTACGATTTATACAGTAATTATGAATCGTTTTGCTAAAGGTATGGCGAGTAAAATTCATAAGTCAGAGGGTATCAGGTTCGATATAACGGATATTTGTTCTATACTACTGTTCTCTACTATTGAACAGAATCTGTCTAGTTTAGAATCGGGATAGAATTAAATAGAATCTATCTGGGTTAGCCATGTGTAAGCTTAGCAAAGTTGACGAAAGGACATTCGCATTAGATAATAATGAATATGAAATTGAATTGCGTGAAAAGATCTTTAATGAAAATATTTGAAACAGGTAATGGAGAGTGGCGATGTCAGATCACGAAGCGTTTGGAAAGGATCATTCCGTCGGACATCACCGTACTTAACACATCCCGTATTCAATATGCACCATTCTGAAACCAGTATAGTAAGATACATGAAGCGGCTAGAGAACAAGGACATTTCTCTAGTTCATTCTATGATACCATTGGTAAGTAAATAAATAGTAATTAGTTATAGCGCCAGCTATACGTAACAAATCGAAGCCCATGTGTTCTTTTGAAATATGTTTACTAAGATATTATGATATTAAGTATTAAATTACGGCCTGTAGCGTAAAAATATTTGAGAAAAAGGTCAACTTCTCACATTTTTGACTTATAGTAGAATAAGCATTTTATCTGCTTACCACATACTACATGTAATTAGTTTTATTGATTACTTTTACGGTTTTATACATCAAAAAGAGAAAAACAGAACTCTTTAGAAGGATCACTTAGTTATCTGAATATCCGAATGTCCGTCCGTCAAGATCATTATCACAAAATCGAATGGTGCCATCAAGCTGAAATTAATATCAATTATCCAGATCGGTCTAAGCCAACGTTATCAAAAGATAGAAGTTAGATGTTATAGTACAAATAAAGGAAAAATCCGAAAATTAGACATTTATAGTTATATTCTAGAAAAATACTATTACAAACTGAGCAATTAATTTTATACAAAATGAGTGCATACGGCCGCAAATTTAGGTTTGGCTATTTTTATAAAGTGCATTTTGGGCTGACCTACCTACCTATCATGAAATTGATACGCGAGTGCCTATTACTCCCACTTTATCGATATTTTTACTAATCTTTGATTCCTATGTTTTAGGGATCTTGTACCATGAAATTGAACTCAACAACAGAGATGATGCCATGTTCGTTTAAGCACTTCACCGATATTCATCCGTTCGCTCCACTTGATCAATGTCAAGGCTACCACACCTTGTTCGAAGAACTCGCTAGAGATCTCTGTGCTATAACTGGATATGACCGTGTTTCATTTCAACCTAATAGGTATTTATTATCTGTTAAGTGTGTTGAAATCTGATTTTATAGGTGAAATCTGATTTTATCGATTTTATATCAATGAAGTAATTATTGTAAAGAAGCTTTCCCGCACATTTTTTGGGGTCAGAGAGGACAAACATTATTTCAACAATGTTTAAGAAACTATCGAAACTTGAGCCCATACCGACATATACAGTTCAGTTCAATTTAACTGATCCGTCCAAACTATGCCATTACGACATTTGGAACATGTAGCTTTTTTATCATTAGACTAAACAATTAATAAAATTATTTAATTAATCAATTAGCAGCTTTATGAGTACATAATTTTTAGTGGAGCTCAAGGCGAATACGCTGGGCTGAGAACAATTAAGCGTTACCACGAGTTTCGAGGTGATACCGGCAGAAACATTTGCCTTATTCCCGTGAGCGCGCACGGCACTAACCCCGCGTCCGCGCACATGGCCGGCATGCGTGTTTGCGCTATAAGAGTATCACCGTCTGGAGAAATTGACATGGAGCATCTCAAAGACAAGGTTAATGATCAGCTTCTATTTATTGAGAGATATTCTATTTCTACAACAACTTTTCGTTTTATCATATGGCTTTTCTAGTTTCGATATAATTAATATGATTATATAATTGTAATTTTTTCCATAGTTCTTAACTTAGAAATTTATTATAAAAATGGGAATATTATTAAAAAACGTTGAAACGTTTTATAGGTTGAGGAGCACAGTGAGAACATTTCATGCCTCATGCTCACTTACCCCAGCACGTTCGGAGTGTTCGAAGAGCGAGCAGCGGACGTGTGCGCGCTAGTGCACGCGCACGGCGGGCAGGTCTACTTGGATGGAGCTAATATGAATGCTCAGGTATATATTGCTATCATTTAATTATAATAAGACAAAAACACACTAACCAATTAAGTTTCCTAAGAATAATTATAAAACTAATAGTCAAAATAATTATTAAAAAAAATACCTAAGCCAACTGTAAAATGAAATATATGAACATTTAAACTCAATATTTCTAATTCCAGTTTTGAATTTCACAAAATAAGAAAAAAAAATATGTCGATATTGTTGAACATATCATTGTAATTTTTATAGGAACAACACATAATGTTACTTTATTAGATACTTACAGTTTGTAGCCAATATTGTTTTTCAAAAAAGAATAAAAATATATTTTGATTACTGTAAAAATTTATACAAAAATTGAAATAAACGTGTTCATATTTACTTATTCTATTATTTTTACAAAAAAAAAATGATGAACAAAGATATATAAATAAATAATAATAATTTTATTCAGGTCGGTCTGTGCCGTCCAGGTGATTATGGCAGTGATGTATCACATTTGAACTTGCACAAAACATTCTGTATACCACATGGTGGTGGCGGACCTGGTATGGGACCAATTGGAGTGTAAGTTGTTTATCTTATATATTTATAAAATATATAAATGGAATTTTCAAATGTGTGTTAATGACATGAACTTAATGCTTATTATTATAATTACAAATTATATGTACAAACATACGAGTATAGTGTAGCTACTTGGCAAAAGTAGCGTAAACATAATTGTATTTGTGGGTACATATACATTTGTATCATTTATTTATATCGTTACAGGTGTCTTAATTTCTCTGTAAATGTAATAAAAACCAAATTTTCATATGTAATAGGTATTATAAGTTACATAAAACTTTTGCTAGGTAGGCCGAGAGAGCATAATGACAACTCACTTCCTTTTACGTTTTCCTAGTGTACTCCTTATACTTTAAATATAAATATCTATGACTAAATGGAATTCAAACTCACAACAAGTTCGAACAGCTTATATAAATGTCCGGGGCACTTGAGTACTCGTAAATCTGGGTCCCAATTGAAAAGCACGGAGTTAGAAATGATTACACGTTGTAATTGCTTATTGCCAGTGTGGGGCTCGTTAGGTCTAGACCCTTGGTAAGCCTTGGGTAGGGTATGGGCTTCAAATAAAGTATGATAAAGACGAAAATGCATACAACCATCCCATTCATTTTGCACGACTCAACCACGCTGTGATGATTTCTTTCAACCGCTTATAAATATTTTAACTACGGAACTTTTTAGTAAAGCCCATCTAGCACCATTCCTACCATCGCATCCAGTTATAAATCCTTTGGCTGATCTCGGAGACGAAGCGCACAGCTTTGGTTCTGTCAGTGCGGCGCCATTTGGATCATCTGCTATTTTGCCAATTTCTTGGGCTTATATAAAAGTAAGTTCAAATAAACAATATCCTTAGTAATTCGTTTAGTTATAAACTGTAATATTTTTCTAATTTTATCATAATTTTAAGGACCGAATATGAGGAATTGAGTATATATGTATATTCAAACACACATATATCTAGTTACAAATTTATTACGACTTGATACACTTCCCTGTTTTACTTTTTAAACTAATATATGACAAATAAATAATAAATTTCTTATTTGAAACACCGCTATATATTTAACCTAGCAATAAATTATGCAGATGATGGGTCCCAAAGGCTTAAAACGAGCGACTCAAGTGGCAATTTTGAATGCTAATTATATGTCTCGGAGGTTAGATGGTCATTATAAAACATTGTACAAAGGCGAAAGGGGACTGGTTGCGCACGAATTTATTATAGATGTAAGAGATCTTAAGAAAACGGCTAACATTGAACCTGGCGATATAGCTAAGCGACTTATGGACTTTGGTTTGTATTTATATCAAAATCATAAATAGTAAATATTTAAATTTAAGCAAAGCAAACACAATTATCTAATATAAATAATTACATTTGAAATACATATGTAATTAAAAACAATAATATTTTATTAGGATTCCATGCTCCTACAATGTCTTGGCCAGTGCCCGGAACTCTGATGATTGAACCTACAGAATCAGAAGACCTTCAAGAATTAGATCGGTTTTGTGAAGCACTTATTACCATTAGAAAAGAAATAAAAGATATCGAAGATGGCGTTATTGATAAAAGACTTAATCCATTAAAGGTAAAATTTACAATATTTACCAGCGGCTCCATCTGCGCGGACTCATTGAAGCTTAAAGTTCACACAGTATTTTACATAAATAACAAAATATTATATTTGGCTAACGATTTTTTGCAATATAAACAATAAAAATGTCCTAGTTATTCAATTTTGCTTCAGATGGCACCGCATCCTCAGGAAGAAGTAATAACTGAAGATTGGAATCGTCCCTACACTAGACATCAAGCGGCGTTTCCAGCGGTAAGATATATAAAATGTTTTCAATAACTTGAGTAAATATTTTTTTCATTTATAATTTATATTTGTTGTAGCCCTTCGTTAAAGGACAGACCAAGATATGGCCAACAGTAAGCCGCATTGATGACATGTACGGAGACAAGCATTTAGTTTGCACTTGCCCACCTGTATTGGACGATTTTTGATATACATAGGCTTCTCGTTATTATTTATGTATGAAATATAAAGTTTATAATGATATATGAATAAAAGACATTTACTGCGATCATATAATGTATTTCTTAATATTGTCGTAGAATAAATATTATTTTTAAATAATAGTTTCCTTTTTCCGTGGATATATTTTTTTATAATATTTCTAATCACGTATGAATTATTAATTGCTTTGATTATTGACTTCAAATAATTTCATATAATATTTTTTTATCATTTGTAAATATTTATAATGCGCAAATTTTTCATACGATTAAAGTGGAATCAAGGCATCGTGTTCATTCAAAGTTTCTACCTCACTTGGTAAAGCTCAAATTGCTTTAGATGTATAACAATTATGTATTATATGTTAATTTTTATAAAACATATATTAAATATTAAGTCACCGTATAACACAAAATATAATGAAATAATCATATCAATTTACACATTTGACTGGTTGGCCATTCCAATTAAATATGTATTAATACAAATATGTACATACAAAATTATATTAAATCTAAATATTTGCTAAACCAAAATACAACAAACAAATGTAAAATAGTAGATAAGTATATAAAATTATACTTTGAACAATACTTAAATTAGAACTAAATTATTTTAAAAATATAATTCATTTTTGAGGAGAATTGATTGTTTCTTTTGGATACATACCTAGTCGAACTCCTAGATCTTTGGGTAATCGCATCGCTGGTCTAGTAGGGAACGGATGATACGAACTCGTGGATGGACTTCGTGGATATGATAATGATGACAGCGTATCTGTTTCTAATAGAGATGTAATCGCACTGCAAGTATCATCTGATTCAATTTTAGCTTTATCACTTATTTCTATAGAATCTTTCGATAGTGTAGGTGTTTCTCTATTCGGAAATATTTTCGGTGATATTGGTGTGGAAACTTGGTCTAAAGATGTAATTTGGCATAATGTATCACTAGAATTACTTTTCGCCCCCATTGGAGAGTCATCATCTACAGATTGCTCACAGGTAAAGCTTATAGACGAAGTCACTCTATGAGAGAAGTCACTAAATGAACTATTTTCTGTTTTTATGGAGTTGTCACACTGTTTTGGACTTTGATCCATTATTTTGTTACATAAATCTGTTGTTTTTGGTAATATTAGGTCGTTATATTTCGTTGAGCCTGATAGTGGATAATTAAAATCATCGGAAGTAAATCGTCTTTCATAAGTCGAAGTGTCCTTTAATTCTGAGGAAGGTAAAGTAACAGAAATCTTTGATTCACTTGAAACTGAGTACCGCGACCAGTCATCTGAAGTTGGCCGTCGATTTTTGGATTTTAAATCCACTAAGATAGATGTATCGTCACCTTTACTATTAATATCATTGCATTGATCACTATGACTTGACAAATCGCATTTTGCTAAGAATCCCTTATTTTCCCAACCATATAAATCTGTTTTGTTACCAAGACATTCGATACTCGGTGTTTTCATACTTTTAAAGGAAAATTCTTCATTTCCTAATAAAGTATTTCGTGGGTCGAGAGAAAAAGGATCATCAATAGAAATTGGTCTAGCCTTGAGAATATCGCTTTTATCTAATACCATATCTTTTGGTACTCTTTTTAAGTAACCAATCAAGGAATCTGATGTAGATTCCTTTAGTAGAGGAGAGCTTAGTGACTTTGGTTCTGGTAGTCTCGGAGGAGTCCTTATAGCCTTTAGTTTTTTATCCAGTATAACATCACTTTCAAATTTTATACATTCTTGTCGATTGTTATTGGAAGCTGAAATATTCTGTTTTGTTAAAATTCGACTAAGTATTTGAGAATTTTCTTGAATAATTTGTAAGGCTCTTTCACTATTTTTACGGCCAGATCGGAACATGTAATCTTTGGAAGTAGATGAATCATTTTCTGTTAACAATTCCTCTATATTTTCATTTTCTGTTCTTTCAGGTCTCGTTTTATTTTTTATGCATTTGTTATTCTCATGACTATAACTTTCATTATTTTTTTTATCTTTTTCGATTGGACTTTCAGACTTTATACATATGAAACTATGACTTTGCGGTAAAGAAGATGCCCGTTCTACATCATTTTTTAAGCATTTTTCGTTATTATTGCTCTGGAGTGTTAAGGAATCTGGTTTTTTTGGCAACCTTGAATTTCTTTTTGTTGGACGACGACTAGGAATTTCTGAATTATTAGGATCGGATAATCTCGCTCCAAAAAATTCTGGACTGTGTTCAAAATATTTATCAATTTTTAAAGGAATGAGTGGTTCATCTTCGCTTATAATAACACTATCCGATCCAGGGCTTCTTAATGGACTCTCATATCTATCGGATAGGTCAATGTCTGGAATAAAATTAGGGTTCATTGTAAAACTGTCAATAATATCAAATGATCTTTTTTCTAAAAGAGATGTTGACGATCGCCTAACAGGGATATCTTTAAATGATGGTTCAAAGTCTAAAACACAATAACAAGGAGATGCTTTATTAGTATTATAGTTTGATAATTTAGGAGCAGTTTGCGAATTTCTTTTATTTCTTAATTTTTCTGGATTAGATGGAGAAAATACGTATTTTTTATTGTGCTGTAGCGATGAACGGGATATTTCCTTTTGTGAATTTGCAGAGCTAAAGATGCTATTGTCTACGGTATTGTTTTGACGTTCTTTAAGTTTGAGCTCAAAACCATCTATATATACACGTAATGATTCACCAGCAGCTGAGTCAAGATACTCGGAAATATCCACTTTAGTATCTTTTGAGGTTTTTCTTTTGCAAGGTGATAAAGATCTTTCAAGAGGAGAAGGCTCTTTGCTCAATGTCACATTTGGTGGACTATACCCTATATCTTTACATGCAGTAGATTTTGGAGTAATCTTTTTTACTTTTTTAATGTTGTCATCAGTTGATAAATCGTGTTCTGAATCGCTATTTTTTTCATTATCGTCACATAGACTGGTATCAGTACTAGACTCAGAACGGGAAGAATAAGAAGAAGTTTCACTTGAGCTGCGAGACCGCATGGAGGCTATCATTGCGTTAGCTTCTATCTCAGAGACAATTACACCATCTCCCTTTTCATCTAAGTCAATTGAAGCTTTTCTTGTGAGGTCAAGAGATTTTTCTTTTTTTATATCTTTCCATTTTACCGAGTTTCTTCTATATAGCGACTTTCGACTTTTCTCTTCTTCCCAACTGATGGTGTCACTAGCAGCTCCACGTGAACGTTGTTCTGCTCTGCTATGAGTTACTGGGGTTTGGCGAGATGGAGGAATTGCACCTGGTGGAGGACCAAGTCTCCGACCTCTTGAACTCACAATAGCGCTTTTACCCAAAAGCAAATTATTTACTGTAAGTGATGTCGGAGAAGTAGGAACACCAACTATAAAAGAAATATTTATATAGATAGTTTATAATATATATAAATTCAGGTTACTTAAAAATAAGAGAGAAAAATAAATGTAAATTTTGTTTTTGTCATCTTTGCTTTGAAATTATGTTAATTGATTTCTTATATATATTATGTTCACCAAGAATATAGGTTGATGATGTAAAAACATAAAGTGTATAATAAATTACATATAAGCGACTATTGTACCTGCAGCATGTCGAGCACACGCTGCTGCTAAGATAACATGAGCTTGTCGTTGGCGTTCTCGCAGCCGGGCATATTGTCTCTTTAGTGCCCCAATATCTAAGGACAACCTATCACCGGCACCTGAGCGATCTTCCCGTCTGGGTATTACCTAAATAAAATGCAGTGTGTTTATTTTGGCATGTAATATATAATTATATTTAATGCAGAATGCAAGAATCAAGATAGGACCGTCGTGGCGCAGAAACCTCTGCCTATAAACGCGATGGTTGTGTTTCAATTCTCACTCAGGGAAAATTAAATATTTTCATTTTCCTCGTTCTGGCAATAAGGCAAAAGCGCAGCGTTGAGTCCCACCACTCAACACGCAAACGCCTTGAAAGTGCGGTGGTGAATGGTGTGTCTTAACACTAGGTCCCATGAGTTCCCTTGAGTACCTTGCTATGTGCGGCACATAACGTGAAGATAAAAATAAAGAAAAAGAAACAAGAAAGAGAAAAAAAGGAATAAATATGCAAATAAAATATAAATTATAGACTTAAACTAAAGCTATTACCGTAGCTAACGCCATTTTATTGCCATCATCGCTGGAATCACCTTCATCTTCGGAATAAAACAGCCGCAAACCTCGTTTGGTCATAGACTGCATCTAAAAATTTGTTTTTTTTGGAAATTTACAAAAATACTGCAGTTGATTCTTTGTTATGATGATAAAGGAATAAATAAACACACCGCTGACTGTAAAGGAGGATGAGGTGCCGGAGGAGCGTTTGGTGGAACTGGTGGCGCAACTCTATATCTATGGAGGCTTCGAAGTCGAGGTAGCTCAGGTGCCGAGTTGAAAGCGACTACTCTTGCAACTAGCGCTTCACCTGCTTCCCACACTGCACCGACACCACCGCCCATACAGCTATAGAACTCATCGGCAGATCTAGCCGATAAAATGCGGCTATGGAAATGATAGTAATTAAATAACAGATTAGAAATGCACACCTGACAAAATGGTTAATATATTGGCATTTCTCTTAAGGTTTTATGGCTGTTGCTATTTGTTATATTTATCATATATTGTTTATTTGTTATATTTATCATTTGGTTAATTTATTTTAATTAATACCTATACTTTAGAAAAATACTCTTATAGGAAAGGAATGAATTAAATATTTTAACAAAATTATACAGTGGCGCTATTAATTATTAATACTTACTCTTGCAACATATCCCAGATGGCTAGTGCGGTTAACAATAGGATCTCATTACCGTCTAGTAAAATTAAGTCCCAGATTCTCAGCAGGGACTCTCGAGGTAACCATGTTGCGTACAGTGTGAGGAACCATTGCATTGTGAACACATCTGGTAAAGGTGGTTCAACACCGCCACCTAGATTGCATACAACTTACGCATTATTAAATATATTTTCATATTTCAAATACACAGGTAAAGTATTTAAAAATAACAGATATTAATTATTAATCTTATATAATTAAATATCAACAAACCATCAGATATTTTTTGTAAATGATCCATATGTTGAGCTAACCGTGGAAGCCTTAAACGAAGAAGATCTCTAAAGGCGGCCATATCTGCTGATAATCCCCTGAGGTCATCAGCGAAATAACCCTCAGGTAGCACTGCTTCTACTAGGTATATCATTACCTGTATGAGAGGCAATTAATTAACTATTAGTAAAAGATAAAAATATGTATCTAATGAATTTAGATTAAAAGCTATACCTTTAATGAATCTGATTCAGATTTATCCATTACTTCTAATATGATAGCAGCTAGCATATTAAAACCTTGACAATAACCTACGTCCTTATTCCATCTGAAAATAAAAAAAAAAACACTATTACAATACATGTATTAGAGAGAAGAGCGTTTATGTTACTTAACATTTGCATAATATATAGAACTCACCTGGCATAAGCTAATAATACTCTGCGTAACATCGCTTGATTTTCCCGACCTTCTGCACCACAAAATAAAGAACATCCTGTCCGATGTAAGTCCTGTAAAAAATTTAAATTGAGAAATGTAGTATCGTAAGTTATAAATTAATATTGTTATCTTATAAGTAGACAAAATTATACCTTGAGAATCTGAGCGCTGAGTTCAGTATCATCGGGCTGGGCGGTCCCTCGAAAGCAAGCACGTTCGGCGACCGGCCAGTCGATGCCCCGCGCGGTCAAGTGCCGATCTGCTAGCGTCAGCCATAACTGAAAATGCCATTGTTACTCTTATTAATGAATGGTGCCATATCAACACTAATAATAAAAATGATTCCATTTTTAGATACGTTTCCTAACAATATGTGTAAAAAATAATTATATTCTTAATATACATAGTAAATTATGGATTAATTGTTTATATAAAAGGACATAAGCAACGTCAAGCAAATTTCAGCTTAGTTCATTTTTGTTTGCCTACCATGCTATGTGCGGCATACAGCGTGAAACAAATGCGGCATACAGCGCGCATGTTGACGAAATTTCAATATTGACAAGAATCATTAAAATTGAATATTTCATACACAAATAAATAAACTTAATATTTAATGATAAGGTTATGAGATACTTTATAACTGTAGACAATACTATGGTTGAAGAAATATAGCACATATTTCAAATATTGACAATATTATTGTATCTACATAACATGTAGCATAACATCTTAGCAGATTTCTTCATTAAGTAATTTAAATAAAACGCTATGTTACATTTTTATTTAATATAAACCAGGTCTTAAGAAATTGTATAAAACAAATAAGTTGAGTATAAAACAAATAAGGTGCTTATAAGCCTGAAAACTAATACATATTGATATTGTGCATACCTTTCTTCGAAAATGTTGTGGTACCCCGGCGGGAAGGCGTGCGACGAGGCGCATCGCGTGCAGCCACTCCGCGAAACCACCCTCGCCGGGGCCCTCGTTACCAGGTGTCACTCCGAAGCGAGCTCTTGTATCTCCAGCTAGTGTACCAAAAATATTTAAAATAGGCTTAATTAAAATACATAAAGTGATTTTTATTTCATTTAGAAAAAGCTTAAGTAAAGTAACAAAATGATAGTGTATTGTATAATTATAGTCTAACAATATTGCGTTATAGATACGATATTGCGTAATTGGTATCAATTTATCTACACAGTCACTAATTTAATTTGTTTGTAGAAAGGGAATAGATCAATAAGGGAATAAAGAAATATGAATGTTTAAATATACCAAATTGTTACAAGTAAAACGCATTATATTTAAATATATCGCTTTATAAATTACGCATTTTTACTAAGTATACCTGAGGCAGTCCTTGCCGAACTCGCCAAGTTCCTGAGAGAGTTCAAAATTGCACTCATCGGTCTTGTAGAAAGTGTACATTTGATAACAAATGCATAATTTTAAACTGCACTATACACGGATTGGTGATTGAATAATATCATTTTGTGACCACATATTTATGTTTTATGTAAAAGCTTATTCACCTTCACATTTTTTGTTACACTCACTATAAATAAAGAAACAATATAATATTTTAAGAATTTCATTTCCTCAAAACATGACTGGCGTTGTCGACCAGCTGATACGATGTTTACTGAGAAAGTCGCGAGCCTGAGTAGTGGGGCTGCTCACCCTCTACTACTTCATCGCTATGAGTTTCATTTGAAATCGATGCCCGGACAACAGTTGTAACAAAATTGGTTAGAATCCCGATATAGCGTGTCGTGGTAGATGCCTGATTGGAGCATGCGCAATCAACCACGAGGACTTTATCTGTGTGTGTTGTCTATTGATTTCACCGTTGTGTACGTACGTTACAGACTAGGGGTATTGTAAAAAGCACTCTAGGTCTACATACTTTGATGTGCGTAGTTCTATTTCAAGCTTCTCAATGAAATTGCTGTGTCTGATTTGTTATTCATAAATAGCAATACATTTTACAATTGCTGCTTTATAGAAATCCTAGTAAAGTAAATGAAGAAAATAATTTTGTCATTATTTTATTACATTATTTTTGTAGAAAAAAAATAATCACTATAAAAATGCTTTACGTCTACATGAAGAACAAACATAATACTATTTGTACATAATATGAGCCAATGATGAATGATCTGTCATCATTAAATGTTAAAATAAAATATATTTTAGCCAAATTACGGTTTCATATAAATTATGGTTTATATACTATGTAATTTAAATATCCATACTTATATGTCGGAGAAGCACTGTGAATGCTGCGCAAAGTTTCTTTTGTTGTCGATACAATCGGTCCCGTACCCTTAAACATTTCGCTAATCGTTCTCCTGTCGCTTGCAAGTTATTATTCCATTCAACATATTGTTCTTGGAGATCTTGTATATCTAAGAATCAAAAAAATATTTTAACAATATCTTTGCTTTTATTTATTTTCGTTAATATTGTTTTTTGCTAGTTACCTAAGGATTCCAAATAACTACGTTCAATAAAATCTGTTTGTTCTCCATAGCGTGATGATGTACAAGATCCTGCGGTAGACCTGTTTTCAAAAATATACATATATTCAGTCACAGCAAATACCAATGCAAGAGTGAAATATGTGCTTAAACCTAAAATGTCCACTCACCCTTGACTGCATTCACCGGCACTGTTATGGCCCCAGTCACGTTGATCTACATAAATTTCATTTAATAAGTCTTCTATTAAATCTTTCACATTACGTTTCTGTGAAATAAATAAACAACATGTTAAAATAGTAAGTATGATTTTTATATTAATATAATTTTATCGATGACATTATTAACATTTTACCTGTTGGATATTTACTATTGGAGGAGAGGGAATATGTTTTTGTTGCCTGTTCCAATTTATATTAGGCACTTTAATTTTCTTGTTTTTCTTTTCACGTTTCTTTTTTGGTTCCAATAAAGAAGAGAAATCTAATTCAAATTTCACCACTCGTAAGTTTATCGGATGATCAATTGTAATAGTTTTCATGATTAATATATATTGTCACATTGACGTTACATAGATAGATTGTATTTTTTTATAATAATATTACAAAAGTATTGAATTTTAAGTCCACGTTTTAAGTGGGTATAGTGAATTATAAAACCAACTGCGTTGTAATGGTTATAGGGCGCTTGATAGGCTCCCACTCAGTTGTTGTCCGCTCGTCACGATACTGCTGATAAGAGTTAATATATTCATTTGAATGCATACCAAATATACCCATTGAAAACGTACACTGCGGGAATTAGACTCATTTTAGCCCATGGCTTCTTTCGGGTAATGCTTTTTAGCATGTTTCGTAACTGGTTTCCTTTAGATAAACAATAATCTTAAACTTTTTAAGTTACATAACCAATTGGAGACACTAAGACTACTAACTGTGCTCTCATAGAATTAATTTAAAATTGCAGTGATATCAAACCATGTAAAAAATAATAAGTAAATTCCTATAATATTAAAAATATTAATAATGCAGAAGAGATGGAATTAATTTAGTATACGTTTGGCATTAGATAGCTAGTAACTTAAGTAGTTTTAGAACGCTGCTACTTTTGGTAATTTAAATATACTCATAGGTAGGCAGACATTCTGTTTTTCCCATTTTAGTAATTGTTATCATCGTAAGAATAAAATCGTAATGTTAAGCTTCCTAAATAAATATAAGAATAAGAGTTAATCACCTCAATTAATTAAAATTTAATAAAATTATTCCAGCTGTACTTTTTTCTGAAATATATTTAACTAATTTACCAAATTGCCTTTTACTGCCTTTTTACTTTCAACATTTAATATCTATTAATAGAGTATAAATTTAAACCGATTAATATGTTACTCGGACTGGCATATCTCCAGAAATCCGGAAACGAGATTGTGGCTTTTAAAATCTAAAAAAATATACAAAAAAAAACTAATTAGAAAATTTTAATGTCAAACGTCATGCTACGTACTATTTCCAAGGAAACGACATGTTTACTTTAGAATTGTGACACTTATTAGAAGTTTAAGCTTCGCTTTGTGAATTTTAATAATTTAATTTAATTTTGATAATGAGTAATGCCGGGAAGTCTGAGAATACTGCACAGCATGCTGTTGAACCTGGCTATTGTTCTGCTACATGTAAAGATAGAGCAAGTTTGCAAGATGAAATCGCTAAACCTGCATTGAAGACATCTGATATGTTTGTCACTTGTAATCTACCGAAAAGATTCGAACATCCTCGTACGTATAAACAAGTGTATCTATAAAACTAATATTTTTGAAATAAACATT
Source organism: Dione juno (assembly GCA_037127375.1). Taxonomy (NCBI): domain Eukaryota; kingdom Metazoa; phylum Arthropoda; class Insecta; order Lepidoptera; family Nymphalidae; genus Dione; species Dione juno. The sequence goes on from JAXRJS010000048.1 coordinate 806,259, forward strand.
TATAATACACCTATAACTTTCGCAGTAGGTCAGCCTACTCGAATAGATCTGAAGCTGATAGAAAAGCTATACATTACTTGACCGGTATATGTGCAATTTTCACGATACCCGTTGATAATATTAAGCATCTATATTCATTATAGATATGTAATCAATCGTAGGTATAGCACAATGCTGGTACAAATATTCTATGCGGGCTTAGAATATTGACATTTAGGGTCAATAACCTTTTTAATGATTTCAAGACACAACGAATTTATAATATATTCGGATAAACAGTATTTTAATTTTATTAAATATGAAGATTTAGAGACCGTTGTGGCGTAGCGGCAACGGTCTGGCTGTAATTACGACGGTGGTAGGTTCGATTCACACCCTAAACTGAATTATTTTAATTGCTCACTTTGGTAAGAAGAATAAGCGCGGCAATGAGTACCGTCCCTCTTTACGCAATGCCTCGAAAATTGGTCGGAATGTAGTGAACAGAGTGTCTTAATACTATGTTCCATGTGTCAACCCTGCTATATGCAGGAAAAAGCGCGAAGCTATTTATTCAACATGAAGCATTGGAAAATACTTGCCCAACAACGAAATCTTATTATTAGTTGGAATTTAATTTTTTAGCTTAAGCTGAGACAAGTATAATATTATATAAGCATACATATTCATATTAAGTATTATTAATTCACTAGATTGGTTCAACGGTTATGGATCTCAAGTGAGCAAGCAGCATCCATTCTACAGAACGTCAGCGAGCGAGTATGGTTGGTACGCACCAGGTAATAAAATTATAATTAAGTTATAATATAATTATATTTTTTTTATTTATAATTAATAATAAAATATATAAATATTATCTTAATGTGATAGAAACAAAAGTGAAGTAAAAATGAAAATTTCTATATAATTACATTATAGGCTGGCATTCTGTTCCATCTACATTTTTCCCTAAGAACCAGAACTTTTCAAACCACCTGGCAAGTGCAGGAATGTACCGTAATTACTCACTAAACACCGCCATGGATCCGCCATCGCCTAAATAAGTGTTCTTCATGCGATTACTTTATTTGACGTGTATTGTTTTTTCTTTCAAAGTTATATAATTGTTAAGGAATATAATTTGTACTGTAAGATAAAAAGTCATACAGTTTGTTAATTTAAGGAAGAAATGGTTTTTTTTTTAAATAAAAGTTCTTAAATAAATACGTACGTACATGATTTTTATTTATTTATATGTATATCCTTTAATTAACTATTAATGTATTGTACTTGATCATAGAGTATGCAATTCATTATTAGAAGATGGTTACAGAATCAGATTCCAATCCTCATCTTGAGCGACTTTGAGCTTGTAAAGGCGAAGATAAAAATGATGTGTAAAGGATTTTTTAGGCAACCAAAAAAAATATGCCAGAAAAAGAAATATGTTAAAAAAAACTAAGCATTAAGATATTAAGGAATTCTTATAATATTTATAGAACGCTTTGTTTTGGTTAAACACATTTCATAAAGGAAATATTGGTTTTATATAATTTCGTTATTGAAGAATTATTGAAACTGTATTTTTATAAAAAATTAGAAAAAATTGAATAGTATGATAGAAATATTTTTTTATAGGTTACCACTCAGTGTCGTCTGTGTTCTTTCCTGCTGGCCAAACCTTTACAAACCGCCTCGCGGCCGCAGGCATGTATCGCAACTACAGCCTCAACACTGGCATGGATCCTGTCGGATACCGTTGAATGATCTCTGATATATTTTAAATATTTTGTTGATGTACAATGTTTATTTATTTTTATTAAAAACAAAAAAAAATATTTAGTGTTATTAATACATTATGAATGAAACGCATAGTTATTATTGAGTTACCAAAAGAGGTATTTATTTAATAAATATTTATTATAATATAGATTAACATGCATTCAAATTCCATTATAATATTTTATAAGAGATATGAGTGTCACGGTTTTAAACTAAACAAATATTATTGCTTCAATACCAACGTTTCTATAATTAATAGTTGTAATTGCTTGTCTCCAAAATATCAACTGCAACAATACATTGTCAGATAAATATTTTATAAGCCCATGACAGGTCATATCTCTGTTATAACTCGCTAAAGATCGTGTCACGATAAAAATGTTGTTATATATACCTGCCTAGTTTTTGGCGGAATAATAGTTTCGATCGTGACAAACCACCCAGCATATCCATTATCCATATGAGTAAGTACACATTGTATAACTTGTTTAGCAACAACAACAACAGCATTATATTTATTATTAATATTATCTATCCTATTTATTATTAACGCAGAACAGTCTAATATAAAATTAATATTATCGACAACAAACTCAACGACATACAATCATTTAACGTACCATGATATAGTATGTTAATTATAGTCATCTAATTGCGCATTTCATAGACACTTATTAATAAAATCTAAATTGTGTCAAAATTTTGCTACGAGTGCATGTATAAATATAATCTAAGCATATTATGTAGGATGTACAGCATTTATTACGCCAAGGCCTCAACAGTACTAGTTATTTGAGGTGTATCCTTACAGGACAGGATAATAACTAATTAAATAACCTCACAACAGAGTTCTTAAGATAAATAATTATCTAAAATTTGTCAAAGTTTAGTCTGGGCCTCGCAGTGTACATCTCTATTAATACTATATTCGTTGTAAGTATGTTGTGATAACAAGTGATATATTAATGAAGGTCAAGAATATAAACAACGCATCAATTATAAGGACATTAAATATCTTTGCTATTATAATCTCGTCAAATGTCTATCGTAAAAAATAATAATGAAATAATAACTAATTGATACGCTTTAGCTCCCTTCAGAACTTGTTTGTTCTTTGTTAAACAATAAAAATGATTCATAGGCTAATATTTTCTCAATATGACAAAGTGAGGTAATACTTAAAATTAACCTAACCGTGAATTTCTTAAAAATCAATAAATTTTATAAGACTAATATTTTATTAATTTAATAATATGTTATTACATGTATTTATCTCTGTTAAGCCTGACATTTCAGTTTTGAGTAATTTAGTCGAGCATTTCATCAAACTAATTTCTTCTTAGTACTCCTATCCCGTTGATCTGACATAGGAACACGTCATATACGATGTGTAATGAATTGAATGAAATTATACTAAATTATATTATATTACTTGTTTGTACTTGTTCACGCATGTTCTTAAATTACCTCACAAATTGTCTGATATTAAACTGAAATAATATTGCAAATATATAAAAATCTTGTTCGAAAAAACATATTGTTGCAAAGAGAATTAACGTCTAAATATGACTAGACATTGCGTGAGGAAACACACAAATACAACAATACTAATCCTATAACCTACAAGATACAATTAGTAATAAGATATATAAAATGTGGATAAATTTTGCATTCAACAATATTGTCTTATGTATCATTACTCACACACCAGATTCCAACAATTCCTTTTATCCTCCTCCTATACTGATTGTCTTCCCAGTAGTTTAAACATTGGGCTAACAATAGTTCTCACGCTCGCTTCCATGCAAATAACATTTGTATGATTACTTCTGAGATTAATAAATTATAACATGTTTGTTTGCCTGCTATAAGATCAACTGCGATTAAATGAAGCAGAACAGAATTATAGTTATTGCTATAAATTTGATTATATTTTACCTTATAAGCTTAGCATTATCAATAGCAAGCCAGCAAATAACGTTCAAGGTAATTGATCTCTTATTTGTATAATAAAATCACGTTCTACCGTAGATTTGTTCACTACAATAGTTTAAGGTAAGAAGTGAACATCACAACATTATAGATAATATAAAAGTCAGTAAAAAGTTCGCTACAGAGGAAATTTCTATTAATTTCTAGTGCTGGACGCGAAACGTCATGCACAGAACGGACTCGATCACAATGTAGCTCAGATGATTCGTACTTTTATTATAAACTTATTGTAAAAAATCTATCATTATTTAACATTAAACCTATGCTTACAGAGTTGCTATTCGTTTTGGAATCTAAATTAAATAATATTTAGATATAAGAGAGGCAAAACAAACAAGAGTTAAGTAATAACATTATTAGTTAAATACCTTCCTTGGTGATTGGAAGAAAATTGAATGTAAATTGCTTTAAAACAATAATTTTGTTTTCTTATTACTTATATAATTGTTTACAAATATTTTGATACTGTAGCGGGAACTTTAATATGTAATCATTTTCTAACAGCATATAAGTAAATCGACGGTCACAGCTGTTATCTAAAGTCGTTCATTAAGCGGTCAAAATAATTAAAATAAACAAAGTTAACCTTGAACCTTTAAGCAAGGCAATGTAAGTGTTCTAGAATCAGTCGTTAATTAATATATAATAACCTCTGTTGATAACGAATTAGGTGTTTAGTTTTAGGTTATTTTTCTATAAATTAATAGAAAGAATAAAACAAATACAGAGGTTAGCTGAATGTAGTAAATAAGTTAAGTCAAATCAAATCGATCGATCAAATTAACAGAATTCTTGTCGTTTTGAACATTTTGTATGGAATGTTGGTTAGTGTTACATGTCTCCAAAGATGCCTGCGAAGGTTTTGCGTAAGTTCTTCATAGTGTCCTCGGCATCTTCCGTAAGAGTGGCACTGAGCGAGCCCTGCCTGGCGAAGCCTCCGCGGGCGGTACTTGCAGTCGTAGGCTGTTGCGGCCCTGCGCTGGCTGTGCTTGGAGCGGCCGATGCGGATGACACCGTTGATGATTGAGAAGCTGTAGAATACGGTGAAGATGAAGACGTGAAGGATAATAAATAATCAAAAATACTTTAGATAAAGTCTAGATAATATATTATTAAAATATGTAAAAAAACGCCGTCGTGGGTGTATCTGACGTTTTGTTAGTTTATGTTATTTTTGTTAGTAAATTTATAAAGAGATACTTTACTTTCTTTATTACTGATCAGGTAGGTACCTAAATATATCAAGTCTTTTTGTAAATAAAATTATAATTACCTTGAGAATCCCGACGTGTCAAAGGTGGTGGCGGTGGCTGAGAAGGTTCAGCTGGAATGGGAGGCAGCGGGCGGTCAATGCTCGCGGCAGTAGCTAGAGGCGCAGGGGGTGGAGCGCTCGGAGGACCAACGATCGGGGCGGAACGCTCCTCAGGAGACGCCGCACCGCTACCCGATACTGAGCTTCGGGATGTCGTCTTTGTGATACCAGGTCGGCATACAGACTGAAATATAATCAAATATCATGTGACAACTTCACATCATTGCACTAGTCCAGCTGTTACTTGCTGGAGCGAGAATGATATAATATGTTTGAGATTTGACTTTTCAATTCCAAATCATGGGTTCATTCACTGTATGACGTGCCATGATCGTCATAATAAAATATTGCTACTATTTTAATCCCCTATCATCGATTATGCAATTAAGCAATCTGTTTTCTTAAAACTTATATATAATTATTTTACAGTAGTTACGATTTTTTCAGGTACAAGGTACGAACCTGCATACGTTGGAAAACAAGCTCTGAAAGATGACGACGATCCTCTTCTTGCGAGTCTCCCATAAATGAAGTGGCTGAATCGTTTAGTTCGATGATGTGCTCGCGGCCATCTTTTCCTACCACTAATTCCAGAGCGCAAACTTCTAGGCCACCAAAGATTTCGCTTACCTAAAAAAATATGTTTGAACGATTACTATAAGGACATTCTTGTCCATCTATCTTTGGGAATATAACATAAGAATAATTCTGGCAATATAGTAAAGATATAACTAATATATTATAGACTTATGTATGTATGTATATTTGCATATACAATATATTTCAAATATTCACGTCATATCCATTGTTACGAAAATTGACACTGCATTATGAAAGCATGTAAATGTAGTGATAGGTTGTTTGAATAATGAGTAATATTTGAAACAATTTATAGACAAACGAAATTCGTCACTGCTTATTTAACTTATTGTTTGATTATACAATGATAACAGACATTTAATAAATCTTAGTAGGATATATTTCATTACCTCATCGATCCACATTTTGTATCTGTCGTTCATACCAATAGCTTCTAACATTGCGGATCCTTGATTAGTTTTCCAATTACCGGATATAGATTTGCGCCTTAAAATGATTAGTGAAAATATGAAATAATAATTTAAGAAATTAAAATTTTCATTTTCACGCTTTATCTCCCATAAAGCAGGATAGACAGACAGATCCAAGTGTTAGAATACTCGTGTCTAGGTATTTCGCCCAAATATGTGATATAAAATTATGTAATTGTAAACGCCTACATGAAACATATCATTATATTTAAGACACGCCCGTATTTTTTTAACAGGCGATTTGCTAAATGCTTTACTCTACTTGTATTATTTTACCATAAAGGTAAAATAATGGTTAAATAGTATATTGAAAATGATGTAAATATATATTATTATAGATATACTTAATGCATTTTTTTCTTAATAAAAATATATCATAGTATTGAATTATAATTTATATAGGTTAGTATATGTATTTTAAACTTACATGAAAGCCTTGTAATTAGTACCAATTTTTTGAATATGAATGTCATATTTAGCATCGATATAAGGTTCCACAGTACAGTAAGTACCCAGCATAGCAACCACACCAGCTATATCCTGGAAAAAAATAGAGCATAATTTTGAGGTAATATATTTTGCTATAAACATTTTACTATTACTATTTTCTTATATTTTTGTTTCTATTTATTAAAATTCAAATATTTAATACAGGCATTTATTGCCACGATTAAGCTTAATATAAACTAAATAAATAAATAATTTAATTTGTATATTTTTTTATTAATCTACTCCCGGTTTAATACTCAGCGTGTCGTTTGAGATTAGATTAGACTAGATTTTTCCAATCCTCTCTATTATTCACTTTCCTTGACCAGGTTGTCCTTCCAATAACTTTAATGTTATCTGTCCACCTTTTGATTTGTTTTGCTATCACGTGCTTGCCATTCTGTTATTATTTTTGTCCATTAGGTCGTACTGTCTCTTGTCACGTATCTGTGTCCATCGCTATTCTAACTGAATTATTTTATTTTTTACATCCTCCATCTTTGTTGTGGATCTAATTTTTTCTGCTCTTTTGCAGTTTTTCAACGTCACTCCCGACATATATAGAAACATGCACAGCAAAAGCAACGTGCTTTATCCCTACATACCTCTTTCGCCTCATCCACTGTCATTAACCTCTTCATACCCATGTTCTACACGCCCTCCGAAGGGTCCTCATGCTTTTTACGTGACTTTCTTCAGTATCTTCGACACTACGTTCTCGAAGACCAACCGAGGTCTCCACTACCTCTTTTACCACTGACTCGCTTCATACAATTTTTTGTGTAATATACACAAAATACATTCTCTCAACTAGCCCTCGACTTGTGACTGTGACATCCTCACTACCTCGCACCTGACATTCTGTAAGTATCTCTATTGCGGTTTCGATCAGTCAAACTGACTCCATATAAGAGATTGCATCTTCACAGCATTCATCTTTCTTTCATTCTTCTTCTGTAATGTCCACGTTTCACAGCCGTGTAACAGCGTCGGTACCAGAACTGCACTGTGCAGTTCTGGTGTAGTTTCAACAATACAGCTAAGGCACGGTTAATTCTGTTATTCTTTAATTCGATATCTATTGCCTGTTTCCGTCAAGTTTGACACAATTTTTGTTTTCCCCTTATTTATCGTAAGTGCAACAATACTGCTTGTCTCCAACAACTGCTGTAGTATATGCAGGAGTGTTTTAGCATTGTCAAATATGAGGACCAAGTCATCCGCAAGTCTCAGTTGAAATGCCATGCTAATTTTATCCCATTCAAGATCTATGAATACGCTTTCCAAGACAGTAATTGATTACGTAATAGGACGTAATCGACTTGTTTAAAAAATATAAAACCGTTTTGAAGTAATTACGTGCTAATATTTATTTTAAGAAATTATCAAGAAAAAAATCCAACACTGATAACAAAACATGTCGATATAATATGTTCATATATAATATGTTATTATAGTCTAATCTTAAACGTGACTGCAGAACAAAGCAACTATAGAATACTATCAGTCGATTGTGTATTGCAACTGAAAATGCAATGTGCAGATAATGGGTATAAGCGTACAGTACCTGGAAGTCGGCCAAAGAGTCCACTTTCACCTTGGCCACGCCGCTGTGCGCGTGCCCGATCTTGATCACCACTGGGAACTTCGGCGCCGTTACCTGCTCGACAATCAGATTTCCCTTTACTATTTCCACTTATTGTAACGACAAAAGGTCATCGCTGACTTAAATCGAGATATTAATCATTAGTAGATTCACATGGCGACTCTCAGTCGCTACAGCACGGAATGAAAAAACAAATAGTATTGTTCATTGAAATCGAAAAATAAAAGAAAATTATGAACTATAATGACGTGAGCATAAAACAACAGAATATATACATATCAATATTTTATACCTCAATGGAATCTTTCTTTCTTTAAAGCAGATATTGTACGAGATGGATTCGTGCATGTGACACAAAGTATGCATTATTCCACTAAAATTCAATATAAGAATGTATACATACATATGTATGTAAATTGAATTACAGTTTGACATTCAAATTTTGTTGTTGTGTTTTATGTTAATATGCATAATTCCTAAATTTGTTTATATGCATAATTCCTAAATTAAGTTACATTTTTACATGTATACATATTAATAAAATTTAAATGTCAGTTTGTCATTTCAAAATAACTGTATTTTTAACTGTGTAAACTAACCAACAACAACAGACAAACCAACTTTAAAATTTTTTTGACTGTCTGTCTTTCTTTTTGTTTGTCCTGACTCTCTAAAATTGAAATATAATTTAAAAAAAATTGAAATAAAATTTGGTTCAGCTGGAACCAAATTTTATTTCAATTTTTTTTAAATTATTTTACCACTACGGAACAACGGAACAAATTGATACATATTAAAATTATATAACGGTGGCGATCAATTTCTTTTTACTTCACGCAGTTTCCGCTTTTTGCGGTTCAGTCCAGAATACCGACTATTCTCAGCTGCAAAAATGTTTGTTTGTAATAAAAATAGTAATCTATTATAAATTATGTGCGCATATTCATTGTGCATACATATGAAGGTGTAAAGAATATTTTTGGAGCAATGTTGGTACCTATTACACAAGAAATGAGCAATATTTTTGTCGTTAGAAAACTTATGACGGAACGGTTATAAAGAAGTCATAACAATCGTTTTTAAAGAATTTCGTTTGCGTGCATATGTCTGAAGGTTTAGAGATATTGGCACTGTTTCAATAAATATTATATATCATTTTCTAAATCTAGGGTTATGATGATCAATAAATATAAACAAAAACTCATTCGAAAATAATTTAATGAAACCTATAGGATTTAACTTAAAGTTTTAATTTGCGAATGCGACTAATATGTTTATAAATATGTGACAAAATATAAATACGTTCTAGCTAACTAGAAAACTTGCTAAAGAAAAAGGTTTATGTAGAAAATATATCATTGTAAATTCATTTCGATGTAGACAAGACAAATAGGCATATGAACGAAAAATTTGTGTGTACTGTGAGTACACTCCATTTTTTACTATCTTCATATGTGTTTGTATACTATGTAGGTGCTTTGCTAATTATGAAAACTTTAAATTTACCAAAATATATCATCTCTGTAGCAGTTCTTTCATATAAAAATATTTATGAAATATAAAATTTTTGATGTATACTTGGATATATGCTCGTAAAAATGCACACTTGCGACATTTACTTTGTTTTTTTAAAAAAAGAATACAGCTTTACGTTATATTTTGCATATATCATAGTAGACAGAGTGAGCCACGACAGGGAAGACACTGAGTAGGTGATGTAGGTGAAGTGACTCAACTCGCTTTGTTTTCTTACCAGAGTTAGAAAATGAAATAGGGTATTTAATATATCATATATATTTGTATACATGGCAAAAGTAAAATAGATTAATGTTTTTTTCATTGCAGCATTCCTTGCAGCACACAGAAAAAGATAACGTAGTGTAGAGGCGCTTGGTTCTCTGCTTACCGAGACTCGTGTGAAGAACTAAAGCGGAGTGGCGTGGGAAACAATTTAAATACTCAGTGGAGATCGAACCTACAACCTAACAGTCTAATCTTACAGTCTAACGCAGTCCCACCGCGGCACGGTGACCTCAGTGTTAAATCATTTTCAGGCGTTAATTTCAACTGCCCACGATACTGAACAACTTTTGCTACGGTGGCATTAGCTTATTTCTTATGGTTTAGTTGGACTATTATGTTTCTCCAGTGGTTTCAGAACTTTAAGATGTATACTAATGGAAAATGCCTTTTGTTTGCCTTTTGAAATCACTTTTGCTAAGACGGAATGAATTGTATCTTATATTTAAGCCAAAATTATTATGGTTCTGTATCAGAGGTTCAAGATCTTAAATTTCTGTATTGGCTTTAGAAAATATATTACGTATAACTTAACAAGTTTTTTAAAAGCAGAATTTCATTGTTTCTTATAGTTTAGCTGGCTTACTGGGATTATGCATCAGGCTGTACAAGTTTTACAGGTATTAAACAAAAAAAAACAATCATATCTATCCTCTAGATCGGGCTACGTAAATATAAATCGACAAACAGAAATTAAAACAAATCATAGATTTGAGTTCAATTACTATTGTTTCATTACTCTAAATAATTTCCTTATAAAAACATATGTTATTTTAATTTCTTTTACAGTATTATATATCTTTATCTTTTATAATATAGTTAATCTTCTTAATCTTAAGAACCGGAAAGCTAGATAAATTTTGTAGGATGGATAGATACCAAAAACAATCGAAAAACAATCATTAGGTATTGTCTACAAGGAATTGTTAACATTAAGTATCTTTGAAAATATTTTACAACGTTGCATTGTCTAGACTTTGAAGTAAAATATTTACGAGCAAATTATGTTTCTCTTACTATTTGTGTTAAATGTGTGTTGTATATTTAAAGAAAGTGATGTAAATGTATTGCTCCATTTTACAACATTACCTATATATTAATAGCAACGCAAAAACTGACGTAATGTTTCACACAACCAGTGCTTATTTAGACTATGTAAATAACTCATGACGATATGATTTTGCTAATCGTTTGCATGGATGAATTCATTGACGATGGAGTACATTGTTAGATTCTGTATTAAACGATCTAATCCATGAACCATTTATCAAAATAAAGTACGTTTCATTTCGTGTTGATGACGAGTGTTTGAAAATTTCGTAATGCGTTTTACATTGTACGTGTATTATTACATAATATGTAAAGTGATGCAAGTTGATCTTAGTATTCCTTTAATAAATATAGTAAGAAAATTGAAATATCGAAAACAAGCAAAGCCTGACCTGAGAATAGTGGGAAATTAAATTACTGAGTTGTATAGAAATAAAAAAATACATATTGTACATATAGTTACAGTAAAGTACATATAGTTATAGAAATAAAAAAAATAACAGGCTCAAAAAATTAATATAGAAAACATAATTGTGTCAATAAGAGAAACATTCTAAAAATACTGGCTTAATAAAATTACTATACGTTATACAATATTTAAACTCACAGGAGACATATATCTTTCCTGATAGGCAAATAGGACCAAGTGTTAAGATACGCCGTTCTTTACTTGCATCCAAAATCCTGAATCCAAACATCCCGTGGATGTAGTCCCACCACGCCATCATACTACAAAAAAATTAAGTTCTTGTTCCAATTTAGAAAAGCTACCGCTCAGGTTTTTGACGTGAAGAAGTTTGAGCTATAAACAATTTGTCATAGGTAGTTTGTCACTAGTACTTTAATTTGTCTGTTGTTTTGTATAAGAATTCTATACTTCTATTCATAAGTGTTTCCTATGGGGGCGTATTCGTGGGTGGCTCTGCTATGAGTGTTGATTTTATAACACTAAGTTCAAAGCGTGTGACAGCTTACGATGGTGACGCATCTACGTTTGTCAACTTCGAGAAACAGACATCATCGCTGTGTATATTACTATTTATGGTGTGCCACTCGTTTGTAAAGACATCAATAGTGATTAAACGTCGCCGTCTCCTTAGTACACAAAGTAGGTATACTACACATTGTGTTCTTGTGTACGCATTTTTACGTGTCACGCAATAACATTAAAATGTGTATAGCTTTGGATATATGTATTAAACAACATAATATGTATCTAGCGTACAACGAAATGTATGGATAATATTAAAAATAAAAAATAAATTAAAAAGGATTTGTACATTATTTGTGAGAGTTATAACATCAAAACTACAACAGTTTGTAGCTCAAATAATTAATTAGCAATTATCCTGGCGCCACTGCGCATGCTAGCAATAATTTGCACCATAACAAGAGTACTTATCTACTGATCGATCTATATGATAACTTTGCGGCGTCTATGAAAGCATTCAATTCAAATATCAATACCGTCGCTGACAATAATTCTTAATGACTATAAGCAGGCGCGGAATAGTATTGCACAAGTCTCGATGGCATATATTGTTCTTAAAAGACAAGACAATTGTCATTTATCACTATAACGACTCCCTTTGATGTTATCTCTCCGCCAAATAGATATAATATAAGAGCGTACAATTATAAATTGGCATCCGTGTATAGTGGTTAAATGTTATCTAGTCATTAAAATTGAAATGAGCTATGTTTGTTTATTATATGTGCTTAATTCTGCTATTGACCTTACCCAAGGTAAGTAGCGTGTTCATCGACAAAATTAACACATTCATCTCGTTTACATTTCCAATTCATGAATGACGTAGTAGGTATGTTCATAATAAAGCTATTAGCTTTTGGCGCCATGATAATTATGCAATAATTTTTACTTCTTTCTACAGAGTTATTGAAAAAATGATACTAATTAAATATTAAGCTAATACACATATTATATAGTTAAATGTGTGAGTAAAACTTAGATTAATATTATAAAAACATAATACATATAATAATATAAAGTTATACTTAATGTTTTTACTAGATATTTGTGAGCCACACACACACATTAATAATAACATAAATACATCATTTACAACAAATCGTTAATATATTTTTTAAGTATCAATGTGAAAAATGATTGCATCGAATAGAGTATCTTGTTTAATTCTTTGCTTGATTTGGTTGGCCAATTACTACATAAATTACATTTTGTATATGACAAAGTGAGCACAGTGCTGAATTAGTTAAAGACTTACAGAAAAGCCAGAGTCATTATACATCTGGAGTACCACGAGGTTCACGTTAAGGTCTTTCAGTTTTAGGTTTAATATATTTTAGGCGACCTGCGAAAGACTGCTACACCATTAATATGTGCCGATGATTTTGCTATCCAAAATTCTTCTTAAATTCAACGATGTTTGCTTTCTTAAGGTGTATCTATTTAGATATTGACCATACCATTTTTTCAAACTATTTAGTTTGAAAAAATGGTATAAACATGATACCAAATCCCAAGAAATGCTGTTATATAACTTTTACAAAGTTAAAACTAATTTAAGATCTAAATATTGTTAGGGAGGTTTCTTAACTAGTATAGTAGAGAAAATAAGAGATTTGGTTGTTTCGTTCGACAAGGAATACCATTTATAACACACTACAGATATAATAGATAATAGTTAGTATATCCAGTAGAATACAGAAATGTGTAATAAGAAATTTAAAAAACTTCATCCTATCCATTACATTAAGATATCATTTTGAACATTAATTACATACGTAAAAATTTAAGCAAAAATACTCGTAAAAGAAATTACGAACTCGTAAAGTTGTTTTAGAGAAGTCAGTTGTAAATAAACCCGCAAAAAATCTTTTCAAGGATATGAATTTTGAACAATAATTAGTATGCTGAGGTTAACAATAAATCAGCACAGTGCCGGAGGTTACTAATTCTATTTGTGTATATATTTGTACACATAGGTGCATACAAGGAGTATGCTAGGAAAAAAAAATATTATAAAATCTTATTATGTATTTGGAAAAAGAACGACTAAAATGTAAATAAAACAGAAAATTATTTGAGAAATTTTACTAGAGTTACTTGTAACGAAGTAGTGATATATCATTGTGTTCAAATTTATAACCACTGACCGTATGTTAAAATGGAAATTTTCGAATATCAATTGTAAAAATTTCATATGATTACAATAATTTTTGCATATTTTTATTAAAATAACGTATCTATAATAATATTAAAGATAATATACAAGAAGTTCGACGCATGAAGAACGGAAAAGCGGTAGGACCTGACGACATCCCAATCGAGGCGTGGAAATCGTTGGGCTCTCTTGGTGTGCTTATACTTACTGACCTGTTTAACCGTATCTTGAATACTGGAAAGATGCCACATCAGTGGCTGGCAGAGCTTTATTATCCCTATTTACAAAGGAAGGGGCAGTGTTCAAGATTGCGGTAGTTATAGGGGCATTAAGATTATGAGCCACACCATGAAGCTCTTCGAGCGCATGATCGGCCTCAGGCTCCGCCAAGAATGTACTGTCTCTGAGTCTCAGTATGGGTTTCAACCAGGATCAGGCACTATGGACGCCATTTTTGCCCTCAGAATTTTGATGGAGGCTTACAGGGAAAAAAGGAGAGCTCTGCATGTGGCCTTTTTGGACTTGCAGAAGGCCTTTGACTGTGTGCCACGTCAGTGTATCTGGTGGGCATTGCGATCCAAGGGGATCCCTGAAGCCTATATTGAGGTTATCAGAGATATGTAGAACGACTCCGCTTCAGTGGTTAGGACTGCTGTTGGCGACACCAAGCCCTTCCCGATTACTGTAGGGGTTCACCAGGGCTCAGCTCTTAGTCCGTTCTTATTCAATGTAGTGCTGGATACTGTCTCGGCTCACATCCAATGCCAGCCCCCGTGGCTGATGATGTATGCCGATGACATAGTACTCATCGACGAGAACCGACTGATGCTGGAGCGTAAAGTGAACGCCTGGAAGGGTGCGCTTGAGAACGGTGGTCTCAAACTGAATGTGTCGAAGACCGAGTACATGGCTTGCGGGAACCCGGACTCGAGCACCATCCATATCGGGCCTGAGCCAGCCGTTAAGTCGGAGAAGTTCAGGTACCTTGGAGCCGTTATGCATGAGTCTGGAGGCATCGACCACGACATACATGCCCGTATAAACGCTGCCTGGGCCAAATGGCGGGAGGTCACTGGTGTAGTCTGTGATAGCAGAATACCGCCCAAGCTCAAGGACTGATATACAAGAGCATTATCCGACCGGTTCTTTTATACGGCAGCGAATGTTGGCCAACATTATCTCGGCACACTCAGGAGCTTCAAGTCACGGAGATGAAGATGCTGAGATGGATGTGTGGCGTTACGCGGTCCGACCGCATACGCAACACATTCATTCGAGGTAGTCTTGGGGTCCGTGACGTAGCGGATAAGCTCCAAGAGCGTCGCCTGAGATGGTATGGCCATGTTATGCGCCGATCTGAGAACTGAGAACTATGTCGGAAGGAAGTGCCTTGACATGTATGTCCCTGGAGTTAGACCACCCGGACGCCCAAGGAAGCGATGGCTGGATGTCGTGACACAAGACATGAGAGCCAATAGATTGTCCACTGAGGATGTTAAAGACCGTGCAAAGTGGAGTAGGCTTAGTCGGAAGGCAGACCCTGGCAAAAGCTGGGACTAATGCCAGGAGGAAGAAGAATATACAAGAAGTTATTAAGTTTAATGCGCTACTCTTAGGAAATACTGGTTCGAATTGGAAGAATATTATTATTGGATACTCTTTTTGTCTGGGATGGCTATGGGCTACATTTTCCGTCGCGATGTAATTCACTGTACCTATGTACGAGCGGTCCGATTTAACTCTGGTACTTATATTAGGACGTGCCACGTATCATACACAACTTTTGGTTATTTCCATTCGGGCGAAGCTTTAGATAAAAGTGCGTAAACTATAATGATTTTTATCAAATTAGAGCATAACATATATATATATATATATATATATATATATATATATATATATATATATATATATATATATATATATATATATATATATATATATATATATATATATATATATATATATATATATATATATATATATATATATATATATATATATATATATATATATATATATATATATATATTAAAAATATGTATATAAAAGGGAACTACCACATTATACAAATTCAATTTAATATTTGACAGAAAAATTAAGTGTTTCACTCCATTCTCCACTTTCAATCACTTTTGATCAAATCCACAATTATAGATTTAGGATAACACATGTTTATTACCTAAATTAAACACTTTTCAATACTGGTATGTTATTATGCTAATTGTATTAAACATAAGTATTTTCTCAATATAAAAAAATATTTACGATTCCAAATATTAAATTACTTTTTATATGAATTACAAAGATCAATATGTCCAAGAACAGCTGCGCAGATTGTAGGTGGCCTGATTTATATGCGTAAAAACTAATATATTGCCTGCGGCTCCTTTATACTGAATTAATAACAAAGTCATAATTTTTAAAAAATATTTGCCTACTATATTATTTATATATTAGATATATTTTATAACAAAGTTAATTTATAATATCGTAGGACGTTTTTTATAATTGTTATGCTTTAGTTACTATTACTATTAGTTACTTCTGTTACTATTAGTTTCTCTTATAAATAACTTAACACTTATATAATAAACTTAACACTTATAAAATATTATATATAACTTAAAAATTATCTATAAATACCATGATTCCATCAAACCAAGATACATTATTTAATGAAATGACCTTGAAGGAATTAGTAATGCAAGCAATATTTCCAATAAATAACTATTTCATTCCTTGTAAAAAGTACATTGAGCATTTGTGTGCAACGTGCATATAATTTATACCTACGTACATATAATAAATGGCCAATTTACAAGTATGCCATCGTTAAGAGACAAACACGCTAAACGGGCTTGACGGCTCCCGAGGAAGACTTGAAATATAAGCCTTGGTGGTCTTGAAGCTGACATGGTATCTAAAATATTACTCTATATTACTAGAACATATTATGTTTTTACAGTGTATAAAGACAACATTGCACCAGAATGACCCAAATTGATAAGAATAAGAGGTATTCACAAACAGTATACATATTACCTGCTGAGACAGGACTAAATTAAGTATTTTAAAAGATGATATAACTTTATATGTATATATTTTTGTTCAATATATGTATAGAATGAAATTTCTCTGGGCTTAGCTGTTGCGTTAACTGATTTAATTCATACGTACTGACGTCACGTCAGAAATCTAAATTAATAGCAATGTCACAAGTAGCTAAGAGTTAGTTTGTAGAAATGTTTATTCATTTTTTATTAATATTGAAATTTTGGTTTAATATTTAATACATTTATAGATTTATCGTACAAATCGATTATGCCTAAATATACGCTCATGCAATCTCATTATCTTAATTCGCATATCATCATGTGGCTTAAAGTGGCCGCTTTAGTAACAAGCAGTTTTTCGTAAGTTCACATCGCTATACTGGAATGTTCCAAGTAAACTATAGTTGCAAATTGGCTTATATGCGATAGCCATCGACACCGGTGAATACTGAGAGACTTAAAAGCTCGTACGCCGAAGTGCTGACTCGTTTAGAACCTCTTGTTTACATGGACGCGTAGCGCTGATGTCATGCGCGAAATCTAATTGTGATGATTCATCAGCTTTTACCACGATGCACCGATAAGCGATGTATGTACATATCCTGCGTGTGCGATATCACGGCGAGTCCCTCAGCATACCGAGTCCCACGTGTTACTGAAGTTATTGATGGCAACGGTGGGCGCATAATAACTGGTCCGGCACTACGGAACGTTCAGTCACTGATTGCTCGCTACGGGGAGCGCGTGTCGTTGTCAATGCGAAGCCGGTATTGCGCGAGAGCACACACGATAAACAGTGTAACACTTTATAAATAATCGTTTTAAATCAATAGAACCTATCAAAGTGAGTTACAGACAGTGTATGCTCCACAGAATTGGATGATCGATCTGGCAAATACTGAAAGTGAAACTGAAATATCAACGAGTACAGGTGCAATGTTTACTTGTTATATAAATATAACACCTACTGCTATTAACTGTTACTAAAAATATGTTTACTAATAAGTAACAACTATACGTATCTCATTTTGTTTTATATATAATATTTATTAAATATTTGCTTATTATTCTTAAATTATATTAAATTTCATATTAACAATATTCATAACTTTTACATTTTGTTTTGTTTTAAGTATCTTTGTCATAAATTAATTAAAAAAAAATTGTAAAGTAAACGTAATAATTTCTAAACGTTTAGTTCGTCCTCTTACAATAAGTCCCGAGTTAAAGCGACCAAGTTGAGAATAGCATTTGCCAATGCAAGGTAGGTGCGATATGTTAATAATTTTATGTTTCTGTATTTTTTTGGAGGATACTTATAGATTTTCTATATTTTTGGTTTAATATAAATAAACGTACGGTTGTTATGAAAAAGCAATGAAATAGTTTTTTTTATGTTAAGAAAAGCAATGCTCAATATGTTGAAAAATTTTAAATAAAAATATTATACATAATATATATTTTATACTTACATTTATGCCTGTGTATTGAACACTTAGGTATGAGGTATATTGACAGTAATGTTTTCAATAGACCGTTAAAAGTACAAAGACCTGTGCCAATAGAGGTGAAGGAAGAGAATCGTTAACACACTGTAGGACCAGGACCCACTCTGCTCTATTGATCAATGAAATGTTTTATTGCATAATGACGTTGTTAACTTGCAGAACCTTCTCGTAACATGCGTTTGAACTTGAATTAACCCATAAACTTGTTTTTCACAGTCATCGTAAATAATTCAAATAAGTCTTATTAAAATATTATTTTAAGATTTTTGCTTCACTTATAATTTAAATACAGTCTTACAAATGCGAGCCTTTTAAAATTCCTTAAGCGGCTTTCAACCTATAAGCGAATAGATGTGCGGACAGGCGTAACAAATTATAAATATGGCCCTCTAAAGCCCTGCCTGTCAGAAACCAGGGCCATCTCTTTTGCTCTATTTTTTCCGAACATTTAAGAATATCTTTTCATTATTCAACAAAACAATAATCAGAACTTCACAAAAGTACAATACTAATAATTTTATAATGCAATAATTAAATTAGGAAAGTATACAACGTAATAATAATTTAGTTCGAATGTTTGAGGGTCTGTGAACTTTTTTCATCAGTTAATATTTTTTTAAATTCGATATACATTTTTGATTACTTTATTTTATAGGTTGGCTCAAACTATGTATAAGACGTGAAAATTAAAAAGCAAATAGATACATAGGTGTTTCGGTTAAACTCTTAATTTTTTGCAATTTATTTATATATTTTAAATAGGCTTATTTATATTTAAAAGCCATGAACAATTCCCTTTCAAGTCACCTTTTATATAAAGCACATTATTTGTATGATATATAATATACAGTATATTCAATTTCATAAATAATAAACGGTATTCAAAACATTCCTCGGTCTACAGTTGGTACAACGTGACCCCTGATTATTGACCCTGTATACGGAAGAAGTTAATCATGAACTAGACCCGCGCTGCTCTAGTCCTCTTCACTGTATTTATAAGTAACGATGACATCGATTTAATTTTATAGCCATATCCCATGGGTTTCTCTTTATATGTAAGTAATTTATTAAATTTCTCGTATTCAAATGTATGTGGAAAGGTTGCATTGAAGACCTTTTCGAACAAACTACGACTAACTTAACTGTAAAAATACGTTATTAAGCCATATAATCTTAAGCCATATAATCTTTTTTATAAATGATTTTTATCATTAAATCAAATAATCGATTAAATTATAAAATAACTCTATAATGTGTAATATTAATCATAACATTTTTTTGTTGATAGTAATATGATTGAATTTAATACGTCTCGTAGCTAAAATTGCCTATATTATTGGCCCTTGGTAAATAACAATTTTGTAGCTTGTTAAGTAATTTATAAAATCTTATAATCAATTTCTATGCAACGTATCGCGTGTTGTGGTATCTATACATAATATAATATATAAATATTTGTAGTTAACCTCAAAACGCATTTGTTTTCTTTTCTTAAAGTTTTAACTAAGTCATTTCTTATATTTTTTTTCCTTACAAGGTGAGTAAGTAAATAATTAATAAATATTATAGACTGGTCAACTTACTATAGTTAAAATCTTGCCAGCTCGATACTTACCTTGACATTCAAAAATCATTTATTATGTTCGTCATCGTTATCATTGACAGGTACCTATATAATAAATAATAATCACAAATTACTTTAAATATCATACAAATATCTTTAAAATATTTTCTTAAATGTTATCCTGATCTTCCTGGCAAGAATATCAGTTTCATGTTATGAAAATATTTTACTGTCATTCAATCCGAAAACGTATACAAATTTTCAAATGACATGAAATGACGTCATAAGATTTTCTCACTATATATGAGGCCTTCGTAATTAGTAACGCGGTAGGACAGCGTCTGACGATAAACGCAGCGGAATGAATAATTTCATTTTTCATTTCCTCACTCTCCTAAGATAAAACGTGGCAATAAATTTTGCCACTCAATATCCAAAGTGCCGAAACTAGGCGTAACTGAGTGTTATGACACAAGATTCTCTTTTGCCTACCCAGCTATATGCGAGATAAAACTGAATCTGTAAATGTTTTATTTTATGTTACTACATAAATTATTATTATTAAGAATTCTTAGATTTTTGCAGGAATTTTCAATTTAGTTTATTAAATCATAGAGTACGTGAGCAAATGTTATTTCACGTGCTTACAACACACTTTATACTGTTTCTAGACGAAGTAAGTGGAAAACATACATTAATTACGCTATAACATTAATTGTTTCAATGAATCTCGTCCACAGAGTAACCAATTTTCTGCAGTATCTGGTTGACTCTATCTCGTGTGCTCGAAGGCCAAGTTCATATGCCAATTTATAATTAAAAAAGTGTCTTAATGCGAAAATATACTAAAATATGTTATATACCTCAATAAATTACCATTTATAAGATTAAAAAAATAGATTACGACATACCAGAAAAAATACTCCATAAATCTGAATTATCCTTATCTACTCATGTTATATTAATGATGAATAAATTAAATAGTAATATTTTCCGAAGTAAATAAAGTACATAGAATGTACTCGTCTTATTAGTCAAAAAATAGACTGAAAAGTATATAAGTTCATTGATATAAAATTTATTATAATTTTTTAAAAAATTCAAACCACTTTATCACTAGCCACCATAAGTCCCATAGACTATAATGGACACAAATTGATAAAACACATTTTTAAAGCAACATATATCTTTTCAAATGCGCCAAGATGGAGAAAGCGCGCATAAGAAGCGAAGATAGAGGAAAACATTTTACAAATTGAATGTCTAATAAAACTGTTATCTTAATTCAATGCTGCGGGCGACGTTTATCGAGAGAGCACACCCATCAACATGAAAAACTCCGTGAATGTGTGCCGGATGCTTAGAATTATTGGACTAGAGATTATTCAATCTTAATTATACATAACAATGTTACTCAATTTCAAATATTAATATTTATAAGTAGTAAAAATGCAACTAAGAGTTGCAGTCAGTTGTCTAATGTATACATGTTACATAATGTGTTGCTTGAAATGAAGTAGAGAATGTCAATATTAAAATTGCGTGGTGCTAAAAATATGTATAATGAAATCGAAATTGATATAGGTACGTTACAGAAACCGAGTATTAGCTAATATTACATGTTTGTTTGATACGAGAGAGGAAATATCGAGGTAGGTACTTTGATATCGCACTGGTTTAGACTTCAGCCGCAAGTGTGCACGACTCGCATTACTTCACTGGAATGAAAACAATGGGTACATCGATACAACTTAGGTGACAAAATAACACCTTCTATATTATAATTTGTAAATAATTTTTCGTTTGCTACTGTAAATTTGTGCAGAAATAAAATAAATTAATTTAACATAAATTTACTACACTAAATGATATTTGTGAACATCATATCAAAAATGATATGTTTATGACGTTAGGTGTAAAGTAATTGCAACAATGGACAAAATATAAATAAAAAAACATTACGATTTAAGCAATAATGTACATATACAGCGAATTTATATAGAGACGGCATTGATTACGTTTCGATTTCATTGATTATTCTACAAAATTAACGTATATTAGTCATAGAGAACTAAGGCGCTCCTTAGACCTCATTGGGTCCTTAATAATATTATTCCCAAATTTTCATACGTTACATATTACTATATTAATCTAAATTGTGCTTGTAAATATTTTCGAATATGATAAAAACAAAAATTTATAAAAAAGTAAAAAAGACTGATCAATAACTTAAGACTTCTGTAAAGTAAAATATTCTCGAAAATAAGTATTTTTAATGAAAAAATAAGTTACTCCAACGGTATGCAACGCATGATTGCATTGAACGCAGCCAGCGTCTCTGATTACTACTATGAACGCTTCAACAATCACCGAGAATGCCAACATTAAATGTCATTCTAAACAGAATTTTTGCTATTTGTTTATACATTATTTAATACATAACTTGATAAAAACAAAATATCATGATTATGATTTGGATGATTTTGATCGCAAAATAACAAAAACTAGCTGTGTCCACAATTCTGCCTGAGTGGGAAATTCAATTTGAAGAATTCGGGAAAGTTATGATTCTTCCCGGCACTATTAGTAAATCATCATAGATTCGAAGTTTTTCAAAACACAGCCTGCGCTTTTTTTACTTATTTATTTCGTAAAACACTTATTTTACTTTGATATATATTTTTTACTTATAAACCGATTGAAATAAAATACATTATATTAGGGGAAGCTTACCAAAACACAATATCAAAAACTGCATTTAATTCTTACAAGTATAAATTGTTAATGAATTTGTTATTATTATTAAAAAAATAATTAAATAACATTTTTGTTATAATAAATATAATAATATCGGTCAAGTGCGAGTAGTACTCGCGCACCAAGGATTCCGTACCTATTTCATGATTGTGGGTATTTCGTTGAAGAAAATACTGCTTTTAAAAATTGACAAACTTAAATTTGCACTTGGTCGTATGTACTTATTTTGTATGAAATGAACTACTGTAAGTGAAAATTAAATGAACTACTATAAGTTTGTAATGTTTTTCTGGGATATATCTATAAATTTCCATTTTCGGATTGTTCCGTTTGGGGTACGGAACTCTAAAAAGAGTTTATCCTACAAATGTGATGTAATTCATGTGTAAAAAGTATGTAGTAGAATTAGACTGTTAAGAGTTCCCGCAAAATAGCGAATCTAAGAATAAACGTGGGTTTACATCGTCAGTTGTTAAAACAAATGAAACAAATGCCTACAGAAAACACAACATATAATATTTTACATAAAACTATAATATTTTATATAATAATATAAGTGTAAGTGATTACATTCGATGGACCGTACGTAACCTTTGACCGTGTAGAGAGTTCTACGCTATGAAATATTCAGGTGTGGGTATCAAATATCACTTACGACGAGGAATATGAGTGCCCATACCGCGAGTGCACGTGAACTAGCGACATAGACTGTGTGTCGGTGGCGCCGCTTTGTCGGTAACGGTAATACAAGATGCCTAACTTAAGCTTACTATAGACCAGAACATCTTAACAGTGCTATGCAAATAAAAGCACATGAACGTGCATTACTAAATATTGCATTTTATTTTCAAGAAAGATATATATAATATAGTTATTTTTAATATGATCTAAAGCTAAATGTTTCTGTTTTATTATTAAAAGCTAACTTATGAGATACATAACATTTGTTTGAGAGGAAGTTAATGTACAGTGCTTACGTTTCTATATTAAAATTGAAATTATTTATATTTTGTGTGCTGAGTCAAAAAGATAACTCAATTTTACACTCTCATATTTTCTTTAATGATATATGAATTTGTGAAATAATCACAATCATATTCTTCTTTTTCTCTTTCTTTTTCTAACATAACCATTTCATTTGAGAAAGTTGAAAGTACCTACATAACAACATGAGCGGTACTTGATGCGGTTAACGTATCTTACGAAATAAGTACACCAAAATCTAAAACATTTCTACAATTAAAAAGAGCTTAAACTAAGCTATGTCATGCCAAATTTGAAATTATACATTCCAAAAAATAAGATTTCATTTATTGTCATCATTAGTTTGAATAGAAATAGTTAACTGGATTTAATATAACATTTTATTACATTTAAATGTAATATATATAATGCTTGTGTGTGTGTGTTTGTGCAAAACTGTTTTATTGTACGGATTTAAAAATAAAAGGTTAACAAAATGAAAACCAAGTAATGTGTTGGCATTATGAGAAGCGTTGGATGTTTTGCAATTAAAAGTATTTCCAAGAGCTGAATCATGACCAAAATTATGAAACTGAGTGCATTTTGAGAAATTCGGTGCCAGATCGCGCCACAATATTTACACGTGATGACGCGTTATTTATGCAAATTAGAATGGATTCTTGTATACATATATGTACAGTTTATAAGAAGCTGTTTGCTGTTTAATAAAAGTCTCAGTTACAGTTTGCTTACATAGCAGACGTTAATTTTAGAATTTTAAAATCTTTATTTGTTGATATCTCGGTGTATGTAACAAATTTAATAAGCATTGATTGTTTATCAATTTAAATGATAATATTTTGTTGGCTTATATTGCAGAAGTTAATAATTCTGTCATGTCAGGGCAGCAAAGCGTCTGATTATAAAAGCGGCGGTTTTGGATTCAATTCCCACATGAAAAAATTAATTTTTCGTTCTGGTAATAACAACGCGGCGTTGAGTTCCATCACTTAACACGCAAAGTCTCGATAATTGGGCGGAAAATAGGGAACGGAATGTCTTAACACTGGGTTCCCTCTACCTACTCTGCGATATGCAGGATACTGTGTGATGCTATGATTTTTTTAATAATTATCATAATACAAAAAAAAAATAATTAAGGTTAAGTAGTACTCCCGCACTCAGGGCTCCGTACCATCTCACTTATAAGTAATGACTAAATAACATTCTTTGTATGAAATTAATAACTAACTTACTACTTATAAATTGTGGCACAGCTATTTAGTTTTAATAAAATCCAGTTTTCCTTTTTACTATGAAATTTGTCTAAAATGGTCGGGTAATGTAGAACAGCGTGCTTTACCAATTTTGTATTTCTCTGTGAAACATTTCAATAGAGACAACTAACTACTAAGATAGTTTATTCTTCAAGATCCGTTGTTATATTGTAATTACAATGAATCCAGTGCAACTTTTGCAATTTAATTCGCACATTATGTTCCTTTTATAATTTACATGGACTTTAACGATCAATTCTCGTGACAAGTAACTTTACCTTTTTCGGTGCAAATCGTTTATAGTTACAATCTTAGTAATGTTGAATCGATTGACAGTAGCCATATGTTTCATGTGTACATATTACCATTGAATTTGTTGAATATTAGTAACCAAAATTGATATTTTCAAATATTTTATTAAGTTATTATTTAAATGAGTCCTTTCTCCAAATCGCTTTTGAAACTACCCGTTTAATTTCAATATAACTTTTATTTATACCTACAGTCATTTTCCATTATGTGGGTTATGATATCATAAAGTGACGTGGATTTGCAAGTGACCCTTATGCAACAAAATAAAAATTGGTCTTCTCTATTTTACGTGACATTGGCGAAGTGAATTGTGCTCTACTGGCACGCCTAAAAGCCATAAAATAAGAAACAACAAACAACAATAAAATAAAAATATATTTTTATATACGATTGTAGAGCCGGGCAAATAATAAATTTGTAATTATAATAACTAACGTTGTGTACAACTACATCTTTCATTTGCAATTTCCTACATTTTATAAAACAAAACTTTTTAGGTATCTCAAAATTACTAGAATTTGAGGCTTGTTATTAAAAGCCGCTATGTTGACAAGTAAATGCGCTTCGAGTATAAGTAAATAATGTAAATTATTTTACGATTTGGTCAAATGAAATTTTTCATGGAGTAGTCGCGCGCTTATTTTATAATTTTATTAAGCTCGATTTCGCAAAATCGCCTACAGTGCGACAAGACCGCGACATCTATATTTGGAAGTCAGTTCGGAATGACTAAAGCAACGTATTTATATAATGAGTATACATTTTATAAATATAAATTAACGAGATTAATGAAAATCAGGACAATTCCGTCACTTACATTAGTATAACTTATAATATACTTTTTTTATTTGTAAGTGACCAATGTTTAAACATTTAATATAAATTACTAAACATATTTTGAGATCTTGATAATGCGTTATTTTCAACTTTTATCAGAACATGCTTACCTTCTATACATATTTAATATAATACTTTCATTGAACACTTCTAGGTACTTGTCGTAGATACATATTAATATGTACATTAATTAGAATCAATGACAATTGATAAAAAAAGATATAAAGGAAAACAAAGATAAGAGATATTAGAGTTATTTCATGAATTTATTAAAGAAAGACATTACATTATTTTAAATCAGTGAGCTATATAGTAAACCAGTGCAAGTTGACAGACTGCCAATAAATAATATGTTTAGTTTGGTCAGCTCTATATAGCGAATTAGCCAAACTGAGCAAATGTCATGAATTACAAGGTAATTGTAGACAACTTTCTGTTGATTTAAAATGTAGATATTTTATTCATGTAGCATGATGTAATCACTTTAGGATAATTTCTAGCTGGTTTCAGATCATTACTTCACTTGTTTCGCGCTACTACATTCAAGGTTAACAGTGCTGTTACTTAGTTATTGGCAGCTGCTTTTATTATTAAAGGCACTCGTTGAGTAACGAAAAGCAACTGTTCAGATTATTCCTGCTTTTTCTTAAACTATTGAGAAAAATATCATACGTTATTCTATTGAAATTATATCTAGAATAAACATCCTGCGGAAAATACGAACCAGCTCAATTCAACCAAGGCCGAGTGATCATAGTTTAGTTTGGCTTTGTTTACCTGTAGAACATTTTATAGACTATATTACGTAACGGCTTCAAATATGCACTAAATAGCTTAATCATTTTAGTTGAAATAAATGTCATATTTTCGGTTGTAGGAAAAAGATCTGATGATGATAAATCAATGGTTTTATAGGGTCAGTATTAATCGTTGTTTCGTCGTAAACCGTTGGGTTGCAGCCAGAACTCTCGTTGTATTGCTACTATCTGGCACATTTTCAGGAAGCGCACGTATAGGGCTTCCTACCTTCTGTTAGAATTACATTTATGACATAGTAAATAGATAAGCTAATAATACAATATATTTGGTGTTCCTTTTAAAATGTTTTAAGAGTAATACGATGATATTAACAAGATTTATTAAATCTTAAATATCAAGACAAGAATGCGCTTTCGATCCCCTTAGTCACTATAATCCATATTATGTGGAAATTATTATCAAAGTGCTTATCTTATCATTAGATTGTGTATAAATTAAAATTTCAATAGAATTTAACAGATAAGTGTAATATATATATCATAATAAGATAAATCACTTCATTAAAAATAATAACGTAAGTGTAAAACAGCTTAGGTATGTAGTGACGGATAAGCAACAGAAATTTAATGTAATAACGCAGAGTGCCGCTAATCGTCCACTTGAGTAACCTTGACCTTAGCACTGAACCAAAAATCCGGGTAAGTGTTTGATACAGAGCAACGGGCGTTGGCATTCGGCCAAAACTTTCTAAAAACGGGTTAGCTGCAATGCTTCAATTAAGCCCTCTGATCAACAATGGAGAGTCAGGGCATTTCAGTAAGACGTTGCAATATCGATCAATATCAGCTATCAATTGCAATATCATCAAGTATTTCGTAAAGAAAATTAATCGAATCTAATTTTTGAATTTTTAAATTAATCGAATCTAATTTTTGAATTTTTAAATTAATCGAATCTAATTTTTGAATTTTTAAATTCCTAACTCTATAATAATATACGAAAATTATAAATAAAAGTGTGCATTGAGTGCAAAGTGAACATTCTGGCTATGGCTATATAAATTGTCATTAACATCAAGTACAAGGCGCCAGTCGTGTAGGTTACCTATTTGTTATAATTTAATTACTTTGATGCTTACTAAATATACTCGTAGCATGATGACAAATGAAAGATTTTTTAAATAAACAGTAAAGAGGTATACGAAAAATCAAATATGTAAACTATAAGAAACTCCACTTTGCTAGTGTTTTCAAGCAACAAGCTTCACACTTGATCATGTAGTCTTAAAAATTATACGCATATAGTTAGTAGATATTAAAAGTCTTAGAGAATAAAAAAATATCTCCACATTAATTCGCGCATATAGCAGGCAGAGCGGTGTTGTACCACTGTTATACCACTCCGTTCTCCACTTTCCGCCTTATTTTGAGACATTGCGCGTTGAGTGGCGGAACACAACGTCGCGCTTTGTCTTGTTACTAGACTAAAGAAATGAAAATAATTCATTTCCCAGAATGAGAATCGAACCCTGCCAATTTACGGATTTACTTCTTTAGGCAATCCTAACTAATAGTATAATAATTTTAAAGAAAGATAATATGTATACTAATAATAATAAAAAAATAAACAATTAATAGAATTGTCCTATAGATAACAATTAATAACATAACCTCCACATTGTATATTTTATTTTTCTTGACATACAATACATTAATTTTCCCCCTCTATACGTTATAATAGATAATAGATCTATCGTTTTATTGTCACATAGTTTACTACGCACATATTTATGAAGATACGAAAGAATAAAAATTTAAAATTATCTACTATGAAATAACCTTGATTTCGTTTCTCTTACAGTAGATACACTCGTATACTTCAATTATTGTAAAACATAATAATTGAAATTGACTTATCTATTAAAGAAAATGAACTAATGATTCTTAGTGGTTTAATTTTAACTGACTTCAAGTGACCTCGTTAATGAATGCAAAGAAAATGTCGTGAAAGAAGCCGAGTAAGTCTACAACTATGGTTTCATACGTCATTTTGTGCCTATTGTTAAGTGGTGAGAAATATAACGCGCAACTCTACAATATGTAGATTTTATAACTTGATGAGAGATAGTTTGAAGAGAGACAGCCTTGGCGGCGACGAAGTTTATATTTTTATTACTCCAAACATATGGAAAATAAATAGTAAGCGTAATGTGTGTAATAATTAAATTCATTGAGCGTCGCATGTCGCGGTCTTAGGAATTACTACTTTACTATAATTAGAACACGCGTCAGATTGCTTATACGCACCGTCGCTGCATACTTGGCCCATATATTTCAATGAATATGTGTATTTTAATAGTCACTTTATACGATGTTAACGTTTGCCGGTAAATTAAGATTAGTTCTATTCTTGCAACACAATTTCCTCTTACAAATGAAATATACAAAAAGGTACATAATGAAGTCAAGTCGACAGATGAAAAGACGCGTGAGGCTTTATATAGGTATTGGCAATGGCTTGTAATCGTATGTTGGCAACAATATTTTATTTTGATAATTATATTATTTAATTATTTAACGTTTAGTATAATAATTTTATATTTACTCCTGTGAAAGTGCGTGGTCAGTTAAAAGTTCTAAATAAAATATATCATTTTAAACTTGCGTAATGTAATTGTGAAGATTTATGTTTATTTCATAATGTTGTATTGTAATCATAATTTTAAGATAGTTTAGTTTAATTTATGGCACTGATTAGACGGAATGTAGGGCATTGCCACCAACACAACACCTACAAATTAATTTGATATAAATACCGGAAATTATAATGATTATTAGATAAATTTAATTTAATTCTTTGCATATGTGAATAATTTTTTTGTATACACATGTACTTGGACTCTGAAAATGATTACTTGTTTGTAGCGGTACCCTAATAACAAAATCTTGCCAAAATATATTATTAGCAAGCTCAGAACATATTTATAGTTAGGACTATTAAAGTTGCTAGATCTCGATTTTATTGTATAAAAAACAAAAAAAAGACATTAAGATCACTTAACGATAATAATTGTAAAATATCATTAAGAATAACGTAAATAATGAACTATTGTGTAAAGTTTTGTAATAGATTATACTTTAATAGCTATGTAATCCTAAAATACATATATGTGTAAATAACGCAACATGCACTGAGCCATATAGTCTTCTTATGAACGATGTTAAATGTATTAGCAACTAAGCGAATTCTATTGTTCGCTAACCTTGGCTGTAATCGAGTCGCGATAAGCAAAGTACGCAGCGAGCGTCGAGCTCGATGCAAGGCATAATACGCAAGTCCGATATAGAGTCAACGTGCATAAGATTAACAAGATAATTATCATTACTAATCCATCACAGGACATCGTAGGACACCAGGATAGGATTTGGAAATATTCCTAATTTAATAAAAAAATAAAAATTTTACAAACATACCTTAATCAATAAGCTTTACGATTTTTCCCATATAGCGAGATAGTAATTATTACACACCCAAACTGAAATTGTTGTATAGAAACTAGGGTAATGATCATTCACTTAAAGAATTCAATGGCGCCATAAATTTAAATATACTATCGAGTCATCAATCGCAAAATAATATAGGTACTTTGTTGTATACAACGAATGCGCTAGGTGCAGTGGGCTATGAAGTCATCATTTTAATCAATGGCTATATTCGATTACTAGTGGTTATATAAAACGAAATCTGAGATATGTTTCTGTGTAATGTTAGATCAGTAATAACTTTGCCATTTTCAAATATGTTGGCACGAATACTTGTGACGTGCAGCATCCGACATGTACCAGTTAGTGAACTGTCATAATATAACTTCAAATGAATAATGATTTATTAAGATGTACAAATAATAAACCCCGATAGTCTTAATAAGTGTGTAATTATCCTACAAATAAATTTCAAGTATCAATACTTTTATGAATCCTATTTATTATTGATATGTTGTTAATAACGAAATATTATAAACGGGTAAATTGATAGTAATGTGAATAAAGAATTAACTATATTTTAATAAACACATTTATTTATTATAAATTTAACATAACAAAATAACACTTTAAATAGTTAAACTACAAGTTATATTCATGATAAATAATTAATTTATCATACTATTTACTATTTAGATTTTCCTTGAAACATTCCCGAGAGCTTAACATTTCATTTTAAGTTTATTGCTGCAAGCGACAATGTGTGTGAGTCAAATCTAACAATGAATAGCTTAGGATAGTCACAAATTCTGAAAACTATAAAATGACGTTCATAGAATTAAATCTTTGATTAATTTGTAGAACGAAGTAGCCGTGTAATAATTTGTTACATGAATCATTTGAGCGCTACCATCAAGTCTTATACAAAATACCAGCTGGAACATCAAACAGATTTATGATGCACAACTTTAATGAAATGAACTCAATAGTGTGATTAACGATAGATACAATGCCCGCGCAAGACTTTAAAATTGTTTAAGCTCTTAGCTATCATGCTATTTTTTATTTTGTAATTACTTAAATGACAAAAACTAATTCCTATTATGGAAATTAGTTATGGTTACATTAGTCTCTGCAAGATTGAGTTTCTTTATGTCATGTTTTTTTTACGTCAGTGTGGCTGATATAACTACGCGTGACAATTAAACATGGTACATTAAGCCCAAGCCCTAATCAAAGGCAACTGGGCCTTGACATAGAACAGACATGAAACAGATTAACATGCATTAGCCAGGTGTCAACTGGTCACGCCATTCAGCGCGTTATTTCACATTAGCATAATATGGAAAAGAAAATATAGTCATTAATATTTTAAATTTTTTATATCATTACTAATAATAAAAACAAAACTATAAGCTATAAGTACATGTATATGTAACATATTAGAATTTTATACTAAAATTAAAGATTTAACTAAAATAAATATTTAATTTAATTTATGAAATATAAACAAGCTCCATCTAATTTCTGTAAATATATATGTAAATATATCGCGTTAATAGGAAGCCCATATTTTGAACAAATGAACATTATTTCACATCAATTATTGTTATTCAAATTATTGAACGCTCCCAATATTTTAATAAGGTGTCTGCCATTGAATTGGGTCGAGGTCGAGTCCATTACGACCTAGAGAAAACGCACTGTTAGAATTAGATTCTCATAATGTGAGCTGCTATGTGTAACGTAAACAAATTTTATTACGAAATTTGCGCTCGCACGACTTGCAAAAATAATTTACAAGAGCGATAAAATGTTCATTAAAACAGTAAAGGCATTCAGTGAATCACCTAGGTTTTTTCAAGGAAAAAAAGAAATTTCCTACGCCACTCGTACGATAGTTACGCAAGATTTACGAAGTATATAGTATTTTAAAAATTGACTTGGCTTAGAATTAATAACTGTGTCGGGACGAATCATCAAGTGCGCCGCACCTTCATATATATAGGTATTTTCTAGTCGTGAAAACAAAAGAAACAACAGAATTTAACACAAAAACAAAAGAAAACAGAAAGAAGAAAACAAAAGAATTTAACAGATCTTTGATCATAGTTCATTTATAATATAAAATTTTGCACTATTAATTAATTAATTATTATTTATTACTAATAATTGTACAACTTTTTAAATAATTTTTTTCAATTAATTTTAGTTATAACTTATTTATTATAAGTATAATATATAACTTCAATAAATTAAAAGCTCATACATTTACATATTATGTATTTTTTGTTATATATTCTACACTCAATACCTATCCTTTCCTACCTATCGATCGAATCTTAACGAAACACTTTATAAAGAAAAAATAATATACTTTATTATTAAACCAACCAACCAACCAACATTATTAAACCAACAATTGAATATATTTTAATACAAATCTGCCAAACATATATTTTAATATAAATCTGCCAGATGCTAAAGGAAGCCACTGATGGATCCAAGTTGCTTCATTAGCAAGTGACTAATAGTATGTACATGTTGAAATGGCGCCCTGCCACCAGAAGCGTTGCAAATTTGTGAAACTATGCTAACACACCAGACATACACACTTGGGAAAGCGGAAAAACAAATGCACAATAAACGTATTTCTAATGAGTTAACACTTTACAGTCCTATTAGTAGTATTATATACCGTAATATATTATTTTAAATATTCAATATTAATTCAGTTCTGTAGATGATAAGAAATTGGCATGGACAGGATTATTATTAACTGACAGGTACATAATAAACAAGGTAGCCATCAGATTTGCAGTAGTCGTTAAGTCAGAATGTCTTTAAAGTCGTCGTAAGTATCTTAAACAGGCGCAGTTTCAAACAATAGCTACATTTTTCGTTGACGTCCTGAGCAGGTCGCGTTTCATTTGTAGTGTTCATTTTTTCCCTGACATAAAATAATATATATAAAAGAGAAGGTCGACTGCTGTTTTTATTTCCATGCCCACCTGGTTTTACGAGTATGTGCGAACTCATTTCAGATTGTTTCAAGCATTCTTTCATAACCTAAACTTCGTTTTAAAGACTCCACCGCTCGTAAAGTTCAGTTTATGTCGACATATTTCGGAGCCATTGGTCTTAATTTAGATGTTACATAATTCCTAGATCTTATTAGAAAATAATGGTATATGGTTTAGTTAGTATATTTATTTAAATTTGAGTCTAATATAAATAAAAATAATAATAACATACTATGCAGAAAAATGCGTTTACTTATTTTCAAATATATAAATGAACCTAGGTAAATTCTTTACAAGCGAATAACATATTTTCCTTCATAAAATAATAAAATTCTTAATAAACTATGTTTAAATGCCATGACACAAACGAATGTTATGTTATCGGTTGCGTTCACAGTAGCGGTCCGACAACGTCTACCATAATTCAATTAGTTGCCAATAATAATAATTTGTTGACGTCGCCTGTTCACACTACTTTTTATAACCAACATACTTGTTTCATATTATTACGGTTTTTTCCAATTAATTTATTATCAAGTTAGTAGTATTGAGAAACAACATTAAAATTATCTGTCTTAGACCACTTCACCCGACTTCGTGTTGATTTGAAGGACAAATCAACACGTCCTAAAAAGTAGTATAATCCAGTTTTTTTGTAATGGGACTAGACTAAAAAATAAATATTAAATATCATTAATTAAAATTTAAAGCAGAGACAGAATCAAGTGACAAGACACTCCGTTCTCCACCCAAATTCGAGACGCCGATCTCAACGCTGCATTTTGTCTTAACATAACGTAAAAATGATAATAATTCGAGCTCATTACAGTGAATCGTTATCCTACTGCACCACAATAATCATATTTAACTTATCAACGTGGCGCAGTAAGACAAGATCAACAAAAATCTATTTGTAAAAAAATGCACAATTTAATTGTACTTAAATTAAATTTAAAATGCAGCTTTATCGAGAATTGATTTCATAACTTGTGACTTTATTAAATTTCGCAAGACTTGCTTATCGTTATGTTAAGATCCGATAGCATTCATCGGACTGCCAGAATATCTACGTGTTTTATTAAAGCGTCAGCGCCAGTCTCATTCGATAGACATAAATCCTTTCACGAATATAATTGAGCCACATTTATGTGACGAATTGTCAACTATCATCTGGTTCCCAGTTCTTATCCGACTTCAAAAGGAATATTTTCGATTCATTGAAATGCGGATACGTTCTGCAAAGATGCATTCGGTAGATAGTTTATTTGTCATGCAATATTCACATCTAAGCCTAGTAGTTTATCGACTTGACAGCACGTTGGCTTGTTAAATGTTTGATTTATGGTCAGAAAGCATACTTCAAACCTACATGTTTGTGACATTTACGACTACATTTTTGTAGAAAATCATTTGACACAACTTTGTATAATATAATATCATTTTGTAGCGGCACATAATCATATTTGAAAAAGTTGCTTCAAGAAAAATTTCGCAACTATAAAAAAGTATACAGTATTATTTAACACAATTGATCAAAAGGACACAATGCCTCTTAATAGTTAAAAATGACGCAACATATTGAGACTAGTATTGACGTTTGCTACTTCATACCTAATTAACATTATTGTAATTTTTTCGTAACTTGGTGATCATATTGCCAGACACATCGATCAACATTGATAGGAGTCCGATAAATCAGCATCAGTTCACTGAACAAGTGGACAACCTTGATTATTTAAGCACGACGATGACTCAGGCTCTCCTTTAATGTGTTCTGCCTAAAGGTATAAAGCATAAATTTCATAATTGCAGACACGTAGACAATACAAGAACAAGTGAGAGCGGGATCCCATGAATAAAAGATGTAAAAGCGAAGGATACTCCCAACAGATAGAGGGTATTCGGTCGAGATAGGGCACGACTTTATTTTTATTTCGCACAAATATCTCAGGATAAGCTGGGACCCCAAGACGATAAAAAATAAATACATAACGTGCTTTTGTTCAAATTCACATTATTATAATAATATCTACGAAGTTTATCTGTGTTTATAACACTATATGGCATAGTCAAGTTACTCAACTATACAAGTAAAAGTAGTAAACCTATCTATAAGCTTTAAACTTTTAAATAACTTAGTTTACTGGCCAAAAATTGTACATTAAATATCACATAACTATACTCTCCTTGTCCCGGAACTATACTTACGTATGTATTAAGTAATATTAACATAACACATATAAATATAAAAATAACTAAATATTAAGTACCAAATTCTTGTTACATTTTAAAATCTGTAATATACGCGTACTTAATCTATTTCCATATTAATTAAATTTATAACTGGCGTGGGAATCGTCGTATTCCGTAGTAAATTACTCGAATACCACAATATACTAAAAATATAAGCAATGAATCACGGACCATTCATATGACGCCACCTTGTAGCTACAGCGATAAAGGAAATTTCTACGAATTTATTGAATGTTTTGTTGTGTAATATTTATAAATATTGCCTACTGATAAATATGTGGCGCCATATTAGGATGTACCTGAGTATAATAATTCGGAAGATGAAGAAATGATTATCAATATTTGAATAATAATAAACAAAATGGCTATTAATTCACCATTTGGCCTAAGGATGTTACAAAAAAAGAGCGACGGAGCTTAATTTTGCATTTTTTTTTAAATTTGCATTTGGCATTCTGTTATTTTTACTATTATTAACTTAATTTTCTTATTTATTAAATCTGGAAATCATTAATTGTTTACTCTAGTAAATATATTTGTGATCCATAATAAATATGTAGTATAACCAATTAATTTTTTAAATTAAATTTAACTTGCAAAATACCCTTAATCTCTTGATACAGTAAATGTATGTGTAAATACCTTCTTAGGCATATTTATTAAACAATATCTTTATAAAGGTGAAATCATACAGGATTTATAATGTATAGTATCATAATATATAATACGAATATCTCCAATGACATGGGAGAATATGCGCGCGAAAGTTAACGCTCGGTGCAATGTGCAGGCGCCACAACTAATCCAACAGCTTTCGCCGTCGAATTTACATCACAAGGCGAAGTATATATATTAATTTTTTATAGAGTACAAGACTATACCAAATTTACTAATACGATACGTTTTTTGAATATATATAGTGTCTTGTTCTTTTAACATGCAGTGTAACTAGATCATTCATTAAGTTTCGATTCGATGTCATGCTTTGCTTTACTACACTAAATACTGAAATTTAATTTGATGATCAAAATTACTATATTCTCGTAATTAAATGCTTAATAATATGTTTTATTTATATGAATATTATAATATTTAAAATAAATTTATTTGATGAAGCAATCAATTACTTAATTATAATGAATTATTTTTTAAGTCGTTATTATGATTAGAATCGTAAAATTGTGAATCGTAATAATAACTACAGGTTTATTCCTATGTTATCACGTATCTGCATTGCATGTACCACTTAGGTATACATATGTACATGCATATAAGATAAACGATTATTGCTTTATCTTTTAAGGAAAGTGTACACAAGTGGGCGGTCGAGTTCCCTTGCTTAGTCTGCTGTAACACTATGGGGTCAACAGTTCACTGCCTCTTAAAGAATAGAGGGGCCGCCATGATTCATAAAATTGTTTTTTAACTAACAGGTTGTTTATATGCCCGCGTTTCCCGGTAATTGGTTAGAGAACGCGATGTGGTTAAATTGAGGTAAAAATAACCAAAATATATTGAAGGAAATATATCTATCTCCACACACATTCCAGTTATAACAGTGCAATGTGTAGACGTTTAAATTAAACAACATTTTGTTTTAAAATCAATAAATCATAAAATAATAAAAATCAATAGCTTAGGAATTGTTGATATTTGTTTTACCTAATAACATATAAAGATACAAAAAAAATTGTGAAGCTATTACATACCAAGAATTTTGAAGACCCAAACAACGTAAGTACCTACGTGAGTTGGCCGATCCCCAAGCACACTCATAATATTTCTCATGCTTTGACTAAACATTACACAAACGGACAAATTTATGTACTTTTGTAAACTTTCATGGCTCCAGCATTCTCAGACACACGTAGATATTTTACCCAAACATAACTAGAAGTAACTGATATGATTGCAATATTTCTTTTTCCTTTCTCAATAATATGCGCTATATAGGTACATATACGTAAGTATTTTAATCTATCTCAATCACAGACAAACAATTTTACTTTATTATTAAAAATGATATTAAATTAATATATATATATATATATATATATATATATATATATATATATATATATATATATATATATATATATATATATATATATATGTATATAATATATATATATATATATATATATATATATATATATATATATATATATATATATATATATATATATATATGTATATATATATATATATATATATATATATATATATATATATATATATATATATATATATATATATATATATATATATATATATAATCTATGAATAAATTAATTATTAATGAATTCATTAATTATTCTCATTTTATTGAGAAAAACATAATAATATTTAATATACTTTAAATTTTAGATACAAACAAAGTTCCCTTAACTTTACAGGTAGCTTATATCTAAGTAAATAAGTTTTATTTAACATTAAATTTCATTTGATCGGTTATTATTATAATTTTAACACAAATAAATTACGTTACTATTATACATATGAGTATGAAATAAATAATATTAGAGTTGGTCGTCGGTGCCACACCTGTCGGTGTATAGAAATACTTATCTCGTTTTAGTCGCTTAATGTTTTATATAAAGGCAAAACGCATATATGCTTTCTTATTTTCTCAAATTTATTAATATATTATTATTAGCTTCTTATTATTTTTAGCCATATATAGACTACCAGTAAAAATTGATCTTTTGTGTACACGCTTTTGTTAGGTTACCGTTTGTGCGTAAAAAATACTAATTTGCTTGAATATTGTATGATTTAACGGGAAATTAAACAGTTCATATTGTATGTTCATATTTTTAGATAGTTCCTCCTAATACACAAACACATTTAGCCGATTGATAGATTCAAATAAACTCTCAACAGATTGATTGATTTGTTTAAGGTAATGATTGATGTGACACGAATTAAACAGAGATTTATACCACACGTCGCGAACACCGACAGTTGTGATGCTGTCAAAGATTGTTGGCGTTAGTAAATTTATTTAATTGTTTTGCAAATTTATTTCCTACATAAAATTCTATGTTTTAATATTAATTACAAATTTTATTTGTAAAATGTTTAATATGAAATACATACATATGATACAAACAATATGCATTTTTATAGCACTCTTATGTAATGGAAGCTCTATTTTATTATGCCGAAGTAACTATTTTTTTATATACACATGTACCTTTATAACAGCTTAATAGTAGGTCATGGCATAAAAATAAATCTTATTCATACAAGCTATGTGGTTAATTAAATTAATATTATTAATCAGTTTCATTCGCATATTCATGTTTATTAAAATAAACATGAATATTATTCAATGGGCTTCTGCAACCACAATTGGAAAATTCGTTTACCTTGTTTACTAACCACATAATGTGTTTTATCCCCCTTTGTTTTATTAATAGTAATTAACATGCCTATGAGATTACTTTATTAATTATATTATATCGTTATTGTATTAATAGGATTTTTTTCAATACTAAAATTTTATAATACAACAATTAACATATAACTATTGAATAATTATATATGATCGTATACGAATACAAATTAGTACCTATATTTTATGCATGAATGTTGAAATAATAAAATATAAGCATTTATTAGGTATTTGTATTCTCCATACTGTATATATTAGGTACATTATATATTTCAATTAATACATCGAAAGAAAAAAAAGATATTTAATGTGTCTCTCTTAGATCGTTTTTAGATTTAATATAAATTATGATTTTGTTTAATTACTCAAAAAAAAGAAACAAATAATAATATTTAAGTTTTAAGAAATAATATATACTTATTATTTTTACTTCAAATTCATCCTTTTATAAATATACGATAATCTACATAATCTACAGTGTCTTAATACTTTCAATTCGCATTGTTCCACATAAAATTAATTTGAGAATAATCAATTAAAATTTCATTTTATGCAAAGCAAAGAAACGAAGTGAGAAGTCATTATATAATCCAATAAAAGCACTAATGATATGAACTGAGAATATTTCAACGGAAGGTGTCAGCGTCTTGTCAGTGTTGTTTCTTGATAAAACCGTCTCAGAGTCTCAGTACACTCTGATTACTTTTAAATATTAAACGTGACATTAAAATCATGACAACGACACTTAAGCTTAACCTTAATAAATATTCATTGGAAAGTAACAATTATATTTTGTTAACACAGATTATAATCGCCTGACGTAACACAATTATGTAGCACATATTCATATTTTGTAAAGTAAGTATATGCACTATAATCGAGTATGGACTTAGTGCTTTATTGATCATAAAGTTATTTAAATAATTTAAGCTTTCGAATCACTAAAGATTTTTCAAAACTTAACGTGTTACTTTAACGCGCTTTAAATCCCTTTGTGGCTGTGCGTGATGTATTGTATCTTTAAGTATACAAGGCACAACAAGCACACCTACACGCTTTCCGAACTTAATAGCTTGCTTATTGTTCTCCAATACTGTAAGCGTATTTGAAAATAACACGCCTATTAGAAATTCTACGGGAGAAAGTCTATATAACATTGTTCTCTTTTAAAATTCACATTAAATAAAGTTATTCGATCGAATCGTAAAAAAATTTACAATAATAAAATAAATGCATAAGCTATTTGAATTATCTGGTTTACTTTACAGGTAAAAATATTTTAATATCAGCACAAAACGTGAGATAAAATAAGCAAATCAGATTGGACCCTAACTTTATGAAAAGTGCCGTTTAATTTATCAAGCACTTTTAGAAAATCCTTTGTCACATAGCAACGTTATTACTATTTAAAAGAATTTTAAAAAATCTTTCCTGGTTTCAATTAAAACTATCTGATTCAAACTTTTCAATGTGACCTAATGTGTGTTAAAACGATCGTAATTGTCCATTTTATATTCGTCATAAAATTTACAACAATAATACCCAACTTCAACGTGAATGTTTACTAATTGCTACTTACTAAATTTATAACATATTGATTAAAATATCGACAATATATAACAAAAAGTAGCACAATATGTAAATATTAAAACGAGTAAAAACCATAAATTTATTAATTTGAAAAAATAAACCTGCAAAGAGTGACTCTTGTATCGAAAAAAGACCTAAATTGTTTTCAAATTGGTTTCATTATAAGTTTAAATTGTTACTACACTTGTTATTTCGTTTTTAAACATATGAGCAGGTTAAGAATCGTGCGGCCCAGCTGCAAGCTGCGTTGTAATTAGAAGCATTCAAAACCAGTTGCGCCATTCGCTAAAAAAGAATCCAGACGAACAGACATCATCTCCATTGACAAATTATTTTTGGCAATGAATGCGTCGTTACCTTATTGTGCAGATGCACTCGATATATTAGGAACTTCACGATTATATTCGTGCATAATGGACAATCTGCAATTTATTTTCTGATTTGGATCGTTGGTTTCCCATTTTATGATGACATTGTCTCTTTGATTGCACTTTTAGCCTAAACATTATTATTATTAAATATGTGAAGGACGGGTCAAAGGACTTTTTAAAATCACTTATAGCTGTTAGTTTTTTGTTAAAGTCACAAGTATTCAAATAATACATTGAAGAAGTACAAGTAATGCACCTTAAAATAGCACCATAATATCATAAGCTCTTTGTTATCGTAGTGCGGCTTAGAAAGCTTATGCAGGCCGACCACAGGTAAACAAGCGTTTCTTACGTACTGTACTGTTTTGCATCAACAAATTATTACTTATGTTTCTCTCATCTCGCATATGCTACACTTAAAAGCTATAAGAAATTTTATTGCAAGCTTGTAAGTTCACGGTCAACTTTGATTACTTTTATTGCACAGCTGAAGATGTTATTTTAATTTTTAATGAGGCAATTAAGTATAAATTTCATTAAATTGTCACACGGTTCAAAAATACTCGTATACATTTGTATAACAAATATGACTAATTTTACTTTTGCACCTTAATTTTTTACATATACCGAAAAATTATTAGTATTAAATATAAACAAAGGAAGATATCGCTAACATCACGTCTTTTTTTTATACAGCAATATAGAACCATGCTGACCAGGCTGCTGACGTTGGCGTTAGTGGCGGCTAGCTGGCACGCAACCGACGCCTGCACTTGCTCGCTTGACCATCCGCAAACACACTTTTGCAACAGTGATTTTGGTATGCATTATATCTCATTCTGCTATAGTCAGAACAATTTTAAACTTGAATTTAGTCCTTAGATTTGTGTGCGTACATGACCATAATATAAAATTATAAGCTACCATGATTACAACAGAAAATTAAATTAAGATCATGATTTAGATATGATATTTGTGCCCCAAAGAAGTCCCGATTGATATAAATCTTCCATCTTAATTTGATCTAAATTGATATTACATTTACTTTAATGTTCTTTAAAAGCTGTAAGCAAAAGGTTTAAGTTATAAGCGAGAAATTTATATAAATATTTTGTTTACAGTTATCGTAGGACGAGTACAGAAATTATTCAGAGGTAGTGATTTCCTTGACGCTTATAAAGTTAAAATCAGAAACACATTTAAAGTGAGTATTATACATAAAATATTATTATAATATATTGGTATTATATAAGATTCAAATGTACTATAATGATTATTTTCTTTGATAGGCAACCCCTAAGGCAGCATTAGCGTTAAAATCAGGTCGGATATTAACGCCCTCAGAAGATTCTCTGTGCGGCGTCAAGCTTCAGCCTAGAGAGACATATGTAATAACAGGTAATATATATTGCAGGCTCTTCATATCTATTAAAGCTTTATATAAGCTTGAATAGATATGAAGCTTAAGTATTCTCCATGTTGAAAATAAAAATTATGAGAATGTGTTGTTAAGCTTAATCATTTAACGCATTATAACATTATATTCATTTTTAAATTGATGTCGGTAATTTTATTTTACTTTAGGCCGTGTGGTTCACCTGCAAGCCCATATACATCTTTGTGGATATATAAATAAATGGCGTGAAGTCACACCGCGGCAACGAAAAGGATTCAGGCTGCTCTACAGACAAGGCTGCACATGCAAGGTGGGTAGCAGTGTTTATTTTTGTCTTCAAATGTTATGAAAAAGGAATTGGATGAATCAATATAACCAAATATTGGTATTCATACCGAAACAAAAAATATGTAATTTCGTATGAATAAGAGTTCATATATGCAATAAAGTGTGTAGTAATAAATTACTATACCAGAACTTTTCCAAGAATGCGTACAGGCTTATTGTAATTTATCATCAGCTAAGTGGAGCCAAATTTCAAAATATTCATATATGCAGACGAGTTAAAGGCTTATTTGAAAAACAAAATGCATGAAATTGTCGCAACATTTTTCTGTACGTGAATATAAATGAGTATGGCAAGTCACATAAAGGGCGTGTAGCGATAATTTTCAAGCCGAAGCTTATTAGATTCGCTCAACACTTAATGCCGCAAATACGTTTAAGTGTATCTTTCCTTTTAGATAAAAGAGTCACGAATTTTTCTTTCTTTTAAAAAAATGTTAAATAAAGGAAGGCCTTGTCCAGCTTTGCTCATTTTACGTGCTTATATTATTTAATTTTGAGTAAAGCTTATGATGCATCATTCGAGACAGTCAACGTGTAGGCAAATTGCAGTTTCAATATATTCATCAGATAATATAAAATTTGAATAAGTTCGTAACAAGGAGGAAGGAAAAGATTGATAATATATTTATTAAGTTATAAAATATTTTATAGTTATTTAATGACAATAATCTAGATAAGTGATAAAATAAGTAAATTTTACATGTCTTATTATCCAGGTGCACGTAAACAGACGCAGTACGAAATCACCGAACACATGTGTAACGGGCTACGACGAGTGCTTCGAACGACACGGCATCTGCCTTCACGACCGTGAACGGCGTTGCCGTTGGACAAGGTAATAATATAACATTTGTGTGGTAATTGGCTGACAACGATCTTTAAAATATATATAAAACTGTAAAATATAATTAAAATATGTTGAAATAGTTAGCTATTAATTAATGTTAAATTGTATATATATATATATATTCAATTTTAATAGAGTAACAGATCCTATTATTATGTATCTTCTTAATTAAACCAATGTTTAGTAAAAAAAACGTTACATTATCTTCGTTAGAGCGTGCATTCGCAAATCTTATTAAGAGTTCAGAATTAATATTGTTACCAATGCTAAATATAGACTCACTTTGATGTGCAGCTCGTTACTTTGTTATTTATCAATGATTATATTATGTCGGTTTATGTTTCAGGGCCCCAGCCCTCACAAGATGTCTGCAGAAACAGCACTTCAATAACACCATGACTTGATTCATCAAACGACGTAACATACTTTAACTGTTCGTAACAAACAATTGTATATTTCGATTTGAGTTCATTGAAATTCCGGTTACCGTTTAATTGTTACTAATTAATATGTTAAAATGCGATGAGTTACTACTAAGCCAACATTTTCATCCTAGTATGTTTTAAATATTATTAATAATTCAGACATTTAATGTGCACAATTATTAACAACAGGTTACTGGATGAATGAATCTGTATGTTCAGGCTAGTCACGAATATGTCTAACACTAATAATGTAGACAAAATTAGGCAGCAAATGTGTGGCTATGAGACGTGTTGTGAGAATGATATGAAGAAATAATGTCTGTATGAAGACTTTGATTGTGACGAATTTACTGCGAATCATTACCATTTGTTATTATGTTACAATTTGGCGTTCCCAAATTGTCATTTTGTCATGTTGGACGAAAATAAATTTGACGTTGTTTTGTATTATTTATTTAAGTTATATTTATATTTAAGTTAAATATTGTAAATTAACAAAAATAGTTAAGTAAGTAATTAAAATAAAGACTTAAGAAACTTATTTCATGTAAATATTAACTTCCTTTACATGGACAGTAAGTCAATTAATTGGAA
The DNA here is from genome assembly GCA_037127375.1 of Dione juno. NCBI lineage: Eukaryota > Metazoa > Arthropoda > Insecta > Lepidoptera > Nymphalidae > Dione > Dione juno. The sequence continues at coordinate 851,247 of JAXRJS010000048.1, forward strand.
AAAAAATTATTGGTGGAGTAATAGCGTCAGCATCATAAAAAAAACAATACAATAAAAATGAGAACATTCTCTTATTTCGATTCGAGGTCGATTAAAAAGTATTTAAACTTACCATGTCAGTGTGATTATGGTAGTAAGTTTGCTCGATAAGAGGAAAGTTCTCTCTACCAATGCGCCGCTGCAGTTGTAACAAATGGCCGAAGACCCATGGTCGATCCTAGCGATTAGAAATCAAATAGAATATTAAATTTGTATATAGCTGTTTATTATATGATAATATTGTCTATTAATTAATTAATAGATAAATATCTATTGACATATTAATAATTGAAATTGTACCATATCAATGTAAGCTAACTTACCCAAATTTATATAAAATAAAAAATTAAATATATATAAAATTAGAGACAATTTAAAACTGATGTTGAGAAAAATAAACGCATACTTTCATGTATGTAAATGTGTAAGCTAGCCGTCGTCATACAATTTACGAATATGTAAATTAGTCTACTTTTTCTAACTTAAACAATATAATTTGCAACCATAGAAGAGACTGATTTATAGCGAGCTACGCCTAGCGAGCGAACTCCCACACAAACATTCCGCATACGTATGAGTAAAAAAAGGAGCTTTCATTGAACAAAAAAATTAAATACATACATATAAAAAATTGCGCATAATATATAAAAAAATGGAGTTGCTGAACTCAACGTAGTGATTTGTGTTGCCAGAGCGGGAAAATGAAAATAAATCATTCCTCCAAATGGCCTGCGTCGTGACGGTCCTCTCAATAAAATAATTAATAAAGTTAAATATGTCAATTAGTTTCTAATTTTAAGAGGGAAATAAAGAAACATATAATATCTTATATAAAATTCAAAGTTAAGCCAAATTGGAGAAACAATTACTATAAAATGTTATATACTTAAATATGTAAGGTAACGTTTAAATTAAACATTACCTGGAAATGGTAGATCGAGTTGAGACTGTTAATGGCAGGCACTCCGCCGAACTTGAGACCTAGAAGCAGCGCTCGATGGTCAGCACCTGCATCACGGACGTTCTGCCTCACCAATACGAAGTCCGGCCTAAGAATAAATGTGTATATGCACTTGTGCTTGTAACATTTATGATATAATGTATATTAGAAAGATTTAAAAAAAAATCAAATAAAATAAATTAAGAGAGATATACAAATTCAGTGTTATGCTTTCAGTGGTAATAATAATGTATTTGTCATATTTTTAGCAGAGCAGAGTTAAGCCTAGTTTTGGGATACTCCGTTCTCTACTTTTCACGTTTCCCACATCCTGATCACACTTCCTAGAGGCTTGTATAAAGTATTTTTTCAGTTACGCACTATTAAATCAAAAACATGATCTATAAGTATATACTTACTTAAAACAGCGTGTTACTTTAGTTCCGCTGCGGTAGACCGCCATCGACACATTAGCGCCGTCGGCGCTCGCCGTCACAGTCAACTCCTATAAGAAAATATAAGTCAAGCAATTTCCTCCTACATTAAATTATTGAAGTGATATTGGCTTAAGCCATAAAAAATTGCGGTTGCTTATAAAATTTTCTGTACTTTTGATTTATACATAAATCATTTAACAATTATCTATAGCATATTACTTATAATTTCTTAATATCTAGAATACCTTGTCTTAGCAAACTGCTGAAGCTATGTATCTTACTACTTAGATATAAATATATATATTTGTAAGTGGAATCTGATGTATTAATAATTATTATTCTTTAGTTGTGGTTATGATGGCCTCATTATATTTTAATTCTACTATATGTAAAACAGGTGTAAAATAAAATAAAAATGGTGCAGTGTTTATGCTGTTAAGTTAAGAAATAATAAATAGTTTTTACAAAATAACCGTTACTCTTTAGCACTATTTTAGTAATCAAAATAATTAAATCTGTACATATACTGTATTATATGAAATTAAATTATATAATGTTATATCAGATGTAAGGCACATGCATATTATAATAGTCTAAATCCGAGAACATCGATCAAGCGGGCCAAGCGAGTCGCTAATGTAGTCATAAATTTAAATAGATTTTTGACAACAACGTTACAATATTGTGGTAACCAAGCGGTTTTGTTAGCACAGATATCAAGTTACAAGCACGCGAGCAATTACACTAATGTGCCAATAAAATTGTTCAGCTTCGTAGAATATGATTCATGACTCAATCATTATTTTTACTAAATCAACGACATAGTTATATTACTGAAAATCCTGTGTCTAAATCTTACCCTAAATTCCGCCTGTTCTACGCGTATATCCCACTCGCCAGGTAAGCGGCGTCCACGGAAGTACTTGGACCAGTCGGTATTCTGATCATCAACTACCAGCAACGTTACACATCGATCCCTATTGTAGCCACGTCCAACAGATGCAACCGATGTTACGCTGCCTGTTTAATTCAACGAATTATATTAATATTACGACTATTAACGAATTATACGAATTATATTGATCAAATTAATAGATATGTATCCTAAATATTACTAATAGCAATTTCACAAAACAAAGACAAACCCAAAAGAAGTTAAGAAATCCAAAAACATCTACAGTAGCAAACAGTCGTATAAGGCTAATACTAAAACCAATAATAGTACCAATAAAAGTTTTTCTGGCTTTTTATATGCTGTGCGAACAATTTAACCTCGCTAATATTTATTGGCAGTTAGCCAATAAATATTAGCGAGGTTAAATTGACTTGGATAACAGATAAATTACACATTTAACGTCAACACTTACTTAAGTTTTCATTAAAAATGTATTTATCATAAAAACTTATTAGAATGTGTTACCTAATAAATTTGCTCCTTGGTCCCGTGCAGCTCCTGTAAGTGACTGCACTCGCTGCAGTAACGATTCTCTGGATTTTGCTGGCGACGATGGTGCAGATGTACCTCTAGAACCTCCGCGGAGATTTAAGGAGAGGTCCCCACCCGCACCAGTACTAGTTCCAGTGCTGCCAGCACTTGGTGCTGGTGATGATGATGTACTGCCGATACTTCCACCGGTTGCTAAAAATATACTCAAATCATTATAATATATCAGTAACATTATTTTGGCAATAATTTTTAACTATTGAATTTACAACTTTCCTTTTCTATATCTTATATACTTCTTGCTCTGCATTATATTATCTCGATTTATTTTCTGGGGTTCAATACCATAAAGCAACTAAAATAGATAGGGTGAGAGAGAGGCAGAGAGAGGGAGATAACAAGATTAATATGAGATTTATGTAAAATAGGCTTAAAATAATGCCATATGAGCATGACATTAAATTAAAAGTTAACATACCCTGGGAGGCCGGCCTCTGGTTCTGCGGCTTGGGCTGGCTGGTGGTCGCCGGGCGGCCGGTGTACGGGTCGACTTCGCCTTCATCGCAGTCAGACTGCAGGTCCCCCGAGCTGAATCTGCGCAACGCCTCCGCTGAGCTACGCCGCACCGCCGGGACAGGGACACGTGAAGGGAAACCGACACACACAATGTAGCCACCCAATGACGCCCTCAGAACTAGCTCTGTCTACTTGTTTGTTTTGTGTCTTTTTCACCTTTTGTTTTTATACGTTGACTTATGTTTATACATAAATATAGTTGTGTAGATATCGTTGAAGTCAACAGAACAAATGTCTGTTTTTCAGACTTAAATATAATGTTAAATAAGTAAATCTTTAATATTCTCTATTGAAAAACATTAAATAGTGTATTTGTATTTGTAACATTTAAAATTAATATATGAATACTACAATTCCTACTTATGTCGTATCACACAACTTACCTGATATTTCAAGCACATATAGATGCCACAATGACATAAGCACCATGCATTGATGATGATAGATTTTTTGGTTTCTTGCTAAATCACAACATTAACGATATTGGTTCAAGTAGGTACTATTAAATCTGAGAGCAGATGAGTGTTACACGGTATGCGGCAAAGGGATGTGACAGGGGCTGGGTCCTTACAACTAACAAGTAAGTAGTAGTTTGGAGTGTTATATTTTAGATATTATGTTAGATTTTGTTTTTTGATTTATTTCTTTTTAGTTGTAAGTATGAAGATGAGGTTTCGAGTGCGGATTAAGGAAGCATTATCAAGCGGGCTGCTGTGCAATACACTTGATAATTCGGCAGTTGGCGGAGTTACATCAAATAATCTTTCAAAACACACATTACAATATAATAATAAAAGTGATATAATCCTGATGATTTAAAAAATATTTTAAATTTACTGTAGAGTTTATTTTATATTTTATACGAAAAAAAATAATATTGTACAACAAATAAATCATGAAATAAAAGTAAGTAAATAAAAACGTAAGTCTATGAAAAAAGCCTCACAAAGATTAACCAAGTAAAAGTGAAAAAGCGTGCAAATGGTTCTGAGGAGCCATTAGTTGAGGACGCAAATTATAACGCAGCATATTAAGGCGTACAAGTGTACATTTTTTACATGGCGACCGTAAAACGCAAGGATAACTGAAGTGGCTCTTCAGATTATTTTAAATGTTACACGTAAAACTCACCTTCTTTTCAGGTAATTGACATTGGAGGTGAAAGAATTTCGGAAGCTTGAGAAAGACAGGGTTGATGTGGTCGCGGCCTGCGGGCCACAGATTCCAGGACACCCCGAACGATCTATCTTGACCGCTCCTAAAAAAACATCATTCTTATTATTACCATAGTCGTTGTACTCAAAAAATGTAATATATTTATTGAAATTAATTTAATTACAACTCCATCATGTATTTTCCTTATAACGCATAAAAACTTAACAATTTAGCGGCCGACCTGGCGCAGCGGCACAACGTTTGTCTATGAGCATGACGGATGTGGGTTTAATTTCCCCTCATAGTGAACAAATTATTTTCATTTCCCTCGCTCTGGTAACAAGAAAAATCGCAGCGTTGATTTTTGTCACTCAACACGCAATGTTTCAAAAGGCAGAACTAGGAAAACGGAGTGTTTTAACACTAGGTTCCCTCTGCCTATCCTGCTATATGATACAGCGTTAATCCTAAAAAAATAATTTAAAATAATATAGCATATTAAATACAATAAAGGACAAATACTAAATAATACCTCTTTATAAAATATTTACTCCGGCCAAATCGTGGGAGTTGCGCGATAGTATATCTATAATATAGGAAGTATAAAAGGATATTAAATTGTGTTTTCAACTTACCTCGGGATATTCACCCGCAAGTGCAACTCGATAGTATTGGAACAAACACTGGCTCCCGATAACGTCGAAAGTACGATAGAGTTTTCTGCCAACAATAAATGTTTATTCAATATCTCCTCACTATCGAATATATTTTATTTTCATAATAAATTCAAATTACAGATCGCTGATTGTATTAATTCTTGACGCGATTTCATATTTATGTACATTTGCCCGTTTGTTATTAGTACTTGAGTAGAATAAAAAATACAAGTTAAAATAAAACAAAATTTTGTTTAACATCATATTCTGCATATAAAATAACTAACAATAATAAAACTATGAAGATATTTATGAATTTATAAGATTCTATTCGTACATAGTTCTTCGGAGCTTTGTACATAACGAAACCTTAAGTTATATTAAAACACGAAGCGTTAATATTTCGGCTAAAGCTTGCGTGACATGAAACTTTCAATGTACACGGTCCCAAAAGTATGTAATAGATTTTCATGTTACATTGCTTAACATTGTTTATTTCATGTCTACCTAGATTTTATGCAAATTTTAAATCCTCTGTAGGTTACTTCAATAAAGCCTTTATTATTAGAATTTAGAACATTTGGCGATGTAATAAATTTAGATTAAATAAACATTATATTTCACGCTATATTAGTAATAAGAATAAACAAAATTTACAATAAGAGAATGTCGCTGTGCAATTCCATCCATCCATACGCTTTATTCTCATTACGCTTAAATCTTTTAATGTAGCTGTAAGAGGGATTGAAAAAGAAGTTTTATATGAATGTAATACATGCACATAGGTACATGAGAAAATAACAAAATTACAGGAACCACTAGTTTCCATTACAAATAAAAATAAATGAAATCTTAAATTGAAATCAAATATTTAAAAATATATTTTGAGGAAAACATATAATTATGTATATTTTCCTATAATCAATCTGACAACTACTATAAAACCATAACTTAATTTAATTTTAGCTGTCATTATAGATACATTGGCTTGCAGCTAACCCATGTCGTCACACGTTGCATCCTGCGATAGACCTACCTATTTCAGCCCCATTGACTTCCATTCTTAAGTTCACGCTTACCCCAATTTATACACTGTATATACACTATTTCGATTCAAAAAAACAAATACAAAATGATTGTGCTTTATAAACATTTAAATCAAATTGTTATACATGTGATGCTAAATTAGAATTATATCCTCTTCACTACTATGAAAGCGTGTTAAAAGAAAAAAAAATCATGCATGCCCAATGGCTTCTATTGTCAAGTTGACACTTGACCTCGATCTATTCATGCAATAAGAGATATATATACTTTTGAAAGTCGCTTATATAAAGAAGCCATATCTAAATGTGTTTAATTTTAATAGGTACGGAAACACTTTTTATTAAATGCTGAACTATATAGTAGAAAAAATGTATTTCGGATATAATTTTTTTTATATAATAATTGATATTAATGTGGAAATATATCGTTGCCAAGCAAAATAAAATAAAACAATCAACTGGACTGGACTCAAACATAGAATTGAATTGGAAAGTCAATGTTAAATTTTACTACGAAAGCAATTGCATTTAGTTTAAATAAGATATAAAATCACAAAAGCACAATCTAAGCGATTCAATGCGCCTGAAAGATAGTATTTGCTTCATAAAAGCCTTTTGGCTGTACCTAGTGTTTTTGCTTCTACTTAATGGCAGCGGGGCTGTTCGTGGTGGTCGTAAAGGGTACTATAAATCTGAAAAGATAGGAAATAAAATAAAACCACATTGTAATAGCCACGTGCCTTAAAATAGGTAATGGTGATTTATAATTATAGAGGGCTATCATGGCATAGTAGATCAGGGTTTTATTTTTCAATAAATAAAAGGTTATGGGTTGCGCATATTGCGGTGTTAAATCTCCTCCTATATGCTGAATATAAAACGTTAAGCTGTTTTTAATATTTACATTTTTTAAATAATAATTACAACTGTAATTGAAAAATTATATTATGAACCCAGAGTGCTTAAAAAGTCTAAAACAAATAATATATATAAACATATGAAACGATTTCTTTCGTGACACTAAAATTTTTTAATCAAATTGCGAGCAGGTAGTAATTTTCTAGCTTTTAATTTATCAAACTGTTATAACCACGCGAAAGCCGTTTATTAGGAATGGCCAACAAAAGGTTGTGTCTGAAAGCAGAAAACATGCGATTCTTTAATAAAAAATATTTATGATAATTTATTGTTACTTGATGATGATTTTTAGTAGTAAAGTAGTAGTATAATTATTTTTTTTACTTAAGGAATATTTAAATCAGTTTCGTTTCACTTTTCATTATGTGCCTTAAACTGAATATATCTCCTGGAATAAATTATTGTATTGTTATGTACCTCGTAGGTCCTTGATAATTATTTAAAAAAAATTATGAACTTGTTTAACATCTTCTTATATATATATATAATATACATATACAAATATACTAGTAAGTTAAACTCAAAAACACCCTCATAATACAAAATCAATAAATATTCAAAGGTTCTAAACTGAATTTGGCAGAATTCAAAGCGCCAGTCATCTCCTGGAATACTGCCAATTTCGTGACGTCCCGCCATGAAAGAATCGATTTGTAGTCCAGCGATGAAGATGTGCCACACAATAATCTCATTTGAAAGGAACACATCTGCGGCTGACTAAAAAGCCTTATAAAAAAATAATTTTTATATTAAAAATTTCATAAATTATTTATATATAATATTACAATTATAAAATAGAATATAAATACCTTTCGTTTGATTTGCAATATTTTATAATATAACAATGATATTAACAAAATGTAGTATAATCGATAACTAACACAAATCAAAATGATAAGAATACATATGCTCTTTTTAGCCTTATAGGATCACTTTGTCGTCCGTCTGTCCGTAATTTTTCCCCAAATTACGTGGAGGAGTCGTTCCGTCGTCCTAGAGTTATGAAATTTGGCAGAAAGTTAGAACTTATAGTAAAATCAAAGGAAGTAATCCAAAAATTGGAATTTGGAGGAAAAATACCATTACAAATTTATACTGTAGTTCATTTCATACAAAATGAGTGAATACGACTGCAAATTTAAGTTTTTGTCAATTTTTATAAGTATTATTTCAACGAAATACCTACAATCTTGAAATAGGTACAGAACCCTCTGTGCGCGAGTACTACTCGCACTAGAACGATATTTTTATTCATTAACATACCTAAGTAAAGTATACCAATACTTACAATACTTAAGAAAAAATATTGCTAAGACAAATCCAACGAGCCCAAACTCGATACGTTCACCAATTAGATCTAGGCGCGTTCCTTTAGCCACTTCTCACTTTTCATTGGTAGATTCTAGTAAGCAGGAGCAATAAATGGAATGTGTAAAGATAAATAAAAAATCCCAAATTCTATGATTTTACTAATAGGCATCCCAGGGCTTCATCTTCCACTTTCGAGCTCCATCTCGATTTTACTCTGTTATTGAATCTCTTATATAAGTTTCATGTTGACAAAAGAATTAGAAGTGAAGATAAGCTTCTTAAATTGCATTATATAGTCAATTGGTTACTTAGTTACATCTTGACCTAATAAAAGCGTTTCAATATAAATACATACTCGTAGTATATAGAACAAAATTAGTAGTTTGTAAGGCTTGTTTAATGCTTAAGCAATTACTTCTGACTTTATTAATGTTCTGCCCTACTACTTTATGTCCCAAGAGGAAAACAGTCAATATACAATAAGAAACAAACGTTACTTAGAAAATTTGTCGTCTACGGTGTTCTGTAGGAGGAATATTAAAAGAGTTATCAATCATAATAAGCCACAATAATATGTTTTAACATTTTTAACAATATTTTACATTTTTGAAGGTCTAATAAATTCAAATTGCATCAAAAACTCAAGTGGTCATTTATTCATTATGTATTATAGCAATAGCTATCACGGCGCGATTGTGATATTCTCCAATCACGATTAGGAGTATCTTGCTTAACGTTGTTTGTGAGATTGATTGGTATATTCGTTGCCTACATTTTATTCTATCCGCCATCACAACGCACACTGTAATGGATATACGGAGGGAAAAGAAAAACTTGGAAATTGTATCATTGGATTCTCTCTCGCTCTCACATGAAGATTAATCTTATAGCAGAAATGACAAACTAAATACTATGTTAAATCAATTACGGTATTATCTTATTTAATCAGGCGATCAATATGTCTTACAACGTAACTTTTTAGTTGAGTCAGACGCTTAACCATACTTCCTCAAAAATGTCTTATAGAATAAAAATATAATATTTCAAATGACACACACACAAAACCATTATTAGAAGATCAATTCATGTTGTGTTATTGTAATAATAATATTATTTATCAGAATTGTGTAAGTAGCTGCTTACAATTAAAATTTTCGACATTTTATTCTTCGGATATGTTACAGGATCAATCTTTCCGTGTCCACCTAAAGTCGATCCATTTAAAAAAATATAATATTTGAATACTTTGTAAAATATGTATGTATGTTTGCAAATTATAAAATGTATACCTATAACTTTCATAAAAATTGTAAATTTAAAAAAATCTAAAAAATATGTTATTTTCACATTTTCACATACATCATCGTACAACAATGAAAATTTAAAAAAATATAATTACAATTTAAAACGGTACATTAAATAAGAATATAGGTCAATCATTTATAATAGAAAACCGATTAATTTCTCATCAAGCAATTAAAATAACATTACTTTATTGTACGCCTGATTTTAGCTTATACAAAGAATATTCATAACGCTATATGGAGCGACCGACATTCAGCGTAGTACTCATATTTCTTATTCCCCGCCCCATATACCCATTTAAACTTTACCCTTAACACACAACAGATTCTTCACCTCGTTTTAGATTATTCGTACTTACTTTATCATTAACTTAATAAAATGATTTATTATATTATATTTTTCTCTTAATTTGTATGTTACAGCTTATACTCACAGATCGTAAGGGGAAATCCGGAAATGCTGGAAATCGGCTTACGGAGCACTGGTTGCGCGTTAACGGGTGGGAAAATGAATGTAAATGGGGGTGCCTTCTGCAAGACTAATGTGGAAATCGGCGGGACGGCGCACGACTCCAGAGTATTGATTTTGGGCGGCAACGTGCTAAATGAGCTCCCTCTTTAGTCATTATTCATACTAAAACGTGGACTACGGAGTTGTTCAGCGCTGTCCTTAGATGGCGCACAATTCATCGGAAGTTTGATAGTAGAGAGTCAACAAAAGATTATTTAAATTTGAAAATATATAATTTGAATGGTAATTTAATCAAATTTTACTATTGAACTTCAAATCTATTTAAAACTTCGTAATGTCGTTTAATAATTCATAAGTAATAAAATTTAAGTAATAAATAATATCGGTCGAGTGCGAGTAGTACTCACCCACCGAGGGCTACCTATTTCAAGAGTATTCCGGTGAGAAAAATAATACTTATAAAAATCGAAAAACTTAAATTTACAGTCGTATTTACTAATTTCGTATTAAATTAACTAAAAATATAAGTTTGTAATACTTTATTTCTGCGTTAAACTTATAAATTATCAAAATTGAGAATTTCCTCTTTATATTTAATGCAAATAAAGAACATTATAATTTTGTAAAAATTTTTTTCTGGGATATATGTATAAATTTTCAATGTTTGTATTTATATATTAAACAAAATTTTAAATGTTTGATTTTTTTTCTGTTGTTTATACTATAAGTTCTAACTTTTGCCAAATTTCATAATTCTAGGACGGCGGGAAGTACTCTGTAGGTTTACGTGGCGTTTTTCATAAAAATGCAATAAAATTAAACATAGACGCTCATATCTTTTGATTGCGTTGACTTAGAAGTTTGATTTTTTTATGTGCTTCAAAATGTCGTCGACTTTGATGTTTAATATTAATGTCAGCTTGATTATTTCATGTGATTTGGAGAAAATTGTCTTGACAGACGACAAACAGACGGTCAAAAACGTGATCCTTCATAGGATAGGACGTGAACCGTCATCGGTTTCGTTTTTTTTTTTTGGGGTAAGCAATCCTAAAGGTACGACGAGCACGCGTTGAAGTCTTTCAACACATATTTTGTATATTTTAAAACAAAGTGAAGAAGAATATGTCTGCTTCATGTACCCAATATATATTATTTTAATACATATGTATTTATAAATGAAAATATTTGTTTCTAATTTAAAAATCTATTAAATCCGTTATATAGATGTTCTGATAGAGTAAAAGAAAATTTTTCATCGAAGATCAGACGGTACCTTACCTCTAGTTATGTAAGTGTGCATAAAGTACACATCGTACAGGTGAGAGGTGCGCATGTGGGTGTATGGCGTAATGCCTGTGCGACTGCCTGCTCGCCGACGCAACATCGTTCTCTCGTTCACAGTAGAGTTCTGCGTATTAATGGCTAAATAAAATATAAGTATATATCATTACGTATATATTGGTAGAGAATATCTTTTTTAATTTTAACCTGGTGTATACATTAAAAAACAAACAAAAAGAAAAGAGACCAACTTCTAAAACGAAACTAACAAACACCTATATACAGGAATCGTGATGATAAATACATTACGTAATCACTTCTTCTTATTTTGTAAGCTGTCAGGTTACTAGAACAATAATTTTGGCGCCCTCATAGGCCCTGTGAGATAGTGCACGTAAATGTGAACACGGCCGCGCGCAGAAAGTAAAGTTTGTTGTTCTCGTAACTTGACGTGCAGCGGCACTCGGGCCTCGGCAGTGTCGCTCCGCTGCGCGCCCCGACTAGCCGCCATGACGCGCTGACCCGTACGTACAAAAACTTTGTGACAACTGACAACAAAATTGTGAAACATGTTGTGTTTTCTATGGAAATGTGTCTTCGCCGGCACGCTGCTGGCAGCGGCGCTTGCGCAGGTAATCCTTTGTATATTTAAGCATGTGTCAGTCATGACTTATGACCATTCACCCAATTGTAGAGACGTCAGGATGCTGGTGATCTCATTCACTCTCCAGTGAATACGTCTTTTTTACTGAAGTAAAGTCACATGTTGTTGAATTCTTACTTTATTTATCGTCAAATGTAATCACTATTAGAACAATAACTTTTTTAACTAAAAAAGTAATTGTTATAACAGGTTATAACTATAAATAAACATAAAAACTACTTTATACTGTATATAAATACATACCTTATTGCCTAAAAAATATGTTAAACTAAATGTATATCGAATGCCCATTAGATACTTTTGAATATATTGAGTTCGAATATGAGTATACTATTCGCATATCGAAAGTTATATAAAATAATTATAACGAGATTTGATAATGTATATTTTAATATTTATTTTTATAGTATATATTTTCTTCAAATATATCAACAGAATGAGTTACTATGCAGGATATTCACAGCTGTAAAACAGGAAGTGTAATTTCAATAAGTGAAAGCATTTTTACTAAACAAAGCATAGAGCGTTACTTACCCATTTGGATTTAATTACGGTAGAAAAGTACGCATTATTTTGTTTCTTCATTCATTAGAAGCACATGTGTAAATACGTGAGCGTAATAACGTGTCATAACGTCGTTTAACCCAGATAAGGATAGTATCGGTTGTTGTTAAAGCATTACATGTAATATTTTTTCCATCACACATTGTACAAGTGTTTTACTTTGAACAATAAGTACACATGATGTTTATTATAAAATATAAAATTATATAACAGATAATTTATATAAATAATCATTATAATATATTGTATGTGTATTTTATATACTTGACTGAATGGAAAACCAGTTTATGCAAATGCCTTAAAAACCTTAATATATTAACCTATTTTATATTCACAAGTTGTACGTACTACATTCATAATATTGTGAGCTCTCTTTTTCTAACCCAGGATAAAATATAAAGGTGGAGAAATTATAATCTATTAAATTTACAGTTATTATTACAATATACATATTGTATGACAACTAAGCTTTTTCAACAATTAAATTGATTAGTTTATGCAGAGTACGTATGAAGTATTTGTATGTATGTACGTCTGTTGCCATTGTACTAACAAGAAACAAACATTCCAAAGACGTTAATATTCTGTTGGAGGTAGTAAGGTGCTCAGTTGTATAAATATTCATCAGGTCTTTGCTGCGATTCATTGTTATAAAATATCATTTGTAAAATAGAGAACTACAATGCAATTAATTTTTAAGGAAAAAAATATAAATTTAAAAACAATTCTATATTGAGCACACATAACATCGAGCTACTTCCTACCTAATTATCTAATTTAAAAATGAAAAAAATATTATATATATTGAATATATTATTTGATCATCATTTACTAGTTGCCGCTCGCAATTTTGCTTACATCGACTTAGTGACTTTTTCCATACTACCGGTAAACCGATGAAAATGCTGGTTACAAAGGCTGGCATTAAACGTTTCAATTTTTTCTACTTAAAATTTCCACGGAAAATGTTCATTACGCTGAACAACTTTAGATAATGCTACTTTTTCCAATATCCTATAGATTTGATGGCCTATTGTGGCGTAGGTGCCAGTCTTCATACTCAACTTTGAAATTCAAAATATTCTATATTCGAATAGACTTTTACAACCAATTTTGAAGATTAAATTACCACTGGTTCAGAAACATTTCTGCTGAAAAGAGCCAACAAGATACTCAACAGTTGCCCTTTTCAATATAAATGTTACAGTTTATTATTTAACAATAATATAATGGTAGCTATGCCTGTATGAAATTTTCTGACACTTATGTCTTTTAAATCTGTTTAGGCGTTACAAGTTTATCTTTCCTTCTCTTTCCTATCGTATGTCTGTCGCTATTTAAAGAAAAACACTTGCTAGCAGATGAACAAAATATTATAATAAATATTTTGTGATGCAAATGTAAGAAAACCGTTTTATTTGAAAACATCTTCTCGAAGAAACTCGAGCTCTGAGATTATAAATTATTCATGTCACGGGTCTTTTTTTGAAAATTTATGCCTGCGGCGCTACCCCAGAATAGCATTCCATAAGATAAAATACTATGAAAATAGCTAATATAAAGTAATCTAAACTAAACGTACGTCATTTGCCTTACTTTTTTAATTGCGAACGTGACTCTCTGTTGCAGTTGTAATAGCATCCCATGTAGTTTATCATTTTAGTACATTTCGGAATATTGTTTTTAATTCGAATTTTAGAAGATATTTTCTCTATTAAAATAAACTCAAATTCTGTTTTGAGATATTTAAAGAATTTTCTAAACGACAGATTTGGATTTTCTCGGGCCACATCCCTAAGATATTTTCTGTAATATTATACTTATAAAGATTTATTTTACTACTAATACATTACATCTATTAGTACAACTTCGTTAGCGTTATAATTCTTGTCACCCAATTTTCAACCACAGATTTTTATAGCTATTCTTAATTAACTTATACATCAGGTGTTCTAAATCCTTGGATTTTATATTAAAATGTCAATGAAAACTGTATATCACTTAAACATATTTTGTTGCGATTAAAAAATGTATAAATCATAAATGCATATTCTGTTAGTATTTATTTGATACCCTAAACTATGTTGTTGCAACAATCTTTTATGTACAGACACATATTTTTCTACTGTTCTATGACAGTATTTACTTTTTCAGTTAACATTTTAGTCTATGGCATAGATAACTTAAAACTACTTTCAGGCCAAAATATTTCAAATTCGACAACACAATTATTATAAATTATCGTAAACTAACAGATAGAGCTGCAGTGGGTATAACTTTGATTGTACCGAATAAGGCGCCAATGCCAGTGATCGCGTTGGCAAGGCTACTGCCGCCCACGCTCGCCCTAGTAAACAATCTTTCAATCGCAAATATTTATTGTGCAAGTGTAACTAATTGTATGATTTTGTAATAAAATAATATCCGTTCAATTTTAAACATCCCTCATTAATGAATATTTTTTGTTGTTGACTGAAACTTAAAATTTTCTTCCCTGGATAGACAAAGTTGCATCGCAGCTAGTAATAAATATGAATTGTTACTTTATATTCTCATTGTGTACTTAGTATCGCCCACATTTCCATCATTAATGGCGCCGACTGTGACTCAAATATATTGACTCAGGTCGCAAAACATACACAGGTTGGCTGCCTTCCTAATGAATCAGGTTTATTTAACTTTAAAAGCTCTAAACTATTTGCACTTGGCACGAAATTGTTCGAAGCTTTAAAGAGTTATGTAAGATATTGCCAAATTTTAATAAAGAGTTATTTTTATTATTTGTTTCTTTGTTATCCTATAATGATCAAACATATATAGAATAATATGCTAGCAATAATATTATTAGTATATATTCATTTCAAGATTTTAATTTTATCATATTTTTTATGAATGGGATGAAAAAATAAACTTATTGTTTATGTATCTAGTGAAGCGTTATAAGCCAGCTTGAAAGCATTTTATATTTAATTCGATTCTCATTTATAATATAGTATTTTTTACTATTTATTTACAGCAAAAACTAAATTATAAAAATTGTAATTAAGAAAATAATAATACTAATAATTCAAATTTTAATAATTTTTTTAATAACAATTAATTCGTTATTATACATACATATACTTCAACTTTCTGGTAGACCATATAAAAATTCTAGTGTTCTCAACTATTTTTTCTTTAGTGTTCCTAATGTATTATGTGTATATGCTATGTATAGATATAACATATAACACATAACACATTAGGAATACACATACACACATACATACGATAGATATTTGGGAATCTTTGTACCGCGACGTGGAGCGGTGTGACATCGCTTTACACGGTGACAAATAGCACAAAACATGCCGTACGGGCGTGCATCGCATAACAATACCAACTCAAGGCAACTGAACGCTAGGCCAATATTTATTCATATTGATTTTACTATAAGAAAAAATACCTTGCTATTCTCATATTTCAGGATACTTTTCAGATGAGTTAGGATTTTGTATGTATTTCTTCCGATTTTCATGCGTAGTAAAGTTAGTTGTAAGCTTGAGTAGGTTAACTATTGAATGATTACTTTTTGTTACTATTCACTACTTTCTGTCCGAACGATTGAAGTCGAGTGATCGAACGCCTTCTCCACTGACTAGATTCTGTTCAAACCGAAAGCTACAACAACTAGTGTATATAAATACAATATGTGTACTAGGTAAATAATAATAATAATAATAATAATAAAAAATAAAAATTATAGATTTGTACCTACAATTCTAGTTAAAATACTGACTCATAACATAACTGAATGTCAACTGCAATGCCGACGATATGAGTGTACCTATGTTAGGTAATAAGTCGACGACTAACGGTCATCTATATATGTATGTATGTCTGGAATAATTAAAAATTGTTATATATATATATATATATATATATATATATATATATATATATATATATATATATATATATATATATATATATATATAATATATATATATATATATATATATATATATATATATATATATATATATATATATATATATATATATATATATATATATACATATATATATATATATATATATATATATATATATATATATATATATATATATATATATATATGTATATATATATATATATATATATATATATATATATATATATATATATATATTATATATGTTGAAAGTTGACAAACTAATTTATAACTAATCTGTATTTCTATCTGTATGAAATTAACTACACTTATAAGGTAAGATTGTACCCTTTATTTTTACAGTAAAACACTTCTTGCTAAATTTCACAATCCACTCCACTGTAAGGGACTCTATAAGTATTCATTAATATGCAGCAAATATTAAAAATAAGCGCTCGTATCTTTTGATTGTGTTTACTTATATTAGGAAATTATTATTCTGTGCCCCGATATACTCCCGTATATATTTGGACAAAGAGTTTCTTCCATTTTAATAAATTATATAAAATATTGAAAAACAAGAAAAGATCACTAACTAGTAACAAATAGTAAAAATTTTGGTACCTACCTTAAGTATCAAAATTATTACGATCTGTCAACATATGGAAAGGAAAAATGATTGTATGCAAGTAATTAATCTAATCTAAATTAAACTAGTTGAATATTTCACATTCTTATAACAAAGACTAAATAACAACGCTCTTTATATAAGAAAATTGTCTGCGTAAGGAAACGTTTTGTTGTTAAACACCTCTAACCATTTATCGAATAATTGGAAAAATTATTCGATAACTGGTTAGTAATTGGTAATAATACATGTTTTATAAATTTATTTTATAATCGTATGATTTTATATTAAATTATAACATTTTAATATGTCGAATTTTCAAGACGTTAATTTTCCATTGAGTATGAAATAAATTTGATGAGTTTGTTGGTATTACCTTCGTCTACTGAGGCGGAAGTTGTAGGTACGATCTCTTTTTAGGACTTTTTATTTATACTGTGAATATTTATTTTCCATCATAGTATTCATTTCGATATCGCTATCGGTGAAATATTAAAAATATATGGAATCTAATTTAAATACTATTTTAAATATTTTTTTCATTTTTGATCATTTATAGTGTATTTGTATGGTTATTATACTAGTTATGGTCTTTACCTAATTAGGATATAGCACGAGTTTTAGCCTAATGATTAATTATCTTGATAGATTACATATATGGTATATGTTTTAATTATGACAAATAACTGACGGCTAATCACAGGAAAATCGGTGCAACATAAAAAAATTACATTACCTCTATTGTATTATAAACTACTAAAAAGGTCAGGTTGATATCGTTTTTACACCATTAAATAATATGATGATAATAATAAATATTATTAAATAACATTTAGTTCAATTAGGTAATAGATAAAAAGTAACAAGTAGATACACCCGCGCCTCCGGCCTCCAAGACACCAGTTGAGGTCATTCCTTCCTAAACATTGTGTTTGTTGCTTAAACTTATTTTACATAATCACTATAAAATTTTATATAGCAATAACGTAATGTGTATATCCTAATCATAAAGTTATTGAAAGGTAAGGTAAGGTCTCTACAAATGCCACAGCTACGGCCTGTCCAAATATTTTTTATTTGCAAAATCAATTATTATTGGATTTAGATTTGTTTTAAATCAATATAACACATAGAGATATTTTTAAGGTTATATGTTATAGCTTCAAATACCCACCTACTATTAACCGTTATGTAAGATATTATTATAAAACTTGACGAAAACGTTAGGTATGCACGAAACGCTCTGATTAGCGCGGGTCGATCGAGCTATGATAACAATTTTCGAGGAAGTACAATGGACCTTGTATATAATTTTAAATACAACCTTAAAACTGTATATAAATAAGTTTTATTATACCGCGGAATTTTTAATTCTATTGCCAGTTATATATTAACTCGTATCAAAGCATAAAATCATCCTCTCCTGCTCAGATTACTCTTTCGCAATATTCAGCCAACAAGGACAACATAATAGCATTATCCTCATCAGTAGGGTCATCGGTTATTTTAAGCGCTCAATTATGTTCAACTATTGTTTAGAGCTAGTTTATTCTATAACTAGATACTAGATAGATACGCACCGCTCCTTGCTTAGAAACTTGTGTAAAAAATCGGTCGGAAGTATCGGTCAAGTGCGAGTAGTACTCGCGCACCGAGTGCTCCGTACTATTTCAAATGTAGGTCAACCGGCAGTACAATATATAAAAGTCCTTATTTATTTTGTATGAAATTAACTACAAATAAAAGTTTGTGATGGTTTCTTTCTGTGTTACACTTATAAATTATTAATATTTTTTTTTTTATGTTTCACTCATTTTGTATGTTTTGTAATTAACTACAGTATATAAGAATAGTAATAGATAGAGTATATAACAGTATAAGTTTGTAACGATTTTTTTCAGAGATATACCTATAAATTTTCATGATAATTTTGTCCTATATTTGTACTATGTTCTAATTTAATGTTAAATTTCATAACTCTATGTCAACGAAAAGTACCCTGTAGGTATATACGCGGCGATTTTCATACAAAATGCAAAAAAATAAGTATTAATCATATTTAAGAGGCTATCAACTTGGTTACTTGATATTGATTTCAGCTTGACTTCTCGACGTGATTGTAAGTAAATGACAGACATTCACACCAAAAAGTATGTTTATTAGGTATATTTATATAACGACACTCCTATAATTCATTTACTCGTAAATAAATCAGCATGTTTTTTCAATATTTTTTTTTAACATAACTTATTGTTTAAAACATAGCCTTATATTTTTAACATTAAATTTTAAGCTCAGTAAAGTAGTGTAATTGCAATAAAAAAAATTGTTTTAAGTTAGCAACAGAATTGAGAGACATACGTATGTATGCTTTTTGATCTTATTATTGTTTTCAATCTATATTTCAACAACAATAAGAATTTTACACCGAGTTAAATCATGAGCTAACCCATAACTAAACGTTTTGTAACATCAACTTATCAAATTATAGGCGTGTCTCGACAACATTGTCTCTCAACTGTCAAAAGACAGCTGAATTTCAAAGGCCTTGACAAACTTTGAATATTCAATGAATAGAATCAGCTTCTAGTAATTTATGTACATAAGTATAATATGATAAGTGAATTATTAAAGTGTACACATTTTACATACTCTGCTCACGAGATGCAGTAACAATTTTATTTACGCCCAAAATTTTATATATTAACTATGGAGAATATGATTCCTTAAAAAACACCCAAGTACAAATAATGACATATCATTAGTTCCGTCAATCGTTTCTTCGCCACACATTCTGCCGTCATCATTGACCATTTCCTACTCGGTGAATTGTAAATAACAATGGAAAATCCGTGAGAACGAGCGTGTGTATACAAAACATAGTGAATAGTGATCATCCTTAAAATCACATTTACTTTAACCATGTTAACACGAATTAGAAATATCTGTGAAAAGCCACAAATTTATTTTATTTCTTTATTATATGTTGTTTTTATTGTGTTTAAATGTTTTTTATTAACGTTACCAAAGTATGCATTTACTTTTTTATATAAAGTTCAAAGTTATTTTTACCGTTACACAATGCATAGTGCAAGTCGGAATTTATTGAAAAACTTTACTTTCTAATATTTTAACAAGAAACTTATTAAAATATGATATAGTCTATAAATATTTAAATAAACAATTTACTTATTAGGTACTAAAATGTATATTTTTACTCATTTTAAGGTAATTTCTTTAATAATTAAGTATAAACATAAAGATTTCTAACATGTAATAAAATTTACGTTTAGCTGTCAATAAACAAAAACCGGATTTTTTGCTTTGAATCTAAAACCGTCCTAAATCGACCGACATGACGAAGTCGCAAGAAATATTGGTGCCACGAAACCGGTCGACCCACAGATTACGTCAAATCAGATACATATAGGGACAAAGTTATAGCTTTCTTATATAATAAAAGTAAGTATTATTAATGTAAGATATTGCAAATGGTGTCGTCACATATGTAGGTATATAATATAGAAATAAGTTTTAACAAAAAAAAATGACACGAAATACATAAATATACATTTCATTATTTTTATGTTATAGTAACAATACTATTATATTACTCGCGACGGCTTGTGCACGCAAAGCTCGGCGTTGAGTTTCGCCTCTCAACACGCAATGCCTCGAATGGCGGAAAGTTGGGAACAGAGTGTTTTAACACTAGGTTCCTTCAACCTACGGTTCCCTCTGCCTACCTTGCTAAGTGCAGGATACAGCGTGAAGCTAAATAAATAAATAAATATAACAATACTTTTTTTGTATCGGCTTATACATATAGGTATATACATAACTATATAAATTTAATTTATAATAATACAACAGTGGTTTATATGTTTTTACTCCAGTATCCAGTATCCATTTGAATTATGTCTTCTAATCATCCATTCGTCTCATGGACGCCCAATAAAATGTTTATAGATCGTTACATAAAGTCGATTTACTCGTTTACAATTCCAAGATGAAATTAAGGAATACTGACGAACAAAAGATTAATTTTCAAATTCGCTACTTTATTCTTGTTAATTTTCTATATAATAAAATAATTACATTTATATTTTTGTCCATTAAAATGTTATATAGATTTACCTCAAAAGGTTAAAATGATGATTGTAGGTTTGTCAATTTGTATATACTCAATTTGTATGAAATGACCTACAGATATATGTTTGTAATGGTGTTTTCTGGGATATATATCTACCAATACTAGGTATACCTACCATTTTAAAATTTTCATAGCATTTCCTTTGTTTGTTCTATAAGTTCTTACTTATTGCCAAATTTCATAGCTCTAGGGTTACGTATAGTACCTTGTGGGTTTTGATTATATAAGGCAAAAAATGAAACATACATGCTCATATGTTTTCTTCTTCTTCTTCTGCCTGGCATTAGTCCCGGCTTCGTTTGCCAGGGTCTGCCTTCCGACTAAGCTTACTCCACTTTGCTCGGTCTTTAACATCCTTAGTGGACAATCTATTGGCTCTTATGTCCTGCGTCACGACATCCAGCCATCGCTTCCTTGGGCGTCCGGTTGGTCTAACTCCAGGGACAAACATGTCAAGGCACTTTCTGCCGACATAGTTCTCAGGTCGGCGCATAACATGGCCATACCATCTCAAGCGACGATCTTGGAGCTTATTCGCTACGCCACGGACCCCAAGACTACCTCGAATGAATGTGTTACGTACGCGGCCGCACCGCGTATCGCCACACATCCACCTCAGCATCTTCATCTCCCTGACGTGAAGCTCCTGAGTGTGCGGAGATAATGCTGGCCAACATTCGCTGCCGTATAAAAGAACCGGTCGGATAATTCTCTTGTATATCAGTCTCTTCAGCTTGGGCGGTATTCTGCTATCACAGACCACACCAGTAACCTTCCGCCATTTGGCCCAGGCAGCGCTTATACGGGCATGGATGTCGTGGTTGATACCTCCAAACTCATGCATAACGGATCCAAGGTACTGGTACAAGGTAATGCTCATATGTTTTAAATGAGTCAAATATCTAAGTCTACAGTTCCTTCAAGCAAAGGAAATCTCAACAAACTTCTAAGTCAACGTAATCAAAAGAGGCTTCATTTTTACCGTATTTTGTATAAAATTGGTACTGGTACTTAGGGCACAATTCTAACAGCAGAATATCATACAAATTTAATTTAATTATAAAGATAAATGCCTACAAATATTCGCATGGTTAAATCCTAATTTGATATAAATATAACGGACACTACGAATTGATTTTAACATACACATTCACGTTAAGGTAAATTAGTTCATGATTACCCATAACAAAATCGATAATTTTAAAAACGGTTCTATGACCAACCGTTACATATGCTCTGTAAGATGTTTTTTGTTTCTTACATATTTATATGAACCATCCAACAACCATCGACCAAAATCGAATACAGTTACAACCGTATAACCCTTTTATGACTTATTGTGATTTTAGTGCATTAAAAATTACCCGTTACTCAAATAATATAGAGGTACATGAAAGGTTTCTAGTGCTCTGTGCCTAATAAAGTTTAAATTACATGTTACATTCAATTAAATTATTCTTATGTCAATATAGTTCTTTAGCTTTTATTGAACAATATATTTTAAAAAACAATATATGTTTGATATAGTTATTCTCCTAGAAACAGTAAAATGAAAATGATATTACTATGTAATTACTACTATCCTTCTTAAAATATGTAATTTTTACTAAGATAATATATAAATTATTAATGTGATTTAATTTTGTTCTACATACCACAAATAGATACTGTATTGGTTACAATTGCAGCCTTGAAAGTTTGGTGTGACAATTGTGCAAATTTTTGGTATAATATCTGATAAAGCTAAAGCTTAAGCTTTAGCTTAGTAAATCGATGGTATGCCGCTTAAAATACAGCTATTTATAAGATTTTTTTAATATATTGTATGGTTTCTTTTTAATTTTCTGGTTTTTTAAGTTATTAATTATAATACTGACATCTAAATACAATTTTCCTAACGCTAATTGAAGCATTCAAATGTATAATTGTTATTTATAAAATATATAAAAAAGGACCGTCGTGGCGCACAGACATAGTCTCTGGCTGTAAACGCGACGCTTTGTAGCTTCGATTCCCACTAGGGGAAAATTAACGATTATTTATTTTCTTCGCTCTGGTAACAAGGCAAAACGCGCGGTTTTGATTTCCGCCACTCAACACGCAATGCCTCGAAAGGCGGACAGCGAGGAACAGTATCTTAACACTAGCTTCCTACGGTTCCTGTGGTTCCCTCTGCCTACCCTGCCATGTGCGGGTACAGCGTGAAGCTAATTTAATTTATTTTATGTATAAAAAATTATATACATGTTACTTGTATACTTACTAATATACTTTCTAATAACAATATGTCCGTTACTCTAAGCCCTGGTACAACAAACCACGAGCGAACGTAGCTTAAATAAATTACCTAGGCGTCA
The DNA here is from genome assembly GCA_037127375.1 of Dione juno. NCBI lineage: Eukaryota > Metazoa > Arthropoda > Insecta > Lepidoptera > Nymphalidae > Dione > Dione juno. The sequence goes on from JAXRJS010000048.1 coordinate 875,108, forward strand.
TGGTTTTTATTTTTACATCACGCAATTTTATGAAATAATTAGGTCTCCAGCGGTAGTGCCTTCGCTCTCTATCTACTGAACATTTTTGAGACGTCACATGTTGGAAGGGGAATGTAATGCCATTCGTCGCTTATCATTAAAATTACCGAAGGATCATCACACAGAAGAGGTTGTTCCATGCTAGCTTTAAGTGTATCTAAATAATATCCATGGTCAGGCCATTACCTGCCAAACATAACTATTACGCCATTGCGTAATAGTTATGTTTGGCTTTGAGTAATGTTAGGGAGTTATCAAGGAGATCGTGTAGATAGAATCGTGAGCTCACGTCGCCCTTGGGGCGCGACCTTACATTTCCACGTATCGGCAAACTGGCCTAAACCCGTTGTGCAGTCGTTTTCTCTACTCAATCACAGTCGCCATGAAACATTTGCATGAAACCATTTTGTTTGGATATAATATATATATATATATATATATATATATATATATATATATATATATATATATATATATATATATATATATATATATATATATATATATATATATATATATATATATATATATTCCATTGACAAACGCGTTATTATAATTATAATTTTAATCTTTGATTTTTTTTTCTATATTTTTGTCTGTTTATGTTTCAGAACACAGAGAGTAGCGGAGATTTTGCGCCGGTAGTGACCGCAACATGCAAAACAGGTGTCATGTCTATTAGGATTAGCTTCAGCCAGCCATTTAATGGTGTAACGCACGCTAGAGAATTCAGGTCAGTTATTCATAATACTTAATTAAAAGCTTTAAAGACGATTTGTTATATATAAAAATGATTAACTAATCTCAAAACCCGACTCGCCATGGTAGATCAATCCGTGTCTTTAATGTTATTATCTCAAGTTATACAATTTTACATCCACAATAATGAAATCTTTAAACAAATTTTGTTAGTATTTAAAAAAAATTACACATAATACAATATTCTTGAAGCTATTGTGACGAAGTTGGTATAGTTATCGGATTGAATTTCAATAGAACAATAATTATCATACCTCTAGACATTTAGTTATAAATTGACTTAAAATCAAGTCTTTACTTTAGGACTTTCTTCCTATGTTTAACAAATTGCCTATGTTAATTTTAAAAAAAGTATGACGAAAAAGAAATTTATAGCTGCGTAATAGACTCTTAACTAAACCAAAGATAAAAAGCTTGACTTTTTTCAGCTATCCGGGTAGGTATAGAAAACTTAATTTTAAGAAACTGCATTCTCCATTTTTAGAACTATTCTGAAACATTGACAAGGCCTCTTCTGATAGTATTAAGCGCGACAGTTGTAGGTTCGATTCCCACCCGGAGGAATAAATTATTTTCATTTTCTTGCTCTGGTAACATGATAAAGCGCGGCGTTTAGCTCCGTCAGTCAACATGCAATGTCTCAAATATAGGGACAACTTACCTCGTACTAGATAATTTTCATAATTTTAAATATTATAATATTATTTTAGAACACCAGCATGTATGGCGCTTGGCAATGGCACCGAGTCGGTAAATTTTGACATAAACCTAATGGCACCGCAAGGCTCACCCGATTACTGTGGAATTTTCTGGAATAACGTAAGTTATATATAATATTGCTGACATAAGGATATTGTATACTTTCTTTAAAAATAGTAATAGTAAATTTAATTGTTCAAATTCAATTAAGCGAGCGAATGTTAGCGGGATATTAATAAACATACATAAGTGTAACAGACCAACTGACACACCCATTGGATTTATGTCAATAGTGTGACTGTCTTATCAATTTAACATGTTTTTGCATTTTATGTTTTAAATATTACCTTACCTATACCTCCTCTTTGCTAAAAGTACTTAGTATAGAACAGACAGAGAACAGAGTATAGAACATTAACCTACATATTTCATGGCAATTTCAATGCTATTCACAACTGCATTCATGAATCTAGCAAGCACACTGTACAATACCACATTCAGCATCATTGGTTCTAAAACTTAAATAAAGCTTAGACAATGAAAATGAAGAGAAAAATTTTTTTGCGTATGACTTGCTTGTAATAGGTTTTTGTATTTACTAGTACTAACATAATATCAATTGTCCACAGCGTACTGACGAACGCTCACTGCCTTTGGCTGTTCGTGTACACAGGACGCTCGAACTGGCAGACGACAAGTTCTATGTCATCACGTGTGGCAAGGCCGGCTTCAGAAACGCGAGGTCAGGCCGATTAAATAGTTTATGCTTAGTTGTTCACGTAAGATCGTGCACACCCACTATTATATACCAGATATGTTGAGACAATTAAAGAAATATTTTATAGAAATTATTCCTTTGTTAAAAGCTGCTTTCTATTTTTTTTTTTGTTGTATTATACAAATATTTTAATTATTACAGAAACGAGACATCTCTGGTATCTCTACGGATGCTGAATTCCGACGGGAAAAAAGTTTTAAATGCGGCTTTTGGTATGCCGTACACGCTTCGTGCCAAGATTAGCAAGTCGGACGGTACTTTTACTTTCATAAAGTTAGGTGTAATAATACAACTTTTAGAACCTTCTTTTAACTTAATAATTTCTTTTACTTTTAAGGAGGCCATGGAATACGTATGAGGAACTGCTTCGCTTTCAACATGCGCAATAACACAGTGGAGCTCCTGGACAAAAGAGGGTCTGTTCATTTTAACATAAATATTCAATAACAAATAAAATAATTAACTAGCAAAGATAAAAAATTGTGTTTTCAGTTCTTTGTTGAAAAAAGATAGATATAATCTGGTATATGATTTAAATAGTTTATATATTTCCAATCTACATTCGCTTCTTTTTGTCCTATTATTTCCGCCCTGCCTGCGACATTACTTTATATACCTATGTAAAACTCTGGCAGAAACCGAGGCCGTCCTCTACCTAATCCAGTACAGGAATACATACACACAAAGTAATACGTTCACGCAAAGTAATATTAGTCATGTTAGCTTAATTTTGTTATTGAATTGGTAATTTCATACATTCCTTTGCAACTATATAAAAAATAAATAAATATCTATCAAAGACTTATACCTAGCGATTAGCTTATGACTTTTAGTATTGACGTTTATTATTAGTAATATTAAAGTTTATCGCAGCTATAAAGTTTCTTTTATCTATTATTACAGATGTCCGGTGAAAGAACAATCGCTGACCGTAAAAATGGAAAACGACGAAGCTGAATTAGCAATAGCATCTATGTTCCGATTTCCAGATTCATCACAAGTGAATTTCCAATGTGATATTGGTATATGTAAAGGTGGGTGGTGCAAAACTATAAAGATCTACAATTTTATAAATAAAAAAGAATACAGTATTTATTATTTACAAAAATAATTAACAAAATTCTTTTTACTTTTATCACATCTAAAAATTTTATATTATTATTAAATTATTTTCTTTAATGTTAATTTTAAAGATATTGTGTTTGCATTTATATTGAAATGCAAATCACAATCCTGCACTTATTTTACTACACAAATAGAATCGGACACAAAATTATCGTGCCTTAAACACTGCAGCAAGAGTGCATTTCATTGCAGTGCAGTGAGTGCAAGTTAATAAACATAAAATTAATACCGGTTTATGTTTATTAACTTAAATATTTATCGCCGTATCGGGTATTTTCAGGTAGTTGCCAAGCACCAGACTGTACGACAGAAGGACGAACGGAACCCGCAGACGAAGAAGGCTCAGTTACAACTTCAACCGGCTTGTTTGTACTAGATCCGAATGACAGCGCAGGTAACCACCATTATTACTCTTCACACAATACAATAATTTAATAACCATTAGACCAAATAAGCCCTAATAAATACTAATTTCGTCAATATGGATATATTACGTTAAATGTTTTGATGTCAGATGACCTAGGGTACTTAAAATGTGTAATGTGTCATACACAAGTGTTCTAGCTACTTCCATTTACAGAGGAGGCGCAACCGTAGGTAAAAGCTAGTATCACAATATAAGTAATTCATTAACTCATTAAGTATAACATATTATTTATGAATATACATATATTCTAAAGAAATATGTCTATTCAGTTGCAGCATTAGCGTGCACAGAGAGTGGTGTAAGGCCGTTATGGCTGCTGTACCTGGCTATCGCTCTGGGAATCATGTTCCTCGTGATGCTCCTTATCAACTGCTTCCTTTGCACAGCCATGACATGTTCCTGCGCTAGGACGGACGTACGTTATATCTTATATTAACTTTAAAGATTTACAGCTACATTAGTCAGATGTTAAATAATTTGTGTCGTGTTATTACAAAGTAAATTTAAACAAGAAATAATAAATTTACAAGTGTTTATTATCTATATATAATTAATTATTATATTTTTTGTTATTTAATAAATTATCATAAGTTCGTTTACAAATAATATTGATTGTTAGTGCACTCGTATATAACAATATATCATCGAGTTTCATTTGTGATTAAAAATTAAAAAGAATACACTCATTTGTCGTCACTAACGTTGTGCGCTCTGTACCCCCACATAGCGTAGTATATTTTGAAATATCGAATTGCAAAATACATAAAAATAACCTTAATAAAACAAAAAAGGAAGCCTAAGCAAGATAATAATTACAGCAAAACTTACTTTATATGTGTGGGTGTACGGTAACACATTCATGTACTCACAGGTGATAGAAAAGGATCCCTCTGTGGTAGAAGACTATGACCCTTATCGCAGCTGGCACGGAAGTCAATACGGAAGTCGATACCCCTCCTCTACTATACACTCGACGAGGTACAATTATAAGATTTTTATTATATGTGCTTAGCATGATTCTTACACATTTGTAATTATTTTTATCTAATATTGATTTTATTTTTTAATTATTAAAACAAATTATGCTGTCAATACAAAAATAACAGAATCTTAATATATTATTTATTAATATATCAACCTTAACATTTTAAGATTAATATATAGCTCATAACATCATATCTCATCATATCATATCAATAGATATATAAAATATATTATATAAAATATATAAAAATTCATATAAATTAACATATTTGCTTTGCTTTGTGATTTTATTTACTTAATATTCAAGCTGCAACGGGTATCAGCTTGAATATTATAAGCTCCTCGTGAGGAGTTGACGCCGCGATGATCACTTTCATGTGTTGCATTAAGCATCGCTTTTTTATCTACTCCAGTCAAGCAACAATAAGCAGAATATTGAAACTATAACCGTTCTTTATATTTTATATTATATGCAATAAAAACTACATCTTTAGGAGTTATTAATTACTTGTAATTTATATTTAATCTGTTAATTTTAGGTCAGTATCGGACAACAGCGACCATTACGCCATAGTACAATCGAGACCGGGGAGTCGACACTCCGGTATGCACCGAAGTAGACACTAATTAAAAGGTATACTTAATTACAATTATAGATACAGAGAAAGTTGTTTAAATAATTTACTTACTTAAACGTTATTTGCTTATATTTTATAAATTTAACCATTTTTATTTCAGATATGAACGAAAATTTCATGGCGCTTTATAAACAAAAATAATCTACGTCATACTAAGAAAAGTGATAATGTATATAATATATGCAGTATTTTTTAATACAACTTAAGCTTAAAATATAATCGTGATTCACATACTAAAATTGAAAAGTGAGTTAACAGGTACGTTGTGCTCATCTCAAAATAATAATATTGTGCCATTTATTTCTTTATTGAATCAGTAAACGATAATTTACTGAGTACTATAATTATAAATAGGGATGCCTCTTATCAACAATATCAACCGTGATAGGTACCAATCTCTACACATATAATAAAATGCATGCATCCGTCCAATTTGTGCTATCGTAGAGACTTTGAGGCGCATTCCCTATTTATGCGTTGAAACAAATATACCTGAACAATGCAACGAAACCGTTTTTTTAATAATAGATGTAAGCATTTAATCAATGAAACATTTTGCTATTTAAATGTTTAAAATTTTATAACAAATGTGGACATTACATTTTTCATACAAGTTTGGGGCGAAATATTATTGCATGTATCTCATAATTTCATAGAAACTGTTAGGAATATATATAAAGAAGCTTGGGCACAAATTGTGCATTTAATAACTTAACCACGTCAAAACTGTGAATTTATGTAATAATTAACAGTATTAAGTTTTGTAATTATATTTTATACTTACTATTAGCAATGTCATACTAATTTAGAAAAATGTACTTATATTGTTCTATACTTGACTTTTATATGAAAATATGTTGTATCTATTATTTGATTATGCAATTGAATATATTTGAAACTTTCACACTTAGCTAATCGAACGTTTAACAGAGGTTTTTGATAATGAAAACGTATCTATATTATAGGTATTGCCTAAGGTTGTAAGCAAATATGTCACATATAAAATATAGTATGAATATATTATTTTCAAATGTAATATATTCATATTTCTATATATTTCTTTAATGTTTGAGTAATTTTTAGTATATTCCTAAAAAAGTTGTAAATGTTACAATCATTATGAACTATACTTTCATATGAAAGTAAGAGTTTCTTGATAAGATAAAAAATATATATAAGAATTGAAAAAATTTAAAAGAACTTTGCAATATATTTTAATTATTATTAACCTTTAGCATAAAGAACGGTTAAAAGGGAGTACGATCCGTCCATTATACTTAAGTAGGTGTTTAGGTACTTAATATAAGCATTGTAATAATATTTGTAAGTCTAGTTAGCTGATTTATGTGAAATAAACGAATTTAACAGTTAAATTTGTTATTTTTGTACTAGTTGCAGCCCCTGACTCCGTTTACGTAGAATTTATTCCATTGACCACACGTTTTCATAGAAACAGGCAAGGCAAGTCAATGTAGCAGGTAGGCAAATAAAACCTAGTGCCAAGACACTCACTCTTTGTATTTCAGTATATTATAAAAATGTAAACATAATATATTCCATATATATAAATATATTTAACTGTAAAGCTAGCTCATTTAAAAATATTTTTTTTTTATTTATTTATTTATTTATTCATAAGCCATGCGATTACAAAACTATTATTCATTTAAATACATGAGCTAGACAGTCACAAAAATATTACTGCCGGTGCGTAAATTAGGTTTACCCTGTGCTATAAGCACCGGCTACCTTCCAGTGTCACAGTAAAGTGATTGGACAAACATTATAGTTATTTATATGTAAAGCTAATAATATAATTAGAAAACAAGACATATATATATATTAAGTAAATTTAAAATTTAACAATGTTATTTAGTTTAGATCTAATTTGGCAATTTAACAATTAGTAGTTAATGTATGTGTTCCTGTGAAATATGTGTGTGTGCGTGTGTGTGTGTGTGTGCGCGTGTGTGTGTGTATGTGTGTGTGTGTGTGTATGTGTGAAAAGTGGGTGTGTGTATGTATGTGTGAAATTAAATCTTAGATATTTATGTAATGGAACTTCAAAACTTCATTTGATGATCTTAATCATATTCTCAGTTTCGTCATATGACAGTTTTAATAACCAATCAGTAACAATACTTTTGCACTTATATTTATTTTTTGGTTGTATATTGAGTATATTATTCAACCGATTAAATAAGAAGCTACCAAGAAAGTAGTAAAATCGGTGGCTAAAGCTCTTGCATACATTAGTACTCTGCACTCGGTATTTTCGTATCGAACGGATTTTTGCAGAAGACGGGAAACTTTCTTTGGAGTTCTCAGAGTGCTGCCTCAAAACTATATGCAGAAAAAATAGTTGACGGACGGCAAGAACTTCGCAATATTCATAGAGTTCTTTCGTTGGGAAATGATACTCTTTTCCTGTTGCTACCTTTAATACCGCTCTCTGCGCCCGCTCGAGCTTCAGCAAATTGCTTCTGTGAGCGAAATATAATATTTAATTCCTTACATAAAATAGAATTTAAGGGAACTACAAATAATAATGCCAGTAGATGCGTAAATATTTTAGTTAAAAGTGTTTTACACTACTGAAGACAGGAGAAATACATTTGATATTTTATATACATTTCGTAATAATCTAAACACGAATGTGTGACATAAAGCGACATAATTAACCTAACACATCAGTGATTCACAAATTATTTTCCTAAGATTTATTCAGAACTACAAATATTCCATAGTACAGGTAAAATTATGAATACATTATCAACAGAAGCAACTAAACATTTTGTAGCTTAAAATACAAGACTCAAAGTTTTTTGTTTATAATTTATAAATAAATCAAATCGTACATAATTATTATTTCCATGTTATAGCCAGCCAGCCCTCTAAACCTAAAATAAAAATATTTTTAATAAATCTCTTCGTTTCTCTTATTTGTCTCTAAGAAAAGACTAGAATATTATGACACAAAAATGTTTAGGAGACGTGTATTTACGAGAAGTGTATTTATCAAATATATAAATATACCTTTGTATATTTGATCAATATGTTGTTTTTCGCTTTGTAATTCGCATGAAGTTAATGCTAAAATAATATTTTTCTTGAATATGGCATGTTCACAAAATGTCCTGTAAACAAACTATTTATAAAATTATTTCAGATAATATTCCATGTTACATTGTACCTGTAAGTGTCTGTACCTACTATTTCTTACAATTTAAACGGAAAAATTAACACTCGCTCTTGCCTTCCTGTACCTGGCGACAAATTATTGAGCAGCAATATCAGAATAACTTAAATTTATCTGAAATGTTTTATGCGTTGTTTAAAACAATTTCTAGACATTTTCTGAATCGAAAAAATACGTTATAAATCAATTAAATTATATTTTTATGGTAACTATTATTTACATAAAATATATCACAATAAATTGGTAATCATTATTCACGGCAAGTAAAGCGCTGGTAAAAAAACAGCAAGACATAATATGCATATCGACAAAAGAAAATGAAAATGTCAAAAACCTTTTAAGAAATAAGAAACAATATAGCTATGTTCCATAAGCACTAACCACAATGGTTTTCAGACATTAATTAGAAATAAGTGTAAACGTACTTATTTGGTAAAACGTCATTTTTAATTGATTTTGCTGGACTGGTGTCGTTTACGACCGTCTTCCGTTCTCTTCGTCAATATTACACGTTAAAAACATTAAAGTGACAGGATCGTTGAAATATATAAAGTTACATTTGCTAAAATTCTATTACTAAATTTTAAATTATGTTATATTTGTTTCAAATGGCTAGGAAATATCTCATTTCTTATTATCAATTTACTTTTAAAAAAGAAACATATTATGTACTTAGTTTATACAAAAAAATCAACATTTTAAATTTCAATAAAATACTTTGTATAATTTAAAAATGTGCCTAAAATATAAATAAAATGCAACAACATTAGAATTCTATTTAAATAATAAAAAGATCTTTGTAAATGTTTTAAGAGAAGTAAAAAGTTCTTACATCAATAATATTACCGCGTTGGTCGTCAGTGTAGTTATTCAATTACATTCTTATAATAGCTATAAACTTAGTACATACAAACAAATATTAATCGTCATTTATTTATAAAAGTTGCACATAATATAATAATAACAGATTAACCAATCATTTTAAAATACAATTAAGGACGTCTCCATAACCAATAGAAACGAAGTAAAATTGACATTTCATTACAATAATCAAAAATATTAAATAAACAACACGTGTAATATTTTTTTCCTATATGTATGTACTAAGTTAAAATACCATATTTAGTGCCTATTTTCCTTTTTGTCCAAGAGCGCAGCAGTGAGCTGCTCGTACAGGGAACGTTTGTATATCCGCGGCTGGCCGTCGCGCAGGCCGTGCGGGTAGAGACCGAAGTCGTCAAACCAGCTTGTAGTCGGCTAGAATAAAGCATATTACTTATTTTATTTTATAGTATCGATGCTTGTCAATCGTAAATCAGACCTCGTAAACTCAAATTATTATGATTTACCCAATTTGGTAAGACAAGACAACGCTGAGTTTCGCTAAGAAACAACTATATCTCAAATTAGGCCGGAAAGCAGAGAATTCATATCAATATAGTCCTTTTCCCACATAGGCTCATAGAACCTAATGAGGTTCTATTAACCTATTAAAAATAATATTTCGAGATTTTCGAAAATACATTACAAAACACGAGCACTATTACAAATACAAACAATTTTGATGGAAGGAATTCGAAGCGAAGCAATATATACAATATTTGAATTCAGTTTCAGTTTAAAGACATTTATTCTCAATAAGACCTAAGCCACTTACTTGAGAACAATATTTGAGATACAATAACAATTATTGTTGTCAATTTATACATTACATATTAGACAAAATAACACAATAACAATCATGATTAAAACAAAAAATATATATTAAGAGTTAATATAACCATTGCCATGAATCTATTACCACTTTACTCCTTAGCTTTATTTCCGTAGAAAAAATACATTATTCTCAGTACTATTATAATATAATATACACACAAAGTAAGCATTTCTTTTATAAAATCTATAGCAGCAATAACAGATTTTACGACACCATAGTGGCCATAATTTAACAATTCAGCTTAACTTTATTGGTATTTTTAATATATTGTAACACGCGTACGTCAGTCCAATTAAAGCTCGATATCGGAACAGGCACCCACGCGAATCAATTGAGAAATCCCGATTGACGTCAGAATAATCCAACGCAATGACGTAAACCCTTGGTCACGGAGGTGTTATAATTAATCATGCGTTTCAAATTTAATTCGACAAGTATGGACTTGTCGAATTAAATTTTTATGGTAATATAGAAGTAACATTTGTGTGTGTAATATATGAGGCGGTAAAGAGAGATTTTAATTTTTAAAATAATAATAAAATACAATATTTTGACTACATACAAGATAATATAATTAAATTAAATTAAGAATATTATTAGAATTAACGTTTACCTCAAGTCTAAAATTAATGATCGTAGCGGATGTTTGGTGTCTAGGAACAGTGACGACTCGAGACACTGGGAAATAACCGGGATGACTCGCCGTTACCTCGTAGTGACCCGGGGTCAGCAGCCGATAGTAGTCGCCATACAAACCTGCAGATAAAATGCTCAAATTTAATAAGAAACGCGAATAAAATGTAATTAAGATACATATTGTGCGTCGTGTTGTTTTGAATTGGGATTTTTATCCAGATTTCATTTTATAAACAAATATATTATCGACTAATAGTTCAAAAGAATACATTTTATTTTTATGCCTTTAGTATTTTCCAATAAAAACGAACAACGTTACGCAAACGAAATCCTCATGGTTATGGAATTTATATTCTACGGCGTATTAGACATGATTTTGGCGATATAAAGCATATCGAACAAATTACTATTCGTTCCATACAAATAAAAATGCTAAATAGGAAATATAAAAAGTTTATACTCGTCTGATATAAACGGTCTCGTTCTGATCCAAAATATTTTTAAACTAAAACTAAAAAGTCGTGTAAATCTTCAGTGTTTTTATTTTAACTTTGTAATTTAAGCAACCCAATAATAAGACAATTTTACATAAAATTTAAATGATATTTTTTTTCATATTGAAATGTATTATAATAATCACCGTACTACGGAATTGTCCCATATTAGTTAGTAGCCACAAAGAGCTATTCACATAACAAAGGAAAAAAGTTTAAGGGTTCCATACCTCAAAAGGAAAAAAGGGAAACCTTGTAGGATCATTTTTTTGTCCATATGTCTGTCTGTCTGTCAAAACCATTATCTCAATATAGCCTGGTGCTTGTAAATAAACTCGGTCAAAAGATTAAGATCTAATGTAGGTACATTGGGGCACTTAAATGTCTGGGCATATGCCAAGTGAGTCTGGTATACTGGATATTATAAGCCTATAAACTTGAATAGTTTATATATATATATATATATATATATATATATATATATATATATATATATATATATATATATATATATATATATATATATATATTATACAAGAATCACTTAAATTAAAATCAAAATATATTAGCGCATATTATTATATGAAGTTGTAAAGATGATTAGCACAAGCTTCGTTCTCAACGTTGTACTAATCTTACGGCTTACGGCCTTATTTATGTAATGTATATAGGTGTGTAAGGTATACGTGTGAACACCATACTAACGTGAAAGAAATTGAACGTAATACCTCCTGACCTACCACCTACCTACCTTCGGTAAATTCTACAGCATAAATATACATATATTATGTACACTATTATTATAAGGCAGAAGAGTTTCTTTGCCTGGGAGCACTATTCTCAGGAATAGAGAATGCTTCGAATTGTAAAATTATATTTGTATTGGATGGTTCTTTTACCTAAATTAATATCGTATATTACTTCACGTTAAACGTTTCAATGCAACTGCCTGTACCTGTGGTCAGAGTTACCATGCACTCAGAATGTGTCTGTCGTGTATCATATTTCCAATTGACAACGCAGGCGAATGCCGCAGGTAGGAGCTACTAGTAAATATTGCAACCGACACGTATAAAATTAAATGTTTAAGATTGTTGTAGAAGAACTCCTTCTATAACAATATTAAATATTATTTCTAAAATTGGTATTCAAGCTAATCATTTCCGCCCACATATTCCAGACCTAATTTTGCTTCAGTAGCCACTGCAAGGAAGCAAATAATTTAATTTAATTAGGCCCATTTAAGACGGACAGCATGTTACGTAACTCGCTATTCTGCAAACCGTAATGAAGCATCTATTAATTCAGCTCACAAAACATGAAATATTAGTATTCCGACCGAATAAGGCCTGCACATACCCGTATTGCGTTGCAAAAATGTTTGCATCTTTAATGCTATCTAAATCTCGACTTATAATTTATTTAAAGTAACATTTTGAAAATATTTTCAAAATAATATGCAACTGTGTATTATGCAATTGTAATAATAATATGCAATTGTGTATAAATTACTATTAAATATCATATCTAAGGCTACTGGTACACTGAGACTATAAAGTCATATATAATTGATGACCACGTCAATTTCATGTTACAGGACTGCACTTCAAAGACTTTTTTAAATATGGGACTCAACAACTTCATAACGTTTTATACTTAAATTCCTAAAAATTGTCCTATATTAAAAATACTATAATAGGATTGTTGCTTGTAGCATAATTAATTATGTTAAAAATCATCAAAGTTTTGCATAAATAAGGTTTGCAAAGTAATTTATTAGCTTCTTCACACTCTTTCACAACTTGACTGCTGTTTTATAATTGCAAGTCTGTATCTAGATCATATTGATTTTACCAAGTTAACCTTATGTTGACATTTAGGGAAAGAACAATTCGAGACTGAAGCAGAGGAAGGTTAACTAGCAACAAACCACCTGTCACTTAATCGTTTCCGCATCCTTTATGGATATATATAATAATAATACAATAAGCTTATTTTCACGTACTCGCAAAATAATGAAAATAAATATAAAATGTGAATATATCCTTATTACTTTCATTTTCACGTTCTTATATTTGTAACTGAGCACCACTACGATTAAGCATCACATTGAAATATTATAAAATTAGCATTGTCAAGGACGAGCGATTATAACACATGGTTCTTTAAACCTATGATCTTCAGATCGGAGTGAGAATCGAAATCGAACCCACAACTTAGTCCCACTGCGCCACGATTGCTTCTAGGCTCCCTTGCATGACACAGGAGATACAGTAATATAAAGAGGCATCAAAACGATAACATAAAAGATATCAATATATTTGCATTTCCTGAAATACGGCATACTATTGAATATCGGTACGGAGCAATGTAACAGGATGCTTGCAATGTACATACACATAATATATGACAGATACAGTGCAATGTACTTTTTCATACGTGTCTATCGCAAGAGTCGAATCAAGACCTGAATAATGACCTTTGTTGTTGTTAGGTTTCTCTTTGCTTTTGTTACGTAAAGACTAACCGCCTCACGTATGTAAATTAACCACTGTCTAAGACAACTACCACTGCCATTGCCTACTGTTTCCTTATAGATATAGCAAGATTTTTCGGTGGCTTACCATCTTACCAAATTACTTTAATGAGTCATTTAGAACGCAATTGGATAAAATTTTAAGAGTGCTGGAGATCAGTCATGAAGTAGGGTGCGTCATTTTAAAGTCAAAGAGATAGAGAATTCTCTTAAATTAGACTAATTTTGTATTTCTAAGCCCATTGCGCCCTCATAATAAATTATTTGGATTATTAAGTAAAACACACCACGTTCTGAAGTCATCAGTGTTCTTTCTTTTTTGGAATTTATTTATTGTTAGTCTGTTATGATTTTACTCGGTCCTCCTATCATAAAGGCTGAAACCCAAAATAATCGCGTTTACAGACGAAATCAGTCTCACTGCGCAACGAAAATCCAAAGACATAAATAAAATGTTTGTACTATATTGAACATGAAAAAAACCAAGCGTTTTTTGTCGGGAGATACCACATTAAATAAAAACAAGATAAAAATAGTTGAGTAATATACCCATATTGAAATAATACTTATGATTTCTAGCAATGCTTGGGATTGCAATGCTCGTTTATAATAAGATAACCTTAATTAGTGATATTATTTAATCATTTTGGGTTTAAGTTCAGATTCAGATCTGAGAAGATATTCTCTTTTTAACGTACAAGATGAGTATAAAAATGTATCAAAATCATCAAATAATGAATTGCAATATTGATCATTCAAATCAAATTTCCTGATATCAGAGATAGATTAAAAATGGAGCATTCGTGGCGCAGTTAGATCTAGTATTTGACTGTTAACGTTTATGAGTTCATAACACTACCTCCTCACTCGGGGGTAATTTAGTCAATTCAGATTAATTTCAAATTATTTTTATTTCCCCGTACTAGTTACATAAAGCGCAAATAGCTTTCGTCACCTAACATGCAAACAAATTATTCATGTTTGCCTTATTTATTAAAATATATAAAAGTTTAAAAATAATAATCACATTTATACACATCAATTCATGCAAGCACAGCAACAGCAAGTCTCACCTGTAGTCACGTCGTGTCGTATCGGCCTCGGCACAGGCCCGGTAATATTCACGACGGATATAATAGCATTCTGTATGAGCCCGGAGTCGTCAGTTACAATGCCTTTTACTCCGGAATGTGCTTTCCATATGAATGCGATCAACGCATCCTTGTTCCTAATCCATTCCATTTCTAATTCCTTTTCAGGGGTATACTTCTGACAGCCAAGTTCTAATGTTATCTCGAACGCATTTGTCGCCAAGTAATTAAAGTCTTGCATTCCTATTTAATAGATAAAAAAAATCATGAAACTTATATTTATATTTTAAAATTAATTACATTTTTGAAATTGTGGGTAGAAGAGCTTTCTATAATTGCTCATTCAAAAACGACGGCAGAATTTTTTTAAACAGAAGACAACTTTTGTAAAAACAGTATGTATAATAAATAGCATGTATACTAACAATTTTAAAGGCACTCATAATATCTCATAGTCCACAGTTTCATACTTTGAAAAAGTTCTTAAAGTGTTTATTTCTTTACAGACACTTAAATGAAACTTACACAATGATACAATATAATAACTATGTAATGTTACCGTATGAATATTTCAAAAGCATTAAAATTAAACAAAACTAATCTCAGTCAGCCTAAGCGTAACAAAATTTCATGGTTAAAATGTATGAGATAGTGAATCTCTTATATTTAGCGATCTGTTATAATTAACAAGCTTTAAACTTTCAGTTTTACTTTAAACCCATCGTTTACACACAATAAGTTAGAAAATTAAACAATTTTGTTCGTCTTCTATATATAAAATATACCTCACAAAGCATATTAAATGAAATAGTATGAAGTAATACCTTATTGTTTTACATTTGTAATTTCCGAGTCGGTATCGACAAGTATCTAATATATTGTTCAGCATCGATCTGAGAATTCGGTTGTCGAGTTTAAGGATACAAACTATATTAATATTATAAAGCGTTTTGTTTGGTTAACCGTTAAACAATATCGTCGATTATTGTAATCATTGTACCTGCGATCTAAATTAACTCGATCATATAGAATAAGGCAAATATGTCACTTGCACACAGATCTTAGTAATTTTTATTTTACAATGGGAGTGCAGGCACAAGTTAAAGTTAGTTTATAATATTGTCACTGGACAGTACATAGTCTACTTTCTAACAAATATGTGCTAATTGAAAATTTAAATCTTGGATAATAAGTTCGAAATTAGCATAACAAAAACCAGTTTACATCTCATGGCTAACCGCATTAAAATGTCAGTGTTGTAGTAATTATAGCGTACGTTTCCTGTTAAATAAACAAAAGTAACTATGTTACTTAACGTAAGTAACACATGCTGCAAAAAATCGCTACCTAATATGTGTAAGTCTAGCTCATATTTAAACAAGACGTCATCCGCAATTTCATTTTTGTGGATTTTTATAAATTTTATATTTTATTATATGTTCTATTATACTTTACGTAGTATATAAGATGTACAAATATTTCTTTTCCGTCCCAGCAGATATTTCGCTTCTCCTCTCCAATATCTACCTACACATACATACGACAACACACAAATACATATAAATGCATATAATTTGAGCTTTCAAGTCACTGCAATGTCAGGTAGGAATTTCCCGAGCGGGAATCGAACCCACAACCCGACTCTCAACTCGAGCCTCAAACGAAATAGCATACCTCCTTTCAAGCTGTACCACGCAGCGCCATTGGTGACGCCGCCCTGATTGCCGAAGTTGTACGCGCTGGGCTCCTCGGGGCCGGCGCGGCAGCCGGCGCGCGTACGCGACGCCATGTCCGCGTGTGCGCCCGCGTACGCCATCGCGAGCTCCCTACAGACACGGACATACATATTCTACATTAATAAATAACATTAATAAATTCCCTTTATTATTCTAATATATTTTTGTGTTATTTTTATTAAAAGGAAATAATGTTGTTAAGTGACACAACTCAATTTTGTCTTACCAGAGCAAGTTAATATGCTCTGACAATTCAGAGTGAATTAAAAAATGTAAATAATACATAGTTAAAAAACAAAAGATAAAAAGCACAAATTTTGAAATAAGCCATAATTTGTTATAATATTAAATAAAAACAAATACGATTTTATGTGTATATAATGGATTATATATATTTGCTAAGGGTTATAAATATTTAATTATTATAACAGATTTATATAAAATAGTGTGATTCCAAGAGAAGAACTATTATACTAATAAAGACAACCATGAAAGAAAATCATTTGTTTTGGTTAGTTTATAGCAAAAACCATACCTGAAAGTATCATCATCTGGACTGGCAGAATATTCAGATACTGGTGCACCACTGCGACTTTCATCATACGGATAGTTTGCTACTAAATCACCTCCATGCATAGCTGCACTTAGTACAAATGGCACGGACATAATCCATCGCATAACAGCCCTAGTTTCGGGTTCCAACTAAAGTTTTGGACAATTTTATATTAAATAATATTTTTAATAATGTTTCATCTAAGTAAATATTATAGTTTAAAATATTAAATGTTAATTGAATATTAAAATTTTAATTCTTACCGGAGCAGCAAGACGAGTCAGATCTTTAAGCAAGTGGTTGTTATGATTAATGCCCTGACGCTCAAATTCAAATGTAATAGCATCAAGATCAGGAAAGTTCCTATTTAAGTCTACAGAATTATTGTTGTTACGCCCAATAAGATAGTCTTTGCCACCCTAAAATAATTCACTAATATTAAAAAATATTTCTCTTCTATAATAACATACAAGCATAAATATATTATGATAGCTTACAGTATCAGTAGATAATTGCCAGCCATCAGGATTCATAGATGGTAGCAAATGTATACGCGTACTGTGAATTAGTGTTCTAATGTGACGGTCGCGCATATTATATTTATCGCAGAGATAATTAGCTAGACCTAATAATAATTCCCTGCCCAAAACTTCGTTTCCATGTATATTCCCGACATATTTTACTTCAGGTTTATCTAAAAAAATACGTAAATTAGATATCATTTAAAATGTCAAGATTTTTATTTGCTATGAATTTTTATTCAAAAAACAACTTACATGGTTGGTGGCATCCAGGATTATCAGAAAATTCAATAACGTATAGTGGTACATTTCTTACTGACGGTTCCGTGAGAGTATATACTTTCGTAATATTTGGGCATTTTTCATAAACTTCTTCTAAAACTTGGGGTAATTCCTCATTATTATGATGCTTCCAAACGAACTCAGCAGATGTGACGACAAGGAAAGCGAAGTAAAACAATTTACATACAGCCATCATCGTAGTAAGATATTTATTTGAAGAGAATATTACTATTCAGAATTTATTATTAAAACTCAGAAAAACATCTTATTTATAAAGATAGCTCTTAAAATGCTTCCACTTCACACGTTTGACATTGCGTGCACGTCTCGCACTCAACAAAGTACTAAGGAGGAGGAATCAGTACCGATCGATTTTCCCGCGATACCCGTATCACCAATTTAAAGATTGGATACACAACAATAGATTCTACGTGTTGGCAGCTCTGGCAAGTTAGAGTTGCTATACATTTATCGCAATTATCCCCAATTTATTTTTTACCTAATAATTACAATTTTTTTGTTACATAGTGTACTATGATATAAATATGATGTGAAAAATGTACATTTTGCATTGAAATTGATTGCTAATGGACTATCTAAAACCAAAAATGTTTTGAAATGGTTTTTTTAAATTTATTATCGGGATTTTTACGTCTACGAGCTTTTAAATTAATAACTAATAACAATATTGTACGCTCGAAACGCCATAGCTAAAGAGAAGAAGAATGACAATATTAATTTCAATCTCAAAAAAGATTTACAATTTCAGATATACTACTGAATAGAGATTAGCTGATGAGTAGAATTTTCTGAATTTTTATAGATTACATACAAATACATTTTACTTTTATGAAACTATTTTTTTAAAGTATAGCAACACTATTACATTTCACAATAAGTGCTGCCAATATAGAAATTAAGTTGCGTTCAAAAATTATATTTTCTATTTACACAAGCACGAAATAGCTATAAATGACAAAAAACAAAAAGCTTAAGCTTAACTTAAAAGTTTTTTAAAATTTCTTAGACCTTTATAATAGAAAATACGACGATTAATAGAACAGAGAATAGCCACCATTTTGTATTATTATAATTTAATTTTGTTTGGTCTTTCCATTTAACTGCTACTAAGTTACCAGAATAAAAATGATTTTATAAAATTGATTTAGATTCAAATATTTAATGGCGCTTCAAATGATGTCTAGCAGTAGTCAGTATTATTTGTGGTGTTGGAGATAACGCGCACTTGTTATTTTTAACAGGGTCACAAAAAATTTTTGCCACTATCATGTTACCATTCTTTCGGGACAGCGACAATGAACTTGCGGTGATGTTTTTTATATTCCATAAAATGGAACTCCAACAGATGGTTGTCTTTGCACTTATTTAAAGAAATCGAAAAAAAATATAGAAAGGTTTTCCCTAAGGCCTAAAGGCCTCAACACTATTTCTTCAATTAGTATGTCATTGTATACATAATCTTCATAAAAACACATGTTTTGCTTTGAAGTTGATGTTGACGCCACTATAGATTAATTAAAATTCAGACCAGCAACACGCTGTTTCGGAAGTAAAGTACGGAAACCGCGAGGGGTAGGGAGAACGAAGTGAGACAAAAAGTCACCCAATTGTCACTTATCCAAATGCGTGCACTTTCATTATTATGAATATATAGTGATGTACTCGGTGATAGTGACGCAACAGTCACCGTGACAAAAATTACAACAGCGCGCTATCTCTTATTGGTCTGCCTTTCTGTCAACATTCCCATTTAAGAAAAAAAATAGTTTTTAATATTTTTATCAGTTTGTCGTTAAACATGAATTTATTAAAATTTTGTAAAGTCGAATTATTACAAAACGAAAACGTAATTTGATAAAATCATTGTTTACGTTCGAAAAGGAAAAAGATAAAAGAACTAATTTTCGGATTAAAGTCAAAATAACATAGCATAATTAGCAATGCAATTTTACGTTTTGTTGCACTGTCGACGTCTTTCTTTTTTTATGTATAATTTCTATCACGAATGATATAATTGAAATCATAACTCCCACACCATAAATTATAAAAATTCCCTGCAATCAAAAAATAAATATGATGATATGAATAAAATATTTTTTAATTACCTGCAAGGTATATTTTAAAAAAGAATACAAATATGCATACTTCAACGTGTCTTAAAGCCAAGGGCTCGATGTCCTCAACATCTCTTTTCGACCGTGTAAGTTTAACTGCTAATTGAACTTTGTAGTCTAAGTATCGCAAAGCTATCTAAAAATATAATTTTCGAAATCATTAACAAAATTATAATAGTACAAGGATGAACTGCTTTTAAACCAATCAATATATTTACTTACAAAAAATAATAAATATTGTTACCACAAAAAACAGAGACCAAGTTTACAATGTACCTGCGTTTCCCACGCTAACAACAAGCCTGATTCATGAAGACGACCTATAAGTTCGCTTAATTTATGTGTATAAAATGAACTCTTTCGCATCATAACAACGCATTGTTCGAAGTAATATTCTTCTAACATAATAGTCAAATCAAAAGTTGCTTCTTTGGTTATATATTCTCCAATAGCAAAAGTACCTTTAAAAGCAAAGTAATAGTAATTAATAAAATATGACATTTAAGTTTCATAATATTATTCATTGTTAGAAAAGTGTTATACCACCAGGTAACTTTTCAATACTGAACGCCATACTCCGATTAAAACTTCTACGTTTTAATTCATCAAATGGATAGGTACGGAATAATTTTACTAATTTTTTAAGCAGTGGCTAAAATATAATTTATTATGTGTATAAGTTAACTGATAATAAGCGTAAATCAAAATTATATATATATATATATATATATATATATATATATATATATATATATATATATATATATATATATATATATATATATATATACATATTAATAATTGTTGTAACCTCTTGAGAAAGATTTAAAGAAAATATCCAAGCGTCATGTGTAGCGCCCCATATAAGCTTACGGTCAACAATATCTTTAATGGTATCGATTGAAGGTTCATATCTGGGTACTGTGAAGGTTGATGCCAGACCTCCTCCATATGCATTGTCTAAAACTAACCCAGTCATCATCATCCAGCCAATAACGCTGCGCGAACGCCATGATGAAAATCCAGATTCAGGCTGTGACTACATACAAATATTAAAAAAATGCAATTATTAATTGTTTTTCTTGAAATAATCTATACATAATAGATTTGGAGGCTTTGCTCGCCAAGCCCCTTCACTACACTTCTTCATTTTACACTTCTTGTAAAGGTTATAAAAAAAGTTATAGGAAAAAATGTCTTTTTATGGCCTTGTACCTCAAAAGGAACCCTGTAAGATCACTGCTGTCCGATTGTTTGTCTGTATGTCTGTCCATCTGTCAAGACCATAATGCTCTCTTGAGCAAGAAGAGAAATTTCTTCTTGAGCAAATTAATATGAAATATCCAGTTCCTTATAGAATAAAAAAATCTATTAAGCTTAGAAAAAATTAGAGAGTGAAATATAAAAAAACTGTTTATAAATATTATCTTCATACCTGTGTTATCATAATGCCAAAAGTTGTTAAAAATATATCGTCTGTAGAGAATCCTTTTGCAATCATGAAAGCCAACGACGCATATATAAATGTTAAAAATAAGCAAATCCACATATACAAACTAAAAGGTAGTAATGGCATTCGCCAAGTTGCTAATAATCTGAAAAAGTAATAGTAATAAAATAATGTAACAAATGGCGCTGAGGGCTGCTGTCTATAATACTTATGCATATATATATTTATAAAGCTTCACGCTGCATAGCAGGGTAGGTTAAGGCACTCCGTTCCCCAATTTACGCCTTTCGAGACATTGCAGTAGAAATCAAACCCACAACTTCTTATATCATTATACTAGCGGTCCGCTCACAGCTTCGCCAGTATGAATTACACGTATGTAGTAAGCTGAATTGCGTTCGTCATCAAAATCCTCGACGTCCTTCACTCTAATATAATATGCATATTTTGTATATACTATAAATCTTATTTTCAATCAACTCTGACTATGAAATATAAAGAAAATTCATAAAATTATCATTTTATACGCAACATTCTGTCTGGGTGGCAGGTACGCGCACTGTATGCTCAGATTTTCTCTCGTTAATTCCGATCCCGCGAGAATTCCAGAACAAAAAGTAAGCTATATGTTGCTCCGTCTCATCATCCTCATTAGACAGTCTCATCTACCTCCTATTGAATGTCCCCAAAAAATTCCTTCATTGGCCCGGACAAGCGGAAAGGCAGACAGACAGACAAAGTATATAATATAAATACAAATAAATCGTTTGTTTGTGGCAACTTTACACTTCCTCAACAATACCGGTACCAGCATAGCATTCTGTAACGCGACACGCGCAGCTATGTAAATACTATAATCTATCTATCTATAAAACAGTAAAAATTATGTCTGTCCATTGAATATTTTTGCGAAAAAATGATGCAGGGACATGCAACATATCACCATCACGCTGCAACTGAGTGGGCGCCAAACTGAAATACGCTATAACACAAGGCATTTAGCTCTAAATGTCGCGTTAGGCGTAAGTGGGATGCGTTTGCATAGCATACTGCTTGGGTGCACTTGGCTAATTAACCGACTCCGTGTGCATCAATTCGGGAAACAGGTAAAAGTGCGTGTCGGATTCCATTCGCCAAATGATTTTTTGTTAGAAATTGACTGACGCAGGCAATCTACACGCAAACGTGACTTGATAACTGATGAATTGTTGTGAATCGTGTGGACTTCAACTTTATAATTTAACATTTATGTTTTAAAATATAAGAATATTATAATATATGATATTTTATATAATTTATTATGATATTATATTATTTGTATATCTTATTATGATATTATTTGTTTATCTTTTAGAACGTTATTAGCGTACCGTCTTCTAAGCTATTGCTTTCTGAATTGTTGTTTTCAATTTAATCTAGGATATATTCAATGTTGAAATTTTTCACCTTATTAAAGAATTTATTTTTAAATGTACAATTGCACAAAAGTAATATCAGATAAAAAGATCTCTAAATAATAATAAATTTAAATAAAAACTAATTGTACTGCCATATTCTACAAGCTTCAAGTAAAATGATACAAAGCCTTTAATATTAAAGTACATTAGTACTTTAAACTTTAGTCAAAACTATAATGATAGCAAATATGCATGACCGAAAATACTTACTTTTCTGTCAACAACACAATAAACCCTCTTATACAACGCAATATTAAAATTCGAATATTCACTTTTACACCATCATTTCTACTCTAACTAATAAAACTATTATAATTTCTATTTCTTATATAGAAACTGTGCATTTTATTTATTTTTGTATCATTCTAAATTTTCACTTTTAAATAAAGTATACAAAATTTACAAAAAAGATATATAAAATAGATTTATAGTCTTTAATGAATATTTTTATTTACAATATTAACTGTACCTTGGGGAGGGTGCAATACTTGTGATGCCAGTTCTTACATAAGGAGTCGAAAAATCCATAGCAATATATTCTTCGTACCAGGAGTACAGTGCAGCTGTAATTAAATTAAAATATAATATCCCAGTAAAATGATTTTTTGTAAGTTTTCATTTAAAGCTCGCTTTTAATCAATTGCTTTTTATTGACACCATAGCCTATTGTATATGACGGTTGACGAGCCATTGGTAAATTTGTTGCAATTACATAGGTACATAATTAAGTTTGTACTAAAATGGAATTTATATGTACATATCGATATCACTTAAAGTTTTAAAATTATTGGCAAGCTACACAAGTAAAAAATAATCATTAACAAATTAAAATCTTACTTATGCCTAAATCAGGCTCGATCCTCAAATACATTTCCTAAAACACCAATACCGGTCATGTTATCGTAAATTTCACCCCATTGTCTACCGTCATCTCCGACTATTTCCATCGTACAATTGATCCACCTGTGAAAAACCATTTCTTAGTAAATCTTTTATATTTTTTAAGCGTAGAAAATGTGCGTGTACAAACAGACAGGTAAACATTTTAAAAATCATAATTTCATATTCTGTTATTGTTTTTACATCACCCTGAATCATTTTTTCAGACACATTTTTTTACCGTTTTATTTTAGTAAAGATAGATTACAATACGAATTAGTATTTTAATCAATATTCTCATCACCTGCAAAATTCTTCAATAATCCTTATATCTAAGCCATCCCGACCACTATGTGCAACATTGGGGTCAAGATTTAATAAAACATAAGGCTTGTAAGTAAATGCTGTAACTTTAACAATTTTTCCATATAAATTAGACATATTATGTGGGAATAAATTTATATTATTTTCAAATTCTTCTGTGCAGGAATTCCATCTGTCTAAAACGATAGGCTTGTCAATTTCTTTGATGCCAACAAATTTATGAGTAACTAAGTCGTAAATTTGACACTCAGAAGATAAATCTGCTTGCATGATTAACAAAATGTTTGCAACAAAGCTTGTTTCCCTCTTTGCTAATACTTTAATTAACACATCTGAACTTCCATCTACAATATGGTGTGTAGTAGGAAGCATAATTACTTTTCTATCACTTTTCCTTACGTTACCCATATGCACAACGTTCTCGAGTGCTACAATAAAATTTTCCGGTTCATTTAATTGTACGATATAATCCGAGCAGCCCATTTCTGACGCGTTTAGAATGAGGCTTGTAAGCGATTCATTGCTACCTTGCTTTTATATACATAAAACAGTTAGGTGAGTTAAGAAATAAATTTTCTTCAGATATAATTGTAATACAATATGATGAATTAAGGTAATTGTTAATTATAATTTGCAATAATATTTCTATTGGTTTCAAAGCTTCTGGTAAAAGTATCATTGTTCAGAATCAGAAAATTTTCAGAAACAGAATCAGAACATTGAATTTTGTATTATTACAATGTGATCGCGCCTCGAATTTTATACGTCAAAGCCGTTCACGGATTGGGGTTCCGTCATGTTTTGTCGGTCATATATTAGCGTAGGTATACTTTTCTTAATGGCTTCTGTCCATTATACAAGTGTAAATAATAGTTTCAAATTTGGTAAACATTACATCAAAAAATATTACGTATCTTTAATACTCCAGAACACAACCGTATATTTAAGTGTAGAAAGTAATTTGTAACAATATAATTTGCTTGTCACGAACATTACGTATTCCAAATGGCATTTAATGGAATGATATATTTACTGTTACTGTTTACCACAATTAGACTCTTCAAAGAATATTTACAATAGGTAGTATGTATGTAGGTAATTATAGCTTTTTAAACAAGAAATTCTAGGTACATGTTCTATAAATTATAAAATGGGGCTGATTGATTATTTCAGTTTAACATTCAACAACAAATCATTAAATATGGAAATTGTAGTCATAAAAAATTGTAATACTTATAATTTTTGGTAACAAGAAATCGAGATATGGTATATTAAGTTATTGCACGTCGCAATTTGCCTTACTAGACGGACAAGCCCACTACCATAGCGCTTATAGTCAGACGCAGTCCACGGCACGATAGGCGATTAAAGGACAAAATTTGTTTATAGCATAACCAATCGATCAAGTTTCAAGTGGAACTCGAGCACAGAGGCTCCAATGAGGTTCGTGAATTTTGTAATTGTAAGGTTTTTCTGTTATAAGCTTATAAATTTGTAATATTTTTTAAAATTAATTCTGTAGTCTCTAACTCCTCATCCAACAGGTACAGGTAAAGGTACTTACCTTTTCGGTTTTAATTATACGACGAATTACTTACAAAATGCTAAACATAAACGCTCGTATCTTTTAATTGCGTAGCGCCAATGAACTATAGACATCTGGATGTAATAAAAAAAATACGTTTTATTCTTTTGAAATACGGAAGACAAGAAAAAAAACCAAGGAAGACATATAATAAGAATATATATCAAATATGTGTATGTATATTATTGCAATGAGTAGATTGTTAATATTTAGTTAATGCCAAAATAATAATTTATTGTTTTATTTATTAAATTAAAGATTTTATTATTAAATAAAAAAACATTTACATACCTTTAAAAGGAAAAGTGTAAAGACTAGTTGTATAATTATTTACAATCACATCGATCGATTATTTCTATAGATGTGCCGACTGTGATTTTGGCCGACTAGCCGACTAGTCGGTTGTATAGAAGCCGATTAGTCGGCCTAGCCTATCATTTTATAATGTGTGAATAATTGAAAATGGGCGCAGAGTAGGTACCTCCATCTATAAAAGCGGATATATTAGACATTTTGGCAATGCCTACCGAAAATTTGCATCAAGAAAAATAATGATTAAAACAAAGTTCTTAGAGGACACGAATTTTTATCTAAAGGTAAAAAATCGTCTTTTCAAGTCATTTTAGATAGTGATTGTTGAACAGAGTTGCTTTGTTTTTCCTTTTAAAATGTGCATGAAAGTTTGTATTTAAGTAATACATTTTATTGAGAAATGCACACAAAATAAGAAGCCGGATAGTCGATTCTCTTGTCCGACTATTCGCTGACTACTTACTATATTCATTAGAGATTTACCACGACTAGTCGGTAAAATAAAAATTCTATTGACAACAATAAGTAGAAAAAAAAGTATATAATATTATGTTACATTTTACAATTATAATAGTATAGTAGCGAGATAATTAAAACCGAAAAATATACATAAATAGATACATACGCTTTTGAACCAATTTTAACAATTCAAATGTATTCCTCCAAAAACCACGATCTAATAAATTAATAAATTATTATAACTTAAATATTATTAGCGTCATGTTTACACGATCGTTCTGACTATTTTGTTCGAAGACTAAATAAATAAGGGTAATTGGAAAGATTCCTGAGACCGCATGTCACAAGGGCTAATGGATATTTTATTATTGTTACGCGACAAGACACACACGGCGGCAAGCGCCACCGTGTATACCACGCCAAATATTCACGATCATTGACAACATATTTTGAACTTTGGTCAATTTATGTGTATAAGATTTGTATCTAGTTCTCTATTGCTTTTAATTAAACTATTAGTATTGTTATTTTATTATACTCGACATATTGTTTCGTTACTGCCACATATTTACTTTATTGGTTACTAGCGACCCGCCCGCGGCTTCTCCCACTAAACCCCTCTATTATTTATTTATTAATAGAGTGAATTGCATCTGTGTATCATAAATTATTGTAGCCCATTTGTTATTTTGGTGTATAAGCTATATTACTGCAAAACTTTATCTAAACCGTAATAAATTTATAATATTAGTAGAATTATTACCTAAATTGATGGAGAGAACTTTAATTGAACGATTACTGCCTTGACAAACTGTATCTCAATACCCTCTTTATACGTATTCTAGGGTTTTAACGTGACCTTCTCCAATTTTACCTAGATGACCTTTTAGAATCAAGCAATGTCAGTTCATTCTTTCTCTGATTACCCCTTAATTTTTGCTGTTTTGTGTAGTCTACAATAGATATTCGTTATAGAGTATAAATTTGATTTTAATATAATATATTTTTTTTGACTCAAGACTATTTGAGTGCACTAAATACAAAAAATTAAGATTATCGCTCGTGTGGTCTTTTTTAGGCACAAATATCCCGTCAGCGTTAGAAGTGACGCCGAAAACACTAAACTATTTACGTTTTAACTCTCGTCTTTGAAAAGAAACAAATTATTAAATAAAAAAGTTTTCATTACAAATGCTTATAACGTATACGTAAGCTTTTTAAATCTTTAACTAACCGACTTCAAAATAGAGGAGTTTTCTCAATGTATTGTAGTTTATTGTATGAATTTTGTGGGTAATTAGCTTTGCTTAAGAAGTATATAATATATGTATGTGTTTATTATATCTTTGCTAATTTTTTTTTGCTTTTAAATGAGAAGAAACTACTTAGATTTCTATGGATTCATTGGGTGGTCGGTGTATGGAGAGGAACTCTATAAATGTATTGATTCTAGACAGGCCGAGATCTCGTAGGAAACTATAGAAAGATTT
The DNA here is from genome assembly GCA_037127375.1 of Dione juno. Lineage (NCBI taxonomy): Eukaryota > Metazoa > Arthropoda > Insecta > Lepidoptera > Nymphalidae > Dione > Dione juno. The sequence goes on from JAXRJS010000048.1 coordinate 903,413, forward strand.
TGCTGTACTACAACTCGATCCTTATTACGAACTTACAAACACCCCCCAAATAAATTATTAAATTATTTTTAATTGTACCAGTATTAGGCGCTATAGGCTTATAGAGTAAAGGTAGGCGGTCTGGATGATGAAATACCAATACCGAAATACCAATATATCCTCAGGAATTTTATACTGTTTTTCATATGAGTCCATTATAAAAGTTTTTTAAGTTAAGTTAAAGGCTTGTCAACTTTTATAAGTTATTCTTCTCGTTTACCTACAATTATGAAATTAGTACAGAACCTTTGGTACATTAGTTCGACTCGCACTTGACCGTTTATATTTATTGTACTCCTCTCAGCCAAACCTTCCACCATTTTCGATTAAGCCGCGTTTCCAAATCAAACGTGAGTATAGACTCATAGGTCAATTTGTTAATAACCGCTTTAAGGTGAATTGCAAGATTTGATACCTACGTATTAAGTGCCTAACCAATTAAGCAAATTAAAAGAAAATATTCAGTTGCTATTTTAGCTTCATGCGTGTACAGTTTTTCATTCCGCCTTCTTGTTAAGAAGATATTTTTTTTTATAATCTAGTCTCAATTTCTCTCCTTTCGGTGAAATTATGTTAATGTTCGCGAGTTTTAGTTTACGAGTCGTTTAGAGAGTTCCCGAGTCTATTATAATACTTAATATAAAACGAAAATATTATTTGATTATGTTTAAATTTGTAAGTTTAAATTCAAAATTACTGGATATACCTAAGGTATATTATAATTTGTAAAGGAAACCAAAAAAAATGAAGAAAGTAGATCGATATAAAGTGAACAATTACAATATTTATGAGATTACTTTATATACATAGCGGTATGTATATAAAGTAATCTCGGCGATACACAAAATCTTTTTTACCCCACACTCTTCATAATGTGCAGGTTGTATAAACAGTAACCTAATAGGTACAGAGCGAAATAAGCGCCAGTGTAACATTATACTTTCAATGTAGTTACTATTATACTAACAAGCTTTTTAACTAAACTAATATGCAAAATAAAGAATAAACATTTTAGACATACCGTTTTATTCCATAAAAAATTATAACAACAATTATATGTTGTAAATATATTATAAATTATAAATTAATCCTTCTTTCTAAGCTTTGCACTAGAAATTTCTATAGACTCTAGCCAATGTTTAATCTCTTCTGGACATTCAGGTACGTTTTCTGCGCCAGTAACATTTTTAAGAAGAGTCTGTGCATCAACATTAATAAGATTTTGTCGTGACAAAATTACCGCCCTCACGAAACCATCATTCAATGTAATAAACTTTTGTTCTATGAATAGAGTTTTATCTTCCCAATAGACTAGCTGTAAACAAGAATTAAATTGTGATTAAAATTTATTAATACTCTCACTTAAATCTAGACTTAAATTTAGATACTAATAATTAATAAATATTATAAATCTGACGAGTTTGTTTGGTTGAGTGCATTAATCTCAGGAACTACAAGTTAAAATTAAATAAGTATTTTTTGTTGGATAGTTCATGTATCGACTAGGCCTCATTATACTATGTATATAGTTTCTAAGTAATCCAATATACAGCATGTATAATTAATTATGTGTACTATATAATTTTAACAATATTATTTATTTGAAAATTACACCATTATTTTGTTTTATTATGAAACTATAGTTGGAATTGGATTGGTTTCCATTACATTCAAATAATGTTGATATAAAAAATACCATTCCATTATTGTATTTGAAACGTTCATTATATTGTTGGACACATAATTGTTATTTTAATAAATTAATATTTTTTTAATGTTTTATCTTAATTTAAATATCGTTTTATAATACATATGTTCCTACCGTAGTATTTTCCTATTTCCTAAATTTTTTTCTTACATAACAAGCAAATGGCAAAAGCCTTAATAACATATGTTCTTTTAGTTTAATTAATTAAAATTTCTTATAAATTAATTTTTCAAAGCTTTGTTAAACAATAAGTATTTCACAAACCGTACATTAGTTATTAAGGTAGCAAAATTAAAAAAAATATATAAATACATATACATATACACATCAAATACATACAATAAATAGTATTATATACATAATTTATTCTCACAGCTCACCTTTGTCTCTATTTTATAAGCGGTAAATATGGGTATTGTTCTTCTGTATCGAATACTTGAAGCTCCTTGTAGAGCATGCCCATCAACTGCTTTTATATTTGCATAGATACCAGTTCTGTCATAAAAATGAAATCTTGCAAAATCTAATTCTCGAACGTACCGTGCATTATTCATATGTCTTAGGAAAATATCCACATCTTGGGTGGTACAAAAACCTGTAATACATATAAATTACAAAAAATATTTATGTATTTAAAATATTAGAAAAAATCATTCACAGAACAAATTGTAAAAGTGTACTTTGTTAATGAAAATTATGAAATATAAATTAATATTGCTAAATATTGACCAAGGAAAAAAGAAATATATTATTATGCTCGATCATAAAAATCTATTAAAAAGATACTACAAAAATATAAATAATAACATACGTTTTGTAACCTTACCATATATAGTAGTTGGATCTTTTATTCCACATTTCTTTTGGAGAAGTCTACCGAGCCCTATAGTGAATGCGATCCGAAGGAAATAATTGACATCCCATAATATGTACGATAGTGCTATTATCGTTACTATGACACAATACATTTTATTTTTATCACACACAGGCAGAGTATCTGTAAGTTTTATTTATACGTCCGATAACAAGTATACATAGAAGCGCACTGTGTGGCATAAACCGGTATACAGTTTGCCTACGTCATAATGAGAGGCAACGGTAAAAGTACCATACAAAGTTCAACGTGAAACATATTCATTAACATATATATTATAATAAATGCCTTTCAAAATAATATATGTATATTCTATTATTTTGGTTAAATATTTATATGAAAAAGATAATATTTTGTTCTTAAATTATAAATCCAGCAATAATATCAGTAAATAATAGCAATATCAATAATATCACTACACAGTTATTCACGCTCCATTTACAAAGTCGGTCATAAATGTTTAATTCTAGATAAGCAAAAGAATTTATCTCGGGAGATGAAATTGCACCTAAAACAATTGTGCTTATTTTACAAGTTGACTTGGGACTTGCAGCTTATAACTGACACACTGGTCATTTCTTAGCCGATATAGTTTAAATAATATCGGTGAAGTGCGAGTAGTACTCAGCGCACCGAGGGGTTCTGTAACAATTTCATGATTGTACTTATTCCGCTGAGGAAAATACTACTTATAAAAAATGAAAACCTTAAATTTGCAGTCGTATCCAATAATTTTGTATGAAATAAACTACAAATATAAGTTTGTGATGGTTTCTTCCTATGCTAAACCTATAATTAATCAATTTTGAGATTTTTTTATTTTGAAACAATGCATGCTGCTTTTGATAACTGGCCTCAACATTTGAAGGACCGTATTGCAGCCAATGGGAAACATTTCGAATAAACTTTATACATATAATATTTAATGGTTTTATATTAATGTAGTAAAGTAACATACTTACTGTAACAGTAACAAATGTAACGTACAATTAAAAAAAGAACAAGTATAATAAAAAATTAACTGACCACTGTATGTACATAGAAACTCTATGATAAAAACTATTATTAGAGGCGTTTATCAATGTAATAGAATCCAAAGTCTTTTTTGGAGGAGCACGTATAAAGGATGTGGATGGTTCGATATTATCCCATAGCTGAGACACACATAACTCGGTGCTCCCTGAAGCACATGGATAATTTCAACTACGCTCAGCCAATCTGAATATTTTTTAGTAATTTTGATTTATTATAATTTAATTTAATCCGAAAATGGGAAATACGTAAAATATCGACAATGCACTGTTGATAGAGGCAAATATTGATGATTTATAAAACTAATGTTATTTATATATCATGTATAAAATATAAATACACCGTATATAACATAAGATATGAATATATCTGAACGAAAAACGTATAAAATGTTTAATATCTATTTATTTTCCTTTAATAAGCACTAGGCCGTCGGGGCTTAATGAGGTAATATCTCTTTGTATTGGTTTCTCTGCTCTGGTGAGACAAATTGCGTCCTTCCGCTACGCAACACAAACTGTCTCGAATTCCACCTGAATTCGTAAAAATAATTTTCGTCTAAAGTACGCACACAACGCAACACAAGTACGCTGCATTCACAAGGTGGGCCCTTGTATCTGAAGCGAAAGGCCAAAAATTAAACAATTTCGAACTTTTGCTATTGCTATATTTACTATGTTTTATATTTTATTTAATTTCTTACTATTTATTTTCATACTCAACAACCAATCTTGTATATATTTAGGGCATTGACGATTGGACGATCCAGGTAGTCCTTCTAGTAACACCATAGCGCTTTGTTCATTGTTACCAATAGCATATTGACGTGATACCACTAGACATCGTGATTTTTCATCGTGTAAAGTTACTACCTCATGTTCGAAAAATAAAGATTTTTCATCCCAATATACTAACTGCAAAATAATATAAACATTTCTTACATATTACTTATATATTAACAGTAAGTAACTTCTATGTCAAATAAATAAGGTCTTTTGATCGTGTGTATTTTTCGTTTTACATAAAATTTTAGGTATATAATATGCAATGCTTGTTTAGAACATTAATATAAAAAAAGGAATATTAATCGTAAAAGTAAATAAGAATAGAATAATTTAATTACGTAAATATCGTATCACCTTAGTTTTAATTTTATATGGTACAAATAATGGTACAGCATCAACAGATACTGTTAAAGTAGATCCTTGCAAAGATTTGATTCCAAGCTCTCTACTGCGTCGATAAATTCCAGTTCTATCATAGAAGTGGTATCTTGCAAAATCTATTTCTCGAATTATTCTGGCTATGCGTGTACCTTTGAAGAACACGTCGCAATCTTGGAAGGTGCATACGCCTGTTAGTATAGTTAAATATTAATCTAAAATAAAACTAATATCATTATATTAGTAATAGATACCCAAGTCACCCAAGATACTATACGTGTGAGATTTGGTGCTAAGCAAATAAATATGACCTAGCTTAATAATTGTTATTATAATACAACTCACCATAAATCGTTGTAACATCGTCTAATGAGTATTTACTTTGGAACAATCGACCACTTAGGACAGTGAAAAATGTTCTAACTATATAGTTCACATCACAAAACATGTACAACAAAATTGCACCGGGTAAAACATATGAATATAACATTTTGATAATTGCTTAAAGATCACATATGAAAACTGTTACAAAAACTCTACGTACTACATTAAATATAAGAAATTTTAAACGTGTAACATGAACATTAATTGAGAATCCAATGAACTTTGTTGACACCAAGTGATTTAAATATTCTAATAGTGCGTTTCACGTTTGTGATGTACGTGAACTTATATTATATATATATATATATATATATATATATATATATTATATATATATATATATATTTTATTATTTTATGCAACTGGAACATTATATTTATATATTAAATATATAAGTGAATCTAGAGCTAGTCAAGTAAATAGATTTGAAGCCAATATCTATATTTTTAATATTTACGTGATCAACATTTACTTCTGGGCTTAAAGACTGCAATACAATTTTTATATAAATGCCTTTAGCTTTAGTTTGTAAAACGTAATGTAATTTATACTTCACTGTAAAAGATGATGTATGTGTGTTTATATGAAAGTGATAACCTGTTGTTTAGTGGTAGCAAAATTCCTATTTAATAACTATTATTTTGCTGTAAATATAGGAAAATTAATAGTTTCACATTTATTTTATAGCTTAAAATTGAGTGTTATAGAGGTTATCGCCGTGGATATTTATTGAAGAAGAATCTTAGTTAATTGAAGAAGCTTAATTCTTCCGAAAAGCCTTTGTTTTCCGTCTGAACAAGTTAAAATAAATATCAAATATATCTGGACCACAGAAAAAATTAAGCTTCCAAGTTGTCGCAATCCAAATATACGAACGTTAATGCTTTGTATTTTATTAAAACCTACGAGTTACTTTCCGTTCACCAAAGCTATGAACAGATGAAGTTACAGTACAAACAAGTGAGAAATCCGCATATTGAATTTTTCTTATGTATATCGTGAAAAATACAAAATGAGTGTATACAACCGAAAATTTAAGTTTATCAACTTTTATACGTTGTAGGTATTGTTCGTTATCCCACAATAATGAAATGGGTACGGAACCCTCGGTGCGCAAGTACCACTCGCACTTGACCGATATTTAAATGTCTTTTAATACTTCCAATGGCGTTAAAAGTCGTAAAATTTCACTTTGGTGAAAATTCAGTCCATATAAAAATGTTGCAATCGGTACACTTATATAAATATGAGTTAATACATTGCATAAACACTGCAATATTTATCTTAATCATTTAATCTGTACAACAGAAATCTCTATCTTCATTTAGAGTACCTACTGCCACGAATTTGTTATTGTCAGGCATAATAGCTCCCAGCATAGAGGGTCCGAAATGGTATTTGTTCAACAGATTTATATAAATTGGCTAAACAGAATATTCTTATATAATCAATTTCACACTTTAGCCATAGTAAGTAAAGAGGACCAAGTCCAGAGTAGTGTCAAGACATTATATGAATGCTTGTTGAGTGGCTAAACTTAACGCCGTGTTTTCTCACTGCTCCACGAAAGATTTAATCCCGACTTTATTGCTTACTCCACGACTACTACGACACTAAGTATATTCTACTCTAATTGTAATTATATTAATTGATAAATTAATTAATTAAAGTAGGTAAATGTACCCATTTTACCATTGAATTTAGATGGCGTTTCACAAATCATTCTGTCATATTTTTATTACATAGTTATATCTATAGGTATATATTTAATATTAATCATCAATATTATATTTTATAAAAGTCGGACTACTACTCTGGAAAAGTATTAAAAAAAAGAAAATTTATATATTAAGGCCTTTTTGTATAATATATGTTACCTGCAGTAACTTATTTAAATCTCTCAACACAACTATAAACATAACTGAAAATATGTTCTGTAAGTTTTGTATCTCATGCATTTACAACAATCAGTATTTTAATATAGTAAGTAAAATTATAGGTAGTAAAATAAAACAATATTTTTTAATCATCTTTCTTTCAAATATGTAATTCATATATTAAAAATTTTTACTCATTCCTATTTTATTATTACTGTTACTTCTATTTCTTAATTGAAAATATTTATTTTCATATTCAGACGACAATTCATGTGAGAATAAATTGATAGCTCAACTTGAACACAATTTTCAAATTCATTTTAAACAACATTTATTTTTTTCGCCCCTTGAACATTTCCCGGGGTGGAAATGATACTTACACATAGGTATTTATTCTATTTAAGATTTCGCGATGCTTGCACATTTTAAATGAAACTATTTTAACGAGATCATTGTGTATATTTTGTTAATCGAAAATATATTTTAGAAAACCCAACATTTCCAATATTTAACGGAGATCTGTGATTACAGTCTACCCTTTAAAATAGTTTAATTTGAAATATTTACACTCATACATAAATACTAACTGGGCGCTTACAAGCGATCACTTCTATAATTAAAATAAATTACAGATGTAATTTCTTATGATATTTATATTTAAATGTTTTTAATATTATCTTTATATTAACACATAGAACCGTACAATGAAATACTAACAGCCGCTCTAAAAATGATATATTAGCAGCCCTATATCTACAACAAGTCATAACCTATATACTGTTACTATTTAAATAATAAAAATGATTTCATTATACTTACCTATATAATATTTATTGGTATATATATAATTAATATCCATTTATTCAAAAAAGCTAAATAATATGATTGCATAAAATATAAAGAAAATTATGTAGCAGCTTATTAATTCGATGATGACTGATATCAATGATGACTGTTACATTGTCGACAGTCTGGGGCACAAGAGGTTGGTGGTACATGTGGCATAGGCAGTAATAAAGGAGCAGATAGAGCAGGTAGTGCAGGCAGAGGCACCAGCCATTCTGAGCCACACACTCGACCCATTACTAGCGTAGGCAGCAACGGTGCCCGAGGTCCGACAGGGCGAAATGCTGACCATCTAGTTTCAACTTCCTCTGAACTTGATACCGATTCAAATCTAATAGTTGAAGTAGAACTGACACTGGGACGTTGGGTCTGCAAAAATAATTTATATACCATATGCAACTATTCCACCTTATTCTATTCTATAATAATTTTTTTATTTGATTTACGAGGCAATTAATATGAAAGGATTTATTATATTCACCTGTATCTATGCATTTAGTATCTATGTATATCTAAAAGTAAAGGTATACCTTAATATAAAAGAAAATTACAAAAACAGTTCTTCTACAGGAATTGCTTAAAAATGTATATAATTCATACTAAAAAAACACTATTTATGTTTTAATTCAATAAAACAGAACAGGTGCTTACATGAATTGCATTACAGTGTTCAACTGCTCTGAGAAGATCGTGATTGCAACGACGAAGTACCAACTCTAGGACAGATCGCTTTTTCCCTGGAAAAAGCTTCCGTAACATTTCTAGTCCTGCCGAGCTTACGTTGTTTGCACTTTCATCAATTGCCGCACTAAAAATATTTTAATTATTAATTTTAAAAAGGTACAACAAAAAAAGATATATAATTAAAACAAAGTAAGGTACCAGGATCTAGTGGGATTTCCAATAGCGTTACTTGTATTTCCGACGGAGTCCGCAGTGACACTACAGCAATCTGGTAGTGAATCGCTCGTTTCACTGTCGATATGAATCGGCTAGAATATAATAGGGTAGTTTTAATATTTAAATATAATTTCATATACCAAGAATATATTTTCTTTTAATTAATGCCAAATTTGTTTAAAACCAATCAATTCATTTGTCTTTCTTTATTTTTCTAAAGCACCTAATACATTCCCTTTTTAACCTCCCGATATTGCGACATTCAGAGTTCAGTACCGTGTTTTGTCTTACCAGAGCGGGGACAAGAAAATAATTTTAAATATAAGCGTAGTCCTGATTAGCCAGAGGATAAAACAGCACCTACGACCACATTGTATTTTTTGATATTTTTTAATAATAATTACAGCACGTATAATAAATATTAATATGAAATATTAACTGTTTGATCATCCGCAGCAGAATCTGGCTCTGGACCAGGACTAGGGCATGGCCCGGTGACTCGCATACCATATATTCGACCAGGAGGCAATGACTCTAATGGAGTCCCACTTTCTACTGAAGCCAAATGTAGAGCAATTTTGTCTTCAGCAGCTTGCTGCCTTTTTAGTGCCACCTGTTTTTAAAAGAAACAAAATCATCACTTTCTTACTGTTTAAAATAAAGTATTAATCTATTATCTCAGCATAACACTGATTGATTTTTAAAATAAAAATTCCACCGGACCACCATGGAAGTTTTATTTAAAATCAAATATCAGGTTTTATAACGATGGTTATGTCTTGGCTTATATGAAATCTTTTTTATTATATGCGAGTGTTATGAGCCTAATTCCAAATCTGTAATGTTTATATTTAAAATCGCCTGGCAAGACAATATTAATTCTCATCCATTATATTCCATATATATATATATATATATATATATATATATATATATATATATATATATATATATATATATATATATATATATATATATATATATATATATATATATATTATATATATATATATATATATATATATATATATATATATATATATATATATATATATATATATATATATATATATATATATATATATATTTAGCATGAAGCACAAGCCAATCAATTTCATATTAAAATTATCTTGTAAATAATACCAGTACTATATACTTATATAATTTTTATTGTCAATTTGACCGATTGGTAAGCTGATATATAAATTAATTTAGCGCGAAATCAATGACAAACAGAGAATGTTTATGTTTGGTAAGCGGTCACCCAAGGGATTGAGACGGGATGTCGCTCCCGGGGCGATCGCCGCCTCATTGGAAACGAAAACAGAACTCGATCTCACTAAACCAAATAAAAAGATACGTGGCATATTTACGACTTATTCAATCCAAACTTCTAAGACACGTAATTAAATAAAAACTATGTTAATATAATTTAAATTTAGATTTAAATTGTAGAAATATTAATCATTATTTTATTTTATCCTAATAACGAATTTAATAAGCTTGTTATGCTTCATTTAAAAAGAAGAGACAAAATACCAAAAAAATAATTTATTTTACGTATATATATATTTATATTATATACTAAAAATGTAATATATTATACCTATAATATATTATACCTATAATAACTATCATATATATACCTATACCTATAATAACTACCTATATACCTATAATAACTATATTATATTATACCTATAATAACTACCATATATCATATCTTAAGACATGATAATTACTTAAATTAATAATTACTTAATAGTATATGCTTATATAATTAGAAGAAATATCGGTCAAGCGAGTACCGTCCACTCGTGCAACGACGGTTCCGTACCATTTCATGAATATAGATCAACGGGAAGAACAACTTATAAAAATTGACAAGGCTATGTCATAAAGTACAACTAATAAGATATTTATAACAAATAACATAACAGAGATAAACTTACATTGACGTTCGTATGCACTAATTTTGTATGAAACGAACTACCGCATAAATTTGCAATAGTTTTTTACTGGGATATATTGATTTTTTTCCTTCATTTGTACTATAAGTTCTAACGTATTGCCAAATTTCATTACTCTTGGTCAACGGAAAGTACCCTGTAGGTTTTGCTTACGCGGCGATTTTCATACAAAATGCAAAACATTGAGCATAAATGATCATAGTTTTTGATTACGTTGACTAAAAGTTTTGTGCTTGCATTTTTCTGCATAAAAGGTTATCGACTTGAATATTTGACATTAATTTCAGGTTGATTCATCCACGTGATCTTGACAGACGGACAGACAGACAAATAGTGATCCGCAAAAGACCTTCAATATATAATAAAGTCTTTGAGGACTTTGAGGAGGAGGATACGGAACCCTAAAACCAAGATTTACATTTAAATTGAGAAAGTAAACACAACAATAAAAATAAACAGAAAATCATTATAATAATATAATTCTATGTTTCATAAATGAATTAATCCCTAAGAACAAGGTTGATATATACGATTGATTTCAAAATTATACCAATTACCAACTATATATTAATGTCGACTCATAAATTCCCTATGAAAGTGGTAGGACATCGACAGCGATGCATTACTGAGCAAACCGATCGATGTTTCATCCGGCGTCCGTGGTAAACATGTGCCACTTGTTTAAATAAACTCAGCAGCGCATTAGCTGGTCTCGATTTCACTACATTAAAACACATTAACGCCTTCTCGTTGCATGTTATTTCTGAAATAGGTAACCGATATGTTTCGGTTATCCCAAAAACTTTAAATACTAAATTTGTTGTTAATACATAGAATCGACAATGATTACAACAATTATTATATCTTTAAAGCCTTAAGAATTCTCTCTCAAAACACATATTTTTGAAACCTTTAAATATATTTTAATCAAAATTAGTATTATTTTTGTAAAATGTTTTACTGCCTTTTTTTCTCTCTTCGAGTGGGAATCGAAACCACGACCATTGCGTTTACAATCAGACGCTGTGCGACAGCACCACCACACCACGACTCGACGCACTATGGGACCAACCGGCACTTTCCATCTCATAAATGGTTGGGACAAAAGTCTTGTTACTGAAGTAAAACAAATTTAAAAAAGTTTTAGGTACATAATTAATTTGCATAATTTCATATTAACAAGACTTCTCATAATGGAAGTTCAACTTAAGATGTTTTCTATGCTCTTCAAGCAAATATATAAGTATTATATATTTTTGGATTGCCCAAGATCTCTATTTTACAACTTCATTATGTTTTAATGAGAAATATTTTTTCTGTTTTTTTTATAAAATTTTTAAATGACTAAGGAAATTTTCCGTCTTTTAATTTTCAAATCGAGGTTTCTTTGTTACCGATGGCTGCTGATGTTGAGTTAGAGACATTTTAAGATGAGCATCTTTATAAATTTATAATGAGTATTACTGTGCTATTTTGGGCTAGAAGCAAAAATGTCGGCCGAAAAATATTTTTACTTGACTTTTTATTGCGGTAATTATTTCAACCACACATACGATAAAAAACATGTTGCATAATTCTTATCTACTGTGGTAATTATAATCAATAATGGAGTGAGAAGAAAAAGTTTTTACAAATTTTCTAAGTTACTGTAACTAGGATCCTATAAATATTCAAGTTTTCAGCGTGTTCATCAAAATGTCCAGATACCTTCCTTCAGTAACTGTGAAAATTGCTGAAAAATGTTTAAAATGAGTGGATTCATTTGTTTCCGACGTGATATGTGCTCAAGTAATATAATCGGGAAATACTTCAGATATTGAAAAATATCTATTGGACAGTTTCTATTTATCAACAACAGAAGTAAATACGGTGAGTACATAGGAATTTGATTACGATTTGTAACCAAAAATGGGTGAAAGCTTAAAGAAAACAAGATCGCTTTGACAGCCAAAACACAAACTGATTGAATGGTGAGTTTAAAGTACTATTACCTTCGTGCGGTACCGCAACATCTGAAAATTCTGACATGAATACAGCAGGAGATCGTAGCAGACCTTCAAAACGGGCGAGTACTACTACTCGCACTTGATCGATATATTTAAAATGAACTAATTTCTTTAAATTAATTTACTACTATTTAGCGCCCGCAACTTCGGAAATAAACGCCGTGTTTTGTTTTATGAGAACGGTAAAAAGTAAGCAATTTAAAAAAAAAATTAATCGAGTCACAATCGAAATTCCACGGACCTTGTTTACACTCAGACTGCCCAAATGTGCCATGACAATTCACATTCACACGATTTTCTGTTCACTTTCTCATTTTTAAACATTAACTGGTCTACTGGTATGCTCTTTCGTCAGATGTTTGAGATTTTTAATTTTCATAAGTCAATAGGAAATGCCTATCACACTAAACAATATTTCATAAGGCGAATTTCATTGTTTTTTATAGATTAGCTGTTGATGATGATGATGGTTATATAATATAATATATAATTGGAAATATATATATATATATATATATATATATATATATATATATATATAATTGGTTTTGACTGATCTACATCAGTCAATTATATTCCAGGTAAAAGGTTTATTCAACGTAAAAATAGACATACAGATGAAAATGTGCAAATAAAATTTGTAATAGATTCGCTTTTTATTACTTTTATTTCATTATCGTAAGTGACTTTTCAGAAAAATGTTTGACGAACAGAGACACTTTTTTAGGCTTAGGTGTAAATACATTAATTCTCAAAAGATACGCACATATATATCACTTACTTGAGAATATACAAAAGAAAAATATAAAACGTAGTATAATCGTTTTTCATGAACATTATCATTATTATTGTAGTCATTTAACATATTATTCCTTACTTTATGAACTTTTGTTATGTAATAAATACTGAGACAGCTGTGTTTTAAATATGTTTGTTAAGAGAGTTTACATTTTTAATGTGTGGGGTATCTTGTTATAAAATTGTGCTCCTGCAAATGTTATTGTTCTTTACCATTTTATTGTTTGATCTAGTTTTAGGCAAAAGCAAAAGACTAGCTCGTCGAGTGCTCCGTTTAGAAATTTGAATTTAAATGTATTAGTAAAATGTATATTAGAATGAACATTGTTGTTTCAAGATTTTCTAAGAAATATACAATCATTATTGACATATAAGTTCTTAATATTGATTAATTTTGTTTCGCTGTAATTTTTTTGTGTACAAGTTAAATATGGATACTTAAATAACAATAATTTTGTCTTGTAGCACTTGTAATTCGGCTATAATTGTTTAAGACGTACTACCTCAAATCTCTATTAAGTACAATAGATGTGGTTTTACAGTGAACTATATTGAAAGTTCGATTGAAGTTTCGATTTTACATGATCCATGTGAGCTTTCCACTTGCACTTAGCACTTGTCGATTATTAAACTGTAATACTCCTTGTTTTTGTGTTCTATAGCTATAGAGATAAACATTTGATATTAATAGCCTCTATTTTTTTTAAAGCAGTGTTTTGCAGACAGTATCAACACGACTTTTTTAAATATTTCATTGGTTGCTTATAAATTAATTTTTTTTTTCTGTGATACACTTGTCTCAATTACCTGACAATTCGAAGTTGCTAAGCACTACTATTACACGTTATGACTATTATGATGAAAGGAACCATTCGACTTGTACATAATAGTATGTTTAGATCAAATATCTTATTTCTAACACATCACTTTGATTTCACTTTGGTAATAAACTTATTAATTCTTACCTCCGTTAAAACCTATACCTAGGTTGGTGATTGTGGTGTTCGTGAATGTAGTAGATTGATTTCCAATAAAAGGTAAATTATTTTAATATATTATAAACACAATATAATGAAATTATGATTGTAAGTTCAAACATAAGGTATATAAATCCGTACACACATTTTAACTAACATTATTTAGGAAAAACTAAATAAAATGTAGGTTTAGATAGAGATTTAATGTATAGGGATACAGACTACGTTACTTACTACGTACGATACGTTACGTTACTTCGTATCGATTTAGAAAAGAAGTTTTGTCACATTCGTTATAGGTATTAAATAACGAATGTAAAATACGTAACGAGGGTAATGTTTTTAAGCAATAACGTATATTTATATTAGTATGTAGCAAGAATCCTATAAAAAAATCCGTGAAAAAGCACGAATATATATATTTTACATAATAGCTAAGTACTATACTAGAAATTACGTAAAATATTAGTTACTAATAAATAAGAATTGATATACCTATCAAATACCTATTAATTAAAATATAAGCTATGTAAACGTTTCTTACCTGCGCTGCCATTATCCTTTGTCGTTCCTTAATCAATCCACACTTTGGACACTGACAATCGCGATAAGCGCAAGCCTTTTTATGACCTCGTAAGCTGGAAATGAGACCATGATTCCTACATCTTGCACATTTTGGGACACGGGCTCTGCCACTATTCATTTTCACAAGATATAATAAGAACACAAGAAAACACTAACCTTTTTATTACTAACTGAACTTATCTAATATATATAAAGCAAAGTAACATTAGCACAAAAATTCATTAGTAAATATTTTTGTCATAGATTAAACAAAATCGTAAGCCCACACAACACTCCGTCCTGAAACTATCGATAAGCTTCAATTATTTTTTCCGAAACATGCTGTCGGTAGGCGTTGCTACAAATTACGTGTATCCATATGAACCTCGACCCCATATATCAGGAGATAAAGTTAAGATCCTGAAGACTCCGCAGCATCCCATCTATCCTAATCCGCCCTCGCTAAAATATCCACCAATGAGGGATCACAATAGACCCTATTGGTTACAACGCGCTGTTGGAAAAACAACGGAAACTTCAGTGTAGCTTTAAGCTTATATTTCAGTGTATAGAAGCTACAAGAATGAATATTGTAGTTATAGATAGATGAATATACGTAGTATTACATTGCTCTTTACTATTTGTTACCTATGGAATTAATTTATTGAATAACTGACACTAAAAAACAAACATACATTTTAATTCTTTAAATGAAAAAATATCGGTCAAGTGCGAATAGAGTTCGCACACTGAGAGTACTGTAAATATTTCATGTTTATTTGTTTGATGAGGAAAATACTTCTTATAAAAATTTGCAAGCTTAAATTTGGGTAGTGTCCATTCATTTATTGTATGAAATGAACTACAGATATAGTTTGTAATGGTATATTTCTGTGTTAAGCATATAAATTATCAATTTTGCGATTTCCCTCCATTTTCCAGATAACAAACACTTCACGTTTCGTCACAAATATCGACGTAGTTTTATCACGACTACTTAATGTTCTCTTTAGTTCAGGGCGATCACCACACGAATGGTCGGCCACACATTTATACTTTTCATCTATCACCCGTACACAATTGACCACTTCTGGTGTCATTTATTTTGAAGAACTAAACTATATAAATAAGTAGCAAAGTATATTCAACAATTTTTATTAATCAATAATATTTATTAAACAAATAAAAAGTAACAATCAATACAATATCTTATTTCATTGCCCTGCGAACACTTTATGCAAATAATAATGAATGAATGATCAATCACAGTACAATTTAACCATAAAAAAACGAATTACAATTTACTAAGACTTATTTTTAATAAGAGTCCACAAACTTAAGTTTGCGATGCTATGCACTCCTTTTGTATACGGCCGCAAATTTAAGTTTGTCATTTTTTTTATAAGTAGTATTTTCTTTAGCGGAATACCTATCATGTAATAGGTACAGAAATCTCGGTGCGGTAGTACCACTCGCTCTTGACCGATAATATAGGTCATTATGTTTAATATGCAAGGAATAAAAATTATAATATACAATCCCCCACATCGTTATAGGATCGATTCGCTCCCAGGATGTTTTTGAACATTAAACAAGCCGCAGGACCCGCATTGTAAAAATGAAGGAAAAAAATATATTAGAGCGGAGCCAGAACTGTGTGAAAACAAGAAATATATTTTGCTAATAGTCCGGTCAAGCTAGCAAAAATAGGGGTAAGGTTACATTAATTCGCATCTTGCTTAAAATTGGCATGAAAGTTGGGAACCCTAATTATGTGTGTACCTAATTCGAAGTGTGGAAAAAGTTTATTCAAGGTCAAATGTTGCAAAAATTGGTTTTTTGAGCTTTCCAGCTAAACGGTAAGTTTTATAATAAAAATAGGTGAGACAAAAATTATTCATCATGTAATCATCTATAAAAATTATTTAATTTCCTAAGAATCACCATTTCGGAGATACGGTGATGCAAAATGTTGTGTATCCATAATTATGCACACGTTTCCGCGCCACCCGTGAGGTAGTGTACATGGCGCGTTTTTTTTTTACGTGGTTACCTCGGTAGGCCTATTCCACGATCTATTGTGCTTCTGTTGAGTTAAAAAGTATTAAGTATTAAGTATATATATATATATATATATATATACTATATATATATATATATATTATATATATATATATATATATATATATATATATATATATATATATATATATATATATATATATATATATATATATATATATATATATATATATATATATATATATATATATATATATAATATATATATATATATATAATATATATATATATATATATATATATATATATATATATATATATATATATATATATATATATATATATATATATATATATATATATATATATATATATATATATATATATATATATATTATATATATATATATATATATATATATATATATATATATATATATATATATATATATATATATATATATATATATATATATATATATATATATATATATATATATATATATATATATATATATATATATATATATATATATATATATATATATATATATATATATATATATATATATATATATATATATATATATATACATATCTAAGTATATTCTAAAGTAATTAAAATATTATTTATTTAAAATATTATTGTTTGTACATATCGCTTGGTATAATATTGAAGTTGGTTAATTATTTTGACAAAAATGTTTTATTGGTTTATGCAAATATCACAATTTTCCATTTTCGTGCTCAACTCAATTCTTAATAGCAATAACATTTTAAATATAAGTTTTATAAATTTCTTCACTACCAACTACAAATTTTATTGGAGATAAGTTCATCTTTGCCAACTATGTTATTAAATATGTGTGCTTGTATTTTGTTTACTTTCTGAAGTCTGTTTAAACTATAAATAATGCGCAGAGTTGGACTCATGGTTTCTAAGATGCTTCTAAATGGATTAAGATTTGTGTGTAAAATAATCAAATATAATTGAAATAAACAAAGCACCAATACATCTCTAGTGTGAATTTATTTACTGTCAATATTTACAGTATATATGAAAACCAAAAAAAACTGAAAATTATCCCCACCCAAAAGGAAGAGTAACTTATCATTATTTTTCAAGTGTTTTAAACACATACAGAGTAACAAAACAATTCAAAATGTACACAGATGATACCTAATAAAACAAAAGAAGCCTAAGAAAAGAAGATTTTATTTCAAAAATATTTTTATCTTTATTGCAAAACTATAAAAGTCTGAGTAATACTTGTGTAGAATTTCCAATAAATTATAAACAACTTTTATTGTTACTTTTATAGCAATAAATAAAATATCATTTGTTGAATTTATAATATAAATAATTAAAAATAAATTCAATTTTGCAGGTAAAAAGAAAAAATTTCATGTTTTTACAATTTGAACAGAAATTTACTTATTTTTCTTTTTTTCATGTTGTTTAGCTGCCTTCTTTTTCATTATTTGAATTCTTTTATCTGCTGATATTATATTAATGTTGGGTGTTACAGCTTTAGAAGGAGAAGATGATGAAGAGCTACTAGAAGAAATTTTTACAGGAGTTGTAGACCCAGATATAATATGAGAAGGACTTTTAGGTGTTGATACTGTCTTATTTGTATACCCAGCTGCAAACCCTTGAGAAGCTAAGCATGATGCACATTGCCAACCAGATGACATATCATTGTCACTTATCACAGGTTTGTGACAGTCCTGCAAAAATAAAGCACGGTGTAAAAAAATATATATGATAATCAATTTTAATATAGTTAATTATATTAATTCTATTATTACTTGGTGATAAAGGGCATGGCATGCATCACATTCTACCAAACGATTTCCTGCCTGAACGGCTATTTGTCTACAAACTACACAGGTTAAATCTTCTTGTAAGAAATCAAAATCCATGACAGAACCATCATCACTTTCTCTTTCCGGAATTTGTATCTGTTGTGGACTTTGTTGAGGTATCGGAACAGTCTTTATAGTATTTGTAATTTTTTCGTTCTTATGCTTAGAACGCGAAGGTGATTCTACATTTTTTTCTTCGTTCAGATATTTTTTTGGTAAAACATTACCTAGAGTCTTAGAGTTACCATAAGTTTGCCGAATCACATCGTCAAGAGTTAAGCGCAACTGCTCCGTTGAATCAGAAGCACTAGAATGCAAATATTTTAGGCATAATTTTATAGCAGGATCAAAATCTATAGAAGACATTTCACTTTATTATTATTCTCTCTTTGTTGTAATTTTCTTGTTCTTCAATTTACGTACAATTGACAAAAAAAGAAAAATGCGTTTGCTGTAAAAGATGTACACAAATAGTAGTTTTAAATCTTGACAGTCCTTGCGCTTCGTGCTACGCTTGTATAATTTTCCTTGATGTTAGGAATTGAATCTAAAATTATTGTAGTGCGATCGAATTAAAGATAAAATCGATATTAAATTTACCGATTTTTTTATTTTAATTACGTATTTCAATTAAATTCATTATTCAGTAGTAAGGAGAGCCGAGGGTAAAAAGTAATCTTTTATAGGTTGAAAAAATTCCAATTATCGTAGCAAGTGGAAATATTTAAAATTTCAACTATTTAATATTTATATGATAGTAACAAATCCAAGGTGTTTCTTTTTTGTTTATAGTATTATTAGTACAGTATAGTATTAGTATTCTAATAGTGGTTCTGTTCTTAAAATCCCAGATTGTATAGATGCCAATAGTTTTCAAAAATTCACAAAGTTGTATTGTATAATATAATATTTAAGCAGAATATGCTTTGTATTCTTTCACTGATCACTCCGCTTCGATTCTAGCCGAAAAAGTGCAAATTGCGGCCGACACCCTAGGCGATCGGTTTGTCAAGTGGCCGTTTGAGGTTAACCTGGAGAGAAACGTAGTGATACTCTTTCCGCGAAAACGATACGAGAGCGTCTCTACTATTTATTTGCAAAGTAAACCGAAGACCCTGGGAACACCAGATTAAATATTAAGACCTCGTTTTAGAATCTTTTCTTTCGTTTCGACCCACATTACGCATGTGAGAAACAAAGCCACGTTCATTCTAAACAGGCTATACCCCCTTATCTTCAAGCGGATTAAAATTCCACTTCGTAAGAAGCTGACATTATACAAAACTTGCATCCGCCCTATAATGACATACGCTTGTGTTGTGTTCGCACACATTAAGATAGATCTCCTTCAGAGGGCCCAGAATAAATTTCTAAGAATGGCATCCGCATGCACTTATCGTGGAATTACACAAATACTTCGAATTGGAATCGCTTAGTCAAGCGCTTCTAGCAGAGCGCAGATTCCCATCCCAATCCCCTCATCATTGAAGTGTCTAAGTCCCCCTTAAGTAATACTCCTCATTCATACCCATTACCTCTCTCCTCTACCCTCGCATCGTCCTTTTATTCTACCACGAAAGGTTACACTTCTCGGTCCCAAAGACACGCCGTCGTGGCCGTAACAGGCGACGCGATCTCACCTATGTAACGGCCCACCGATCTGTGACCTTCCCATGTACTATCTTGTCAGATACAAGAGGATAGTGTGTTAAATACCTTCCAGTACCAATGTAGTATTAGTTTCTAAACACAACGGAACCAATATAAAAAGACATGTAGGGACACACAACATAATGTTATTCGTTCCACTATTGAAAATAATAGTCCTACTGGAGTGTGAAAATTTTAGATGCAAGGGATAGAGGTATTTACTAAAGTTTTTGGCTCTTATGGTCGTATTTACTTGAAATGTAAGAAAGCTGACATGAATAGTCAGAATAAGTAAATAAATGTTTTTTTAAAGCAATGAATAATTAATACCTGCGAGTTTCAGTTTTTGTATATTGTAACACTGTTTTATGATGTCATGTTCATTATGATATTTATTCAAAATCTTTAAAACGACACTTGAAAACATGATAATAACATTTGAAATAAAACAGTGATAAATGCTTTATATCTATATTTGTGTGAAACATGTGGAATGTATTAATAATAATATTCTTTTGTAATATAATAATGACTACATGTGATATCCAAATGGGCCCAGATCCATGGGATTATGATAGCAATATAATTACGGTTAAAACTGAAGAAAATGTTCCACCAGACCTTAAAAATCCAACCCCAAGGAAAGTACAGATGAACAATTTAGATTCGAGTGAATGGTTTTATAAGAGAATACTAGCTATTGTTTTAAAGTCAGGACAAGTTAAGGTAACTTATAATATTTTTTAACATTTGAAAAATGATTTCTTTTTCAAATTTTAAACTTATTTTGTAGAAAAATGAAGACGGCAGTGTTGATATCGCCTTACAAATGAAATATACCCCTGAGAGGTGGAGCACTCTTGAAGACTATATCAAATCAAACACTCCTTTCTCAGAAGAAATGTTCAGACGTTCTATGGGCTATATTGAGGAATCTATCTATAAACCAACAATTGTACAGAAAATTGTCATGGCATGGAGTGAATATCTTCAATACTATTTAATTGAGTATAAAGTAAGAAATATTTATTTTACTTAAGTCACCCTGTCACTAAATAATTTTTGATATTAAATTTTTATAATATAAAATTTTTAAATCTTATTTGTAATAATTGTACAATATATAAAATTTAAGGATCATAAAGAAATGATGTCTATATAGTCTAGTTCCAAGTAATGTCAATTTAAAAACAAACTTTTTAACAAATGTTTGAACATATCTTGTCTCAATGTCAAAGTTTTTTTTTATAAGAATTGTATTTATTGTTTTCAGGTATACATTACTTGGACTACAAGTCTTTTAGCTGGATTTACTACAATATTTTGGCTATGGAGGCGCATATCTCATAAGCATGTTATAATTCTTGTAATTTTGGGATTATATCTATATGAGGCTTTTATTTCTTATAAAGTAAGATTAATTACTGTTACTAGTTTTTTTTATTGAAGTACTTGATACTTCTTTTAAGAAGTATCACACAGGTCACCAAATGTAACATTTGGTGACCTGTATGATACTTCTTAAAAGAAGCTGATAATATTAATGCAAATAAATAATGTAAGCATGTTGTTACACAATTATACAGTTAGAATTATAATTAAGATATCCAATGAATATAAAGATTGTAGGTCTAACATAACGAATATAAAAAAAAAACATAAGACAAGCATGAGTAACTTTGTATCCCAATTTAGGCTTTCTGAAGGGCCCACAAACCGTTAACAATAAATCTCACATCGATTTGGATCAATAAAACTGTTATATATTATATAGTGTACTCAAAAAATATTATAGGGAGAATATCTTTACCATTCTGTAAAAAGGCAATTCATTTCAACGAAAAACTGAGAGGGCTGTCATATTTTCAAAGCAAGCATAAGATGGTTACAGAGATTAAAATCAAGTAGAAAAAAAAAGTTTATAAAAGTTATATTGATTCCACCTAAAACAACTTCATTATTACAGTTCATTGAACAAGATAATATTGCAGCTTTCAAAAGATTTTTGAAAGTACAAACTCATAAATAATGATACTGAGTATCAAATTTTGCAAGATAGTGAAATTCTAAACCTCATAATGAGTAAAACTGACGACCGACGACTGACTACTACTAGCACCTTACCAACTGCAAGTTTAGATAATGAAGATGAAAATATAATAAGTGCCTTTGAAGCATTTACATGTTTGAGAACGCTTAACGTTTCCTACACAAGCAGAGAGCTATTTAAAAAAATACGTAGCCTAGCCGCTCGTAATTGTTGATTTGTTCGGCGGAGGATTTTTTTATTTTTCTTTTAGTTATTCTTACCAAAGTATACTCAATGTTTATTTACACTATGCTTTTTTTATTTGTCCTTTTAAATGACTATGCATGTAAATATGTTATACATTTCCATAAATTAGATTGTATTGATCAGCCATAGGTACTTATTGGATAAATATGTTTGGCAGATTAATATAGTTCAGTTATCCAAAAAAGTGTTCCCCAAACACCTATATCTCCCAATTAATTAGTATTAGGGTACTCAACGCTTTACTGCAATTTATTTTTATAGATTTTTACATCTTTTGTGTTCACGACATATGTCTACACTTTGCTACCCAAAGTTTATTATATAGATCAATGACTTCCCATTTATTTTATGTTTATTTCACAGTGGATGATTATTTTATAGTGTAAATAAATATATTTAATTATAGGAAGCAGAACAGCAAGAACTTGACAAGTTCTTAAAAGCTGTAAATACTTGCAAATGGTACATTTGGACATCAAATTGTGAAGTGCCACCACCTAATCCACTCATATTTCTTAAACATATGAACCCGCTAAAGATTGGCATCAGAATGTTTACCACATTACTCTCTGAACCAATGGTCACTATAAGCGAGACTGTTAATATTATAATACATAGTGCAACAGGTAAGATTTCACATTTCAATATTTCTTTAATATTTGTTTGAACAGCTGAATTAATTGAAAATTTATGTTTTTAATAAAAATTTACTTGTATTATAAATTATTTTAAGATGATCATGTAGGTACAATCATAGTAAAGTGTGAAAGAATTAAATTAATTAATGAATTCATTAAAAAGATTGTACAACATACAAAGAATCATGAGCATATCAAAATATATAGTCCAGGGGCCTGGCCTCTTGCGGTTTACATGGTTTTATGAAAATATGAAAAATGCCAAACTATGCAACTTTAGACCTTAGCTTTGAAAAAATGTAAATCTCAATATAAAAATATTTAAATAATGGTTATATAATATAATAAATATTTCTTGTTAATATATTTATTGTAACTATAATTTGTTAGCCGGGTGCTAGATTATTCAAGAGTGGGCATAACCCACCCGGCACTTCTGTTTTTACACCTCATGCATAGCAAAGTTTGAAATCTGATAAATTAAATAGAAAACAGTTATTGTGACATTAATTTCCATTTCTTTTTTCAGATGGATTATGGTTTCCTTTCAACAGAATAATTCATGGAATTCTAACTTTAACTTTTAATGCATTATTAATATTTTTATTAATTATGATATTATTCAATTACATTTTAAACATTCCATTTAGTTTAAACTTTTTAGGAATGATAAGCATAGGAC
The DNA here is from genome assembly GCA_037127375.1 of Dione juno. Lineage (NCBI taxonomy): Eukaryota > Metazoa > Arthropoda > Insecta > Lepidoptera > Nymphalidae > Dione > Dione juno. Next base: position 927,708 of record JAXRJS010000048.1, read on the forward strand.
TAAAACAACGTAACAGATCCATGCTAAATATGGTCAATGAACCTTCTCAAGCACAAAGTTTAGATAATGGAGATAGAATAAGTGGTGAAAATTTAAGTAAGTTTTTAGATGTTTATACAAAAGCGTTAAATACAATACATTCAGCACAATCATCAATTACAGAAAGATTGCAACCAAATACTAAGTTGTCAATTACATGTGGACCCAAATTGAAAAAATCCGCTAGTACTGGGCGGTTGCCCAATTTCTCAAATACTGAAGGGGTTGGTCCTAAGCATATTAATTGAGTATGGGTTAAAAGCCTGTTTTATTATTATAGGCCTATTAATTAAGGTGTATAAAATTTTAAATCCATGTCACATTTACTTATTTGTTTACTTACAATAATAGTTTGGATCTCCAATATAATTAAATTATGTGTGCCTTAAAACATTACAGAAATAGTTGTATTGAGTATTACTTTTAAATTATATGTTACGTTTATTTATATTTTATTAGGACTTTCTTAACAATATAGATTAAGTGAATGGTTTTGTATGTTCTTTTTTAATTTCAAAACCTTGTATCTAGCACTTTATGGTTTTGTAAAATCTACGAAATATACGAAATAAATGCGTTTTTCGTAAACGTAAATTTTGCTAAATCAAATTAAATGCTACTTGGAATGTTAGCAACAGGACTATACTAAGCATTACCTGGTTTATTGTACTTTGTACTTTGATCCAAGTTTTCTTTTTAACTTCCTACTTATAATGTTAGTACAATTAAAACCACTGTTAATATATAATTTTCTGTGATATATATGTTGTAATTGTAATTTATTGTAACATTTAAGTTGGAATTTTAATTATGTCTGTTTTTGTCCTAATTTATTTTAATAATTATTAGTGATTTTTATATATTATGTTTACTATATTATAATAATTTATAGTGCTTTTTAAGTAAATATGAAATTTGAAACTTTATATTTTACAATTTTGAATTATTTTGTAAATAAATAAACATTTCTAATCGTACTTTTTTATTTTACTTTTGTGACGTTGAAAAGTGTAGGACTAAAATTATAAAATGGAACCTTTCAGATAAAACATATCAAGCATTGTTTAATAAAAATTATACATTATCCAAGTAAGAAGCAAAATTTAAACAATTCTACACTCATTTTAAATACTTAGAATCTATATGCTATTAGTCAACAAACATTTGCAACCTCAATAAATAACATCATAACAAAACAGTATCAATATATACAACTATGCAAAATTTTATATAAATAAATTTCAAGTAATAAATATATTTGATAACTATGTAGCCATTCCAAATTATTATTCGAAATGGCTACATAAGTTATATTATTATTCAACTTGTCAATTCTTTGAACAATTATTTTGTAATGTAAATTTCATTAACTGATTATTAAACCCCTCCTCGCACATAGCCGCCAAACTAAGCTTAAATCATAACATTCGTGAGGCTGGAGACATCACTATTCTGTCTACCTTTACCTACAGTCTATCAGATTCTAAATGGACTAACCGCTCATGTTTATGTGAACATTAGATTATTTATTAAAATTTAGGCATAGCTTGGTAATGTCAAATATTAAATTACATAATTGTAACTGTTCTTAAAACCCTATTAATAATTATGATTAGTAAAGCATATAAGTGACTTAGTAATTATAAAATAGTGTACTCAGTTTCAAAAGATATTTCGTATTAAACCACCATTTTAATGAATAATTTCAATTCGAATATATATGTTATTTAGGATTGTTTTTATATTAAATATTATGTATGTATATTTCCAGAATTCACTTTGATTTAAATAGTGTACTACTGTTATCGACACTGTGATATACTATTAATTAAAGTAGTTTGTGGTATTATTAGAATAGGAATAGGATATATTTAAAAATAAGTTTATTTTTTTACACTTTGAAGCTTTCACAATATTTAATTTGTCTTTAAATTTACTTTTAATGTATGTGAATGATATGAGGACCCGCTAACAATAGATTAATATTTAATTAACTACTTCAATATTATTGCCATATATATTTGGGCATCTTCACGACGTTAAAATTCACTTGGTGTTTTAATTTCTAATAACTATTTGCAAAGGATTTTAAAGAGTATAATACGATATAGAAGATGAGTAATTTGCTAAAGCTCCTAATTTACAATATGTCTACCCTTTTAACTTGTACAATAAATTCATTTTACCACAACAGTATCAATCTGTGTATCTGACCTTGGAACAGCTGCGCTGTGGCGTTATATTTCTATACATATATTTTTGGTAAATTCGATGTGCTTTTATGAAATTTTAAAGATTCAATGATATAGTTATAGAATAGATTTAAATATAAACTGACATAGCTTGTGCTGATAATAATTAATAGTAAGAAAGCAGATTTTTAAGACATTTGGCTTTAACCTTATATTAATATAATAAATAATTATTTGCTAGAGTAGAGGATAAAAGTGGGAGATTTATTTAAATGGCACACTTTCAAGCACTACATGTGTGTAATTTGTACAGGTTAATTTTATATTTAACATATTCATCTTTAAACTTTTACTTTCGTAGTTGGAAGTTAATGATAATATTGTGCTATATATAATTAGATTTAAAAAGTGGAAACAAAAAAATAAACTCCCACTGAAATAGAAATTTGAAATAGGGCTCCATCGTGAAACTATGTAGAATTCGTGGACAAATATATTAAAATACTTCAGTATATTGTATTATTTTTATTTTATTTGTCAATATAAGGCCATCTGCTGAAAATCAATACAAATACAATAATTATTGCATATAACCACTAAATTCCACGACGGAGCTTACAACCTTAATGACATGAACAATGATTTTACGATATAATAACGTTATATCAAACACAAATTACAGTTAAAATACATCAATCAACATCAAACAACATTTGGTCCAGTATTAACAATTTAACAATGTTTTTAATCCTACAATTGTAGCAAACAAGCATATATGGATACAATGCGTGAATAAGATATTCCCATCAAGTCCGTTTACATCACAGTCGATTTATCAACATATGAATTTAATCAATTATATTTTAAGTAAGTATATATAAAAGAAAATAATTATATCAACATTATATATTAACATACAATTCACAGTTGACAATGCGTTCACGCTTGGCATCCACATGTAAGAACATATTAAAATTACCGTAAACTTAATGGTTAGTAAAATAATCAATTTAGTACTGCTCAAGGTTTACTTATGTTCTGTGTTAACAAAATTTTAATTTCAAATTGTAGTGAAATCAATATATGTTTTATAATTTTGAACTTGGCATAATTTTTTTATAAATAATATTATCAACAAAAGTGAATATCTCTGATTATGTTTGCCATAATTCTCATCCTTATAGTTGGCTTTGCTATGAGTAATTACATGTTATGTCATTATATATGTATGTATGTAATTATAACAAGACTAGATAAAATATTAATCTTTGGATTTCTAATTGGATATGTAAGTGAATGATACTAATATAAATAAAGTGCATTTAAACTAGCAAGTTACATTTATAATAACAATATATATTATTTAAAATTTAATTTAGAATGTAAAATTGTATGCTACACCCAAGAATTTTAAATGGTCATTTTTATATATAGTTGTACATTTATTTTTAAGAAAAGGATATTAAGCTTGTTAATATAGAAATTTAAGCAAATAGTTTCTGTTTAAAGAGTCCTTTTCAGAATTTGAACGGCTCTATTTCTAGTGGTTTTTATTTTTTTTGGCACATTAAATGAAAACTTGCAATAACATTAAACTTGGGCTGTAAAAATTTATAAAAGCAAAGAGCAAGTATTATTTCTTGTTATGTTACTTGTTAGTAGCAAATTGTGTAATAAACAAACTAGTATTGTAATCAATACATCTGACACTCTCTCCTTGCATAATAAAAATATTTACATTTTTATTTTAGAAACAGATATTTGCTAGTCATAAAATAAAAAAAATTATTTAATAAAATCAGTCATATTGTTTAGAATCTGCCAATACTTTATAAAGGATTTCTAACTTAATCTCTAAATAACTTTGATGTGTTATCATTTAATATTACAAAATATGAGAATAAATTCTTTGGTATAAAGCAAAACAAACTATCATTTCAGGTACTTAATTTGAAACAACTTAATAATAACTTACTTTAAGTGTAATATTATAATGTATAAAAATCGGCATACAATTGAATAACAGTAAGTCCTACAGACTTTGTTCGTTGTACTTTCCGCACAGAATGCGTAGAATCAATCACATATTAAGCGATCCAGTCAATATATATGTAACTTTATTTACTACTTAGTAGATTAGTAGATTTCGAATGTAATATTCAAAGTTTGCTTGAATTAGTTATATTTAAATAATGAAATTCAATATTAACAACAAAGTGCTAAGGAAAAAGCTACTGTGTTTATTGAATTCAATTTTAATTTTACTAAATAGACAGAGGAGTCTCAAATATTATCATTTAATTACAAAGATGCAACTAGTGTAAATAAAGGAATTCTTATTATTAGCAAAATATATATTCAAGATGATAATTTTAAATGGAACCAATTATATTATATAATAGATAATTATAATACTTAAGTAAATGCGTAATAAATCCATTGTGTACATATGACTAGAATCAAAATGATATCATTTTAAAGAACAAGTAATAATCAACATGGCATAATAATAACAAAATATTAGAAGTTTATTTTAAGAATCAGATTGTTCATGACTTGTTTCTAAATTTGATACCTACTAATAATTTTATTAATATTGTTTAGAAAAACAAAAATAGTATTTTCGCATCATTTGTTGGACCATCGAAATACTGCTTTTATATTAAATTGAAGGTCAAATATTATTTTTTTATAATGATTATGACAGATTTAAGCATTAAGCTACAATTTACTATACTATATTATAAAGTACTTTTGATCTACTCAATGCTTTGTATTACTTAAATCTATACTACTTCTTAGGAGAAAATGTTATATTGTCATATTTTTATGCAATGTTGCTTATTACTTGATACTTATAAATGAGATAAGTAATTGTTTTCATTACATGACAAGGCATTTCTCTCTCCCACTACTAGAACCTTCACCACCATCTTTGACTGTTTTTTCTTTTTTCTTTTTGCCCTTACCATCAACTTGTAGGGATACATTTCTGTTTTTTTCCATGTTTAACAATTCCTGCAATAAAATCACACATTGTGTTAGTTACACTTTCCTCATCTCCAGGACAATGTGTTACAGTTCTTTTTACAATTTTCAAGGCTATCTTTTGTATATTGGATGATCAAAGCCACACTTGAAAATACTAGATATATTAATATTTTTTTCCGTAATCACCTTGGATCTATCTGACACTTCCCAAATGCTTATAGCTTTATTACAACTTATATTATTTTAACACTTAATCACAATATTATAAGCATAATATGGAATATTAAAAAGTATATAGATGTAGTTTACCTGAAAAAGCTGAGTAACATTGTGATTTGTTTTAGCACTTGTTTCCATAAATGATACTCCCCAAGTTTGTGCTTGGGCTTGTCCTTCAGCTGCAGGCACCTCTCTTATTTCTGGGCTTTCATCACACTTGTTTCCCGCAAGCATCACGGGTATATTTGGTAGCTCAGTACCTTTTATTTCTTTTATTGTCTGCCATATTGGCTTTAACTCTTCCAATGATTGTCGACTACTAACTGAATATACAAGAATAAAAGCATGACCCTGAAAAATAATAGGAATAAATTTATTATTTGTAACAGTACATTTTTTCATAAGGTGATGAAGAACAAGATGAAGCTAAAAGTATGAATTGTCTTCCAAAAATAAATAATTTTCTAGTCTAGTTTATCCCATAAGTCTATGCAAAGTTAATTTGTTTATCTATCAAAGCATTCTAATATTCTAAATGTCCAAAATAAATAAATATACTGACATAGATTTATTTGTCCATAAACAAATAAAAGAAGTTAATTTTTAATATCTTACCTTACTTATGGACAATCTTTGCATTGCTGGAAACTGATGTGATCCTGTTGTATCAGTTATTTGTAAAGTGCATATTGTTTTGTTGCTGCTTATTACCTACAAAAGAATTTTTTTCATTACCTAGAATATTAATGATAGTAACACCAGATTTTTTTTACAGATGCGTACGTAATTTAAAAAAATCTAATTTCTATTAAGTTTACAATTTATTTTAAAATTTCAATACGAATCATTTATTTATGCTTAAGATATACTTACTTGTCTGTATGTATCTTCAATAGTTGGTATGTAAGATTCTCGAAAAGTACCTTTAACAAATCTCAGTACTAATGAACTTTTTCCAACACCACCTGCACCAAATACAACAACACGATAATCATTACTTTGCTCTGGCATCCCTACGTTTTATTGAGATCCCTTTCCGTAAAATCAATTTACAAGATTTATATCTACTTGTATGTAGAGTACTTTTATAGCATTTTAAGCAATTTAGTAAAATACTAGCAATACAATAATACTTTGCACTTAGGAGCAATTTTGTCTCTTAGCTTATGTAAAACAAAAACATATTCTTAATGTTTTTTATTATTTTACAACGCCCCAATCAACACATACACAACCACTGAATAAAAATGACGACTACGGTGAAATCTTATCTGTAGCTGAACCATAGATCCATAGATGATACACTAAAATTTAACGAAAGTAGGAATATTCGATTCGATCCGATACTTGTGTGGATCGATAGAAAGGAATAATAATTATGTATCGAAACAACAAGTTACTATCTGTTAGTGGATCAAATAATATGGGCAATTGGGATTAGATCGAAAGATCCACTCAATTAATTTGGACAAATAATTGTATAATTAAGTTAGAAAATTTAGTTTCGGAAGCAATGAGTAATATAACCCTACCATATTCGTCGGTACTATGCATTTGTTCCGATTGTTTTTCTATCAAATTACTACCTTTAGAAAGGAAACCTTGGCTACCTATATTCTAATCAACTATCATAATAATAATTTTTCATACTCTACTATTTTTAACAATATATATATATATATATATATATATATATATATATATATATATATATATATATATATATATATATATATATATATATATATATATATATATATATATATATATATATATATATGTATATATATATATATATATATATGCCTAGGTAAAAAATATGTTATTTGCCTAGTAAAATAAAATGAAGTCTTATAATTGATAATGTTTTTTGTCTAAATATATTTGAAACGATACTGGATCGATCCAAAAAAAATTTATGAAATTAATAAGATCGATACAATACATTACGAACCAGGATATCGATACAACTGCACAAAATGCACTTGGATCGAACATCCATATTTCGAAACCAATAACAAAAAAAATGAAATGTTATAATATAATATTATAATATGATAAGTTTATACTACTATGTAGTGGCTTCCAGCAACCTTGACCAGATCGTTGGTCCACCCAGTACTTAGTAGGAAGCCTGCCCACTGAGTGTCATCCAGTTGGTTAGTGCCACCCGAGAATTATCCATTGGTTCTCCTCGACCGCCCTTTGCCACTTTAGCTAAGCAATAAGCAAAGTCGATTCCTTTTGTTCTCATATGAATGTCAAGATTTCTGATTCTATCACATCTATCTATCGAGCATTGCTCTCTCGATTGCCTGATGTGTGACCTTGAGCCTCCTTACGATATACATAGTTAGCTGCCACGTCTCACTCCAATAAGTCATCACTGGCACCACACATTGGTCAAAGACTTTCGTCTTACTGAGGTACTCACTGAGGGATTTTGGACACGAAGATTTCTTGAAAAGAGCGTGATTCGGCGTATATGTAGTGGTCACCAACTTAAAGCATACTGTTGCTAATATTACTTGGAGCAGGGATAACAGGTATTCACCATAATTTTTGTTTTTTCCATATTTACATTAAAACCTACTCTTTGGGAAACACTATTGAAATCTTTGAGCGTTGTTCAGGTCTTACATGATCTCAGCCAGAAGTACTGCATCATCAGCAAAGCAAAAATGTGTAAGGTATCTCGTTCTTGATGTTTAACCTGTATCCTTTCCAATATAGATATTTATAAATATCCTCCAATGCCGCAGTGAACAGTTTCGGAGATATAACATCTTCCTGTCTCACACTTCGCTGTAATTTGATAGTATTAGAATTCTGTTTTGAATTAGAGTCGGACCATCATGTTGGCGTTTTTGTATAGATACCTTAACACGTTGATATACCTGTAGTGTGTGTGAAACCTTTGAAAAGACTGCATCTCTGCCCAGGTCTCCATTGAATTGTGATCTATGGTGCTATAGCCAATACAGAACTTGTTTGGGAAGTTGGAAGTCATCAAACCTGCTGGTGAGATGAACGAATCATCTTATGATTACTCTCGAAAACAGCTTGTAAACATGGCTCAAAAGTGATGTTTTGAGTCTTGCAGCTTAATCTCGTGTCTCTGTTTAATAAGTTGAAGTGTCTCGTCTAAGAATTTCTTTATTTTGGTAGGATTAACAGGTAAGGTCAGCCAATTCAAAGATAGCCCGATGTAATTTACTAATAGATTCTTCCAGCTGTGCTCACTTCACGTTGATGTCAGCGTGCGCATGTTACCAGGTCGACTCGTCGTTGATGGTAGCCAGATCGTATCCGGTGATTCTTCACATCCCTTGCTCCGCCGTTACCGTTGCTAGGAATAGCTGCCAGATTGGTTATCACGATCACAGTATGTTGTATTCCATTAGTTCACCTTTTACGACACCTACGGGACGAGATACGGTGGTGCTATTCTAAGCCAGCATCCACAAGACATTAATGTCTGCTAATAAGTTTCTTGTAAATTATTTTAAATAGATTTCCGTAGCGGTAATTTAGTAAGGATGTTTTTAATAAATTTTTGAATCTTTAAATAAATTAATGAATCAATAAAGATATAAATTATTGCAGTTATTACTAGGATACTGTCCAACGACACCTAATTATTTTATTTTCTAGCTTGAATGCTTTACCTATTGCTCGGTTAAATGAATTCAGTATAATTTTAAGATTTCATTAATCATAACATTTAAATTTTTATAGTAAATAGTCAATGTTTTAGTATTTTTATTTTCATAATTATTACTATTTTTTATTGGTTGTTTTTAAACCAAATATTTGTTTCATGTTATTTAATTGTTAACACTAGGTACCTTATCCACAAAATAAATATTAAAAATAATATAACTTAAACATAAAATGCCTTGAAATAGCTATATAAAATTGTGATTGAAGATTTTATATTTACGTCTAACCTAACGTTTTGACATTGCACTTACTTTTTGTGATCTGTGTATTTCGAGATGACTAATACAACTGAACGTCGAGTAATTAGCGTAAAAGTAAGAAGAACCAACCTAATATAATAGTGTGTTCGCCGAATTAAGGTAGCGCAACAATAGCAAGTGTCAGGATTTTAAATACAGTGTCCTAAACTATGAGAATAAGATAATAAACTAAAAAGAAAAGAAAGGCTTGAGCTCTGCTACTACTACATCGATAGTTAAGATTTTCAAATACTTAATATTTTTTACTATACAAGTCACGAAAAATATAAATTTTTATCATTTCCACTTGCCACAATAGCGACAATAATTTGCTGCTAATACTTTGGACACTTTTTCAACTTGTTCCATATATAAGCCTCTCCTTACTTCTACTCTACATACGAGCAAGGAAGGATTAGAAAATTACAAATTTACAAATGGCTTCCGCTTCCAACTCTTGGCTGCCGTAATTCTTTTTTGGCATGGTTTTTTGAAATAAGGTTTGTACCTTATTTACTTATATATTTTTTGTCTTGGTACAGTGATATATAATTATTCGAATGAGATGTCCTAACTTGTTTAAAATAGAGCAAAAATTAAGCTCCAGAAACGTGCCGGTTAAGGATTTCATTTTTGACATAGTATTTGTTGCAATTTTATCGTAGCGAAAGGGAGGGATAGGCTAAAGTATTTTCATATTACAAATATTTTTAATAAATTTCAGGGCCTTAATTAGTCGCGACGAACGTGTTCGATCTGAGTATCAGAAGATTGTAGTTGTCGACAGCCATGGGCATTCAAGATCTACAAATTTTTTTAGAAAATGAAGGTGTAGGGGTCGATCTGTTTCGAATTGCTAGAACTCACCCAGGTGGCTTTCGATTAGTTTTAGATGCTGAGGGATGCTTAGACCGTCTTTATGGAGGATACTTTTCAGGTATAATATTAAAACAATTTATAGTAGTCTTTAGGACCTTTGCTTGTAATTTTGCTCTGTTTTTATTGGAAAAATTATATGAAGGTAGATTTGATAAAAGTTAAAATTGCTAATTCTGAATTAAATAAATATATTAACATTGATATGTGTTTTTTGTCTTAAGCTAAGCTACTATTTTTTTTTTGTTAGATTGGGCATGTGGTGGACAATGGGCTCGTTGTGTACAATTTTTAACTACGTTGGCCCAAGCTTTAGCTGAACATCAAGTAGCACTATGTGTTTGTTTCAATGGTGCTCATCCAACACCTCCAGCATTGCCTCAACATTGGATTCAAACACAATCTACTTATAGACAAAGAGTTAATTCTGTAAGTACATTACAGTGACAAAAAATATTTAACCAATAATTATTTAAATTGTTAACTACAACAACATGATTAAATAAATAATTACTTACTTGCCAATAAATACTTGTATTTAAAGTTACTTTGATTTTAGACGAAGTTAATGTGATAATTTTATTGTTTTTTTAAGGTATTAAGACACATCGCTACTAAAGGGACACCGCCACCAAAAGTATGGTGGGTTCCACCAACAGGGCTCCACTCATGCCTTAGAACAGCTCTTCGCTATCTCAACATTCCTATTGTATGTAATGTACCTTTTAAACACTTACTACCTTTTTAGTTTGATATATAATTTTGTTGTTATTTAAAAATAATTATTAATAGGCCATTCTCATATTTTTTACGTTTCTCTCCACAGATGGTGTCTTCTGATGATCACTGTCAAGAAGTAGTTGGCTTGTGTCGTGAGAAAACCTATGCTGGTCTTGTAGGTTGTTCTGGAGAATACTTAGTATTCCAACCCCCTAGATATTTTAGTTCATCACAACTAAAATTGACTTATAGAGTAAGTAATCCGTAATACACTATTTGGTTGTATTCCTTTGACATTTTTTGTTTTCTATTAGTTCTTTTACTTTTATTAATGTAACCTCACCTTATTTTAGTCATCATTGGAAACCAAAGAATATATGGTTCATGAACTTCCTAAATTACTGGATGTGCCTCAAGATAGACTATGTCTAATGGCTGCACTTCTTGGTGGAGTAATTTTATCAGAAACAAGCCTTACAGATTTTTATAAGCGTTTAGGAATTGCTCAGAAAAAGGTAAATATCTAAATATCGAAATCTAACTAAATTATACATATATATATATATATCAGTGGTAAAGTATCCATATAGCACAATTCACATAGGGGTACCTTTTATAATTTTTTATAAATTCTAATTATTATTTATTAAATAACAGTTCATATTTAAAGTATTAAAGTACTTACTATAAATACATTTTATTTCAGCCAAATCAAACCATAAAATATGTGGTGAGTAAATAAATTAAATTGAATTTTTTGACTCTTGTTACTCATATAAATTTCACTTAACCAGATTATATATTCTATATATATTATATATTATATTATATATATGTATATGTATATATTATATGTATATATATATGTATATGTATAATTATAGATATATGATGTATATAGTATATATATTATTATATATAGAAGTATGTATATGATAGTATATGTAATATATGTATATGTATATGTATGATATGTAGTATATATATGTATATATGTATATGTATATATATGTTATATATATATATATATATATATATATATATATATATATATATATATACACATTGCTTTTTTCTTCAGTTTTTATGTTACCAAAGGCTAAGCAAAATTTCATTAAGAAAAATATTGTGTAAATGAAGACAATATTTAGAGGTTGCACACATTAGTCAATTTTATTGGAAAGTAATTTCCTAATATTAAATAACTATCAATTTTTATTTCTTGTGTACGTAAAAACTCAATATTAAATAGTAGAATCAAATGGACTTGCATACACTTCATATTGTAGGGAGAAAATGTAGATATTACATTTCTGTAGGCTTCTACATTTACTCCTTTCAAGTACAGTATCAGAAATGTAACATACAATCAATTAGTCCTGATATCCAAATTTTTCGTATGTTATAAAGTTTGTGGGCTATGTTTTACTAGAGGTCATTTATGACAATATTGATGGTGGAACAAGGCCTGACAATAGTTAATTACTTTCGCAATGTCCGTCAAAATGGAAGTCACCCAAGAAAAGACTGCAAAAAATTATTACAACTCTCACTTACCTTGCAATTTATAATCCTGATGCTTACAATTTATAATCACTTTAGATTTGCTATTGTAAGAGCTTTGCATCAGGTTATGTAGATAGCTAATGTCATACATGGCTCCCAAAGAAATATTTTTTAATACTTAGTGCAGAATAATTTTATGTCAGTGTAATTTGAAAGCAAAGCAAATAAAAATGAGACTAACCATTTTTATTGATATTTGGCACAAGGCAACTATAAATCTATGAGTTCTAGAAATGACCTATATCCTACAGATTATGATAAATTCACCCAGATGTTTATGAAAAATGTACTATCACACTCATCAAAAGACACCTGTGATATTTGTCATAGAAAAACATTTAAATTAATAAGATTATTGGCTTAAAATATTATTGGAGAAGTGAAATTAGAATCCTTTATATGTAACTTGGAAACAAAACCATACACCATAGAGTTATTTAATTGATTTCAGCTCAAAAGTTTGAAGGAAAGTCCTTTAAAGGATAGGATATTATTCACTTTTTTACTAATAAAGAATTGTTTGGGATCCACAATGTAATAGAGCAGTGCACTGATTTTCTGAAAAGCGTCATGAATGCTTTAACGGTCATTGCAGAAAGAGTAATACCATTAGAAACAAGTGAGAGATTAATGATAAAAGCAAATCTTGTTGAGGGTTATAGAGGAAAGAAAAAAAATACACACAATACATCATTTTATTAGATATTATTCATTAATTATAATATCATTTAAGAAATTATTCAGTTTTATTGTGTTATTTCCAACTTTGGCAATAAATATCATAAGTATTGTCCATTTCGCATACCTATGGTAAATAAAAGTGATCCAAGTGTGCAAAAAATTTTAAATTCAGTTTTTTCTGCAGAGTGAAACACACTAATGTATTATATATATGTAAAACATTTTATTTAATTGCAGCAACAAATACCACCAGAGACCCTTATTAAAACCGTTGGTCAGTTTGTGCGTGATTTACCTTCGTCAGATATAGATGCAGCATGTATTGAAATATTTGGCGACCTTAATGATCTTCGTGCTGCAAAATTAAAACAGGCCGTACAGTATTATCTCAATGGTACCAAAGATGGCTTTCTTAAATATAGAACTGCATCTGGTGAGTCCTGTTTCTTATAAAAAAAATACTTTGAGAGTAGCATAGTATTAAAAAAATATAATAATTAATTAAACTTATAAAACAAATGAATAAAATTTTTAGACTTATTTCAATTTCATAATTATATTTAAGGTCGTCGCCCGAAAAATAACAAAAAGAATCAAAAGCCAGAAGCGAGTCCGCAGTCGCCATCATCCGATCTCGACACGTCGAAGCTTGCGACCGAATCTTCCGAACATGAGGTTATATATTATTATTGACTCTCGCTAAAGTCATCCACGCCTTTTCCATCGACACGTTGGTATCTATTGGCGATCAAATAGCATGTTTTAAAAAAAATACTCCATGTGCCGGGTTTTTAGTTGTTTATCATTTCATTATTATTATTTAGTTTGGTAAATTATGATTTATTTATGGTTTGGTTTATTTTGTAATTTAATTTTAATTTTATTATCGGACGGTAGCACTTGGAAGTATGTAGTGAAAAATTGGTAACGATGACTTGCAGCAAAAAGGCTTGGAAGATTACAAATTGGCTACGGCGAACGCGTCCATTAACGCGGACTTTAGTATGGAGGAGGGTCTCGACGTGAGCCACGGCGTGGCCGCGCTCGCGCTGGAGGACGCGCCGCCCGCGCGCGCCGCGCCCCCCGCACCCGCACCCCTCGCCCCCGCCAAACCGCACGACGCGCCGCTCAGAGAGGTCTGTGCGCGACCGAACCGGTTGCTTGCTTTTAAGTTGTATACCTATATTTTCTTTTCTTTTTTTTACTCTATAATTTCTTATTGATGTCGTACTCGTACTCGTATTTTGGACAATATTTCAGAACTAAAACTAAATATTGTCAATGAATCTAAAGTTGCATTCCATTTCTTAAATAATGATTATTATTTTCTTCGTTTTAATATTAGTAATATGACCAATAAACAATTGAAATATGGCGACAAACTAAACAGTAGATTAAAAATATTCACAAATATTGGAATAACATAATTTAAAGATGCATGGTGGTCTCTCCCAGAAGACGTATTCGTGGGCATGGTGTGGTCAGGTAGCAGAAAACAAACTATCTTCTTACAATGACTTTATTAACTTTCACTGATTTTAATAATGTCGGTAGGTCCACAATCAACAAGGTGGTAGTTAATACAACGAGTCGTAAGACAGTTCCCAGGTTTGTGATCCGAGCGACGACCAAAAAGCGAGTCTCTGAGTCCCGTCGTTTACACAAAGACTCGCCCCGCTCGAACATAAGACCGGACTCTGACGAAGCGGTGACGTATCGCTTGCGCTTGTCAATTGAGCTTCCGTATTAATGACCTCTCCGACATATATTTTTGTTCGTTTTATGTAAAAATTGCGTATTGTGCTTTCAAATAACCTACCATCATAACATTGTCACGGAACCCTCGGTGCGTGAGTACTACTGGCACTTGATCGATAGTTTGTATATTTATCAATAGCTTCCTGAAGACAAGACCACAATGGTGTGAATTTAACAGTTAAGAGTTTAAGAACAGCTTTCAATACCAGTAGTAACAATTACCAATAGAAGTAACCTGATTTAAATATTTATCTTTTTAAATATAATATAAACTACAACTATAATACAAACAACAGTTTCAAATCCTACTTAATATTTAGGAAAATTTGATTTGGATTTTCTTTAAAAAGGCTTGTAAATAACAAAAATGAAATATAAATTTTAATCATAGTAAATTTATCATAACAAAATCATGAAATCAAATGGTTTTCTTGCACTAATTTGTTATAGTTAATATCACGTTATTATAGTAATAGTTTATCGAAATTGAGCGTTGGCTCCTACGTAACAACAATTCGAGGTTAGTAACAGTATGTGTCGTAGCTAACGTCGTATTAACTGCTCTTGTAAAAAACCTGTATTAAAATTTTAATATTCACTATATAGAATTTAAACTTCGCCATAGCGTGTAGTTCTCAATGTCATGTATGTAAAAACATCTAAACACGGTATACTCAAATAATGAGAATGCGAACACGTATCCCTTCGATAACATATTATTTTTTAAACATATATTTTTATAAGTAATATTAACTTCGTTGGCGTGGACTTTATGATCCTTGCCATCCTACGTACTGCTATCCTTTTTCATTGAGATTCATGAGATCCACATGTAAGATTTTTAATTGTCAACGAAAACTACTCATTACGCTCAATAATTATTTCTAAAGACACTTCTTATTATTTAGTTTTGCTGATCTATTTTGGTTCTGCATCACGTATGATCACATCCTTGATATTATTGATGATTCAGCTGTCACCGAAGTGATTTTGTAGTCTGTTCCATGTATGGAACTTTATATTCCTAGCTCTGTAGTGCCACTTGGTGGCAAGTCACAGCCTTGGTTTGGTGTGTCTTGCAAACAAGCTGCTGTTGAGAAGCGCGAGGCATATCAGATCTGGGTTGAGGCACTAGCTACTGGGAATCAGAAGGTAAAAACCTTAAAAGGGAATGCCTCTAGGTACTTTGAGCGGCAAATTTCCAGAGCCAGGTTCGAGCATTTCACCAAAATCGGTGAGAAACTTGTGGGCACCCGGTCGGAACGCGTCAGTTCTGGGCGCTCTCTAAGACTGCACTTGGCAACTTCCTTCAATCGGCCCTCGCTCTCACCGTTACGCTCAGAGAATGACACCCTGGTCCATATGGCCAAAGAGAAAGCCGATCTCCAGGGAACTCTCTTTGCCTCAAACTCGACTCTTAATGACCAAGGAATGACACCGCCGACAATTCTGAGATGCCTGAGCTCAATGCCTGACATCAAGTTCGGTCAAAAAGCTGTTCGGCGAGCTCTCTCTTCCTTAGACATCCACAAGTCGAGTGGACCGGATGGTATCTCTCCTTTAGTGCTCTGTACTTGCGCTCCTGAGTTGACACCGGTGCTAACGCGACTATTTCGGCCTTCCTACACAATCGGCGTAGTCCCGAATTCATGGAAGAGCGGTCTGGATCCACCCGATCCCAAAGATAAGTGATAGTTCGGATCCGGCGAACTATAGGTCTAACACCATCACCTCCCTGCTCTCCAAAGTAATGGAGGGTATAATAAACAGCCAGCTCCTGGTTTATCTAGAGGATCATCAGCTGATCAACGGCCGTTAATATGGTATCCGCAATCGTCGCTCAACCGGTGATCGATCGATCTTTTGGTTTACGTTACACACTGTTGGGCTGCGGTTGTTGATAGCAAGGGAGAGGTCTTGACAGTTTGAGTTGAGCCTTTGATCGAGTGTGGTATGGCTCCTAGCAAAGCTTCCATCGTATGGACTTCCTGAGAATTTATGCCAGTGAGTCGCCAGTTTTCTAACCGTGCATAGCATTAAGGTCGCTGTCTATGGTTTTTGCTCCGATAATTTGCCCGTAAATGCTGGCGTCCCCCAAGGCTGTGTGCTGTCCCCTACACTATTTCATCTGCATATCAATGACATGTTGGAAGATTCTAGCATTCATTGCTATGCGGATGATAGTACAGTGGAAGTCATATACTCCTGCCGTGCAGGTCTTTCTCGGGAAAACGTCGACGATTGCTGAAAGAAACTTGTATCATCTATCGAGGCGTCTCTCCGTAATGTCTCTTCTTGGGGTGAAAGGAACCTGGTTTAATTCAACCCCCAGAAGACTCCAATTTGCGCGTTAATTACTAGAAAAACCCCATTTGTGGTGTCGTCAGTTTTTGAAACCACTCCTCTTAAAGCCGCGACCAGTACTAGTATTTTGGGCCTCAACGTTTCGAATGCCTGCCGGCGACAGTGTTTCCAGGTCGATACGACATGGGTACCTTCGAAAACCGCGTCAACCTCAAGGCCGGCAACGCACCTGTAACACCTAGGTGTTACACGGTGTCATGGGCCTCGGTGATCACTTGCTAACAGGTGACCCGAACGCCTTGTCTTTCCCATAAAAAATAAAAAAAATAAAAAATCATAGATTTTTATTCTGTTAGTGTCTTACATCGCCCTGTTTTATCATAGTATAGATGATATTTCGTATTATTTATTATTATGACTTAACTATACAACTTGATAAATTTTGTTTTTAATGAAATTACAACTAAAATAAATTATTTTGTTTTTTCTTATAACATCAATCAAATCCATGTATTTAAAGACATTGCATATTGCATGGCCAAATGTAATGCCGTACTTTGTCTGACTGGAGAGTAAAATACTGTAAATGTTAGACCACATGTAAATGTTATACAAGTCCACATCACATTGGAGCAAACGCGAACAACTCTCAACAAAACGTTAATTGAAAAAAATTGTTTGTCAACATAAACTAGCTTTTAACTGGGTTTGGCCTGCATACACAAATGGAAAGCAATGACAACCCGAGTTACCTAACCGCCACTATACTTATTGTATCGCTCGTATTGTTCCATCGAAACGAATATCGTAATGTAATATAACCTACTCCATCCCCCACTTTCCGCTTCGAGACTCAACGCCGGGCTTTGTCTTGTTACCATAGAGAGAAAAATGAAAATAATTCATTCTTCCAATGTGCGAACATAACATTCAGACGCTGTGGCTCTGCGCCACGACTGGTGTCGGAAAGGAGTGTCTTGACACTAGGTTCCCTCTGCCTGTCCTGCTATTCGGGATACAGCGTGAAGCTTAAAAAATATAACCTATATCCAGGATGGATGTTGGTTATATTTAATGGGTTAGCCAACATACTAATTTTCAATTCGAACCAGTATTCTTGAGATAAGTGCGTTATAAATACGTTTAAAAGAACTATAAGAAAAAAAATATGAATTTTCACAATAATTTGTCGCAGGTGATGGCAAGTGTGAGCAAGCAATCGCAGAGCGACGATAATTGCCCGCCAGCGCCCGCCGAGGTGCTCCGGACGTGCGCTGAGCGACACACGCGAGGACTCATGCACCCTCAAATGCTCTCAATCCTCACACACCGACAGATAACCCTTCCAGTGCTCATGGAAGATGACAACCATAGAGAAATACCCTCCATACATCACTTCTTTAGACCAATACGTCAGAATGTTTATGCTATATTGTATAATATGCATCATCATCGCTTCATGGCGCAGAAAGCTAAAGGTAAGCATTTTTTGGATTTTTTTGAATTGTTTATGTTAACTTTTTGCTTTTTGGACACAATAATAGAATAGGACAATTATAGAGTAGACAATAGTAAATTGAATAGTTGGGTGTCATATATATCATTACTTTACTTATATTATTCTAGAATGTCTTTGACATTCCAGCTATGCCACCACATTAAGTGATTAAATTTCCATTTAGGAATGTATATTTACAAATTTAAGGAAAATATCTCAATATGCCACTAATATATACACTAATGGAAATCGAGAAAGTAGACAAGGTAATTTATCACAAGGGATCTGGGCAATGCTCTACAAAATTAACAGCCTCGACTGCTCGACACAGGCTACCGTCTTGCCAGCGTCTGACAATCTGATTGGCGCCATTCTCTGAGCACGCCTATCCTCAACTCGATCCAAATTTTTTGTCTCACCAGCTCATGTTTTAGCGATCGCATGATGTGTCCTAAAAACCCCAAAGTACGTTCATGGTAGAGATGGTGGTAAGCCGATTCGTGATCTTTACCTCACTTCGAATCAACTCATTAACTAGGAAATACACGAAGAGAATATGCTTTGAATCTTGAACCTTTATATATCATTCCAATATGTACATTTTTAGATGAGGGCACTGCTGCTTCAACTAGTATCGATCGTCCATGTACAGTGCAAGTGGCAGAGTGGATATACTCTCGCGTTAATCCTGGCAAGAGTCCAGAGATAGTTCCTGGTGTTATATTGGACTGGCCTGTGCCTACTGTGCAGAGACTTTGGTTTGGGTAAGTTTGCAAATTATATTAAGAATAGTTGGCCAATTAAGTTACAAGCCACATATAAAAGAATAAAATAAAAAGACATTAAATGTTTTTTTACCACTTCTATGTTTTTTGGGTACAGTTCATTTTTGAGACGAGAAACTACTTAGCATTCTATGGATTACATTACGTTGTAGGGAGAGGCGCTCAGAACAGCGCATTTCAACGCATTTCATTTTAAAGTTCCTAACCACTGTCCAAGCTTCTCTTTCTACCTGAAATGAATTGATTTTAGTCTAGACAGGCCGAGATCTGTTAGCAATCATTAAGACTTCGTTGTTATACCTCTCGCTCCTACTTCTTTCGCGTACGAATTAACTCTAAACCAGGTTAGTTCATTAGTAAGTTCGTTTGAAGTACTGATTAACTTTAATAATAAAAACATAGGGATAATTGGTTTCTGTTAAACTGTAAATTCTATTAGTATTATCCTCTTTAAGCTTTTAGAGTGGAGAAATAAATTCGGTCTGAATGACAAACTATCCTTAAGGATCTTATGCTCCATAAGGGTCTATCAAGAGTTGAATCTGAAATTGATAGTCTTGTGTGGATTTAAAAGCAAGCCTTCTTTCACAAACCCTATTGACTTGCATCACGTGTGATTTCTAATACTTAAATTAGTCACGGCGCCTTAAATAATGACCCCCTATATAAAAAAGGTATCGTACATATTACCAGCAAGTTAGTTGTGCTTCCTTACAAATGTAGCAAGATTTTCCGGCGACTTTACCCTAATCTTACCAAATTGCTTTGGTCTGAAAGAGTCATTTGGAACGTATAAAGATAGAATTTTAAGAGTGCTGTAGGCTGGAATTATTGACGCCATTTTAAAATATTTTGTTTTGAATATTCCAATTCGACTGTAACCCTACTCTATTATATATATATATATATATATATATATATATATATATATATATATATATATATATATATATATATATATATATATATATATATATATATATATATATATATATATATATATATATATATATATATATATATATATATATATATATATATATATATATATATATATGTATGTATGTATGTGTATGTATATGTATATGTATATATACGAGGGCGGGTCAATAAGTCCGTGACTTTTTGAATTTCTAACCCTTTTACTGAAACAGCAACACTGGTCCTGTCAACAGGAATCTGTCAGTTGACTCCTGTCAAAATTTGAACTTGCTGCGTCAGTTACTTTGTGTTTGACAGCTATCAGAATACTCATAATTTGAGGAGAAAATGGAAAAAAGTGAATTTCGTGTGCTTATTAAGCATTATTTCTTGCAGAAAAAAACCATAACCGAGACCAAGGCTAAGCTTGATAAATACTATGGGGACTCTGCACCATCGATTTCAATGGTAAAAACGTGGCTTACTTAATTTCGTCCTGGACGCCCAGTTGAGGTCTTTACACCCGAAACAATCGATAAATTCACGATGTGGTGTTGGCCGACCGAAGATTGAAAGTGCGAGAGATTGTGGAAGCCGTAGGGTTCTCACATGGCTCAGTGGCTTCAATTTTTAATGATGGCGCCGCGTTTGCTCACAGTCGACCACAAACGCAATCGTGTAACAACTTCACAGGAAGCTTTGGCGTTGTTTAATCGCAATATGGAGGATTTTTTGCGCCGTTTTGTAACCGTGGACGAAACATGAATCCATCACAACACACCAGAGACCAAACAACAGTCAAAGCAGTGAGTTTCTAAGGGTGAATCGGCGCCAAAGAAGGCCAAGGTGGGTTTGTCAGCCAATAAAGTTATGGCGACTGTTTTTTGAGATGCACGCGGGATAATCCACATTGACTACCTTCAAAAGGGAAGAACAATCAATAGGGAATATTATGCCAATATATTGGACCGATTCAATGACCATTTGAAAAAAAAACCGACCTCATTTGGCCAACAAAAAGTTCTTTTCCACCGAGACAATGCAAGTTGCAGTTGCCATGGCAAAAATCCATGAATTGGGCTATATATTGCTCCCTCATCCACCCTATTCTCCAGATTTGGCTCCGAGCGACTACTTCTTGTTCCCAAACCTGAAGAAATGGCTTGGTGGAAAAAGATTTGACTCCAATGATGAAGTCATCTCGCAAACAAAGGCCTATTTTGAGGACCTCGACAAATCATTTTTTTGAAAGGGATAAAAAAATTGGAGAAGCGTTGGACAAAGTGGATAAAGCTCAAGGGAGACTTCATTTTATCAAAAAATCTGTGTTTTATTCCAAAAGTCACGGACTTATTGACCAGCTCTCGTAATAAATAAAATAGCAATAAATAATAATAGTAAAGACCACAAAATATTTTACATTACAAATTATTGTTATTGCATAATTTTAGTTTATTTATAATATATATTTACACATTTTGTTTTATTTTATAGCTTAGGTTTCTTGGATGTTGAGGTTCCTCCAGCTGAATATAGGCCAATTTACTCCAAGATAAAAAAAAACAATATATACATAATACAAATTATTGCTTTTTTGAAATTTTATGATTGATATGGAAGGTCTAGAGGGCAAGACTAGATTCTTGTTCAAGGAATCTCTTAATACCTTTCAGCCCGTATTTTATTTTATTTATTTATTAAAATTTTCGTCATACTGCAGTATTTTAACTTTTGACTTCCGAGTAGTCCTTCACTATTTAGAAAATAAGTATCGAGTCCCTCAACGTAGTTAAAATGTTTCGCATACCATCAAAGTTCTGCTAACGCAACCTCGCAGCCTAATTCTTGTTACTCACCGAGGAGACCTCATCTTCCGAATTCTCGCCACCGCAGTCACCACCAAGAAGCACCTTACCCCCAGTAACCTTAAGACGAGCATTAAATGAAGGCTGAGGATATCTTGGAAAGCAAAATTGGAGCATCTTCGACATCATCCCAGAGGCGGAGTACCGGGCTGAAATTAGGTTCCGTAGGAAGACCAGGAACCCAAGCCAAGCCCAAGCCATTGGCTCAGTTCGTCATGCAGGTGTCCCCCAGAGTGTGGAACCTGTGCAGTCGGGGCAGGAGCACATTGATTTCGAAAAAGTCAAAATGGCTGAGTTTTCGCCACTCGTGCGTGCAGTGCTCTCTCTGCGTGGCCTACGGGCAAGGCAGGGAGTTCTGTAAGGTAACCGTACTTAGTGCAGCCACTGTGTGGGCGCCAAAGCTGAACGCGTTGATCAGACCATGGTGTCAACTAAGCTTATGATGCACACTGCACGCAGCAGAATAACTATAACGCCCTGGCAGGAGTCGTGTGTAGGCAAGAAGCTTCATTGGCCTAGTCCAGAAATAATACCACCCACACGACACTAGTCGTCAATAGAATAGACAAATTAAGCCCGACAGTCTCCGTTCTGGGGATGCGCGTGGCTGAACTGGATAGGCATGCATGCCAACTTAAATTGGGCCAAATAACTTCATTACAAATTAATTGACGCATAAGATCCCCCACGCATATGAATGAAATTTAGTATTACGTGATTTTGATGAATTTTACCAGTATTTATTATAATTAAATTGAGAATAGATATTTATGGACTAATTATATTTTACATTTTAACCTATTTATAACTTTATATTTTATAGTTTTATCGGTTTTATTGCAATATGAATATTGTTTAATTATTGCATCTCAAAATTGTTTATTTAAATTGAAACCATTCTAAAACATATGCAATTCTTACCTTCATTAAGGTTTTATTCTTAACACGATTTTATTGCACAACTGAATCCAATAATGAGCTCTGATTACCTCAGGATGAGATTTTAAAAAAAGGAACTACTCTCTACTCTATTATTGTGGTCCTATCATAAACTGTTTGTGAAATTAAGGTCTTGACTTGACCTCTGGGGCCTTGATCTATTGGAAGAGTTGTAACAAAACATTATGACTTTTAGGTGCTTATAGAGCCCCAGTGGTTCCTTTTATCTTAACTTGTGAATTGTGTCATAGATCAACAGCTAGTTCTGTAGTTACAAATGGTTTGCTGAGCCAAAATTTACAAATAGCTTCAATTGTTTCTTACCTTACCGTCGTCGTCTGTCGCGACGTAGCCACTCGCGAACAACTTCAACTATTATTTAACGGAGGACAGATCTTCCTCTCGGTCTGTTCTAAAAGTAATTTTTTTATTTGAACTTTTACAGCGTTAAACGTTTCCCGCGCTTGACTTGTTAGGTCATTGCCCCTCGGCTGTCGTACCAACTGCCAGCTGCCATTCTATAAATCAAGGCTCTCCAGGCTATAATTTTAACTGAAACAAATTATTTGATATATTTAAGAATAAAAACTCATGATTTCTGTTTAAAAATATTATGTTAATTAATTTTTCTTGTAGAACTGCTCAAGATGATAAATGTCGTCGGATGCGGGCGTTTCTATCGTGTATGCGGTCGGATACTCCACTTATGTTGAACACATCATATGTGCCACAACATTTGCTCATTTTAGCAACTGTTTTGAGGTGAGTCAAGTTTTATCTAAACTTGCTTTTTTTAATATGTTTTAAAAATATGTTAAATAATGTAGTTGGTAAAAATAATTTTGTGTGATTTCATTAATCTATAATTGAAACTACACATTGTACACTGGTTGTTGTTCCGTGATGATATTTACTAAATTACTAATATAACGAAATTCAAATATTAAAATAAACCTTTAATCAGAGAAAAGAAAGATATATTTTCTTTAATTTTTTTTAGATTTATCATGACTTCTCAAATCCAAATATTGAGGCGACAAGAGTTAGACGCGTTCTTGGCTACAGCCTTCTCAAATGATCTCATGAACGCCCTTCACTTGCAAGAGATGACAGTAAGCTTATTTATTTAATTTTAAGTAATAGATGTAATCAGCAACTACTAATTTTCTTAATTTGTCAAATAGAAGTGAAATGTCGACGTTTAAATATTTTTTGTCAATTTTGCAATTTGGGAAAAAATTTGAAGCTAAAGCTGGAATAAGATGCTAGCTTTTATCGGCTTCAAGGCTTGGTCTTCGTAGCTAAAAGGAGATTACTAAGGGTTGTTGGAACATTATACTGTAACGGTGTTGACAGGTGCAAGGCATGAGCTCGCGCGGCGTGCAGCTGGGCGCGCTGGTGATGGCGGGCGCGGAGGCGGCGCTGGTGGCCAACGACGCGTGCGGCGCGCCCGTGCCGTGGCTGGTGGCCGCGCCCTGGCTCTACTTTGACGGCAAGCTGCTGCAGCGCAACCTGCACCGCGCCGCGCACTGCAAGCACCTCGCGCAGCTCTGCGACAACAACCTCGACACTGTCGTTAAGGTACATGCTCTTACATGCTACTCGCGTTTGTGGAAGGGTTTCAAGTGGTGAAATGTCCATATAACACGATTCTCATCGGGTTAACTTTCGTAAAGCTAAAATATACATTAATTGATAGCTATCAATCATTGTATGCATTTATTCCGAACGTCAGGTGGAACGCATGCGCAAAGCTATACTGGAGGGGCTAGAGGTAGAGTTCGCGATGCCGCCGCTGCCGCTGGTGGGCGTAGTGGGCGAGCCGCTGGCGTGGCGCGGGCGCGGCCGCGGCGCGCGCCTCGAGATCGCCGGCGTCGTGGTGGGCCAGTGGGGCGGCGGCTCCTACCCGCACCCGCACGCGCACCCGCACTCGCACCCGCACCCGCGTGCGCCGCGCTACCCGCAGGTGTGTCTACAACCTAAATTATTTCCTTTATTTCATATTTTCAATTATGTCTTAACCAAAATGCGGCGTAGATTTTTTAAGATTCACTGTGTATATCACACAGCAGGATAGGTAGAGGGAACCGTAGGCTGAAGGAACCAAGTGTTCCCGCCATTCGAGGCATTGCGTGTTGAGTGACGGAGCTCAACGCAGCGTTGAGCTCCGTCACCGCTTTGCCTTGTTACCAGTGCGAAGAAAGTAAAAATATATAATTTACTCCGTGTGGGAATCGAAACCACAAACCGTCGTGCTTATAGGCAGACGCTGTGCCTCTGGTTCGCGACTTACTTTTTTTGGATTTTCTGATGAAAAATTTTAATATCATATTTGAATTGTATTAAGATAGTTATTTGTTTCGTATGTAGACCTCAGCAACATCTATTAACTATAATTCTCTAAAAATAAATTTACTCTTTTTTTATGCTCAATTCTTATTGTTTGTACCCATATTAAAATTTGTATTTTTATGCAATAACATGATTAATTATGGCAAATAATTACTTTTAGTGTATTAAAAGACTTGCGCGTCCGCAGGTGAGCTACGTGGGCTACACGCCGACGCCGCGCAACGCGTACGGCGGGCGAGGGTGGCGCGGTGGGCGGGGGCGAGGGCGCGGGCGCGGCACGATGCCGGCAGCGCGCGGCGCCTCGCGCGCCAGACGACCGCGGCACGACCCCGCCAAGCCTGCTACGCTCAGTGTTAACGGGTAGGGGTTTTGTAGGCAGAGGAATCTCCGTTCCCTGTTTTGTAAATTTCAGAAACTTTGGATTCGTCTAATACATTTGAAATATAAGATAATACAGTAGTCAGTGAGAAATAAAATTTGTTTTATCTAATTTATTTTTTCCAGCAAAACCGTTAGGCCGGACGATATGAGTCCTCCCGGCGATGATGGCAGTGCACCAGAAGATGGCTCTCAGCCCGAAAATGACGGTGAAGGTACCTTTTGAGAGCACCTTAGTACCTATAAACGTAAAGACCGCGAGAAGAAAATTCCATCATATAAGAAAACATTTAATTTTACAGGGACTCAACCTCAGAAAACAAAGACTGGAAAAAACATTAAGAAGAATTTAGGAAAAGGTAAAAAAAAGAGCAACGCTCCGAAGACTGATGTAGGTCAGAGCTTGGAAGAGAACGGACCACTAGATAAAAGCAAGGTGACCGCTGAATAGATACTGACATGTTATTGTGTTGCGATACGGCTTTCCTCGTGCGGAACTCACGATCGCCTTCTCTTATTAAACATTTATTTGTATCGTGTATATATGTTTTTAGGTGGCGGAAATTAGTCATAGTTCTGATCGGGAGCACTTTGGTCAAGGCGATGCCCCCGTCACTAACTAAATTGTTTTTATCCTAAAAGGTAAATTCGTGTACTTTACGTTTGTAATTTGTAGTTATCTTAGGTTTCGTTGTTTTGTTTTATAGTAGTTTATTACTTTTTAATTCTTGTGAGGAAAGCTGTTCCACAAACTTTAATGAAATGTTAGTAAATTTTAAACAATTTTTATATTTTTCATGTCAACAAGTACATAATATATTCATTCACATATTTTATATAATATTTAGTTTACGATCTAAACTAATCTAAAGAATGTGGGCTATTAGATCTAAAAGTTAATAATTTTAGCACGTATCTATCGTGAGGTCGCAGGTTCGTTTTATTTATTAAGTGTACTTGTGTAATAAGGAAGCAATACTTATAACGATAGCGGCGCGACGTGCCTCGACATCTAAGAGACTTCCCAACGAGAGACTGATTTTGTATTTATTAAATCGGCACAGATGTGCTCATTTACATTGGAGACGAGGTTGCAAACCTGAGGCGACACGCTTCACCCCTAACGAGACGAAAGTCCCTCTGAATATTTTGTGATGTGCTTCCAATAATATACAATATATATGGAACTAACTTACCCGATCTCGAAGCAAGTAGCAAAACATCCAGAGCCGATTTTAACCACTACTTTGAGTAGTTCATACACTTTATATTAAAAATATGACACGTAACATCTATATGACGAGTGATTATTAGAAAGTATATATATATATATATATATATATATATATATATATATATATATATATATATATATATATATATATATATATATATATATATATATATATATATATATATATATATATATATATATATATATATATATATATATATATATATATATATATATATTAAAATTAATATGTTGGTTGGTTAAGTCGTGTTTTAACACAGTGAGTTGACTTAACGGGGAATATGTTTAGTTTAGCATATTGTGGTAACTGAGTCAGCATTATTTATTTACACATAGTATATTTACAATTTACCAAATTATTGTTTTATATCTAAGTCTGGTTTGGCCCACGTGTTCCCGTTTTCGTCACAAACGATCGCTGTTATATCTGTCGAACGTTTGCGGCCTGCTTCCTAGATTGCGTAGGTCAAACCAATCGTATTCAGACTTGTTTTGAGCGTATTTCGATGTATATTTAGGGATTATTGATTGTGAGTGTTCTGTAGTATCCGGCATACAAAAGTGCTGTTCTGCTGGCGAATATAATGTCTATAGTAACAAGGGGCAAACCGCATAATATTGAGCAGCTACGCTTCGTCGGCAGAAGGAGTACAATAAAATTTGGGCCAATTGTTAAATCGTTTAAGAACTTTTGAATGTGTTTTATTATTGAAATATGTTGGTAAGAATGTGATAGATACGTCGGATATTTTATACCTTAGGGGTAGAAAAGCGTGATAAGATTAGCTTAGAAATTGCATTTATTGAATGATGGTGGTGCTTTGAAATTTAGTCCATTGGGCTGCCTGAAACGAGTCTGAAACTCATAGATTTAAGTCTAACGATAGACGTTTAATAAAACTGGACGAACGTTCGCGTGTTGAGTTTTCCACATCCTATAGGGTATTATTTCGATAGAATATCTTAGATTCATTAGTGATATATTTATATGCATTTTAGGAATCTCAAGAGGCGAATGTTCTTCAATTTATATGTATTTTTGTAAATTTGTTATATTGTTATACTTAAATTAAGCTGGAATGACTAACTAAACATTTGAGACATAGTCTTGATATACTCGATTGGTGATGAACTGTCGACCTGTCAGCGTGTTACATTCCATTTGAACCGGAACAGTCGACACCAGTAGAGAATGGAACTAAATGAAGACTTTACAATTTGCTTGTACCCTGGCCGTAACAGACAAATGTGTTGCCACACTAACATATTCATTGATTTAAACACGAGTCTGAGCTCACCCTCGACGTGACGTAACGTAATGCATCAGGCATCTGACTTCGAAAGCAACGGCGCCGCCGAGCGCCATTGCGACGCCGCTGGAGCAGCGGCGCTATATATTATTACAACATATATTATTGCTTGCTTATTGAATAAACACAATGTGTAGCGTTAGAATTTTAACTTCAATGTATTTTCATTTGATTAAGAACTATGTATAACTTACAGTAAAAGCATGATAGTGGTTTGGTTATTTCGATGGATATCGAGTTTTTATATCGGTGGATTTTAACTAAAAGGCACTATTTAAATTTACCGTTCTTGATGTTTAATATAAAATGCCTTTTACGTTACCGTAATACTGTACTTTGCTGCTTAAATGTATACTTTACATATTTTAAAATGTAATATTAGATAATTCCGAGAAGGAAGTAGACTTTTTTTTCTCTTAAAAACATAATTCACTATAGTTTTAGAATATTCAACAGTGTAATAATTAATACCTTTACTCCATTTTATAACTTGTTTGCTGACAATGGTCTCTTAATATTGTCAACGTATAATAACTATATTAGAAAATATTTGTCATGTAATACATAAACACTTTTCGTAATTGAAGTAGCAACATGGAACTGTGGCTTTTTTGAAAACACTTATAACTTAAATACATAAAACTGCTGATTAATAATAAGAAATACTGAAAATGTTCTAACACTATTTTAGTTAATGAACACAAAAAAATATTGGTTGATAATAAATTGTAAAGAGTTGTATTTGTCTTCAAATAAAACGTTCCATTATTTATGATTGTTTTATTTCATCTTTTAGTTTTAATCGCTCATGGATTTCAGTCAGTGTAGCACCTTCAATGTTTGCTATGTGGTTAATAATAACTTGAGTTGCGTCTTTGATATCATTATATTGATGCAAAAGCAAAACTTCAATAGGTTTAGTGGTTTCCTGAATTAAGAATTCATCAAGTTTCTTTTCCATTTCTAATAGGTCTAAGTATAAAGCTTGATTATTCTTGGCCATCTGAAAATAATGAAGATCAAATTCATTTTTTAGTAGCATATAAAGTTTTGACTTCTCCATGATTTAAGTAAAGTTTTATTTTCATTGATATTTAACAATTTTGAAGTTAAAGGTTTAAATCATCCAATTGATTAAAAATGGAAGAATATCAAAGATATACTTAAATCGTTTTTTTCCTACACACTATAGCTAATTTACTATTAATTAATTGACACTGTTAGCACCACGCGATTTTGAGAAAATGATCTTGATAGATTGATGGCAAAGTGAGGGTTCCGTTTTTTCGACATAAAATTTACATGGTTAATACACACTGACAGTTTGTTTAGATAGTCAAGTTAAGATTTATCATTGGCCTTAAAAAGTGTAAATTCAATAAGAATTTATTTTTATATTTAGCTTCATGATGTATCCCGCACATTGCAGGCAGAGGGAACCGTAGGTTAAAGGAACCTAGTATTAAGACACTCCGTTCACCATTTTCCGCCATTCGAGACATTGCGTGTTGAGAGTGACACATCTCAACGCCACTCTTTGCCTTGTTGCCAGAAAAAAGAGAATAAAAAAATTAATTGTCCCTGCGTGGGGAACGAACCCACAAAGGCAGACGTTATGCCTCTGTGCCACGACGGTCCTCTATACTGAATAACAATTACATTATTAAAAAAATCTTTATTCATAGCAGTCTTTTGTAGCAAGTAAATATACCTTATAAGAAACTAGAACAATGCAATTTTTTTTAAATCACTAAATTTTTATTATTAAATATATTTAATGAAACAATACTTATGAGTAAATTAATGTTATTTATTAAAAATCATTCAAATTTGATTTATCATCTGCACCCATAGCACATGTTAACATACTATTAATATGTCTTCCTTCTTCTGATTTAAATACATATCCTGTAGCTTTATCAACAATTTTTTTCACATTACTGAGACTTTGTTCTTTAAACATATCCACAACTTGAAAACTAACCAAACTATAATCCTCAATAATAGATATTAAAGCTTTATTAAGCTTTGTATACTTTTGTGTAAACTTATCACTGTCCAAATTATCTAGTAGATAATTTAAGTCCAAAACTTCAGTGTAGAAATCGACGCCAAATTTCAATTTATCAGCATGTTTTTTTAGTAAATCAACTTTGGTTAGAAGATTTACATGTGGTAAACCAATTTTTAGCATAGCATGTAAAGATAAAATTAGAGCTGCTATAAACTTTCCAGCATCTGCGCAGTGGTGAGAATCAATTAAATGAACTGCACACAACTGTAAATTTCCATCAACTGTAAGCTTTGTAAATATGTTACTCAATGTCTCATGATGACTGTACAGTTCAACTTGACCAGGGAGGTCAAAAATAAAGTTAGTGGAGTGTTCACCTGTAATTTGGTTTAACAACCAGTCTATATTTTTTTCTAAATATTCCATACAGTATACTAAAGCACCATTTGGTCCTAAATTATATTCATCCATAACATATTCTAAAACAATTAAATCTCTTATGTCAATGTCAGGTTTGTAAGCAATACAATCATTTGCAGGATCCATGTTTATAAATATTACATTTCTTCCATTTTTTCTCAATAACTTTGTCATTTCACTACAGTATGTTGTTTTTCCTGCACCAGGAGGACCAAGGACTAATTGACCATAATATTTATTTAATGTCTTAAATTTGTTAACTGATGTTGTAGACATCTTTTACAAAATTTGTTCTCCTTTAAGCTCCAAAATAATATCCTTGCAAGCTTTTACTGTCTCTATATCATAAGACTTTAAATTTATAAAAATGCACAATGGTTTTGTTATATTTAATGCTTCTGCCAGGTATCTTGCAGCAACTTGTTGTTCTTCTCCTGTAGCACCAAAAATAACTTTTGTTGTAAAAATATTATCTATACCTAAAGGACCATGAACTTGATCCCGCTGTATTGTCATCATACTGCCAATTTTTTGGTATTGAGAAATAATTAACATTGTTTTTTCAGTATAGTCAGCAATGACAATTTCTGTAGGAACATTATCTATATCGGCAGCTACTGATTTAAATAGCTTTTGTTCATTTGAACCTCCAGTATGTTTTATTGTTAAATTTTTCATAACATCTAATAATTCCATTTTAAATACTTATTGAAAGTTACGGGGTATTTTAATTAAAATGTGGTTTGATTTCTGTAAAAGAAAGGTGACATATCACCTATTACATGTTTCATTGATTGATGATTAAAATTACTGAAGAATCACTATTGCGCAACTAAAATCGATTTAAATCAATAAAAATGTAAATAAATATATTTTGTACATTCAAATAAATTTAAAGAAAAAAATAATGTACTTAAATAAGTTGACATATCGTACACGGTAGAAATGCGAATGAAAATACTCACCTTATTTAGAAATGCTTTTAGGTGAAAAAAAATATAGTAATATGCGTAGGTAATCCTATATTAATTTACTGCTTCACTACAGTCCTGAAGAACAACTTAATGTTTTATCACTAATATCGCTAATGACCTAATGACAAACTTTAAGTTTGACATTTGCAATTTTCCGCTCAAAGTTAATAATGCCAATATACTTGACATACCGAGGTAGGCTAATTTGTCTAGTTCGTAAAAACAATAAAGCGTAGACATAAGAAGTACCAACTTAGCATATTAGAGAAACTTTTCTGATTTGTTTCTTATTTTTCTTCTTCTTTTTTCTCCACATTCCTTTTCACATCTCAAAGAACGATTTCAGTTTTTATGCGTATTACATGCTCCGTTCGATCTAAGTTGCTCAACGGTTAACCTTTGAAATTCCTTGCCACTCAGCTTCGTTCTAAACAAATTCTTTGTCAATTCCATCTGCTCGTAGAATTCCTTACAGCTAACATTCCAACAAGCTATGACTATTAAAAAAGGTTTACCCAAAGTTAACCTGGAAGAGATCGCTCTTTATACTATTTCACATTAGTAAATATAATGTTGTATCTTGACTCGGTGTACAGTAAAGAGTATTCATTATTTACTTACTATTACATAAATAGTTAAGATATAATGCATATTTTTAAACTACACAAATCACAAAAAATATTAAATACTTCAACCTAGCTCTCTTTACTTTGTTTTCCACTTGCTACACTACATTACACTAGCGACAATAATTTGCAACTTATAAGCGGACACTTTTACAACATGTCCCCAATACGAAATGGTACTGTTGTCTACACTGCATATTATTACCATACCAAAATTTATTCATGTTTGGCCAGTAGTTTTTATATTATGTATAAAAAGAAAATATATCTTTGTTTATTATTTATTGAAAAAATTAAATATTTATAGACTCGATCAATTATTTAAAGCCACTATTTTGCTTACTGGCAGCATTAATTTTGGGACATAGCAACATTTATAACATTTCTTTTATCGCTCTTTGATTGTCAAATTTCGTGAAAATGGTAGTGTAATTTGAAATATTATTTTAAAATCTAAAATAATCGGCCTTAACTTTTAATATTATAGTTTCAAAATTGTGTTATATGAATATGTATTACTTATTTAATGAATTATTAAGTTTATTTACAGAAAGTTATGTGAGGTGTTTAACCTATTGATAAATATTTCAGACGAAGGGTACATCAAGCTTCGGTAAACGCCGAAATAAGACACATACGTTATGTAGAAGATGTGGAAGGTCGTCATACCACATCCAAAAATCCCAATGTGCCCAATGTGGATACCCTGCAGCAAAACTGCGATCGTGTGAGTAACTTTGTAGTTTCATAGTTGAAAAGGAGGTTATGTTGCTTATTTAGTCTTTGGCTATGCCTACAATGATTGAGGAAATGTTTGTTTTAGAATATTTCTAGATAAATATTTAAAATGTGATACTAAAAAAATATTTATTTGCGTAGATAAAATTAGTATTCTATTTTTTGGTTGTGCACAATTGCAAACCAAGTTCAAATATTATTACCTATAAGTAAACACATTATGATTATCCCATGATATGTATTTCCATGTTTTAATTTCACATCTCTCACAACAGCTCATCATACCTTTTTTCATTTATTGTTTCAACAATGGTAGATAATTGATTTTCTTTTTCAAATTTTTATAGCTACTTAAAGATATAATATTTTTTGTAAGCATCTGATAAGCTAATTAAGCTTAAATAAGCTTATTATTCTTGAAGGCTTATTATTATTACGTTCAGCTCATATGACACTAATACAAAAACAGTGAATGTGGAACTATTTTGTAGCATATAGCATAGAGGGAACTATATACGGAGATATAATAAAATATTAATTATATTAAATGTATATTATAAAATTTTGATTATCAGATTCAGGCTAAAGCTAATGGTCCTTGAATTCGGACTATATTTAGCGGTGGCATTAAGATATATCACATAAATTAATACTCTTGAAGAAACAGTACAGCTCATTTGCCTTCATAAACTCCCTAACTGAAGACACAATTGTAGAAATGGTCAATAAGCTATACTGTACTAAAGAATTTCGTAGGAATAGATAATAAATATTTTTTATAATGAAAATAAAATCAAAATATTGTACTGTAAAATTTTTATAAAATGATAATTTAAAAGAACATATGTATTTTAAAAAAGGGTGAATCACCACAGCACTGTAAAACCATATAATTTTAAGTGGTTCCTACTCATGAATATATCAACTACAATTATAACAAATTTTTTAGATCACTGGTCAGTAAAGGCTAAGCGTAGGAAGACCACAGGAACTGGCCGCATGCGTCACCTCAAGATTGTAAGAAGGCGATTCAGAAATGGTTTCAAGGAAGGCAAACCTACACCTAAGAAAGCAGTGGCATCCTCATAGACCTATTGCCTGATGTCAATAAAAAATATTTAAAAACAAATGGTTTTATTATTTTTCTTAAAATAATTAAATTGCTGTTATATTTGACAACCAAGAAGCTCTTACATTATAGTAAATTGTCATTAATCAGTATCCTAGTCATGGGTAAAATTTTCTGTGTTGCTTGCTTATCTATTTTATTCATAAGTGAAATTGATGAAGCTCCAAAATGTTTCAATAATTATTCCTTTTAATTTTATACATTTTCATTGTTATTTGATTTGTAATCATTGGGGAGGTTCATTTGTATTTTAAATCAAGTTTTATTACAATTTGACTATCCAACAAACCATTATTATTAAATAGTGCACAGTAGAGTAACTCAATAAGTTCCTGTATTGTTGCAGCTCAGTGCAATAAATCAAAAGTTGAACACAAGACTTATGAAATTAACATAATGTACCTAAATTACCTCAGTGTTATTTTTCCCTTTCCGGATCAGCTACAATAAAGCGTAGTGTTCGGTTGGGGTTTAGGCCACACAGCATGCACTTAATGTGTTATAAATTTGTGAACCTTAAAAATTGCGAGTGTCGTACTTATGGTTAACTTAAAGTTAAATAATATATTTTTGGGGAATGCTGTAACTTGCTGACATTATTATAGTATATATATTAGCACTATTGTCTATTTTAATTCAAATAACTTAAGAAGGAAATGGCATACCCAAGTTTACTTGCGTTTGACAAAAATTTTAGTTCTTTAAATAATTCATCGAATTTGATTCGCACTTGTGGAAATTAAAATAAATATAGTTAGTTATTCTAGCTCCGAAATTATAAATAACGAAGATGGGTTAAATATTCTTAATCTTATATAACATTCACTAAATCATTTCGACTTATGTTGTCAGTTAAGTAAACTATACATAACTAGTAGATGCCTACAGGTTTAAGAGTGCCTAAGAGTTTTCAAAATCAATTATAGCCCAGATCCTGCCAAGACCTAACAGTTATATAATAATAAAAAAAGTTTCATTCACATCCGTCCAGTAGATCCGAAGATGCGGTGTACATAAAAACAAAATTTTAAAAATCATATAATCATATTCTATTATTGTTTTAAGATCTCCCTACATTATTTTTCCCTAAAAATGTTGAATGTATATACACAATTTCTTACTATTTGTATAGGGGTAGGTATCAGGGTTTCCCATACTTCTTTGTACCGTGACGCCCTTGGGACCTTGTCATTTTTTTACAACGTCCCTCATCACCCCGCCCTCCACGGCCAAACTCGCCAAAACTCCGCGTGGTCATTAAGCAATATAAGTGGACTGAATGAACACCCGGATCTTAAGGGGATCTCGAATGAACCGCCCAACAGCCCGTTGACCAGGTCGAAACGAGTTAATGGCGTTCGGTGTTCACTCGTCTCTGACGCAACGCCCCTGGGACAGTGTCGTTTGGGAAACCGTAGGTATAGATTATTCACAGTATTTTGGATAAGTGTAAAACAATTGCCAACCTTTAACAAGCACATTATTTTTGATTTAATAAAAGATATAAATACGTATAAAAATGAATAACTTCGAATAATCATCAAATTAGAAATGCTGCATAAACATATGACATGAAATTTTGAATGGTCGGCAATCGGCATGGCATTATCGTACTCCTTCCTCCCTTCACCCGTACCTCCGACCTCAGTCAGTCCTCTTCACTCTTCAGTCCTCAGTCTGTTAGTCGGCTTACAAGCGTTTGAACGTACGTGTCCGTTATTTGTTAGCTACGTTTACTTTATTCCTACACGAAACCTTCAACAAACAATTTTATATACATAATCTTATCTGACATCGTCATCGAATGATAAGTTATCGTGAGCGATGACGCGGTGATGTTAACATTTAAAGTTCTCGCGAGTTATGTGTCTAGGCTGTGATTAATTTTGCAGTAGGCGAGTGTAATGAGTGCGCGTTAACTTTTACATTATAGAAAACTATTTTTTTTACCGTCATAGAGTGTTATTCGTGATGTCTTTGTTCAAAAAGAAGGCGTCAAAGTACTCAGCGCCGCCTGTACCTCCACCGCCTTCCGAGGATGTGCATCAGTCTAACGGTACGGACAACAACAACGGGGCTCAAAAGTCACAACTTGTATTCCACTGTCAACAGGCTCAAGGAAGCCCCCTAGGACTCATTTCCGGTTTTTCGAATGTTAAGGAACTGTATGAGAAAATAGCGGAATGTTACGACTTTCTACCAGAAGATGTAAGTTTCATTTTTATAATATTTTTAAAAGTAGGGATCTATATACTTCAGGTAAGTAAGTACATATATGAATAGTTTACCTATAATATAATATTCTTATCATACATGCTAATATATTTGGCGTTTATTGAGCAACAATCATTCATAGGGGTCATGTATTATTTTCACCAAATTCCTAATTATGTATTAATAACAGTTATTAAAAAGTAATTAATTAATGTTACTAGTATCTACCGTTATTAACCTAATGAAAATTTCTTGCTCTTCATTAAATAAAATACAAAAAAAAAATTTATGTAATAATAATAAGTAATATTACATAAGTATTTATTGTCTATGCATATTTATATTTATTATGTATATAGATATTTTCATTACAGTAGTTTTAATTAACATGTAGCATAAAAGTACTTCATATATCATTACTAGACATCCGATTATATGCACTATCAAAATGCCAAAATATGCAGGCAACAATATGCACAGAATACGCATAATCAATTAAGACATTTGTTATTATAATTTACCTTTTTTTTATATATATATATATATATATATATATATATATATATATATATATATATATATATAATGGAAAATATATATATATATATATATATATATATATATATATATATATATATATATATATATATATATATATATATATATATATATATATATATAATATATATATATATATATTTGTATAGTTATATTAGTTAGTAGCTGTATTTTGTTATTATTATTATAACATAAAATTGACTTGAATACGATGGCGTCTGATCTATCAAATTTGTCAACTACTTTTTTATGGGTTCTAAATGCATATTTCACTAACTAATTCTTTGTAGATAGATGACAGCAAGTTTTTTCTTATTGTGGATTCTTTCGGAATTATCTGATTTGTGCAATATTTCTTAAGGAATTTCCGGCATACTTTGATATTTAACTGATGGAACCGAATATTGCAACCAATGAATAACTAACATAAATCTTTGTCGAATTCAATTTTTTGTGTTTTTTAAAAATATTCATATGAATTAGAAGACGAAATATGAGGCGAAAATATAGTTGTTGTCGACTTCTTGTAGGTTTCTGTTTTGCAGCTAAATGAACACCTATACACGCATGTTGATCGATTTGATATTTTTTCGATGAAGGTATTCGCTTTTCAATTACTTTGCAGAAAATCACAGTGCCTTCAGTCCTAAATTGGCCTAGGTAATTTACATATGCGTAAAATATGCACTAACAACGAAAATGCACAAAAATATACAATAATGCTATAAAAATTATATGCATTTGCATATACAAACATGCAAATGCATATAATCCGATATCTAATCATCATATAAGAAAGTTTTTTATTATAATTACCACTCAGAGGAATTTAAATTATTTTCATTTCTTCGTTCAGACGTGACGCAGAAAAGGTAAAACTCAGAGTTAAGTTTCTTCACACAATTTTTGATCTATAAGTGTTTAAACCGAAGATACCTAAAGCTAAAAAAATATATATAATAATATATATATGTAAATATTTATAATATCTATGAAAGACCTACAGAATGATTTAAAGAAGAAAAGATGTTCCTCATGTTTTACAAAATTACCTTTGATCAATGTTGAACGAGTACGATTTCTACATTTCTGATTAACCGTTTTCTAGTGACTACATTTTTAGAATTTAAAATTAAATAAATGGATCACTCTACGGTAACGTAAGGCACGGCTTTCAAAAACCAAAAAAATATACATATCACCTACTGGTAATGAAACATTCTTAAATAAAAATGTAAAGTAATTGCAAACATACTTTTAAAAACCTTTAACAAATTAATTATTACAAATGTATTTAAAATTTTGTTTATAAGCTATTATCAATAAGTACTCACACAACATATTAATGTCGTGTAGGTATTTATTGTTAATAAAGTACCTTATTTTATTATCATATAATAATTATTGTAATTTCCTTAATTAATCTTTTCAATTTACTCCATATCTATTCTTTATCATAAAATGTTTATGTCGTTCACTCATGCAGCCTTAACCAGGCAGCTAAAAAAATGCACGTAATTTAATGATTATTAAGTTATCGATATGACCACGCGTGTATAATGGAAGTGTTCCCAAATCTACTGGAAAAGCTAAATTTCTATAAAACATTACATTACGTTTGTGTAGATTTGTTTGTTTATAACACTAATATTTTTGTTAAAGTTGATTTATCCCATTCACCACTAACACAACCACACAGGATTAAATCAGGTCATAATGATTTATAACACTGTACATTTTCCTGTAAAATATACAAAATTCTGTGGTTAAATATGTATCATTCTTACGAACTACGTAGAACAGTAGGTACTTTGGGTGCAAATTCTTATTTTGTTATGTAATTCATATTCCTTTTTTATTTTACTTTATATTCATGACATACAGAAACTTTTAGGAATTATAATTCCATTCCTTCATCAGTTTTTATAAAAATTTTAAGATAAGTTATAAAAAAATAAATACCAGTGTAATATTTTTTTCTATAGACTGAACTGTCAAATCTGCTAGGATACATTAAAATTAGGGATGTTACGAAGCTTCGGCTCTGGTTCCGATAGGTCGGAACTTCCGATTGATATAACTCCTTTGACCTTATACATAAACAAGTTTAAACTTGATGCCTTTCTACGCACTTTTGATCAATTACTTTATAACATAATATTTTAATATAATGGAAACGGTTGCAATTTTAAAATATTTCGAACATACCAAACAGTTAGGCCGTATTCTTTTATTTTCTTCCAAAATACGATTTATTCAAATTGCCATCAAATAACTAACCTAACATCTGCTGACCCACTTTATGTCGCTGAACACATGTGGAGGTGAAATGGATATATAACCTATATGTTGTACTATTCCAAAGATATCATCAAATGTTTTTCTAAACATTATTTAAAAAAGGCAGACTTCTAAATAAATCCAATAACCCATTAAAAACTACTAATACTGCCAAAGTAATCATTAATGGTTTTTGTATACATTATTTGATTCTTCTAGGAAAAACTAGACAGATTTCTATATAAAAATAATATCCCATCAAAAACTAATTGTGAAAAAAGGAGTCCTGTTCAATAGCAAGAACTTGTTTTTGATTGCAACTTTGAAAGTTGAAGTAATTTTGAAATTTATTTATGAGTAAACTCCTAAAATAAATACTTTCTACATATATACATTAATATTATTATTATGATAATACTCCCCTGTACCTCCTGTCCCATTGTCGGGCTAAGGCCTCTCTCCAGTGCTTAAACTTATACTTATATTGTGTTAGCATGCGCCAATCAGGCCTGTAATGGCCCAACTCGTCTCGCCATCTCCGTTTTGGTATACCGATCCGACTTTGGAATTTGGATTCCAATCCAGAGATTTTCCCCAAGACTCTTTAGCGGTGTCCACTTCCGCGTTAAAACTACAATTTTTGGTTGAGTAAAGTAAACCTTGAGGTAAGACTAAGCACCATTGTGTCAAAGACCAAGTTGATGACCAACAACGTTCAGTAAAAGGTGACAGTAAGTTATATAGTTTCTATATTCATTTGTCTACACATTGTTAATACTTATCTAGTTGATTCCAAATTTAAACTTCTACTCCTTCTTCTTTTGGAGGTAGTATAAACTTCTGATTTATACGCAATGCGTCAGGCAGTAAATAAAATAAAAATTTAAAGTCTCATTAATAATAATTATATTCTTCTTTTCTTTCTATTACTAATAGTATTGATTGTCAAGATTACGTACAAGAAACCTAATTAAACATAATTGCAAAACAATTACCGTCTATGACGTAATATGGAAATTATTCAATGATGCATCGTTGTTGAGTTTATCTTACACATTACTTTTTGTTATCAGAACCTACAAGATCAATTACATACATTATGTGTGTAGCACGATATCTGTAGAGATATAGTTAAAACGTTAGGTGGCTGATCGCGATTCTTGTGAGTTCGAACCTAATTCTGGGAAATATTTACATCGACATATTATATAAAACTATTATTTTACTTATAAAATAATTGAAAGATTATGAAATGCTGAATAAACAAGAGTAGAAAGAACCAAGAAAAGATTTCTCGAAATTCCTACGGGAAAAGGTAAAATGTTGACACAGACGTTCATGAAACTTCCAAGGGCATAACGTCTATAAGATGAATGAAATAAGGACCACAGTGTAATATTATAGTAACATTCATTCGTAGTCCTTAATAACAATGATTCACTTGCATAAGAATAACATCAAATATAATACGGTTAGTTGCGAAGAAAAAAGTTTCAATTTCATATACGACTTATACATAATCATTATATTCGTATATAGAACAACATCGTTTTGAGAAACTGAAAAATATATTACTTAAAAGTATGAATCGTACCGTTTTTTTTCTAAACTTTAAGTTGTACTTTTCTGAGTCATTAAAAAATATAAAAAAATATTTATTTTTAATTCCCATAAGCTTTTAGTGAAAACTTCACAATTGTTTTTTATACTACTAGACGCCCGAAACTTAGCAACAATATCAACGAAAATGCTGAACAACTTTCATTGAACAAACCATTTCCTTTCCTTCCTTGACGTTCAGATCTTGGATTTTCATGATGATGATGATGATGCCGTCCGCGTCGTGTCCGATGATGGCGACTTTGAATTATCTCCTGGCGTGTACTCAGATGTGGCTGGCGAACCCAAACTTGGTTTTGAACACCCGGTTGCATTCAGCACAGTAGAGTTGCCCCGCGCTATTTACTGTATAGTTATAGGAGGGTTTTGGTCGGTTCTTACTCAATTGACGCTTACCATCAAGCTCAGATAGGCGAGCGTTTTCAAAATTGGAGACTCCTTTGTTGACGTTAGAGCGCCAAGACGACCTTTGCTGAGCATCTTCCTCCCACGTAACTATCGACATTCTTCACGAAGTTAATTTACGTTTAAACATTTTCATATTATGCTCATCACGCCCTACGATTTTTACTAAAGAGACATTTTCTTATTTCTTATAGTTTAGCGGATCTATTGTAGTTCTACATCAGGTATTTCAGATTCTTGAATATATGTCAATGGATAGTGCTTATCATATTCGATCATTTTTGTTTAGGCATCATTTCATTATTTTTATAATTCTGATGGACTGTTTCAGTTTGGCATAAGGTGTCTTCAAAATAATTTGAAGCCTAGATCCTGCCCAGACATAACAGCCAAACAAGAAAATTCATTCAAATCCTTCCAGTAGATCCAAAAATATGTATGTACAAGCATATAGACGGACAGACACAAATTTTTAGAATCATAGATTCATATTTTATTAGTGTTATAACATCTCCCTACATATTTATTCGTAAAATATTCAAAGTATAGTCACAATTTTTTTACTGATTTATTTTAATATAGAAGAATCATTAAGAGCCGTCATTTTGTAGATTTTAGTTTTGAAATAACGGTAGGTTCGATTTAGGAACAAGTACGTATCTACGAATTTGACATGCCACCACATACGAATGTTTTAAGTTTGATCGCCGCTCAGAGATTGTGGCGAATGATTATGAAGTAATTTTTATTTCTTTTGGCTTTTCTGTTTTCTCTCTTGTTTGTGTACTTTAAAGAGAGAGAGACTAAATACTTACAACAATTTATTTAAATAAATATTTAGTAATAACATTGTAAAATTTTGGAAACCACTACAAAATATTTGTATAATATGGCATTACATCTGTTAGCGACAGACACAGTGGTCAGCGAGCAGCAGTGATTCTTTAAACAATAGGAACTACGACGGAATATATGTATACATACATATTATAATTATTGGAAAGCAACCTTAACTAGCCTTATTCATTGCATGATTTATGTAGATTGTAGATATTTAAAAAATATTATAGAACTTACGTATTATGAACGTATGACTAGTACTCATTTTTCAAAAATAACAAATAGTAAGAAGTAATTATTAACACAGGTATGAGGTAACGTATAAAATGTGATTCATTACGGCCTTTGACTTTGTACCTTAATATATAGCAGTTGTGAGAGGAGAACGTTTTCGTTATTATTTCATTAGACTAGTTTGAAAAAAGGCTATTAAAAAAAACTGTATCGATCTTTTGCGTTAAAATCAAATAGATATATAATAGATACCTGGACCTCCTACCTCTAGGGCCAGACTCGTTTATTTTGGTATACGTGTCTATAATAAAATGTCTACTATCTATCTACTCTAAATTTGCCACTTCATAAATTTAAAGAAAATTAAATCAGTGCTAAAGCCTACAGTATGCACACTGTTCAAGAATATTAAATGATAAAAATGTGTGGAATTTATGTTATTTGAATTTTATGCAGGATGGTAGTTGTATCATCATACTTAATAGTAATTGTAATATTGATATATAAAAGAACAACTGCTTAGTTTTTTGGCGTGATCTGGTTTCCTTTACTTTCCCGTGTACGACCACTCGTTCTTTTGTGGTGCTATCATTTCTAGAGACATGGCCAAAATATTGCTCGATTGTACTACGGTCGATAAACGCCTAGTGAGGCCGAGTTCCTGGAGTTTGGATACGTTGTTTCAGAACTTTGTCTACGATCATCTTTCTCAGCAGTACATCTCCAAAGCGTCTATCTTTCCCTTTTCTAGCTCTCGCAGTGCGAGCGCTCATGCTCATGATCCTGACTTGATGGCTTGACCCCTCGCCTC
This sequence comes from Dione juno, assembly GCA_037127375.1. Taxonomy (NCBI): domain Eukaryota; kingdom Metazoa; phylum Arthropoda; class Insecta; order Lepidoptera; family Nymphalidae; genus Dione; species Dione juno. The sequence goes on from JAXRJS010000048.1 coordinate 971,182, forward strand.
GTCTTCGATTACTTCGTCGTAGGATCACACCCCTGCCTTGTCTGAATTTTAGTTGGATTTGTGCCGATATTTTATTAAGATCTTTGAGATCACACACCGTTGCCTTAATTTTGAAACGAAGAATGACTTGGATATTGTATTGGATAATGGTTGGATAGAAATTCGAGTGGTTCATTGTCCAGATGTGCTTCTGACCATTGGGACTTCTGGTAATCTGGCAGTTATCAGGTAGTGTATCGTGTATGGTATTTGTTATGGATGATCTCCACCGTGATCGTATCATTACGTCTCTTTAGTTGCGTGTCTTCCCATCAGGTGAAACCCACTAAACTAAATAAACGAAACTAAAGCAAACTGCACTAAGCGTTCACCTCGTTCATTTCGATAAAATTATTTACAAGTACAGACAATTAAGTAAAATGTGACTAGAATATTTGAAACGTGTTTCTTATTTTATGTTATTCGGATTTTGAACAAATTACGACATTTCGTTAAAGTCAATGTGAATGCTTAAAAATTTGCATTTTGACGTCTATTTGAATAAAGAATAAAATGTCTATTTGAGTAAAGAATAGGTAATTGAATTTTCCAAAAAAAAATTATATTCTTAATCACTTAATGTCTTTATGTGCGTAAACTTAATATTATCATAATTTTATTATATTTGCAATTTTGTGTATGTCTTTATTAAGGTTATCGATCGATCGATCGATCGATCGATCAGCTAAGTTCACTTCAGTTGAGTCCGTATTTATAAAGATGAAATCCGTTGCTCGTCGTTTTCCGTTCACGAAGCTCTTACGTTGTACGATATCTCTTCACGTTACATAGATAGCTATATTATATTATAATTAGATATTTAAAAAGATTTTCGTAAATAATCGAACAATAGATGACCGTGACACTACGTCTACGGACTGTTAAAGGTCAGTTTTGCGAAAATGCTGTTGGCGTTTTCTTCATACTTTATTGTAATATATTAAGGTCACCCAATTTAGGATTGCTTTATACGTATAATAAAAATATTAAGACTAATTAAGCATTTTAAGGAAGGCCTGCCTGTAAACGCGACGGTTTGTAGGTTCTATGCCCTCTCGGGGAGAATTAATTATATTGAATTTCTTCGCTTTGGTGACAAACAAAGCGCGACGTTGAGTTCCGCTACTCAACGCACGCAATGTTTCGAAAGGCGAGGAACAGAGTGTTAATACACTAGGTTCCCTCTGCCTGCGCTGCTATGGATAGAGCGTGAAGCGAAAATTAAAGAAGTGCAAATTAAACATTCCAACTATTGTTATCTAAACGTAAAAATTATAATTAAAACAATAACATTCATTACAAACTGGTTATCAGTTAGTTAATCAGCATTATATTTATAACATTCTTCTCTACTTTTTTGTTTTTGACTTTTATATTGGTATTTATATACTATAAAGTATATACATAATATATAATAATGTTTTAGAAATATTTAGAGACAATCTGTGTTAAGTAGTAAGTCCTAATTTATGTAGCCAAACGGTCTAAACACCAATACATAAATTCCCGGTGAAATTCGAATCTACAAATATCGCGTTCAGTCAGGCATACGTTAACAGCATTGCGATGGCATAATATTCTAGTGAACTTTACTTTAGCCAATAACACAGTGGTTATTTGTCGATACATTCAGCAAAATTAAAAATTAATTAAAATAAATTACATAAGAAAATAAAAATCTACACGTTATTATTGTTGCTTGTGGTGCATAATATTCGATTATGTAATTTACTAATAGTAACTTGACGATTATTGTGTTTCGAAAACGAAATATTTTCTTTGTCAGTGCAAATTGAAACCATTCAACTGCTCAGTTGGTCGGTAACTTGCACCCTGTCTTAGTAATTTAATATTTTTGATGTAAATGATACATAAGCATGTACTTAATCAATAGTTTTTGTTATTTATAGTAATATTATTTTTTAACAAAGTTATTTCATCGCTGATATTTATGCAATAGGCTCAAAACTGTCATTGCGGAAGTACGCGCGGCTGAACGGCCAGGAAGTAGAACGGCCCAGGGGCGCAGCCAGCAGTTTCTCGTGTGTGATCGACGTTGATACAATTTTACCCAAATCTGAATTTTCACGATTTAATGTTAAATAATAGTTATATAAACGAATTACGGATTATTTTTGATTGAGTAGAAAAATATATAATTTAAGCGCCACCAAAATAAGTTTTAAGCTGTGGAAATAAGGTTGAGTTTGCGTTAATTTTAAGCATAATGGTAGTCATGGCTGTCTGATAACCTACTGCTCGTGGGTCAAGGACCGGATAGAAGACTAAGCGGTCATTATGAATTCAAACAATATTACACATTCGCATTTCCCGAAAGTTGAAAGTTATGCAAATGGTTTATGTATATTTGTATTTGTATTAGGTATATGGCTGGATATCGTTGGCAGTATTTATATAGACATATATGATATAATACTTTACTAAAGTAGTATGAATGCTTTAGAGCATCTATTTATTTTTATGATAACTATGTTATAGTTTTATTTATATACTAGCTCTGCCGCCTATATACTAGACCCGCTCGCGGCTTCGCCCGCGCAAGCTAGCTAGATCGCCTTCGTTTTAAAATTTTATACCTACATCACAATACAATTCTTCGATTTTCTCGTTGTCTTTTTTTAAACACTCTTGTCTATTATTAAAAATCGTGTTCATTATACCTATATATATTTCTTGCATGTATTTATTAAAACGTAAACCTATATATAATTAACATATAGTCTGTAACCAGATTATATTCTAGCTTTTCTATCATAGCGTAAAAAATGCAATATCCACTTCTAGTCCTGACAAATGCACTACTACTATCATCTATATCTAATATTGCCAATGTTTAAAATAATATAAATATTATAAAAAATCCTGCCAGCGTGATCTATTCATTTCTGTCCAGTAGTTTTGGCGTGATTGGAGGACAAACAAACAGACAGAAAGACAGACAGACAAAAATTATACTGAGTGGATTTTTAGCTTCTGTTATCGATATATTAACCGACCAAATCAATATTTTTTAAATCTTTAATGAACAGAATTGACTTATCTATCCCATTATTATTTATATAGTTGCAGTTGTGATATACATAACTTTTATCTAAATTTCGGATAGCATTACGGACAGACCTAAAAAGGTACGTTACAGGTACGTTACCCATAACCATCGTATATAATTAACCTCAACACATCTATTAAGTAGATGCATCATGCTTTCCTACTTCGTTATGGCGTTTATTAAATTTCTACCTAACCTTTTTCTAACCTAACCTAACTCTTTTCTACCTTCTTTATTGCTATTTAGGGCTTTAAATGAGACATTTCGTACTGAAGTTTTTATTTTTATAATATTCAATTTAAAGTACATATAATGTACAAGAAATTTATAATTTCTGAAAAAAAATTATTACTTCTAGCGAAGCGTTAGCGGCTTTGCCGCTTAGGTAATTATTGATTATTTGATTCTGATTGATCGCTATTATTTGATTATTTTTCTCTTTAAAATAGCAGGAAAAAAAACCATAACAAACATATCTGTAGTTGTTTTCATACAAAATTAGTGCTTACGGCTGCAAATTTAAATTTGTCGACTCTTAAAAGTTGTATTTCATTGACCTAGACTTATGAAATTTGACAAGAAGTGAGAACTTACAATATAAATAAAGAAAAATATATGATAATTGATAATTTATAAGTCTAACATCAAATTAACTATTACAGATTTACATCTTTTGTTAATTTTATACACAATGAGTGGATACGACTTCCAATTTAAGTTTGTCGTTTTTAATAAGTTGTATTTTCTCAGCAACCAGAAAAATTACAATCGTGAAATTATTAGGGGACATATAATTATATTCATTCTTATGCTTATTTTATAGTTATTCATTCTTGTAGGTGTGTTATTCTATAGAACGCAAATGTTTGAAATATAGCGACAACTATTATACATATCTTATCACGATTTTAAAACTTAAACGTATAACCAATTTATATACTGTTAAGTCCAGAAATGAGAAAATCTCGATACAAATTTTACCCTTTCCATTCTTCCCTTTAGGGGAGAATTTATCTCTCCTACACAGATTATTTTTAATTGTAATCCAAAAATTTATATCTTATTTTCGCACTTCTAAATCTAAAAATGAGAAAATATTTTACTAACATCTACTGGACGTAGGACGACGAAGTGAATAGTAACGACTATTCACCATAATATGTTGTAATATTATAGCCTATAGGCTTGCTTGTTGAGGCTCCGTCGACTATAAATAATATTTTAAATTCCCGCTTTACTTTTCAACACATACAAAAAAACGTATATTATTTAAAATTCTTATTGTAGTTCTAATAGACAGAGTAATTATTCTATAAATGAACTCAACATAAAAATAATTCGAACCAACAACCCCTGAAATCAATGCGCTTTACAATATGGATAATAAGTATTATAGGCACGCGCCGCTGTGGCCTGCGACGTTCGTCGCAACGGCCAACTGCTCCCGTATTTTTAAACTATTATTAACGTGCTATAAACAGCAATATTTATCTATAAATAGCACACAACGTAAACGTATTTATTTGGATAGGGTATAGTCCTGCATTGTTTAAAATAGTTTCGTAAATATCTCTTGTTTTGTAATTTGTAAGGAAAACTTTTAAGAAAGGACAATTTCGTAATTTCGTTGTATATTATTTTTACCTAGCTTTTGTAATCAACCTGGACCCGTTACGTTATTGTAAATATTCGCCGCCTATTTTCATCACAGATAATGTAGAATTCTAATGGTAAAAGAATTATCTTCAATATCTGTGCAGTAATTTTGAAGCTTATTCTTCCTATACAGATAAACAAATCTTTCCTTTTTATAGTATTAGTATAGATTACTTTACTAGAAAGCTAAAAGATAGGAATGTAGCTCAATAATATAACGAATACACTATTGTTTGTAAAAATTAACGCTTTGTGAATTCTGTCACAATCTACTTCGCCTTGACATCAAATATTTAAGCTGCTCGTTATAATTTACAGATATGTTTTTCACATTCAACTCTATGACAATATGAATGTTATAATACTGCTACTTATATGAAACTAGGCTTGGTTATTGTGATTTTAGAATACTATATTTTTTATTTTCTACTAGACTTAAAATATTTTTTGCAGTTTAAATGTGGAAAAGATCCTAAAAGGGAATTATTTATTTATTTTACATTTTTATGGTTTCAGATTTTGTTCTGTACGCTAAACACTCACAAAGTGGATATGAAAAAGTTACTTGGCGGTCAAATAGGATTAGAAGATTTTATATTCGCACATAGAAAGGGTCGGCCGAAGGAAATAGAGATTGTTAAAACGGAAGACTCTCTCGGATTAACTATTACAGACAATGGTGCCGGATATGCCTTCATTAAACGAATAAAGGAAGGATCGATTGTTGCAAGAATACCTCACATTGAGGTCAGTAATTTATATTATCCTAATGTTTATGCCATATTTTATAATAATAAGAAATTATATAAAAAAAATTAAACAATTAAAATATATAAACTTTATTGGGAAGGGGATTTTCTCTTGTAGTAAAATCCAAATAACTTTTTGTGACACATGGCAAATTGTCCGAGGTAACTCTTAGCATAGATTTGACATCAAAGGCGTTAGTTACTGGAATTTGCTTCTCTGATAAAACCAGAACCAATTGTATTTATGAATATGGATTCACAGGTGTCATCTGTGAAGTAATATAATGATAAAACTGTAAAATAAGTAAACTTTTAAATTATAATAATTATTTCAGGTAATTCTCAATTTTACTAAGCAATTTTCAAAAAAATTTAAGATATTAATATAATTTTTCCCTTAATTTTAAACTGCATTCCTTCCTGTTGACTTTTTTAAATTATTCATTATATGTATTTAACATATTTGTCCTGTCGTTTAGATTAAAGTAAATGTTACGTAACGTAAGAAATTTTAGTTAACTTATTACTTATTTATATTTTTTTTCCATTGTGTCGTACAGTAAACACTTTTCTTTTTTACTTATATTTCAAACCTTTTAATATTTATTATGATATGCAAATAAAAAATATATTTTTAAATTCTAAAACATAATGTAGAGTCGAAGCAGGTTCATAAAACGTAAGTAACATAAAAAATCAATACCAATCAATAAAATAGATAGAAATAAAAAATCACGCCAAATGGAGAAATAAAGAATCACGCCAAATGGCCATAATCGTTTAGAAGGTATAATCTTTTATTGGAATTGAAATATGCGTGTCACAATTGACTACACTGCCCTATATTAAATGGCAGGTCATTTGCCTCGTCAAGAACTTAGCAGGAAATAATCTATTATCATATTAAGCTTAACTGTCATTGTGTCCTTAGGTTGGCGATCACATTGAGCGATTAAACGACGAGAACATGGTCGGAAAACGGCATTACGAAGTGGCAAAGCTACTTAAAGAAATCCCAAAAGGAACAACATTTACAATTAGACTAGTAGAACCGTTGAAAAGTGGTTTTGGCAGTATTGGTCCAAAATCTGGCAGTGCTAGATCTGGAAGAAAACAAAATTATGGATCTGGCAAAGAAACACTTAGATTTAAAGCAAATGGACAAGCTACGATAGAAAATGAGGTAAATTTTAAACATAAACTAAATAAAGCTATGATAATAATTGTTTCTATGAAAGGACCATAAATTTAATGCATCTCAACAAAACTGTTCTTTCTAGATCAAAATTGAGGTATTCATTTGCTTTTATAATAATACCGTACCGTATATAACAACACGGTGGTTGTGGGTTCGGTCCCCACTCGAGTGAATGAATTATTTTCAATTCTCTGCTCTCGTAAGACAAAGTGCCCCGTTGAGGTGGAACACTACGTGTTAAGTGGTGGACCACTTAACACGTAGTGTTAACGTAGGTTCAGACAAAATGTGAAGCTAAAAAATAATAATCATAACAATTGGTATAAGTAGTGTGATACCTACCTAAATATAGGTAAAAAATATATAGTAATATATACATAAAAATCATTGGCATTTGTTTACAGTAATAAGTAAAAATATATTTAAACGTATTATATACTATAAAGACTGTTAGGTTTATTATTATTTTTTCATTCATAATAATTAAAAAGATACTTTAGATAAAGCTCCAAAGAAATAATGCTTTGCGTTGTTATACTATTGGGAAGGCAAGGATCTCCAAATTAGACCAAATTTTTAGTATCTGTTGATTCCATTTAACGATATAACGACACGGAACTTAATAAACTACGCCATCAGAATGTAATTATATTTCTATCAAATACTTCTAGCAATTTAAATAACCTATTGAGTGTGTTCTATTTTGAACATCATTCACAACAGTTTACCCATTATTATGCGAAGAGTGTCGATTTACTTTAATAAATAAATAATTTTGCGATAAGATTACAAATTAAATTATTTAATTGTACGTCTTCCGCTTTAGCTTTTAAAATCGTGATTAAATAAAGAATATTGTGTGCTATAAGTATAATATTTTCTTTTTACATATTTCGTCGGTACAAATAAGTAATCTAAGTGTTCCACCAAGTGTTCCACATACTAGCTATATTGAGACAAGTGCATAATATGTTATATATGTGCCTTCTATTTTACCATTTATTATTGCACATTTCGTTAGGTCCTTTTTTAAACATAGTGCGTCGTTCAGCATAGCATCTGACTGTAAGTAAGGTTGTGGGTTCGATTCCTACTCGGGCAAATTTATATATCTTTGTTAAATGAACATGTAATGAATGTTGAGCATAGCAATAGCTTTAATTTAAAAATCGAGAAATCGCCTGATCTCATTTTTTTGCCAGCCGTTGTCTAAGAACTTGCTTTACAAGTTTATTTAAATAGTCGCATTTAATCTGTTATCTTGGGCTGATATCTTGGTATAAGGATTTTGCTATCGTTATTTTAATAGTATCTGTCGTAATAATATTAATCAAATGTTTGATATAATGTAAATTAATCATTGTTTTACAGCACGATGAAAGATCCAAGGCTGGGATAGACAAAATAAACGCTTTACTTGAATCGTTTATGGGCATAAACGACAGTGAATTAGCTACGCAAATGTGGGATCTCGCAGACGGCAAAACCAACTCAATGCAACTTGCCGAAGCCATCGATAATAGCGACTTGCAAGAATTTGGATTTACTGATGAATTTATCATAGAATTATGGGGCGTTATTACAGATGCTAGATCTGGCAGACTTTATTGAAATATCCTTAGATATAGCTATGAAATAGCTATATTTTAGTATATTATACTATATAGTTAATGATCTACAAAATGAAAGAGGGTTGTTAAATAGAAAGCACTATTACCCTACTACAGTTTAGTCTGTCAATTACAAATTAAAATAATTATTGTACTTTATACTAATTGTTTTTATTTCTTAGTAAGAAATTTGTATACAAATTCAGATTACATTATATTATATTTTCATACGAGAAATCATCCTTATTAATATCGCATGTATTAGCGTTTTTACATTCCCGCCATATTATATTAATATATTGTTCTGTTCTACTTTCGAATGTACTTGGCTGATAAATTATAGAGCTGTAGGTACCTATTGGAAATTTTCGTAGACTTAATAAGTAATTTATTTTGTAGAAAAATATATGATATTGTTAAATTTTATTCAATGTCAGATGTAGGTGTACTCATTTTCTATAATTATAGATTTTGTGTATTATTTAAATTGTATATGTGAAAGAAAATCTTTAAAATTGATATGAATTTGTAATGTAAATGTACCTATTATTTATATTATTGGAAAATGATTTAACTTTAATTATTATGTATTAAATACATTTAATAGTTTACTATCGTAGACGTATTGTAAAATTGAAAATTTCATGAATTCAGCAATAAAAAATCGGGAGCGTGTTACAAGTTAATTTTATATAATATAAATACTACTTAATTCTTTTTCAAAATTATTTAAAGTATATTTATCCAACCTAACTTTCAGTTCCTCTTTTAGATCAGCGTACCAAGCATGGTAGTTGATCAAAATTAAACGAAAAATAAGTTAAACTTAAAAAAACAGTATTGCCACACATTTTTCCGAAAATCACAAATAATTTCGTCCAAATTACCGATTGTTAAGAGTTCCAAGTTTGTCACTGACTTGGTACCTATTATATTGACATGTAAAATGTGCTTCTATCACCTATCGGTCAATCGTGTAAATTTAAATAATTATTATTTTTAGTCAAATAATATCGTGATCATATCTTGAAACGAAATGTTAAGATTGATCAACACATCATGATATTGCATAATAAACCATTTAATGAATTGCAACCAGGTTATGCTTATGATACGCCCGACTTTTTCGTAAAATCGTCCAAATCTACAATACGATGTCCACGTTACATATACATAGTATGATATTTTTTGTACGAGCAATGTATTAGATACCTGGTATGTCTAAAACTTGTACAGTTACAGCTAATCGGTGCCAGTAAGATCAATATTATCATAAGATTTTTAGTAAATATCTAAAAATGGGCTTAATATAATATGCTTTTATGTTTATTTTCTTTCACTTAATTTGTCAAATAAATATAGATATTATTATTATTATTAATTACATGTATGTATAAATAATGGAGTGCCTTTTAATGTACAGTCATTAATAAAAGTTAAGTAAGATTTATCTTTTTTTATAACATTGCCAAATCTTAACATCATTATCAAATGTTACAAATGTAGACTAAAATGTAATAATATGCCATAAAAATTTATTAAAAAATTTTATTATCCTATTTTACTAGGATCGATTGGAAACACTTTCCAAATATAGATGTAGTACCCCATGTTACCGTACCTCAAATGAAAACACGGAACCCTGAGAGAATCACTTTGTTGTACGATTTATCTTTACCTGTCTGTCAAGATGATTTTCTCAAAATCACGTGTAAGAACAAAGCTGAAATTAGTATATATACCCAACCTTAATTGGAAATGCATTTACACAGACCATCCGTACGCAGGTATCTAACCTCACATATATCTGTCTTTTCTATGTATCCTACGAACAATTGGTACTGTAGGACTTCATCACAGCGGAAATGCTTAAAGCTACCTACCGCTGCGCATGTTAAAAGTCGAAGTCAAAGTCAAATAATTTTATTCAAAATAAGTACAAGCTTAATTTTTTGAACGTCAAGTACATTAGCTCCGGTTCACTAAAATGAATGCCTCAGACCTGGGAAGAACTGGCGCAAGAAACTCAGCGGGACGTTATTTTTTTCTTTTTTTGTTAACTTTTATAAAATTATTAATTAGGTAATAACACACAAACGTCTTTTCACAATTCTTTGAAACTGTGATATAGAACAATATCGGACGTTTTCTAGGATCCTATTGTAAAGTCGTACACACTGTCCCATAAAAGAGCTGTGGACTCGATGCAATAGTGTTACAGGGACTCTAAGTTTAAACTTATTTCTAGTATTTATATTATGTGCATCACCTTTTCGATTTTGGTGAAACTATTAATATTTTTCTTAACATACATAATATTCACAAAAATGTTTTGACATGCAATTGTTAATATATTTCATTAAATTTTTGTCTTATAGATTTTTTAGGGCCTAGGTTATAGATTGCGCGAATAACTGCCTTCTGCAAGACAAAAATTGAGTTAATGGCGGGTGCATTACCTCAAAGTATAATGCTATAAGACATAATACTATGAAAGTAGCTAAAATAAACAAGGCGAGCCGTTTCAATGTCAGTTAACGATTAATGATTTTTTTAACCGCAAAAGCTGCTGAGCGTATTGTATTTGCCCATCCATCAATATGAGGTCCCTACTGTAATTTGGAGTTAAAGATGATACCGATAAAAATCGTAGAATCAACAGGACCAACGGTTTCACAAGTTTGAGAGTACATTAGCTTTAACAATTTAAAATCTAAATCAGTTAAATCTAAAAAAAATAAAATCAGTTAAAAAAGAAAAAAAAAGTTAAATCTAAAAATTAGACATTTAGTTTTTTACGTGAGTTATTAGCACTGAACTAATGTACTATTTTTGAGAGGATTGTTCACATCGTCATATTCATATAGTCTTCTATTTATTTTCAAAATCAATGAAGTATCGTTAGCAAACAATACTACTACTACCTCAGGACTCCTTTCAACTAAATATGGTAAATCATTGATATATATATATATATATATATATATATATATATATATATATATATATATATATATATATATCTCTTTTTAATATATATATATATATATATATATATATATATATATATATATATATATATATATATATATATATATATATATTAAAAAGAGGAAAGGACCAAGAATGACCCTGTCTTGCCATTCACCTCAACCATCTGAACCCTGTTAGCTAATTAAGAGGTCCGAGTTAGAGTGCACGTCTTATGCTGCAATGATGTAGCGCATGAAGCGACTCGGACTCTTGGATAATAACCACTTTTAGCTATTATTTGACAAGCCGAAGAGTTAACGGATGACTAGAAAGGCCTATAAGGGCCTACTTATCACTGTGCCCAAAAAAGGAGACCTCAGTGAGTGTCGAGAGAGCTGTCTTAGGTGCTCCGAAAAATCACTCTAGATCGTTGTCGCTAGCCTTTGAACCTTCATGTCACATTTGAAAGAAAATCAAAATAAAATGAAACTATGACATGTAAATAAATACCTTTTTAAGTCACTGGGACACCGCTGTCCTTTTATGTTAACAATGAGTTACCAAAATATTGAATATGGACAACAGTATTTCAATTGGTCAAATCAATACTTATCAATACTTATCACACAGTAAATATATTACAAAATAAAAATAAATGTATAATATCACTATTGCTCATAGAAACACTTTCACAAAACATTGAATTTTCGCAACATGCCAACGATTAATACTTACTAAAAAAGTTTGTATTCTGTATTTCTTTAGATAGAAGGTTAAAAAATCATTTAAAAACTAATTATCAAAAACGTGCTACCTAGTTACGTACATATTATTTATTTTTATTTGGGACATATGTGTCTCCGTAGTTGTGAAAGGGTTAATATCGATAAAGAGAAGAGTAACTAATTAAATAGGCAAAAACTATTTTGCTTAGATACTACTATATAAATAGTTGAGATTTTTTAATGTCCATTTTTTTAGTACATAAGTTAGGAAAATTTCTCAACCCACTTCACTCTGTGTAAAAACTGCTTTTAATTTCTGTTTAGCTAGCGACAAATATTTACAAGCTACGCTTTTTCAGCTTGTAAGTTGAAAAAGTATAACCTGCTTCTCCTTATTTTTACTCTCCACATGCACAATATTAATAATTCAGTTAACACAAGGAAAAATCGAATAAGTACTTATTTATAATTGTAGTCGTAAATAAATACTGTTATTAATGAATAGTGTGTTACGTTCCCACACTACCCAGGAATCGCTTAGCCAGATTTCGCGTAACTTGTTTACTGCATTCCATCAAATCCAAGAATTGCAACAGCAAGAAATGTAAAACGTAGTGTCATTTTTCATACATTGTTTTAGTTCATGTTAGTTTTAATATTAAAATAATTATTTCACTCTTGTTTTCTCACATCGAGCAAGCAGTCACCATTTTAGTTAATAATTTAAATTGTAATTTTTAATAAAATATTTTAAAGATTTGGTTTTTTTTGAATCCTACGCTGCCACCGTACTTAATTGACGCAGTCGGTAGGATACTCGCGGGCCGGGTCGCGAGCAACGTAATTTAAATTTCTTAAGAAATTAACGTCGCGGTCCACCCGGGTGGCTTTCAAGCACCAACCAGAGTATCCAGAATCTACGAGGCGGCGCAGCGAGGCGTATCCAAACATTGATACACCGAAGAAGACCAGATTTGTATGTAAGTACATTAGAATCTTTCTAGTGATTGCCTACCCGTAGTTTTAGATCCTTTAATTTTATCCATATACAAGATTTCCCTTCAGAGGCAATCGAAGACCCCTAGGTTTAGTAATTATAATAGTAGAGCGCGTTCTCAAGACGCTCATCGTAATATAAATTTAGAATATAATATTATAGTATCTAAAGAAAATAAAAAAAATAAAAAAATGTCTGATTTAGATAATGTTTTAAGAGCTTTACGATTATTACCCGAATTCGACGGAAATCCAAACATTTTACCAAGATTTATTAAATTAGGCGATCAAATAGTTCAAGAATTTTTGTTTAACAATCCTGATAATAATTTACTTAATATTGCCGTCGTAAATAGTATTTTAAATAAAGTAATAGGTTCAGCAGTCCGTTTAATCAATACTAGTGGTATCCCATCAGACTGGAGTGGCATTCGTAAGTCGCTTATTAATAATTTCTCGGACCAACGAGATAAAACCGCACTGTACAATGATCTCTCTCTCTTAACACAAGGATCAAATAGCCCACAAGAATTTTATGAACGCTGTCAAAATTTATTTAGCACAATAATGACATACGTTACATTACATGAAGAAATTTTGACTACCATAGAAGCTAAAATAATTTTGTATCAAAAATTAACCCTACAAGCCTTTTTAAGAGGGTTGAAAGATCCCTTAGGTTCACGCATACGATGTATGAGCCCTGAAACCATAGAAAAAGCTTTAGAATTCGTGCAAGACGAGCTAAATACAATATATTTACAGGCTCGAAATGAACCCGAAAGGACTAGGCACCCCCAGGCCTTTTTATCTCACCCTTTTAAGGTAAATCATAATTTTAATTTTAATACACCACAATTTAGACCACCTATTCAAACTCACAGTCAATCTCGTAACCATTTTGTGACAAACCCACAACAGTTTTCACCCAAACAACAGCTAGGCCCAGGTACTTCACGTACGCAACAAATGTTTAGGGCTCCACCTCCAAATTATAGTCCCCATAACGCATTTAAACCGCCCCAGCGTAACGTCGTTCCGATATTTAATTCGACATCTCAGTCAGCTCGCCCTATGAGTGGCATTAGTCACTTTGTTCCTAGAAATTTACCACCCGAAGGAAATATTGCGGGACACGATTAGAGAAAATTTGGAAATCCACCTCCAACTAATTATTTCAAAACTAGGGAAATGAATTTCCATGACAGTCAGATTTACGACCAAAATTACGACTATTACGACTTTTACTGCTATTACTATGATAATGACTATACTAATTATTATACTTACGATGACTATAATAACGAAAATTTAGAAGATAACTATAATATGGAAGAATTATTCCAAAATCCACATCACTTTTCCACTCAATGCGTATCAAATGAACCCTCAGTAGGAAAGCCGTCGTCATCAACCCCTTCTGATAAAGAGGATTTTCGGGAAATGAAAATATTAGACAAGCCAAAATAGAAGTTAATCTTCAAACTCAGCGTCAACTCCCTTATATACAGATTAAAAATCCCCCTTTAAAATTACTTATAGATACCGGTGCAAATCAATCTTTTATTAGTCCAGCTGCAGTAAAGAAGTATTTCAAAAATTTTCCTTTAAACCACGATCCTTTCGAAGTGAGTAACGTACACGCTGTAAGTAGACATAAGTATTCAGTAACTATTCCTTGTTTCTTTGTATTTAATAATGAAGATAATATTACATTTTTTATATACAAATTTCGCGATTATTTTGATGGATTGATAGGTACAGACTTATTAGATAAATGGGAAGCGACTATTGACTATAAAAGAAAATTATTTATCACTAAAGACGCTTCGAACCCCATTCAATTATATAATTCGCGAAATGTAAATTTGTATGAAAATATTATACCAGCAGGCACCTCAAAATTAGTAAAATTACCGATTAATGTTTATGAGGGTGAAATTTTCATCCCGGAACAAACAATTTCTAGTTGTATTATAAAGGAATGTTTTACGTGTGCTAAAAAGAATAGAGCTTTTTTAGAGATTTACAACCCGAGTCGCAATGACATAATTTTTTCTATCGATAAACCTATCCGCGCGGAGTTATATAACATTGAGTATGAGGGAACCGAGTGGTTGTTAGATCGCGAAAAGGAAGTTCGATCCCGTTTACGAACTAGCCACTTAAACGAGGAAGAACGAATTAATTTAGAAACTCTTTGCGGTCGCTACGCGGACATATTTTATTTAGAAGGAGAAACGTAAATTTCAGTAATACAATAAAACATTCAATTAAAACTACAGATGAAGTACCAGTATATACTAAAAGTTATAGATATCCTTTTATACATAGAAACGAAGTTAGGGATCAAATTCAAAAGATGTTAGACCAAGGAATCATTAGGCCTTCCGATTCAGCTTGGAGCTCTCCAATATGGGTAGTTCCGAAGAAAAATGACGCTTCGGGGAAAATAAAATGGCGTCTTGTTGTAGACTTCCGTAAAGTTAACGAAAAAACGATAGATGATAAATATCCTATCCCGAACATATCTGATATTTTGGACAAATTAGGTAATTGTCAATATTTTAGTACATTAGACCATGCAATTGGGTTTTATCAAATCGAAATGAACCCCGCTGACATTTCTAAAACGGCTTTTAATGTAGAGCATGGGCATTTTGAATTCTTAAGAATGCCCATGGGCTTAAAAAATGCACCCTCAACGTTCCAAAGGGTTATGGATAATGTTTTACGTGGTTTACAAAATAATATCTGTTTAGTATATTTTAGATGACATAATAGTTTTTAGCACTTCACTCCAGGAGCATATTGTAAATTTAGAAAAGGTTTTTAAACGATTACGCGAGTCAAATTTTAGAATACAAATGGACAAATCGGAATTTTTAAAGAAAGAAACGGCATATTTAGGACATGTGATTACAGGAGAAGGAATAAAACCCAACCCTGATAAAATATCCGCTATTGAAAATTACCCTATACCAAAAACAAGTACGGAAATAAAAAGATTTATAGGTCTCCTAGGGTACTACAGAAAATTTATTCCCAACTTCGCTAGAATTACAAAACCAATGACTCAATGTTTGAAAAAAGGCTATAAAATTACTTTAAATCAAGAATATACAGACTGTTTCGAAAAATGTAAAAAATTATTAGTTAATGACCCCATCCTCCAATATCCCGACTTTTCAAAAGAATTTATATTGACTACAGACGCATCTAATTTAGCTATAGGAGCTGTACTCTCACAGGGACCCATTGGCTCTGACAAACCCATAGCATATGCCTCTAGAACTTTAAATACTAGTGAAATTAATTATAGCACAATTGAAAAGGAATTATTAGCGATAGTTTGGGCTACGAAATATTTTCGTCCATATTTATTTGGTCGGAAGTTCAAAATTATTACCGACCACAGACCACTTCAATGGGTTATGAATATTAAAGAATTGAATTCTAGGCTAACTCGATGGAGGCTTAAATTAAGTGAATATAATTTTACTGTGGTTTATAAGCAGGGAAAATACAATAGTAATGCCGATGCGTTATCCCGTGTAGAAGTGCATAGTGAAGAAGTATATTCAACCGTTGTAAATCACTCGGAAAAGTCCTCTTCTAATTCTCAAACAGCAACTGTACATACAGACTTAGAAAACCCCATTCTAGAAATCCCAATAACAGACGACCCCATAAACAAATTCCATAGGCAAATTATTTTTAATATAGCAGGTGACATTAAAAGTAGGCCCGTAGTATCAAAATTGTTTGAAAATTATATAAGAACCACTGTCTCGATTTCAAACTCAAATTTAGAAAATGACGTTATAAATTCGGTTAAGGAATATGTAAATCCTAAGGTAAAGACTGGCATTTTAATTAACCCCCCATTAGGTATGTATAAGATAATTCCTGTAATACAAAATAATTTTAAAAATTCTGCAATGAATTTACTTCTTACTAAAATAGAATTGGAAAATGTAAAAGATTATTTAAAACAGCAGGAAATAATTAAAAAATATCATGAAGGTAAAACTAACCACCGTGGAATAAATGAAAGTTATTTATCTCTGTCAAAACGGTATTTTTGGCCAAAAATGAAAAAACAAGTTTCAAAATACATTAATGAATGCTCTATATGTGGACAGGCGAAGTATGACCGAAACCCCATTAAGCAAAAATATCAAATTGTCCCCCCTCCAACCAAACCGTTTACTATAGTTCACCTAGATTTATTGAGTGTAGAAAATCAAAAGTATTTAACAATAATTGACGCTTTCTCAAAATACGCACAGGCATATTATCTTAGGGATGCTACTGCGATTAGTGTTGTACAAGGTTAATTATCTTTTTGTACTCATCACGGAGCCCCCATTACGGTCGTAACCGATAGAGGTCCCAAATTTTCAAATCAATTATTCTTAGAATTTTTAAGATTACACCGAATCATTCATCATAAAATATTACCTTATACACCTAACGGACTAGTAAAAAGGCTTCATTCCACACTTCTTCTTCTTCCACTTAGCATTATCCCAGCCTATTGCCAGGGTCTGCTTTCCTACTCAGTCTACTCCACTTTGCACGGTCTTGAGCATCCTCAGTGGTTAGTCCATTGGCTCTCATGTCGTGCGTCACGACGTCCAGCCATCGCTTCCTTGGGCGTCCGGGGGGTCTTACTCCAGGGACAGACATATCAAGGCATTTTCTTCCGACGTAGTTCTTAGGCCGGCGCAAAAAGTGGCCATACCATCTCAGACGACGCTCTTGGAGCTTATCCGCTACGTCACGGACCCCAAGACTACCTCGAATGAATGTGTTGCGTATGCGGTCAGCCCGAGTAACGCCACACATCCACCTCAGCATCTTCATCTCCGTTACGTGAAGCTCCTGAGTGTGCCGAGATAATGCTGGCCAACATTCGCTGCCGTATAGAAGAACTGGTCGGATCATGCTCTTGTATATCAGCCCCTTGAGTTTGGGCGGTATTCTGCGATCGCAGACCACACCAGTGTCCTCCCGCCATTTGGCCCAAGCAGCGCTAACCCGGGCGTGGACATCGTGGTCGATGCCTCCGGACTCGTGCATAATGGATCCAAGGTACCTGAACTTCTCCGACTTAACGGCTGGCTCAGGCCCGATGTGGATGGTGCTCGAGTCTGGGTTCCCGCAAGCCATGTACTCGGTCTTTGACACATTCAGTGTAAGACCACCGTTCTCAAGCGCACCCTTCCAGGTATTCACTTTACGCTCCAGCATCAGTCGGTTATCGTCAATGAGTACTATGTCATCGGCATACATCATCAGCCATGGAGGCTGGTCCTGGATGTGAGCCGTGACAGTATCTAGCACTACATTAAACAAAAGTGGACTAAGAGCTGAGCCTTGGTGAACCCCTACTGTAATTGGGAAGGGTTTGGTATCGCCAACAGCGGTCCTAACTCTTCATTCCACACTTATAGAACATATAAGAATCCTTAAATTAAGTCAAGAAGGAGAATCAGTTGTAAATCTCATGCCTTAAGCTGTCTTAACTTATAATAGTTCTATCCATAGTTTCACTAAATGCAGACCGATAGATATTATCACTGGACACTTTGATCCTCGTGACCCCGTAGATATAGATTTGACAGAGCAATTCCTACAACAGTACATACTAGACCATCGTGAACGTATGAAAAAAGTTTACGATATTATTAACGACTCCTCTTTACATCGACGAACCCAAATAATTGAAAATTTAAATAAAAATAGAGAACCCGAGACTCTTTACTTACCTGACCAACAGATATTCATTCGAAACCCTAAAGCATCTCGACAAAAACTTGCCCCTCGTTTTACACAGGATAATCTTTTAGCTGACCTACCCATACACATTTACACAAAAAAGAAACGACTACCAGTTGCAAAGACTAGACTTAAAAGAGTACTTAATAGTGCTCGATTGTTACAGAATGACGATCCTGATATTGACCCTGACAAAAGCAGAAGAGATTAATTTTAGTAATTTGAATAATGGACCGGAAATCTTACCATTCAAATTGCACAGATCATATCCCACTATTATTCCTTTGTCCAATGCGTAGATTTAGCTAAAATTCAATATAGCTTAGGTTCTGTTAAGTTACAAATAATGAATACTAAGCCTATTCTTAGAAATAGAACGCTTTCCCTTTTTCAAATGCATATTCAATATCTTAAAGTTAAATTAGAAACCGCTTCCCAACAGCTAAAAACCTTTGAAGTCAATCGTGTTAAGAGAGGACTCATTGACGGATTAGGGACAGTAATAAAAAGTATTTCTGGTAACAATAATTTACTAGAGCAAAATAATAATTTACTGACTAATGAAATTAATAATCATATTAGTTTGAGTAAAAACTGGATGTCTCAAAATATTGATATCTTAAATAGGTTAGTTAGTAATCAAAAGCAGTTAGAATATTTAGTTAAGAATTTAACGAATATTAATAATGGATTAGAAAATGACTTTGTAACTTTTATGGATTTAACTCAAATTTTCTTAATTTTGGGAGATAACAACCTTGAGTTTGGGCGGTATTCTGCGATCGCAGACCACACCAGTGTCCTCCCGCCATTTGGCCCAAGCAGCGCTAACCCGGGCGTGGACATCGTGGTCGATGCCTCCGGACTCGTGCATAATGGATCCAAGGTACCTGAACTTCTCCGACTTAACGGCTGGCTCAGGCCCGATGTGGATGGTGCTCGAGTCTGGGTTCCCGCAAGCCATGTACTCGGTCTTTGACACATTCAGTGTAAGACCACCGTTCTCAAGCGCACCCTTCCAGGTATTCACTTTACGCTCCAGCATCAGTCGGTTATCGTCAATGAGTACTATGTCATCGGCATACATCATCAGCCATGGAGGCTGGTCCTGGATGTGAGCCGTGACAGTATCTAGCACTACATTAAACAAAAGTGGACTAAGAGCTGAGCCTTGGTGAACCCCTACTGTAATTGGGAAGGGTTTGGTATCGCCAACAGCGGTCCTAACTCTTCATTCCACACTTATAGAACATATAAGAATCCTTAAATTAAGTCAAGAAGGAGAATCAGTTGTAAATCTCATGCCTTAAGCTGTCTTAACTTATAATAGTTCTATCCATAGTTTCACTAAATGCAGACCGATAGATATTATCACTGGACACTTTGATCCTCGTGACCCCGTAGATATAGATTTGACAGAGCAATTACTACAACAGTACATACTAGACCATCGTGAACGTATGAAAAAAGTTTACGATATTATTAACGACTCCTCTTTACATCGACGAACCCAAATAATTGAAAATTTAAATAAAAATAGAGAACCCGAGACTCTTTACTTACCTGACCAACAGATATTCATTCGAAACCCTAAAGCATCTCGACAAAAACTTGCCCCTCGTTTTACACAGGATAATGTTTTAGCTGACCTACCCATACACATTTACACAAAAAAGAAACGACTACCAGTTGCAAAGACTAGACTTAAAAGAGTACTTAATAGTGCTCGATTGTTACAGAATGACGATCCTGATATTGACCCTGACAAAAGCAGAAGAGATTAATTTTAGTAATTTGAATAATGGACCGGGAATCTTACCATTCAAATTGCACAGATCATATCCCACTATTATTCCTTTGTCCAATGCGTAGATTTAGCTAAAATTCAATATAGCTTAGGTTCTGTTAAGTTACAAATAATGAATACTAAGCCTATTCTTAGAAATAGAACGCTTTCCCTTTTTCAAATGCATATTCAATACCTTAAAGTTAAATTAGAAACCGCTTCCCAACAGCTAAAAACCTTTGAAGTCAATCGTGTTAAGAGAGGACTCATTGACGGATTAGGGACAGTAATAAAAAGTATTTCTGGTAACAATAATTTACTAGAGCAAAATAATAATTTACTGACTAATGAAATTAATAATCATATTAGTTTGAGTAAAAACTGGATGTCTCAAAATATTGATATCTTAAATAGGTTAGTTAGTAATCAAAAGCAGTTAGAATATTTAGTTAAGAATTTAACGAATATTAATAATGGATTAGAAAATGACTTTGTAACTTTTATGGATTTAACTCAAATTTTCTTAATTTTGGGAGATAACATAGAAACTATTTGTAACGAATTATTTCGATTGGAAAATTTACTCGCATTTATTCGTGCTAAAAGTAATCATCACTCTATGTTCACTTTTAGTATGTACCAGGATATTTTTTTTTTTTTTTTTAAATAAGTTAACACATCCACGGGTATGGTTGCCCGTGCCCTTTTTTATTTTATTTTTGACAATTTGGCGTTTTTTTTTTTTTTTTTTTTAAATTGACCACTTAGTATTCTAATTCTTATTAACTAATAGGGTGATAATCCCTACTGACATTTTGTTTTTTTTTTTTTTTTTTTTTTCTTACAAACCTAATATTCTAGTTATATATGTTTGCTTATCTACTTATAAAAATAAAAGATAGGTGAGGTTTATAATATCTAGACTTAATATATAATTATTTATTTGGTTCCTTTTTTTTTTTAACATATCTTATCTTATCTATTATATATGAACTATTTATAATGGAGTGGTAGGTTTAGTCAGGCTATCGCAAAACTCCGGTCTTTAGTTTCACGAGCAAAGTCTCCATCACCTTTTCGTCCCTTTGTGACATTGCCCCTTTTAGATTCCCCTCAACGATCTCCCTGGCAGAAGCCCTCGCTGCTCGGCCGATGAGATTACCGATAGCGTCACCATCGTCGTCGGAGTAATAGACACAGGTGTGGGTGTGCCTAGTTACTGCGACCACCGCATGAGATACGCGTGGATACGGAGCCTTGCGCCTCCGGTTCGAACGATGATGACCTCTTTGTATGTAAGTCCCTGAGCCTCGTGGATAGTCATAACGCGGGACCCCGTTCCGGAACCATATCCCTGGTCCCTTAGAACCTTCTTCTCCTCCTGCGTGTGGACCAGGTATAGGGTTCCGTCACTGCCGACTGGTATTTCCGCGCCAGTGTACCCGGTGATTTTCAGGGAACGGACGACGGGGCTTGAGGAGTAAATGGTGTTGTCGACAGCATAAGCGACGTCCATAGGGCTCCGGTGCGTGCACGGCAACTCGCTTGTGATGTTTGTTATCAGGCTTGGGCTGCTGTACCTCAGACCGAAAAGATTTTGTCTCTCGATGTAAGGCAGCTGATTTATATCTCCGACGAGAATAACGTGTTCAGCACCCAACAGTCTCGCCGCCGTGGTGGGTGCCAAAGAAGGCTTTGACCGCACTCTCCTGTATACTGGTCTGTCGCATTTTTGAGGGGCTTAGATACTGAGTTGGAGGAGTGATGTCCCTTTGAGTGACTCTGCCTAGGATGACTCTCGCCAGTGCCGCTGGTGATGAGTCAGTTGAGGTGCTTTGTGTGGTGTATGGGGTAGCAGATTTAGGGTAGAGCTGTTTCTGTAGTCGCTCGGATCCACTCGGTTGTTGTTCCTCGGAAGGGATTCTGTTGTGGAGAGGAAGCTTATCTTTCAAGAAACTTACATCCTCTTCTCTATCCTCGTAGACTATTATATGGTGGATGTGGGAGGCCCTAAGGCATCCAAAGTGATTGGCTATGCCGCCTCTGTATGGTCCAACCCTCATTGAGTCTACGCTGATGGTCATTGGATCCCCTCCGGTTTCACGGTCCCCTACTCTCTGGAGAAATGCATCAATTTGGCTGAAGGGGGGCTCCTCATCCCATTCGAACAGTGCGATCATCTTGTTTTGTAACCGCAGCAGTCGGCAGGGAGGGTCCTTGCCCATGCTCCAGGTTAGCGAGATTATCTTATCTCGATTGAGCGCTTTTGTTGATGAGTTCCCTTTGAGTAGGACCGTTAGTCTTCGTGACAATTGGACTTTATTCGGTTGTTCCGAGCGACTAAAGGCTATACCCACCCTCTCTGCGTCTTCTCTCATGAAGAGGGCTACACTATCTAACTGATATACCGGGATTTCCACGTTTAGCCCATTCTTGAAATACGTCTAAGACTGTGTGTTGGGCTGGAGCAGGTGGTATGCTCTGCGGCGGATGCGTCCCGGTGAGGAGTTTGCGTATTTTATTTTGCATTGTGTTAATTTTCCTTAGTAGTGGGTTGCGTTGGGGGATCTTGGTGCGAGTGTGGCATGTGTGGGGGGTGTGGTTGATTCTGGTGTATATGGTGTTTGTGTTGTTTGTTGTGGAGGCATTTGTACAGGGGGTAGTTGTGGTTGTGTGGGTGGTGTCGCTACAGGTGCAGAGGGAGGAGTGACTGGCGAGCTGTTTCTTTGTGCGGCTGACTTTACGGCTTTTCTGGCAAATGTGAGGAAAGGTTCTCTGGTGTTGTCTGCCTCCAAGATGGATTGAAGTGCATGCTGGTTTAGATCTAGGCTGATGTTTGCCTCCAGCATCGCTCTGTCAGCGCCATACCTGGGGCATTCCAGGATGATGTGGATTACCGTTTCCTCATGTTGCGGATCGCAGACACATGACGGACTGTCTCTTAGATGAAATCTGTGCAGGTAGGCAGCAAAGCCTCCGTGGCCAGTCAGCAGTTGGGTGTCAGTGGGTGTGATACTGATCTTTCTTACCAGCTTGTATGCTGTCTTGACGTCTGGTAAGAACAGTTTTGTGACTGACCCTGTGAGGGAGGCTTCGTATCTTTCTTGCCATTTCCTGACAGATTCCTCGCGTATCCGCCTTCGGACGTACGATGCTGGAACTTTGTCGTAGTCCGGAGCCGTCTTCTTTGTTAGTGCCGCTTTTTTCGCCAGTTCATCTGCCCTCTCGTTGCCCGGTGTTCCTACGTGGGCCCTAAGCCAGAAGAACCGCACATCCCTACCCTCACTCCGAATCTCACGCAAGAAACTCTTCATTTCCAGACCTAACGGGTGAGTCGTCGATGGAGACCTAAGCAGGTCTAAGGAGGATCTCGAGTCACTTAGGATGTTGGTTGTGCTCGTTTTCGACTTCCTCGCCAGTTTTATAGCCCTGAAGAGTGCGTACATTTCGGATTGGAATACGGTATTGTGCGACTCCAGGCGAAATGTGGAGAACCTTTTTTCCCTTCCTTGGTCCCACCAGGTAAGGGCGGCTCCTACTTTACCCTCGATCTTACTGCCGTCCGTGAATATAAGCGGACCGGCGATCTGGTGTTTCTCTAGGGTCTCTTGCTCAAGGTGTACCAGGATATTATAAGTAAATTAAATACACTCTATAAGAAAAATGAACTTTTAAATATTAGTTTTAGAGATTATTTCGATGTAATACAAGTAGGATATTATTATAGTGCTAGAGATATTATTTCAGTTTACAAATTTCCGATTGTCTATCCTCAAAATTATATTTTATATCACTTGTCCCCAGTACCAAACGTGAATCATCAAATCCTTATCCCTCCTCAACCTTATGTAGCAATTCACGAAAAAGATTTTATGTACATAGAGGCTGAATGCCCGAAGATCGGTGAATCATACTTATGTGATCATAAACTAAACTTCAAATAAGAAAAACAGCTAGATTGTATCGACCGCCTCATAACGACACAGCAGCTGCAAAGTTCCTGTCAGTACACATCGATTATCCTTACTACAGAAGCAATCGAACAGTTGGACGACAGACATTATATTATCACCATTCCAGAACCAACTAAATTGAAACTATCGTGTAACCAGCAGAAATACATAAAAATACAGGGAAGCTATCTCGTTACAACGTGACATTGGCGAAGTGAATTGTGCTGAACTGGCACGCTCGTAACGCCATTACTGCAGTACAGAACAGAACAGAAGCTATCTCGTAATGTTACCAGCAGGATGTTCTATACAAAGTACGCTATTTACTTTAATTAATAGCAATAATAATATAAAAGGACAAGCATTGAAAATTATTGATTTAACAAGTATTAATACAACAAAAAAGAAAAATTCTGAAATAACACTGAAACTTAACTCAATAAATTTGACCGACATCCTTGAAGCAAATAGAAAAATCTCCGCACAACAACCTATTTCAAAAATATCTACAACATCTGATAGCCTTTATCATATAACAATTCCGCTATATGGAATAATTTTGACAGCAACTATAATAACTATCTTCATTATAATTGCTAAAATTCATAAGAAAATTCTTAAATGAAAAGCATCAACCGCAATTGAAATATCGAAGAAAGAAGCTAGAACCTCAGATCCAGTGGAACATATACTCCAGCACTATTCGAGATCCAAGGACACTGAATATATGCTGTTCTTCAGGAGGGAGGTGTTACGTTCCCACACTACCCGGGAATCGCTTAGCCAGATTTCGCGTAACTTGTTTACTGCATTCCATCAAATCCAAGAATTATAACAGCAAGAAATGTAAAACGTAGTGTCATTTTTCATACATTGTTTTAGTTCATGTTAGTTTTAATATTAAAATAATTATTTCACTCTTGTTTTCTCACATCGAGCAAGCAGCCACCATTTTAGTTAATAATTTAAATTGTAATTTTTAATAAAATATTTTAAAGATTTGGTTTTTTTTGGATCCTACGCTGCCACCGTACTTAATTAGTGCACTTGTAGAATTAGTCAGTTATAGTTCTATTATTAACCCTCTTACTGTTTTAAGTGTTTCTTGTGAATTCTAGATTAAGATTATTGAGATTGATAAAGTTGTTGAAAGCAGGCCACTAAAGCTTAAAAGTTATATCCACAGAACACATGTACATAAGTGGTTATATCGTATTAAATATTAACTATTATGTATAATTTATCTGTGGGCACAGTGTGTACTGTGTGTGTGTGTGTGTGCTTGTGTGATAGCTTTGAACTTTGAATACAGTAGGTACGAGATTTAAATGTTAGTATTATTTATATTTATTTATGAAGCTAGTTGACCTTGTAGTGCTGGTCTCGCGATGTTTATTCTGCTTTGCTTGTTATCGCATTTTATCAGAAGCAAAACGTAAGTCAGTGTTTCACGTTACGAGAGTGTTATAATCAAACGTAGGAATTAATTACGGAACAAGCGACCATCTAAGATTAAATATTTTTGATGCCGATTGTTAAGTAATATTTAACTTAATATTAAGAAGAACAAACATGTCTATAATTTCAAGAAAATTTGTTTTTGTGAAATTTCAATGTCAAACCTTTGCGAATATTACAAAATTCGCACCGGTAAGTAACTTGAATTTGAATTAAAGCATTGTTCTAATAAAATATATAACTTGTTTCAAATTTACACTTTGTCATTTTATAGATCTTATCTTGTGCTACATATAGTACAGTAATCAAGAAAAGTAAAATATTTCATGATATCAATGAAGTTGTAAATGATATAAAAGATGGATCTAAATTACTGGTAGGAGGATTTGGTTTATGTGGCATACCAGAAAATCTTATTAAAGCAGTAAACACAAAATCTATATCAGGCCTCACAGTTGTATCAAATAATGCAGGTATTTTTAAGTACTATAATTGGTCTACTATAATACATTATTATGTACAATATATAATATAGACTTATATGATGATATTTGTTTTAAATATTATACAGGAGTAGAAAATTTTGGACTGGGTATTCTACTAAAAAAAAAACAAATTAAGAGAATGATATCATCATATGTTGGTGAAAATGCAGAATTTGAAAGACAATTCCTAAGTGGTGAACTTGAGGTAAATTTCAATTAAATACTATTTTTTTAGTTTTTTACTGTAGGATATAGTAGCAAAAAATAATATAGTATCTTGAAATAACTTTTACACTTAATATATTCTGTAGCGGTTCACTGTACAGAATATATTATAAATGAAAACTCAATTTTTTTAAATTTGTAATCCATTAATTTACATAATGTAATGACTTAATATAGAATTAATTTATTACTTTATTAACATTTATGTAAGGTAAACAGGTAAGAATAACTACTTTGGTTCTATATATTTTGAACATATTTAATATTTTTCAATATTATCAATGATGAAAATTGTTAATTTTTTTGTATTATATACAGAGATTTTTTTTTCACTTTGTCTTTAAAGCTTAGTACTTTTGTATGTATTAAAATGTTATTTTTTAAAACGATAGCTGAAATATAACAAATCACATATTTGTTTTGTATTAACATTGATAGCTAGTCTTTTAAAAAAAACAGGTCTTTAGTGTCTCTATATATTTGTTATTAATTTATATAGGTAGAATTAACTCCACAAGGAACGCTAGCAGAAAGGATAAGAGCAGGGGGTGCAGGAATACCTGCATTTTTTACACTAACTGGATATGGAACATTAATACATGAAGGTGGTTCCCCAATTAAATACAGTAAAGATGGTAAGGTATGTTGATTAATCAAATATTTTATTCCTATAGTAAATTTTTGGATATAACTTATAATTTTTGGATATTCGCAATATAACATAACATATTAAATAAAACAGTTTAACCAGATTAAATATTGACATTATGTTTGGAAACCTGTCATTTCGAAACACTTTGCAGTAGCCCGTGGTCAGACTGAGGTTGCATTAGTCTGTCATTTGATATAATGATTATATAAAACTACCACCAACGGCTTCTGAGTTGCCTCGCGTACTGCCCTGGATTCCTGTAGAATGAGCTGGCTGTATCCAGCCCTCTGGTCAGTCTACCAGTGACCAAGGACTATTGCAAAGTGTTTGAAACGTTGTGTTTCCAAACATAATGTCAATATATGCAATCCATCCAGTTAAACTGTTTTATTTAATATATTTTATTCCTGGTAGCTTGAAGTTTTTACCTGCACATAGAACTTTCTACCTTATCTTAGAGACAACAGGTTTATTGGTGGATACCAATATGCATCAGAGAAATGAGAACATTTTTAATAAAATTCATTATCCGGATTAAGGATTGAAATTCGATACTACAGCCGTGACATATAGTGTATCAGAGATTTGAGATTTCTTGAATTTTCTTTCTGTTAATAGCACTTTAAAAATATATTTAATATTATATGCAAGTATAGTGCATGTTGGTATTTATTAGTTATGAGTAATGTGATGGTTTTATAAATTGATTTTGAGTTGCACATTAGATGTTAGATGTTACAGACCTTTGATTTTTATGTCAGTGGAAAGTGCTAACCATGACGAGTAATATTTCTAAATGTCAATTTTTTATTCAGCTGGTCTATTATGCTTCTGTATTAGGCATACCAGGGTTTAAATTTAAAGTGCCAAGCCCTAAATTCGTTAAGTGGTTCTGAAGATATGCATTCAGTTTAATTTAACCTTTACTGTTTGACTCGATTTTTACTGTTTAAATATATATATATTTTCATGTTAAAACAATTTATTAAAAGAGTCAGTTTATTATTCAAACAATTTCTTTTTAATTCTTTATAGATTGACATAGCAAGTTCCAAACGGTATGAGCAACAATTCAATGGTCTCAATTATATAATGGAAGAAGCTATAACAGGTGATTTCGCTTTAGTCAAGGCCTGGAAAGCTGACAAACACGGAAACCTCATATTTAGAAAAAGCGCTCGTAATTTTAATCCAGCCATTTGTAAAGCGGCCAGAGTTACTATAGCTGAAGTAGAAGAAATTGTTGATGAAATAGATCCAGATTTCGTCCATGTACCTTCTATATACGTACATAGAATTGTATTGGGAGATAAATATGAGAAAAGAATCGAAAGGAGAACTGTAAGTAAACCAAAAGAGCAAAGCGATAAGAAATCATCTGATAATGTCAGAGAGAGAATAATACGACGCGCTGCTTTGGAATTTAAGGATGGGATGCACGCGAACTTAGGAATAGGTTAGTTATTCATAAACAATATTGGTGACATATTTATATTTGTTTTATTACTTGACTAATGAATGCAAGTAGTAAATATTAATTGTAACTCGTATTATATTTGTAAATAACAATTGCCATACACATTTATTTTCAATATATTACACGTTTAATTTTTTATATAGGAATGCCAATGTTAGCAAGTAATTATTTACCAAGGAATGTAAAAGTGTTGTTACAATCGGAAAATGGTATTCTTGGATTGGGACCGTTCCCAACCGAGGATCAAGTTGACGCTGATCTTATTAACGCAGGCAAAGAAACCGTCACAGTACTGCCTGGTAAGTTACTTAAATACTACTAAGAATATTAAATTACTTTTGTTATGAGATTTATCTATATTTGAAATTATATGGAAATATTTAACGTATTTAGTTTATATTTCATTTGAATAAGTTTTAACATATAAGTCTTGGAGACAATCTTTAAATAAAATTGTTATGATAACGTTATCTATCAAGATAAAATTGACAATCTTTTGTTGCTTAAAAATAAACATACGTTGGAAGATATAGATGAGGGAAATATTTACATGATTACTGCATATTGTACAATTTTAAGATATTTTACAACAACGAACACAAAAAATCTTATTACTTAGTGATATCATAATATAATACAACGTAGATACTAACTTCTTTTTATTTTGTTCACCTAGATGCTTAACCAACTAGACTACCATATATTTGATAAACAATGTGCTTGTTTATGTTATTGAAAACAATATTTATTTAAAATCATTATGAAGTACATACGATATACACGACGCGTAATAGAAACTGGTTTCTTCACAAATTTCCTTGGCGAGGGAGTGACGCAGTGGGACAATGTCTGACTGTAAACAACTATTTTCATTTTCCCGCTCTAGTAGCACAAAGCGCGGAGACCGTAGTGTCTTGACACTAGGTTCATTCTGCTAACCCTGCTATTCGGGAATAAGTGTGACATAGATTTTTTATAACCTTGTTGTTTCGCAGGCGCCTCGTATTTTTCGTCTGACGATAGCTTTGCGATGATCCGAGGCGGCCACATTGACCTCACAATCCTAGGAGCTATGCAAGTGTCGAAATATGGAGATTTAGCTAATTGGATGATCCCGGTAAGAAACTTGTCTACTCTATAGTTAAAAAAATCACTACGAAAGTATTCATAATGCAATTTAATTAGTTTGTCATTTTGAGATATTTGAAATGGTCTCATAAAAATTATTTACTAGTAGAAGTTATGTAGTTAAAATATATGTTAAGTAAATCAATCGTTTTAATTTATAGAGATTAACATTTTCTACTCAAACTGGTTTAAAATGTGGATGTCATTAATGAAAAGGTTGAATGTGGACAAACAGTTTATTGTACGGAAACAACGTAACGTAAATGGTATTTTTTATACTTTCGTTTCGCTAAGACAAAATTCAGCGTTGGATTGCGCCACTCACCAATACAGGATTATTCCTTATTCAAATAAATACGTTACATATTTTGTGCGCTAAAATATAGGATACCAATAAAATAGATATATTGGAAGATATCAGATTTTTAAAATACGGGACTAAAGTTGTCGTGCGTGGCAGTCATATTACAAAACTCGTTGTTTTCCGGAATTACTGGTTCAAATTCTGATTTCTAGTCCGGGGAGTCTCAACAAAAGAAAGGTTAAGAAGTTCAGCTATAGGCATAATGTAATATAATAATATTATAACATGCTATGGTGAATAGTTATACAGTAACAATAAAAAATGTTGCGTAAACGAGAGAACTTGAGAGATTCTGTTGCGTGCGCTGCTGAACGGTTCGATTTACGCAAAAACCATGTATGACGGAATTCTTCTCTTTAAAAGGTTCTGAATAAGGTACGCGCCAGTCAATCTATCACCTGAGGATTTTCACAGTAAATAAAAATCAGAACAAAACTATTTTAAGCAATAAACAGTATAATTTTTTATTTAGTTAAATCCACTTATATATGAATGCAAGAAGGTGATGATATCCGTATATTAAACCTGATGAATCCTTATCCAAATTAAATATTTGATTATTTAAGCTGCTTATGAAGAATTATAATATAAAATGATAATTTTAATTTATATACAATGTGAACAAATTTACCATTTTATGGCAAGAAACATATACATTTGGTATATGATTTTCATTAATAAATCACGCGTAATTTGATAAGAAAGTTTATAAGTATATTATATTAGAGTAAATGTTTTCTAGGGCAAAATGGTAAAAGGCATGGGAGGTGCAATGGACTTGGTATCGGCGCCGAGAACAAAGGTAGTGGTCACAATGGAGCATACTGCCAAAAATGGTGCCCACAAAATATTGCCCGAGTGTAGTTTGCCGCTAACAGGAAAAAATTGTGTAGACATGATCATTACAGAGAAGGTGAGTTTAAATTCAATGATACCATGTTGGCTACTCACAGTAATATCTTACTTCAATTGCTAAAACATTTTAGCTTAGAATTAACTTATTCTATACCAGCTATTTAGAAATATATATTTGTGGTGTAAAAAATAATTTGAACATTATGAATCGATGTATGACATAAACGTCATCGATTTTAGTAAAACGTATTACGTATGTACACACATTGTAAATGTGATTAATTTTTTTTTAGTGCGTGTTTGAAGTGGACAAAGAAAAAGGTCTTCTTTTGACGGAACTGGCTGATGGAGTCAAAGTAGAGGATATAGTAGTCAGTACGGGATGCGATTTTGAAATATCACCAAATGTAAAAAAAATGGCTGACATCACCGAAATAGACACCATGAAGGAATAAGGTTTATTATATTTACAATATTGAGTGAATTTTTATTAAGACATCGGGCAATGTTCAATTTTATACATGGAATTTCTAAAAAGTTTGGAGTACATTATTTTGTTTATATCTTTTGATAGGAGGTAAAATTTTTGTAATAATGTGTTGTCAAATCTAAAAGAAGTAAAAAAACAAATGTTATAAAATAGGTTGTTAAAGAAGGCGCATCTACTATAACTAAGACGAGCTTAGTTGACTTAGTTATAATAGGTTACGCTTGTAATATTTATCGAAGTCTATTAAATTTTATATATAATTAAAAAAAGTAATGTAGTTTTAAGCTTGTTAATTTTAAAAATATATAATTATTTTTAATAAACTTTTAAACTTCGTTATATCAGAATCGAAAATTGTCATATTTACATATGTATATTAGAAATTATTGAAATACAATGTTTTATAATTTTTTTATTGTTATTCACTAAAGAGGTTAACATAAATGAGGTCTCATTTTTATCTCACTATCTTTTATTTACTATAATAATGTCAATGTCAATAAACGATTGAACATTATTTGATTAAAATGCACTACAATGGCCCTAACAGTCCTTTTGTTGTATTATCCTCAAGTATGCTATGGCTTATATCCATCTTTTCTATTATATGGTCGTTATTACTATTCTTTTGTAAGTGTTAATTCGATTTTTTTTTCGTCCCAATATTATTATTTATTATTATTACTAATAACATTTTTTTATTTAAAATAACTACATGTCGTTTCTGATTTAAAATATAAAATATTATGTAAGAATCTTATCATGTTTTGACAACGGCGTTACTTCAAGGTTAATAATTTAGGTATTTGATAAACAAGTATTAAAAAAATTGCCTGCACAGTGTTAAATATGAAAAGAAATATATAACACAAATAACTCCCTTTCTAATAATTTATTTCTTATTTAAGACATGGGGAGAGAAGCTTTTATAAATTTACTATTAGAAAGATCTTTATAAGTATCTTATTATTTCGAACATAACAGTGAGCTTAATATATAAATCTTAATAGATAGTTAGTTATTTAGTTTTATTTGTTTCATTAATGTAAAGGCTATAGGATGGACTTATAAAAATTAATACGAATAGAAAAGATTTTTGTTACAAAATTGAAACCTTTTTAAGAAATTTAAGCCCTGCAGGGTGAAATATAAATTTATAAAAAATTAAGTTACTTAGTTTTAATTGTGTAATTATGTTTCACATATTCTAACATTTAAGTAGTACTATACGCAATAGGTGTTGGAGACATGCTGTTTTTGACGGGCACTGATCTCGTCAATGCAATTGTACTACTCTCTGGAATAATAATGCTCCCCACAAATCTGTATATAATATATGCGATCGCATACGGATACACAATTGAGTTACGTATTTATTTATTTGTTACCATGCCTCTTGGATGTTATTTATTATTTTAGCCGTAATATATTAATATTTAGCCATTTTTGATTGCCTTTGGTTCAATTTGCACCAACAAATTTAAAGGTTACAAGTTTAAAATCAAGGTAAAAAAGTTGATTTTAAATAAATTAATTTGCATTCCAAATTTTAATAAAATATATAATGCTAAACACTTATTTATAATTAAATTGAAAATATTATTTATAGTACTAAAGCTAAAGTGATTTGCTGTCGTCTCTGGATATGTATAGTGTGGATAATAGTTATAAATATTTTGGGACTTTGTCTGTGCTTCTACCGACTTTACTCATGCCAAGAAGTTACAATTAATTATATTTCTAAAAGTATGAAACATTATCGAGCATATCCGAAGCACAAGCATTTTATTGATAATCTTCAGTGGTGCTTGGGATGTTGTGGAGTAAGAATTTTGAAGCCTAATTATTTTTGTGACTTAGTTATCTACCCTTTTTGTTTCACGATATATCCTACGTAGGTATAGAACAATTTAGGCAGAATCTAGTGTTTAAATGTCTTTTGCCCTCTTTCTAAAAGAATTCGATACATTACGTATTGAGTTTAAGAACTCAATACCACAGTTTGTCAGAACAACGAAGTGAAGATAATTTATTTCCTTGAGTGGGGATCGTAACCAAAATCGTGTAAAGGTACAGTGTATTTATTTTCTTGTAATTTTATGTCTGTTTAAGTTGAATTCCTATAAAGATTGGTTTACACAAGACTGGCATGATAAAGTAAGAGACTACGATTGGGATCCTGTTCGCCAAAGAGAAATAAAATCAAAAGAAAATGTCGAAACAGACAGCGTGCCGTATAGGTAATATTTTTAATTTTTTTTTATATTGGCGTGAGTAGCAATGGGATCGAACTGATGAATACTAACACATAGATGATAAAATAAATCTAGGATTAATAAAGATAAGATTTATCTACTTCACGAATGTCTGTCCCAGAGTGGTTTTAAGCTACAAAGCCGCGTTTTATGCTCGACTATTACTATGCTAGTAGGATAGAATAGGCTATAAAATATTCTATATATATATATATATATATATATATATATATATATATATATATATATATATATATATATATATATATATATATATATATATATATATATATATATATATATATATATATATATATATATATATATATATATATATATATATATATATATATATATATATATATATATAAAATGAAGTGTCTGCATGTGATATCAAAATTACTAAGTGTTTTCGAGTGCATATAGTTATTTACATGTTACAAAACAAAAAGCAACTTTTTTAAAATGTTTATACGTCTGTCTGTCTGTCTTACCGATTGTCCGGTCTAATCTCTGGAACAGCTAAACTGATTTTCTAACTTCATTAGAAGATAGAAGTGGTTATAGAGCAACACTTCGTCTTTTAATCCTAGAGATCCCGAGGGATCACGATTTTGCGGGAAACATGTTTTTTACTCACTGTAGTACTTACCACTCTTTTATATAATCTTAAAAAGACAGTGTGTGTCGTCAAAGAAAGTGATGTCATAGAAAAAAATAAAAATATTATAAGTAGAACACACACGAAGCCGCGAACGGGTCGTTTGTCGGAAGTATGAGTGTACCTACCTTGTATAAAATATTCACTCATATTATTGACTATATATTGTAGATTCATAAGTTGTTGTCTATTTTAGGGAAACTATACCTTTATATTCTTTTAGTTGCTGTAAAAGTGGATCATGTGTAACCAATTACCTAAAAGAGTTGGACACTTACTCAATAAATACCAATGGTTGTGGAGATGTGATTAATCGAGTTATTAAGATTTCTATGTACACACATTCAATTTTCTTTTTAGTGGTTATTTTATTAGAGGTATACATAATTTCTTGATCTCTCATATTTTCATACAATTTTAATTAGTTTTATCCATTTCCAGTACCTATATACCTACAAAGATATAGTATCTTTGTAGGTTAAATTCGAGATACTGAATACTGAGGTAGCATTACCTTATTTTGTTTTACCACAGTGGAAATGATATTAATTTGGATATAATCATAAATTCGAGTGGGGATTGCATCGCACTTAGTCTTTCCAAACATTATGTACTAATATCTATAATTTTACGTTACTCGCTATCGATACTCATAAAATATAGCTTAGCTGAAACGGTTGTCTCAGGAACAACTGGAATTGAAAAAATATTTTGTATATATGTCCGTTTGATTTGGTTGATTTGTTCGAATTATCTATCTAATGAGATCATCAGAAATAGGTAGGTACCTCTGGCACTTGGAATGTTATATTTTTCATACACAACTTTAGTTTTTCTATTTGACCAGTCTGGCGAAGCCGCCGTTATAAGTTTATATATTTACTACTGCTTACTTTTACAGATCATGACTTTAAAGACTATAATTAATAATAAATATAGAGACACTGAATATAGAAAAGATAGTAAACATTTTAACATAAGACACTTAATGTCCGTGAACGATAAGTTTGAAGATTCTAGTGTATCATTTAACATGCATGAAGAAGATAGTGAAATTGAAGAAACTCAACACTACAATGCTGGAAACTGAATAATATTTCTATTATTATTACTTATCTTTCGGCTGTAAGTCGTACAATGCATCTGTAATGTTAATTAATTTTTTAAAATCTTTGATTTTAAATATATCAAGAGAAATTGTAAAATACATGTAATTTTATGTAAAGAAATACTATTGTATTTTATACGCATTATTTCAATTTTGAAATACGAATAGCATATTTGAAGTACGAAGAGTATACAAAAAATTCCTGTAGTAAGATATCCTGATATAGTGTTATATATGGCAATAGTAGATATTGAACTAAGAATTAAATGAAACATTTTGTTATTGGGAATTAACGTGTAAAAACTGCGTCTAAACTAATATAAAATGTGTAGAAATCGTATTTGCTTGTAACATAATCGTAGGACGATCCATACTCCTATCTTATGCTATCCTATCTCCTATCTTTTTATTGCTATGTTACGAAAATAGCTCATAGAGTCCACTCATAGGAAAAGAAATCGATGCCTGTCACTAAAGAAAAAATCTCGTCGCTCTAATATGAGTGATTTCACGTTGGTGGACTGGTATCACGTTGGCTAAATGATTATGAACCTGGCCAACCAGTTATCCTGGACTTAAAGTCGTGGATAAGCAGTGCGACTGCAATCGATTATACAGCAGCTCTTCGGGCTCGCACGAAAACCACTATTGACCATTATCTGTAACGTCAAGTGTCAACTGTCAGAAATATTTCTAGGTTATATTGTTCTGATTTAATACAAAAAGTAATAGAGTTCATTAAAAACATCAATAGATATTTTATAATACCTAGTAAATAATTTATATATAAAAAAATATATTTAATAAATTGGACATTACTTGAAAATACGCAGCAATGGTCTTTTTAACTGTCGCCAATTGGGTGCGAGCTCGAGGCCCTGACGAATTCTGGAGAAAAAGGAAGATTTTTAGGCTAGCGGCCCATTACATTGGGCGGCGAAGAAATTGTTATTCTGTTGCAGTACGAAATGTTCATCGAGCATTAGTATACGCCACTAAGGCAAGAAAACTAAAGAAACAAGATATGAAAGATTTGTGGGATACTCGTATATCAGCAGCTAGTGCACAGCATAATATGACGTCTTTTGCTTTAAGAGAAGGTTTAGAAAGATCTAATGTGTTGTTGGATAGAAAATCTTTGTCAGATTTGGCAGCATGGGAACCACAAACATTTCAGTGTCTTGCTGCTGTAGCTAAAGAAAAACTTCGTCTGGATGGATTTGTAGACTTTACTGATAAAAAAGAGCCCACTGGAACAAATTTAAATCTTAAAGATGTAATGTTAAAGGCATGGCTTAAAGAAAAAAAATAATTTCACAAGTTATTTTCTATAATAATGTAGTATAATAAATAGTTTTCTAATGACAACATTTTCTTTTCTTAAGAACTCCCTAATTCTTTTTTAAGCTGTTTAGTGAGTTCATTTTGTTTTTCTAATATATACAAGTTTTCTATTTTCCTTCTTTGTTGTCTTTCAGTATCTCTTATAACACCCTCATGCATTTTCTCCCTGAAAAATTAAGACTACTTTATAGTATGTTAAAAAAAATTGAATAATGGATTTCATTATTGTCTAATTTGAAAGTAACTAATAATACAAAAGCAACAAAAGTGACAAATATAAATAGAAACCATATATATATGAACCATGAAAAAGTATGAAAGTAAGTAAAAAGGAAGTAACAGCATTGGTACTGTTCAAAATAATTTTTCTATTCCTTTTGTCGGTAACTTAAAGGAGATCACCATATATATTCAATAATTGTTTATTTAGCAAAGGAAAGAAAATTATATTAAAATAAATATTTACAACAGGATTTTCTTTGTTAATTTTTTTAATATTTTGTGTTTATAATTTTTTTGTTTAATATGTTTTTTAAAACAAAAAGTAAATTAAGTAAGTAAGTAAATAAGTTCATACTAAATCAACATAATGGATAAAATTTAGCTTATTAAAAGTGTATGTCTTAATTTGTCTTAAGAGTGAGCTATATCATACTAAGTTCAATATTTAATTACAGAAACTAAGGAAATTATAGAAGTTCGAAATTATTTAATATTCAGATTTTTATTTAGTCACCTCACTATGAAATTAAGGTGGTCATATGACCAGTACTCACGGAGGATAAAATACTCTTACCTAATGTTTTGGAAAGCTATCTATTATTCTAATAATGGATGGATGAATTGAGCAATATATTGTATTTTTTTTAGTTCTGTTTTAAGGAAACTTAATGCTTAAATTGGTGTTTGTTTGATACTTAATAACATTGTGCATTAGAGCTTTTGAGTGACAATTAAATTAAACCATAAAATGTAACACAGTAAATTATCTTGTTTGAAAAATTTTACCCATTATATACTTCAATTTGCTTTTACTTGATTAAATCACAATTTAGCACCTACAACTTCATAAACAGTATGTAAATCTCAATAGCCATTACAGTGGATGTTTTACATAATAGTGATTTCCTACAGCAGCAGTAAATAAAATAATGAATTTTAAGAAGGGGACAGTTTCCCATATTCTTTCCAAAACCGTTCGAAGAAAATATGCTGTAATTTATTCTAATATTAAAATATAATAACTTGTACTTCTCAAGGTAAAGACTGAGAAAAAGTTTATTTATAAATACCTATCTGCTTGTTGTTTGACATGTACATATGAAACAATTCCAATCGTGATGGTCAATGATAGACCTAAAACTAATTTAGATGCTATAGATGACATTATAAAATAATAATCTTTATTTAATTATTTATCATAATTCGCGAAAATAATATTTTAATTATTAAAACGTCACTTTTAAAATCATACATTTATAATTATGACATTGACGTTACAAACATTGAAATGAGGGTTACCAGTTTAGCGAATTTCTTTTATGGTTGTCTGCAATGGAATTTTACATAGTACATTTTTTATATTAAAGTGAGATACAAAATGATGAAGAGGACAATATTAAGCTATATCTATAATAATAATATACAATATACAAAATACAAAAAAATTGTATATAAATAACATAATATGTATAATAATTCTATCATAGATATAAGTCCACCTTTGTGAATTATATTTTTAATGTTTTTACCCATGTATGTTTTTAGTACAATAAAGAATATTATATGTATATGTTATTTAATTATTTACAATTTTTGTATATATATATATACTAAACGCATGTAAAGAATATGCATTTCAGAGGGCATGAAAATGTAGTTTTAGGAGTCGCTTTAAAATAGGTAACGATTCTTCTGACGAACCGAACCTTCTGACATTTAAAGGCAAGGCATACCAGAGGTTGTGAAAGAATTACAGAGGAAGGAAGAGGAATGTGAAGGAATTTTTATTGCTTATAGTTTAGAGCGCCCTAAAAATTCAAAATGGTCTTTTAGACCAGGGCGAGTTGATTGATTAAACATCACACAGTAAGTGTTCCTGCGAAGAGGGATTGGGAACCACTTGAGCTTCTTATGGAACTCGGAGACATGGTCGTACTTTTTAATCTAAAGACTAATCGAATAGCAAGATTTTGTAGTCCTCAAGTTTGTTTAATTGCTCCTTTTTTAAATCAAGATAACAAGAAAAGATAACATAAAAGAAGACATTGTGTTTAGGCAATCGTGGTTGGGATTAGTAGAAAATTATGTAGCTTTAGAAGATGTTTTATTGATGCAAATATCTTCCTGCTCATCTGCTGCTTATATTATAAACATCATATGGATACGTACATAATTTCACGCTTTATCCCTAGCGGGGTAGTCAGAGAGAACGGAGCGCCAAACGCCATTAATCTCTTCATACGTGCTCTCCGGGGGTCCTCATGTTTTTACGGGACCTTCCTCCAGTATCTTTGACATTATGTTACCGGCAGTAATACGCCTTTCCAAATCCATCCCTCATACCTTCCATATCTACTTAACATACTTCCCAGGTATACTTACCTATTTCATTCTCTTTTCCTATGTGCTTGTTCTTAAGTTTCCCTTTACAATATCATTATATCGTATGATATGATGGTATTATTGATATGATTCTTACAAGAACTGAAGGCAACATTGAATTTCCTTTTGAGATTAGTGGCTTGTGGGTCCATCGCAGCTATTGCATCAACCCAGAGTCGATAAGTTTCCTGTTTAGAGCTTTTAGCTCTTTTACAGGATTCGTCGAACCATGGTTGTGATCCGCCACCGACACGAACTACGGTACTGGGAATGTAACATTTCATTCCCTGCAAAATCGTGTCCGTAACGGCGTCTGAGCAGATCGATGGGTCGCCAGAAGAAAAACAAAGCTGTCCCCATGGGTAGGATGCAAAAAAATCTCTTAATCCATCCCAATCTGCCGACTTGTAATGCATAATTAACCGCGTTCCCAATGGTCGTGTATGAACGGGTTGGGGTAAGGGTGCCTCAGAGTGCACCAGGCAATGATCAGATGTGCCGAGGGGCATATCGACAGATACCCGGTAGTCCTCCGGATGAGTAGTCAACAGAAGATCAAGCAAGAAAAGTCTGTCGCACTCTCTATCCGGTATCCTGGTAAAGTCAGATACCAATTGAGTAAAGCCATATGCCTGGGCAAAGCTGTGCGTCAAGAGTCCCGCACGGTCTGTTTTGTATGATCCAAACCATTCTGTGTGGTGGGCATTGAAGTCACCAAGGATCACGAGTTCCGCAATGGGGTAACACTCCAGCACGTAATTTGTAGCTTTTTCGACATGTCCAAATAGGCGGTCAATCTCAAGATTACCGCTTAGAGACCTATACAGGCACGCGTATATGCGGGTTATACCACCATAGTCTACACGTACCCACAATACTGATAGGTCTCGTGTCTCCAAGCTGTCGAGTCGCTGACAGCAGATATCATCCCTGATACACACATACGCCCGCTTGAGTGATAAAGGCGTATTTCAGTGTGTACTTTGGGTACAGTAAGTGTGACACGTCGGAAGGGGTGAGTTATCAATATATAAGATATCAATCTTTGTCTCTGTTAAAAAGAGTAAGGCCAGCTTCGCCGTCTCGAGATGCTGGTGGACAGTGTTGAGGTTAGAATGAAGTCCTCTGATGTTGCAAAAGTCAACACTAAGTGTGAAAATAGAAGCCGCTGTAATAACATTAATCTTTTGTTTTTGAGCAGCCATAATGATTGTCGTAAGTGTACAGATGGAAAGGACAGGAAACAACGCAGTTATTACGAGAGTCCCATAGTCAAAGGTGCTCTTAATATAACCCTGATTCGGTAGCAGACCTTAGTGTGTCGCTGGCGTGGGGGACGGAAGGACCCCCGGTCCAACCTGCTGATCAATCGTCGGGTCCACCCCAGTCTCCCACTCCGGCAAACGACAAACAGCCAACAAGCTTTTATCAGTGGCGGCGAGACAGCCTCCCAAACCGGGATAGGTCTGGGTTCGGGTCCCCTACAAACCACCGGGCGGCCAGTGTAGCACTATTTTATCGGGTCTCCCTGGACCCCACGCCAACGTAACACGACCAACCGAAAACGGGCACCTACTAATGCGGGACCAGACCTCTCGAAATCATTACGTCGCAAGGAATAAGGAAAGGTGGGAGCCGGAACATATCATCAGATGTTTGGCGGTTCGTTTCTGACAAGATAGTGATAGCGAGCCAGTCGGAGGTCAAGCCTCCTACCACCAAAAAAATACTGGGATACCCGCCACCCGCAAGGGACGTTCTAATTAAATCGAATCGGATTATTGGTTTTCTTTATTTGTTTCAAGTAGCTTTAACCTAAGGCCCCACCTCTGTGGTCAAATTTAAATAACCATGACTTGTATACGACACATGATCCATAATAAGAAACCAACACAACACTGACCGCAGGTAAAGTAGGCTACATCAAAATGACTAACGTGACGTAATATATTTTTTATTTTTCAATTCAAAACAAAAAGTTCAGAGATGAGAGTTTTCAACCAAACACACTCTTCAGGTTTTTTATATGAGTATAGTTAATGCAATAAAATGTTTACCATTGGAACCGTTTTCCTTTACGTAATATAGTAGATAGGTGTTTAGTGTTCACAAATCACAGCAATGTACTAATTAAGTAATGAATATCCAACGTATGCCTTCAAGTAGAATTAATGCTTCATTTATTTTTTACTCTGTAACATGTAATTTACAGTGACATCATATAGGAAGTACACAGTCACGTATTGAAGCCAATAAGATATTAATGGAAGACATTCTCTTTACACCACTATACAATACTCCGTAGTGTCGGAACATACTCTTTTTATATATACTAAGCCTAAGGAATTCTTAATCAAATTAAATATTTAATTATTAAAGCTGTTTATAAAAAAATGTTAAATCAATTTATCAAATCGATATATAACAGTTGTCACTTTATTTCAAACGGATTAAACGATCTATCGAATAATATAACTACATAGGTAAAGATAATATAATTTCTATATATAATACAAAGATAGAACAGTCAATTATATGCATGAAAAATTGAATATTAATTCAGTCGCTTGATACATAGATAAATTGAAAGTGAAAAAACTATCAGGACAATTTTTATCTGTTTTCTTAATTGTGGGTGAAAAATGCAAAAGATATTGGATAGAAAATAAATACATTCAAATTACTTTGAATATTCGCAAATTAAATGAAATTATTAATTAAATTTAACGGAAATTACAGGTTTTTGTCGGATTAATTACTGGTCTTTTTATTTAATTTCGACATAATAATAGTCAGTAGTTTCATATAATAGTTTGTTAGTGTAATATAAATATTATTTTAGGCATTGATAAGTGGATATGGTGCTTAATATACGTGTGGAGAAACTAGAAACGAGCACTTACAGAAATATTGCATAAAAATGATATCTAAATTTAATAAAAGTATTTAATATTTTATATATTTCATGCAAGAAATAAATTTGCAAGAAAAAAATCGTATATACGATTTTCAAAAATAGATTGCGTAATTTGAAAGGAAAGTTATACATATAATTTTGTATAATATATTACAGTAAATCCGAGTTACTCAAGACTTACAATGTAATTTCGTATAAGTTTTTGTAGCGAACGCAATTTAGTTTACCAAAGTGGCAAAGCCTCGAGCTGGTCGCTAGTTTTTTATAAATATGGAACTAAAAAAATCAACACTATCTATAATCATATACTGCATGCCGGTATGTTAAATTTGTTAACCGGAAAGCTAACAAATAAATTAAATTTGCATACTTAATTTTTAGTAGGTATGTACTTATATTGTAATTGTGATTGATGCGAATCAGCTTTAAAATTACATAATAACCTTTATAAAGTTGTTAGACACAGTGAAAACCCATTTAGTGTTTGAGTACATTATGATAAAAATATACTAATCTTTTTAATAATAACTCGTGCACTAAATGTTTTAATTGGACAGTAGACGTAAGTACATTAAGTATATCGTAAATTTTGATTGTTTATTATTTAAAATGATATTTAAAAGAAGCATACTAAAGTAAGGTTTTACTTAAGAATTTCAATAATGGTCAAAGAATTCAGTTTTTTTTTTGATATTTACACATATTCACATTTATACATAGCATTAAAATACAAAAATATCTCAATTTCAAAAGAGAAGACATTTGGATACTTTCTACCTACCTAGGGCCCACTTATAAAAAACTTTAATTAACCCAAATCCACCACACCAGAGGTAGGATACAGTCACCTCATTTAGCAGGAATCCGGCGCAGTATGCGAGGAAACTCAGAAACCGTTGGCGGTAGTTTGATATAATAATTGTATCAACTGACAGACGAATGCCACCTCAGTCTATCTGTGACCACGGACTACTGCAAAGTGTTCGAAGCGTCGGGTTTCCTAAAAAAAATGTCAATATACGTGATTAATACGGTTAAGCCATTTTATTTAATATTAGATTATTTAATTGTTTATATCAATTATCACAAGTAGACATATACCTATTAATACTTTCATTTTTTGAGTGTTGTTTTGAAAATATAATTTCTGTTATTTCGTTGTCAATAATGGAATCTAGCACATTGACGTTTTGATATAACACTTTGATTTTTGGATGAGTTATTACTTAAGCTTTGATTATTTAGAGCTTCAGCATTGAAATAATGCCAAAAATATATTAAAAAAGATTTCAAATATACAAAAATGTAGTGTTTCTAGTGGACATACCAATGTTTAAAAAAAAAATCATTTTATATTTTTATTATTATTGGCAAGAAGCAATCAATGTTAATTTAAGTCGGTGGCTAAGTCTCTGTAGCGTTACACAACGAAGCAGCTCATCGGATTGAGCCACAGACTTGCAATTTCTAGCAAATATTGGTACATGTTATATTTTTGGTGTGCAATCCTTCTGTAATTTAAAATATGACCCCATTTTACGACTCTTGTAAAACTTTTAAGTCAAAATTGTACAAAAATTGCACATGTTAGTTAGATAACTTTTGTTTTAGTATGAAAATTAACACGCGTTGAAAACAAATATGTATCCCGCACGGGATGAAACACATACATATATATATATATATATATATATATATATATATATATATATATATATATATATATATATATATATATATATATATTCATGTCTACA
Source organism: Dione juno (assembly GCA_037127375.1). Taxonomy (NCBI): domain Eukaryota; kingdom Metazoa; phylum Arthropoda; class Insecta; order Lepidoptera; family Nymphalidae; genus Dione; species Dione juno. The sequence goes on from JAXRJS010000048.1 coordinate 1,015,501, forward strand.
TATAGGTTACCAAATCCTATCAATAAAACTGCTCTTGAAAGTTAGTAATTTAAAGTGTATAGAAAAATAGGTATAAAATTATTCTGTCTGCTTTCTAAGGCCGATAGGAACATTATTTATAAATTTAAATATAAAATAATGTTACGTACATCAGTAACGACGTGCATGTTTTTGTTTATTTCATTACAAGCACGCTATTAAAATCATATAATATATGACTTATATACATATGTAATAATGTATAATATTAATGCATTTATATTAAATTCATATAATATATTTTATATATCATATTTTGGTTAAGTAACGATAACAAATATTAGGCAATAATCCTAATAAAATAAATAAAACAACTATCATTTATTTCGACTACCAAGCACTAAATCTATGCTGTGGTTTATATTTTTTTATTGTACCTAATCATACATATATAGTACTAATATTAAGCTACCTAGTATAATATTCTAGGTAACTTAATATAATACCAGTCAATAAACTCAGTATAAAAATATAAAAATATTATCAATATTTATTTTTCTTTGGAAAATATATTTTATATTTAAATGTGTGTATTATATAGGTATTGCGTATGTATTAAATTATGCAGTTCGAATGGTAATTAATTTTTATAAAATAAATTGAGTAGTAAAATATTTTAAAATAAATAAAGTATTTTAAGTTATATTTATAACTTTTGGAATGTTGAATGTTCGAGATTTATAAAATAACAACACGATTAGTCCACGTTGTCTTCGACGAAACAAGAAAGGCGATCAAAGCAGTAAGGAAAAGAATTTGCTTACGGATGAGAATATTTTTAGAATTGAGCAATACTTTACTACAAACTAACTTACCGTATTTATGCTGTAAGTTGTAAAGAAGCTTCCTAATAAGTCAACAGAGTAGGTGCCTTTTAGCAAGACTGGGCGCCGGGTCATAATGGCCGATTCACCCAATTGGTTCGTAATGAACGTTCCGAACTTCTTCAGAGCTGAAGACTGACCGTATCCTAGTCCCGATCTTAATCCACTGGATTATTGCTTATGGTCACTTTTAGAGAGCAAGGCTTGCTCTAAACGCCACAGTAAAATTATCATGATAATTTGGAGTCTTTAAAACAATCCATACGATTGACAGTTAAAAAATTTCCCGTAGAAAGGGTGGGAGCAACGTTTAAAGGACTGCCAATGGTGACCACTTCGAATAAGCAATGTAATAGTAATAAATAATACGTACAATAAAAAAATGTTTTTCTTTTTAGCAATATTAATAGACTTTTTAGCAATATGAAGACTATGTATTTATTGAAATTGCTGATGCCCTTGATAATGTTATTGAAAGCTCGTAGAAAGGCGTTGCATTTATTATGTTATTGATGTTATCCTGTTACATCAGTGTGCATCGTACAAAGTTTAGGTAGTCATAAGGCATGGCCATTATATATAATGCAATTATAAGGCAATTTGCATAATAAATATTTTAAATAGCTAAATTGCCTAAATTATAAATAATGCTCAACACCTATGAGGCAGAATAAAAAGGATGTTTTATTAGTATTTTTTATTTATGATATTAAAATTTAAAAATAAATACCAAAATAAAAAATATCACAACATTTCTTTATTTTATACAAACTTTGACCTATGATTATACCTACATATGACTTGTCATATGTCGCGTCTTGACGCGGGGAGGAAAACAAGTGCATAATCTATATTATAATAAAACAATAAAGAAATTGTGTCTGTAAATAGAACATTTTTACAAAAAATTATGCCGGGAGATATAAAAACACAATACAATGTAACTTTGTTACCAAATTGCCCAATGGTCACGTAGTAATATTCATAATTCCTAGAGCGACACAATGTGATAAATAATGCAGACTACATAAGAATAAATGATGTCCTTACTAATCACTTGGTCCATAACATCTGTCTATACAGACAAATAACAAAATTTTACTTATCGCTGTTTGATATGAAAAAAATCTATTATTAACCCAAAAAACAATGACTGAACTGATTTAAATGCAATTTCAGTATTGTATCAGGATAAGCCTTACTTAATATTTAGTATTTTTAATAAATAATAATAAATTGGTTTATAAATGAAAAGTAATCAATTTAAAGTATTTTGTTCCCCCCAATTTGCTACAAAATAATAAACTTGATAAAAATTTGGGACATTCATCCCCCAGAGGTCCCACAACGCTGCGCTACCACGACTACACGATTATTTATTTTATAAACTAAATTGCGTTCGTATTGTTATACAGTTTCGCTGATTCAGTGTTATGAAAAGAAAGCTCAAGTGATTTGTTATACTCAGGTTTAGTTTCAAAATTTTTTATGTACTATAAACTTGTATACAAAAAACAAGTTCTACTGATTGTAGTTGTGTTGACAATCCATCTATCGTCTAGAACTAACGAATCTGACGTCTACAACTTGTTTTTATTTAAAATTTTAAGTTCTAGCATGTAGTGTTTAGAGTGGCACGTGAGGTAATTATAGAAATTTTGTTCATAAACAAGTAATAAAATAATCAAACCTAATGTGACATTATTTTCGAGGAGAGCGGCGCGAGCCGAGACAGCATCTGTATTCATACTCTAGTGCCGCTGGTTTCTTTGGCACAATACCGACAGTCGAGACAAGAAAACAGTTAAAGCAGAACTTTCCCGTGCTCCACACGCGTACCGCAGCCGCTTGCAACACTCGGAAACGTTCCAAATTTATGTGATACCACTTATAGACAATTTCGATTCAAAGTGTATCGGCATTACAATCTCTTCAATAAATATTTAGCCATTTAAAAATCAGTTTGGCAAAATTCAGAGGCTTTTAAAGTGTCTTGCCTGTAACGAGATTTATGTATAGGGAAGACTTAGATCAGCTGATTGTGTTTTGGTAAGTTGTAAACATTGTTGTTTATGTATATCTACTAATTACTATTTATAATTGCGAACATGGAATTTGTAAAGGTGTGCTAAAACTTTACATTAAAGAAAAAATAAATATTGTGTTTGAACTCTGTTGACAACAGAGCGTCAAATCTTTTTACATGTTATCATGTATTTTCTGTGTAATTTGCAGATGTTAAAATAACTTAATATTTTTTCCGTTTAAAGCTTAAATTAAATTTAAAAGTTAAAAATCATAAACAAAGAGTGTTTGATAATATAAAATATTTCATAGAGAATGCCGCTCGAATTTAACACAAACATCAAAAATATTTCCTTTTACAGCTACTAAAATAAATCTTCTGAAACAAAATAATATTTATAAATCGATAATCTGTTAAAAATATATAAATCATGTTATTTTACGTTTCATTAAAGCCAGTGCACGCAAAAATCGTATTATATAGTATAGACTTCCATCCGATACATCTGGTACATCATTATTACTTACCGAAGCTGTGTTTACTATAGAAAAACTATTGGTGTAATTTGAGGAAACACTTCCGACTAGTAATGAATAGTTAGAGTATACGAACGTAACGATATCTACGCCTGATTGCAAATAGCCACGTAACTGTAAAAACAGAACATTACGTTACCTAAGCGTTTGTTGATACAACAAAGTAATTTATAGCACATTTTCTTATTAATTCATCAATTGAAATAATAAAAAGACTCGTTTTACTAATAAAAAAAACAAATAAATAAATTAAGTCTATTATTATTATGATTAATAATTTGACTGAATTGATTCAAAATATGAAGTGTATAGTAGTTTCTATATATTACAGAAAATGTAGTTTAAATCGAAATTAAATATTTTGAAATTGAAATTAAATCGAAATTAAATATTTTAATATACATTATAATGTTATAAATGCAAATTTAGCTTTTTAATGATTGCTACTTTCACTTACTAAGAAATTTTTAACTTACTAAGAAATTATTTAATTTTTAAATATGTTTCTATCAAAAATATATATTAAGAACTAGTTATTATCGTTTATATTTATTTAAATACAGGTTATTTTATTAAATGTATTAATTCCTTTTGAAATGCGTGTAATGAAGTCAGTGAAAGCAGTGTGCATAATTTTTATATGTAGATATACGGGAATTATTATTTTAATTCACTTTCAACTTAATAAGTCAACTACTTCTAATTCTAATTTAGTATAATAATTGTGCTGTAGTCGTAATAAAGATATTTTAGACATTAAATAATGTACTGTTTAAAATTACAATATTGGTATCAACCATTATGAACATTGTAGAATAAAACAAAGAGGATGTTAACACTAATAACTCCCCAATTTAAAATATGTAATGTATGCTTAAGCAACATGACCTCACCTATGCAAAACAATAAGTTTATGTAGCAATTTAACTATGGCCTTGTTTTAGAGGCTGATTTTGTATTAATTAACACCTAAAATTTCATTTCACTTAAAAATCGACTAAACTAAGCCTATAACGATATGTTGAATGGCATCTAATACGTATATAATACTAAAGTGAGAAATTATTGTAGTTAAAGTTATTTAGACCTTTGCCTAATTGTAACTATTTCTAACATGCAACGAGTCAAACTAGTTATTATAATCATTAACTACGTTATCTAATAACTTGAAAAGGGATAATTTCCCAATTAGTACCAGTCAAGTTTAATTATGGTTCACTTGTCAAATAGTTCCTTTAATTGATTTACAAACGTAGTATAGTAAATAATATCAAATTTGATTTTTTTTATTTACTCAGAACAACATAGTGAAAAAATTGAATAATAAATTTTGTTTTTTTTTTTAAATTATATACTTGATTAAAGTATTGGGCAATAAAAATTAACTAACTTAGAGCTTATATATAAATAGATTATAATTTATTTATCCTAACCTACTCCTAACCTATATATCCTAATCATTTTTTTTTCATTTAAAATTATTTACACTGGGTTAATTCTGTCTATCATGCTATATATCGCGCGGTATAGCGTGAAGCTATTTATTTTATTTATTTTTGACAGGCGACCCGTTCGCGCCTACATCCGCTTGATCGATGATCTCGTATTTACTCTAGTATACTTATTCATGTATTGTTCTTATAAGTTTTCTTTATTTTCCTTTCGAGTCACTGAAAATATATGAAATATAATCGTGAAAAATAATGAAAATGTTTGTATATGAAATAAAATGATTATTTTATATGCAACATATTATCTAAGCGGTAGATACCCTCCGTGATAAACGTATCTTTTTTCTGCGTAAATCCAGATCCCGCTGGAATTTCGGGACAAAAACTTCTCTTCTATCTTCTTGTGAAATTCTCATAAAATAATATAGATATGTTATGCTTTAAAACACATTTATTTTGAAATCACAAACAGACACTTGAATTTTATTAATAATTTATATATATAGACTTTTTACTGTTTATTGCCATTTCTAGTTTTATTCAGTATATCATATTGTTAGAAAGTTGTAATTATAGTATAATTATGTGGAGAATTTATTTAATATAGTAGTAATTAAATAATAAGTATTATATTAAGATATCATATAATATCTACTTATTATTTAATAAGATACCGCGTGTGAGTTCAATCACAATGAGGCAGAATTAATTACTTTCCCTGGTACAATATTGTTTTCCACCACTGAACTTACACTATCTCGAGTTAAATTTTGTATGATATATAAGATCGTAATGGATTTTTCTATGATAATTTACAAATTACCAATTATAGGATAATTTCCTTTGGTTGTACTAATTCAAATTTCATGCCAGACAGACCGAGAACAAAGTGATCTTGAGATCTGAAACCCTATCTGAATATATTTAAAATCGACCGACCAATAAGCCGACCAATATATCAGCTATTGAAACCATAAAAAATTGTGAAGGTTACGCAATTTTAATCATCCAGTTGTTTAAAAGGCAATATGACAAATTTAAGATAACATTTTAGTATTTATAAATATTTAGTTACACAATAGCATATTGTAGGAGCCTTGGGTGTCCACTACGAAAGCCAGGCACGTGCGCGTGCGCTGCATTAAGCAAGTGTGCCCATATGACCGGTCATTTGCAACACGAATCGCTTTCTAATTACTAGAACCTTCGAAAATATGAAAAATATGAAAAATTAAATGTTTCACTAAATCAATGTTAAAGAGCTGTCGATTTGTTTAAATATATATATGCAAATAATAAACAAAAATAAATAAATAAAAGAAATGATCACTATATTAGTAATGAAATACATACCTACTGCTAACTATCGTCGTTTTTGCTACATTGTGATTGCAAATATGCTTTAGTACCGAAATAATTATTATAAATCTATGGAGATAACATTTTATACTAAAATAACATAAGCCTTAAATATATATTAATAATAAAAGTTAATGCAGCTATGAGTAGTAAATATGTGAATAGAACTAACTTTACTAAAATAGAAAATAATAGCGTTGTATATTTGAGATTAAATGGGTGAAGGAAAAAGTTTTACACTTACGTTAACCTGTAACTTCAAACTATTAATCTGCTTGGGAAAGTGTTGAGAAAATCGTGTTGCAGGCAGTATTCAGCTGTCAAAACGTGCAGTGATCAAAGATTGCGATTGCGATAGTATAAAATTATAACCATTAGTAAATGTTACATACAATGTATATATTACTAGTTCTTACCGACAACTTTGACTACCTTGGGCTTTTTTCATTAGGTGTTAAGAAAATTACATAAAAGTATAGGTACTTTAGTTTAATAATATTTTTCAGAAAATATATTTACTGAAAATTACATCTTTAACTTATGACGCTGCTTTTAAAAAGTGATATAACGTTCAAATAGGGATAATATCTCTATTTTTATAAACTTGTAACACCATTTCTTGTATAATAATAATGATTAATTTTTATTGATGCGTTAGTATTCGTTCCACATAATGCTCGACCGGCCTGGCGGTGTCCTTAAACTCAGTGCCTAGAAGAGAAGAAACGCAAATCTTAACTATAATTTGCCACTTTATTATTTTAAATTAAATTAATGAATATATTTATACTTATTATTTATATAATTAATTCAATACAGGTATTATAAGCTGCTATCTTAACGTACATGAACAGAATTTAAAATAAAATCTGCGTTGAAAAATAAATAAATAATTATTTAACACATATAGATAAATGCAAGACATGCGTGCATATGTCGCACTATTTATTGTTGATTCGAGTTTTAGTTTGGAAATTAATAAATTTAGAATAAAGCTATATTCTTATCTTTAATTTGAACAGGCAAAATATGGCGAGGTCAAAAATGATGTAAACAATACAATAATAAAATAAATTTCATGCAGAACAGCGTACGTAAAATAATTGAAGGTACAACGAATAATAATACACTTAGATATTACGTTAGCCTAGTTTAGTATTATATCAGTATAAGTGGAATAACACTTTTGTCTCCGACGAATACAGTAACCAGGAAGATTCATTGAAGTGTAAAGCTCACCGTTACATAACAGTAGCATTGGAGCTACCACTGTGGCAGGTATGCGAAATATTGCACAATTTGAGAGTAAATTAGCGTACCGGAGACTATTTGTTTTAAATATATAGATACCAAAACCGTTAACATTCTCAAAGCTCTATAGTGCTTCCCGCTAAAAAAAAAATTTAAATCATACATATAAGCCTAGTTGTGAATAATGTGAAGGTATTTAAATGCTATATATTCGGATGCTATTTATCCAATCTCCTCACAAATCACATATAGCTTGTTGCAGTAATATTAGATGTTGAACATCATCACATAATTTTTTATCAAACCTTTGATGTTTAATTTACTAAATGCTTGAGAAGTTGCATGATACTTTAATTATTTGTTATATAAATGCCGTCTCTAATGTGTTTCGAATTTACCTTATAGACATAGGAGCCCTTTCAAGGTTTCTAACTTTAAAGACATTCATTACACAACCTCAGAGAACATTTACATTTAATTAATGCTTTTAGGTGTGGTATATAAGGAAAGTAATACCTACTAATATTTTAAATGCTTACAATTCAGAAGGTTATTGAAGTGATCGATCGCTTAATGGCCGGACATAGCCAAAAAAGAGTAGGCTTTTTAACTATCTCAAAATGTTGTCACACCTGGCTGACATAATTTTATAAAGAAATAATTTTTATAAATGTGTTGCTAAGAGTATATTGTAGTAATTATTCTTTTGTATCCTTGATATATCTCATTACAATACATAATTGTGATATATTTTGTATTTAGGTATTGGGAATAATAATTTATAATTGATTTCTTCTTGACGGTCACTTTAAAAAAGAATGCTTTTTTGAAATATAAATGTTACTTTTCTGAGCAGATTGAAAACATATTTATTTGAAACTACCTGCAAACTCAAACTTGTCTAGTTTCTCAAGTTTCCAAGTCTTAAGGCACTTTGTCTTTCCGAAGACGAAGTTTCCGCAACTTGGCCTACTTGGAAAACCGTTATTTTGTAGCAGTTTAAATCGATATATTTTCAATCATTTCAATCAATTCATATTTTTTTAATTCATCTTACTATGTAAAGACTGTCGTTCAGTTACATTTTTATTATATGTATAGAATTTGTATAGTTTGTACTAAAGAGTAATACCATTAGGCAACTATAGTGTGTTTAGTAAAGACAAAAGCTTGTCAATAGTACCGTTCACTTAATAACTTAAAACGGCAGTGCTAGAGGCTTGAATCATGTTAGAATACACTAACAATTAAATTTAAGCTCACAAGTGTAGTAGCATAAACATTCTGTTTACGATTTGTGAAATGTATTTTATGGTACCCGAGTTCGTTACGCTAAAAGGCTTAACATGTTAAAATTACTATTAACCTATATGCTTACCCCAAATAGCCAATGACCTTGACGTAGTTCCTTATAAGAACGTGAAATGTGCAAAGGTAATAAAAATATACCTACTACCATGGTTTGTTGTGATCAATTTACGTTAACTATTACATGGCAGTAACGCGTAATGTCGTTCAGGTGCGATTTAATGCAAGTTTAGTCAGTTTAGTTGAAAAATAGAATTTAGAATACAAACTATTGTCATTACGATAAATGTATACAGATGACAGAATTTATGGGTAATACTGAAAATCACTTTACTTACTTTTATTTGAATGTGTTTTAAAACGTCAACAATTTAACTACAAAGTTTATTATGTTCCGTGTTCGTTGACTAGCACCGAGAGGTCTATAGTAGCGATAATTTATAATCAAACAATATCTCATTGTGTTTTTACTACTGCTATTCTATTATTAATACTCCAGCACTACCTTGAGTCACATATAGACACGTGATGACGATTTATAAAATTATATAAGAGTCGATTTAACAATATTAAAATTAATAAAATCACTACGTTACTGAAAGGTTAAAAAACGAATTACGTATGCAATATAGCAATTATATGACTAGGTATTATATGAAATATGACACATGCTATATAACATTTATTAATTATGCATAAACCATTTTGGTCATTATAAAATAAGTGTAGACTATCGTTTGCATTATTTATTAAAAATATTACTTTAAAACAAGCTTCGTACATACATGTAAGAAGGAGATAAATAATCGTTTTGTAACTATGTTGAAGAATATAGTTAATAATACCTGAATAGTTTTACATCATCTTTATAATTTCTTTATGGCATATAAATGTAGAACCAGTAATTTTACTACATCCTAGTTTTTACTTGCGGATTCAAAATAAAGAATTGTATATTATGATACATTTTATGTGCCTGCGGTAATTCTTACCGCAGCAGATATTGTGTGTTACGTCGAAACTATTCACAACAAATTTGTAGATCCTGAGATTTAAGTTTTTAAGCTTTATAATATTCGTTTATATCTTTATGTCTATACTTAAGCGCATATTTTAGTAAACTTTAGTTTCGTTCTAAAATCTCATAGGTTTGTAATTTTCATATTCATAACACGAGCAAAATTCTATAGCACTGTAATTTTACTATATATGGGTAAATATTATATAAACATATCTTTTATTTAATTCATTCATAAAATAAAAGGTAAACTTTGTTATGTTTAAGCATTACAACAATGGCCAAGTTTTATTAGGTGTGCTGTAAAATTCTCACTATTTGCAGCTTACACTACAATACAATGTGCATAAACTTGTTGTTGAAATTCATTAAATTGTCGAGTAAAATAAGCTAATAATATTTGTATACAACAATGTTTTTACTATAATCAGTCTCCAAGGAAATTAGGTATTGAACCTATAATCGTAGCGAGCTTGACACCTCTAAACTAACAATTTAATAATTACTTCAATTTTCCATTGTCTCATATGATCTTTTAATTGTTAATATATTAAGTATTCTTAGTTATAATACCAAAAGGTCGCAAAATTGAAGTTTTTCATTCACAAAATATTTTTGAAGGTGGAACTTAATTTTTTCTTATACGTACATTGTTATATATTGGAAAGAACTCAAAATTGTGGCCTTTTGACCGACGTGTAATTACTGACCGACCTCAATTGATTCTGACGTAACTGTTACGTTGTAGGTTCTAGATCACCAAAAAAACTATTGTGTTTGTGCATAATTCTATGACAAATTATAGTTTCCGTAACGTTGCATAAAAACCATACGTGTACTTTGTTTTACAATTTTGCAACCTGACGTTTGCTAATGGTTGTCTTTAGGCGGGATTATGTCAGCTTGTGTTCTAAATACTTCCTTCTATATTGTAAAAACTAACGGACTACTTTCTTATAATTTTATTTATTGAGAATTGTTATGTAGGATTTTAAATGATTGTATAGAATAATATAATACAAATAATCGTCTAAAAATATGTTTCTATTATGACATCTATAACGTTTAAGATTCTCTAGTTTTATTGTAGAAAAAATATATATTCAATAGTTGAATATATGTACATTCTATGGCCGTGTTGTACACCACATTAAAAAAATAAAAATATAAGCATCGAATCGGAATTTTCTTTATTACTAATTGAAACACCTTCACTAAATCAAGTAACTAGATGAAAGAAATAATCTTAATATGTATTAATAATAATCATCAAATTATTTATGTGCATAATGATAAAATAAGTAAAAAACAAAATATCAATAGACTTGAGAATAGTAGTGCATCGAACTTAACAATGACGTTTTGTAATGAAAGTATTCATCACTATTATCACTTTCAGTCCCCGTATGAGAGTATTCTAAACGTTATTTAAATATATAGACTAGTTCTAATGTAGATTTTCTACATAAGAACTGCTCTATAACTGAGTTTTCATCTAGATACACTATTATATATTTAACATTATTGTTTTATAATCTATATAACTTTGATGATTTTGATTAAATCTATAAATAAGATATATAAAAATATAAAAAAATATGATCAGAACTTTTGATGATGATTTTAATTAAAAATATATTTTAATATAGCTTTCAACTTAGCTTATTCTCTTAAAGATTTTAATTACTTGATAGTAGTATAATATTAATATGATAGTTTAGTATCTCATCAATATTGAAAGCAATCAATTTTCTTATAACTTTCATCGGCCGTGGGTAATCCAATACAGTGAGCACTGAGAAGCCATAGAAAATAAATTACTTTCGCTAAGTCAACCCTCTCTTTCATACTTATTCTCTCTCTACTTGTATCTAAAAATTCAATAAATATATATGTATATTTTAAACAAAAGAATATTGATCATGTTGATTGTTCCGTACTAAAAAACGGGAACCTTATTCGATCATTTTGTTATCGGTCTGTCTGTCGGACAGACGTCTGTTCTTCTGTCAAGATTATTTTTCTAAAGAACTCATGTAGCCGTCGAGATGAAATTTATGTTAAATATCAAATCTGTAGTCTTTTGAAGCACAAAAAAAATCAAGCTAAGTCAATACAATCAAAAGATACGAGCGTTTATGCTTCGTTTTTGCCGTATTGTGTATGAAATTCGAAGCGTAATCAAAACTTACACTTTGAATTTAATTGAATTATGAAATTATTAATTATTAAATTATGAAATGTCCCGTTGACGTAAAATTATGAAATTTGACAATAAGTTAGAACTTATAGTATATTAGAATACAAACGAAAAAATTCATGCATTTCATATACAATGAGCATACGATCGCAAATTAAAACTTTGTAATTTTTTAAATAATAATATTTTAAATTGATCTATTAATCATAAAATTGAAACGGACCCTCGGATGTACGGAGAACCTACGACTTGTACTTAAACGATATTTCTTCAGTTATATTCACTAGAGCGGGATCATACTCCCGACCATCATATCTAAGTGAAATGCTTTTCCACTGCGCTACAATGGCCTCTTTGAACATATTGAACATATTATGAAAATAATATTCGGGAAACTGTAGCAGTAATATATTAAATAAGTTTATTGTCTGTGAAAATTAAATGTAATTTGCATATTATATCAACTAATATACAATGAGCTATATAAGAAAAAGATCTGTCAAGTGTGAGTTCGTGCATCGAGGGTCCCGTACTAACTTCATGATTCATCGGGAAGTCTAGGCTGAAATGTATAAAAATTGCCAAATCTAGGAAACTTAACTTGCGATCGTATCGTATTGTATGAAATGAGCTACTTGTAATGATTTTTTAGGGACTATAGACTTAGATATTTGGCATTAATTTCTCTACTTGATATCTCTACGTTATCGTGATAAAAATGGTCATGACAGACGGATAGGCAACAAAGTGATCTTAAATGGGTTCCATTTTATTGTTTTGAGGTACGTAATCCTAAAAAAGTATCATATAAATCAAATGATTGCACAACTTTTTCCATAAATATTTCCTAATCGAATCTTTTAAAAGCACAAAATATAATAACTATAGTTGATATAAGACACTTTATATTTGGATTAGTATTTAAACTTTAAATTTTATTAATCTTACTAGCAAATGCAACATAATGCATATTTAAAATAAACTTAAGAAATAAGTGTTCACATCGTGAAATACAAAAATATTTTGTGTGACCCAGTGATTCGTTATTACTTATGTAACCGTGCCAGTGTGCAATGGGGAGCCGAGGTCAATGCAATGTTTACTTTGACGTGTAGTAAATTACTAGCCTAGTCTCCTCTTTACTTGTCCACTATAATTTATCGAAAATTTTATTTTATTAACTCAGTCGTTTTTGTACTGGGTATATCAAATAATGTTCATTTGGTCATTAATGGTAATGCGTAGTTTTGGAATAATTCGTGGGTTCTATTGGTGGGTAGAGTATTATCTATACTAATATTATAAGTGAGAAAGTGAGTTTGTTTGTTTGTCCTTCTTTCACGTCCATCCGGTGCATTGTTGTGGAGATAGCTAGGAGGCTGGAGAGTTACTTAGGCTAGTTTTTCCCACGTTAAAATACCACATTCCCAAAAAAATTAAACAAATTCATATATTTAAAAATTCAATTATTGTGCCGCCACTAGGTTTTTAAAACGCAATATCAATGTTATTTTACATTTACAATGCGGGCGAAGCCGCGGGTATGAGTATTTAAAAAAAATTATTTTCCTGTTGAAAGCATTGCTTTGATCTTAAATTTGAGTAAATGAACTGAAGAACAGAGCAAGACACTAGCTTTCTGTAAACGGAGAAATTGGAATAAATATATTTTAACGAAAAGCTTCACATAGGCCCTCTTTATTGATATTTATAAATCATTACTATAATATAAACTATAATATAATATATTCTATACAATTCATTTGTTTATTGCTTGCGACATATATTATAGCTTCAAAAATATTATAATAATGGAAAAATGTTTATTGCTAATGTTTGATAATAGTTGCTATTTTAGCAATAGTTGTTTTTATCAAATGAAGGACATAATAGGTCATAGTTGTCATATTTTCATGCATTCGTTATTATGTAGTTTAAATGTCTATAAAATATAATGTCTATAAAACTAAGAGCCATATAAACATAGGCCAAACCTTCTGTTCTTAGGTTATTGCGTTTGAACATAGGATTGTAGTATTTTATATCGACTGTCATACGAAATATAATTTTTTTTTTCATACAATTATCAGTTTGATTTTTTACCGCTATTATTGAAACTTCATGAGTAAGACATGAAAATAATTTAGAACGAACATATTTAAATGATAAAAAGAATTTATTACAAAAATACCGGCCGTTTATACAGAATTTTTGTATAATGCGCATTCGTTACAGACTACTGCTGCATATTTAAGTATAAACATGTAAAGATTTCTCTTCTTGACCTCATTATTGATATTTCTATAGAATAAAAGAACGGTTTCACCCTAAGTCAATAGTTATGGACGACTTTACAACTTTTTGGTACGAAAATATTTTTTAAACAAGAAGAGAGAAGCGGTATTGAAACTTAAGTTAGATATAATATCTACATCTAGCTTAAAGTTGCTACATAAAAGGGTGTATTACAATTTAAATAGTCAGTCAACAGTGAAGTATGTCAAGGAATATTATCTCTTACTTAACATAGATATTGATTTATACATATTTTGTCTGTTCATCCATTACGAAATATAAAATATTAAATTTTAAAGTGTTTATCAAGAAATACTTTTTAATTAATGGTATCCTTATACAGTAAAAAAATTATATTATATGTCAATCTGTGTGTGTTTGGTTTCTCACAAAATAATATATGTAAAATTTAAGCTTTAGAAATAGAAAACGTCTTCCTATTTTATGGAACACTCCAAATGTATCTATTAGGTATTCTGGTAAACTAAACTATGCGCTTTCAGTGTATATAGGTTTAAAAGTGACAGTGACAAGTGCAAGGAGAAAGCGTCAAGGTCATTGACCCCAAATATAATGTAACTTGCATACATCATTACTAATAAATATATTATTGCCGATTGTTATAACAACAATTACAATCACAATCAAGTAAATATTAACACAAAATCATAATAACAAGACAACCTTTTTATTATGATTTTGTTATTTCCACTTACAAATTAGTCAGTCAGTTGATTGTTTGCTTTAAAATATTGATTATATCGATTATTTATAGTTTTTCATTTAAAATTTCTTTATTAAAATCATCTTATATCCTTTATAAGCTAGACTACGCTTTAGAGTGGTACAAGTCTTGCGGAGCCTTTCTCAGACTTGTATTTCCACTTTCGCTTTATCAACTTTGAATGAGGTTAAGCTACGAGTACAATTCTATTCGGGACTGTGATCTTGTTTTTGTTTTAATAAATTATTATAATTATAATATAAGCTTCTTTTTTATTTTCGACACAAATTATAGAGTGCCTCTCTACATAACGTTAGCTGTCTGATTTGATTATTACTGACGAATCTAGAGTACTTCCTTTTATACTATACTCGATCCAGACAAATCCGTTCTTGACTTATAAATAGTGTAAGAAAAATTTTTACATATGTATATAGATATAAAAAAAAGTAATAAAATGTAGATTAATCTATGGTGCTACTACAATAGATAGAGTTTTTAAATAAAATTTTTATAATAAAATTAAATTGTGCCAAGGTTAAAATCAACAATACATAAAAATATTTGACCTCCGACCGTTGAGACCTTTTTACAGACATTACAGATAGGTATTTAACCGTGCATTTTTTAAAGGTTATATATATAGTGAGGCCGTTGTGACACAGTGGGACAGAGCCTGACAGAAACTGTGGTGGTTCGATCTCCATTCGGGGAAATAATGATATACATATATTTTGTTAATTTCTCCGCTCTAGTAGTGAAAGTGTCGTAGAATCGTTGAGTTTCGTCACTGTACGCGCAATGTCTCGATACTTGGGACTGCTTAGTAGGAGTACTGCTTTTGGTATTAGCTCAAAAGCATAATTTAAGAAGTCCACCGGTTGACATGTTAGTATCCGTACAACACAATACACTTGATATTATTATGCCAGTCCAAGCACGCTGTTTCCTGGATGTATTTATAAAGCGAATGATGCATCTTCTAATGCTTATTCATATTGCAAATTGTAATAATAGGAAATCCCATTAAAAGTCATCCTCGCCGAAAATAATTATATTATATTATAACTTACCTATATAAATATCAGATGCCATTACTAACAGTCAGTTGTAGTGTGTCAATTTTTTTTAATATTGTATTAATATCATATTAATATTATTATTATGATGTTAAAAATAAATAATAAAAAATGTAACTATTATATTCAATGGAAATATTGTTAAATGCATTACGATATTATGGAAGCTACATAAACTATTTCGATCTAACGATCCAATTAAACCTTGATAATAAAATAGAGAGGTGAAAGATATGTGGCCAACCGGCCAGTGATAATACTCATGGGTATATTGTAGCCTAAATTCTACCAAGGTTACATTTCAATATAAAATGAAATACACACATAATGTTTACAGACAAATATTGAAATTTTGTTATTAAACTTCGCATAATATTTATTTTTACATTTTACGAAGCGTGTCACGACTTATGAGAAAAGATCATATTGTGAGTTACTTGGAAACTTTACTTCACTAGGTCAGTGACAAGTAAAATTGATCAACATTTTTTTATAATTTTTTGTTCAAGTACGCGAAGTTTACATTTTTTTTTCAAAATATATCGACTTAACGTAATTTATTGTAAGTGAAGAATTATTGTATAGGTATATAAGAAAAATCTCGATTCATGTATCGCATAATCACTTATGCAAATATGTATAAATTTTTAAGCTAACTGATGGATTTACTTCCTTATACATTTATTTCAAATACACTATATGAAAACAAATTGTACAATACATAAATAAATGCTGAGTTTACTCTGTGAAATTAACTTCATATGTGTAAGAATATGTGGATACGAACACATGCATATAATACTAAAAAGGTTTTGTCGCTCCAATAAGTAATTCGTACATAAATAAAAATCATGTTTATCAAATTATTAATACATTTGAGTTATTACATATTATACAGTACATCAAGTAAATGTTAGTATCAATGATAAATAATATACTTTTACTTAATATTTGACGATTGTATGTTCAAATGTTACTAAGAGGGAAATGTTTATAACGTGTAAACACATTTCTTTCCTTTAGAAAATAATTGCTGTGTTGTTAAACGTCATTCAAGTTCCTTTAAGTATCTAGAAAGTGGAATGAACTTAACTTTGATTCATAACAGAAATATGATAAATGGCGTTTAATTCTGACTGTGATTGGGTTACACGGATGTGAGTTCGTTTGTATTTCATTAAACAGTTACATCTTAACAGGTGGCATACTCTCCTAGAAAACCATATAATACGAGTAACTTGTAGAACACGCACAGTGAATTCTTATTGAACCGCATGTTTGAGCTAAATACCAAATACTCGTAATCAGTCTCTATACATTCTAAGTGTACCTATATATATATACTTAGTACATACACTAAAGAGACTAAAATTAAACTTCAATGTATAGTCCCTATTATGACATCCTTTGAGAACGAGCTACATTAATACATTTCGATTACGTAAAGGCCGCCAGACTGATTTCTTACGACACACAATTAAGCAAACAACATCTTAAAACCTTTTCACAACAAATCTAATCCAACGAATTGTAAATATACTATACTAATGGAATTGCATATAAAACGTATAAACGACATAGACATTAGTGGTAATAAATAACTAGGGTACAATATGACGGCACGCCTGACCTACCTCAAGATAATTTACCTATTATATCGTCAGTTATATCAGAGCATCGCTATTGCGTCATAATATAGGAAGCACTTCCGCTCAGCATAATGTAAATATATTGATTTTGTTATTCTAAGTTGATGTTATGCTTCTTCAATTACTAGACCGTAATTGAATAGAAGTGGCCAAATATAAAAAGTGAAAGTTGTTAATGTTTGATGTTGGAATCAGACGAGCATAATTTCCAATAAATAATTGTTTTAAACCGATTATAACATGTGTCTTATTTTTTTTATGCATAGCTTAAATAATAATAGATTTGCTTTAACAACGGGATTACGTAATTATTGGCTTTAAGTTACAAATATAGAACGATTACATAGTCAAAACATACTAAGTGGGATAAAAGTTATTTTAACATATTAAATAATATAGAACGAAAATAATAAACCAGTATTTGTTTTAAAAAATATCTTTACTTGGTAATTTACGTGGTATGTATATAAAAAAGTAGAGTCTATGCTATAAACTATAATATTTTTCTTCTGTATTCCAATCGAAATAACTAAGGAATGTGTATGTTTTATGACATGTTCTTGGTGTCCAAGGTAGCTCTGACTAAAGGTACCGTGGGTTACACCGAAACACATAACGTAATTTAATAGCCTGTAGCCTACTTCGATAAATGACGACTAATCTATTAGTACTATTAAACACAAACCGATGTTTTTTTCAATTAAAACCACACATATTCTTCAGCTTAATAATATTAATAATATTTTAACTCTAATCTTCGATTGTAGAGTAGGTTCTGTCCTCCGAGTTCTGCCCTTCCTCTATCTTGCCACTGACTCTTTCAGCAGATAATCTTTATAATGAAAATTTAAACAAAATATTACTTACAGACGAAAGTAAATAAAAGAGATCTTATACACATATACTCATACACACAGAGTCTCATACTGCAGATTAAATTGAACGGCAATTGTTATAAATAATATTGTCATATAATAATAATAAAGCTTGTTTATAGTCATATATGATTCAAGAATTTTTGTGTAATTTTAGAACGTGAGAGTTTTTATACAATTTGTGTACAATTGTGAAATGTAGGAAGCAATTGTTAAATGTAGGTGTTATCATTTTTATACACATTTTGATTATTTTTTGTGTGATAATCCTTGTTATGTAATCTTTATTAAGTAATAATAAGAAAAATGTAAAGAAATATAAACATTTACGATATCTCGAACTAGTATCGATATCAAGGGTTATAAGTTATTTTATTAAAATATATTGAAAAATGTACAAATTTATCACATTCATGAAAAAATATAAATACGGAGCAGGATACGTAAAATAATAAATACTATTAATAATAATGTATTTACCATATAGATTTTAAATAAAATAATTTTATATAAAATTATTAGAATCGAATTACTTAAGTACGGCTTGTACCAAAACATAATGATGCTCATAAGCAGTTGCATAAGAAATATAACACGCATGTCTTCCGCATACCAGAATCGAGTATTGGTGAGAACCTCAGGAAATTACTCACCGTACATTATAATAAACGCGTTAAATTGTTCATAACAATTGATTTATAGCAATAATAGCAATAATAGCGCACGCAACAAGTAAGAAGCTTATTTTTACAATATGGCAACGGTAAACTGCTGTCTTGTAAAACAACGTATACTGAAATTACGTTCTACCAAGGAAACTATGATAATTGTTGGTTTGAATTAACTAGAATATAATATTTTCCTCACCAAATCATGTATGTTATTTATGACGTTATGATTGATTTAACTGTCTAATACTAAATATGAGATGTGTGAATTAACTACAAAATAATGCAAAACAAATCTATGTAGGTACATACATATCGAGCTATTGCCACCGTTTTAACCGTTTTACCTTAAGTGATCGGGAATTATAACATTTACTTGTATGTATATGATTAGTTTAAAAACATAAAATTACACATTTCTTATTTTTTTAAAGATATACAAACATTATACACTCACAATAATAATTGATAAACATATAACATATAACAATAAAATTTTCAGGTACAAGAGAAGTATTATGCGACGGCTTTACTTGACAGACAGACATTTAAGGGTGATGTTTTGGTGCATCCTGCTGGGCTTACAACCAGCATTTGGTGGCATATTGGACCCCTTTAATTGGGCACGCTCCGATAGAATAGAAGTAAATATACCGTGGCTGCCATGTAAGTACCTACTTTAAATAAAATGTATCATAAAATAAGATATTTTTTTTAATTTCATTCATTCATTGCATTATTCCATATTATAGATGTGTGTGTGTACATCTACATGTAATGAATGGTACATGATTTAAATTATTATGTTAATAAAAAAAAGTAAAAAATGTATTAATTAGTAAAATAAAACCAAGAACAATATTTACATTTTTATTATTATATGGTATTTGATTACAGTTGAAAACGAAACTAGGTGCTATGATGAACTAGGATGTTTAAACATAACGCGCAGTTGGTATCACCTGATCCATCGACCGTTCAACGTATTTCCATTACCTAGAGTCGTTATAAATACCAGGTAACTTAATATCAATGTTTTAATTGTTATACTTTATTACCAATATATGTTATTAAAATAGTATATAACCTAGGGTACTAAATACCACAATATAACATAAGATAACATTATTATATACTAATTTATCGTATTATAGGTATTTATATATTCGCCTATGTCTACCAATAATATGTTTATAATTTTTCTTTCTCTACCTACCTCTTTATAATTTTAAGTGTTTCTTTTCGCCCTAAAGTTAACTTGGAAGAGATGGCTACAAAGCCATAAGATCGCCTTTTGTACATTGCTATATATATATATATATATATATATATATATATATATATATATATATATATATATATATATATATATATATATATATATATATATATATATATATATATATATATATATATATATATATATATATATTAGTAGGACAAGACGGGATTTTTGATATTACCATTATATCAAAAATCCCGTCTTCCCGTAGTCCCGTATTATTTCAATATGTAGAGTCCCTAGATTGAGGCGGAAAGAGGAGGATGTATTGCTTAACACTACATTCTCGCTGGCTACCTTAGGTATTAAATAGGATATGCGTGAAGTTAAAAACCTACATATTATATGCGTGCTACTTCTCTAACGAGTGATTATCTTGCAACTTTACGTTCATCCGTTATATAAGCTTCTCACGTCTATAATATAGCTGTTTTGACATGATGAAAAGGATTGTGTGTGTGAAATAATTATATATGCAACATTTTGCTTCAAATGTATGAGATTACTAAACAAGTGCTTTTTTATATTTTAGGTTTATTTTATACACAAAAAAGAATCCTACAGACGGACAAATATTGAATGTCAATGTTAACAAGACCATAGTTAAATCGAATTTTAGTCCGAAACGTCTCACTAAAATGATAATACATGGGTTTATCGATACCCCTCTGTCTAATTGGGTAAGTGTTGATTTTATTTAAATTAAACTATTATATGTATATGTATTATGTATGTGTATGAATAGATATTAGTTAAAAATTAAATTTATGTTAAAATTTTCATTTAACCATTTGAAGATATGAATTGAACAATTTATAATCATATTTATTTATAATCATATTATTCTTTTCAAGTTATGTAGGTGTACAAAAGCCGTGCCATTCAAGAATTATCTCTTTACAAATCCTAAATATTAATTGCGCTAAGCTCAAATTGAAAAATGCATTCGTGACGTTAATCGTTGCTTAGTTTCTTTTTGTGGCTTTTACATTTATATTTTAATGCAAACTGCGCCTTTTATTACACATTACATAAGTCTTAGGTCGGTATTTGTCCTATTTACAATATTAATTTAATGTGTTATAATAATTAATTGTTCGTACAACTTTTTTATATACATATCAAATAAAATAAATTACAGTCGGCAGAGAGACAAAACACCTTAATTTCCTTTTAATGATTCTATAAGCCATTGTTTAAAATTGAATCCGTAATTGTAGACTAAATATACTTTGTACGTAATTTGAATATTTATGTAACATATGTAATTAGAATATTGCAAATTTATGTAACATTGCGCTTGCCGGCGCGGCGATAATCCGTGAAATATGTACGCTAATAGGTATAAAACATACAATTTTATGATCAAGCATATACATTTACTCTATTTAAATGATTTGACCATGATGCTTGTCAGATTTTTATTTATATATGTTAAATATATATTTTATATTTTAAAATAATATACCTATATATACATTTTAAAATAATTTAAGACTTTTTCTTTTTGTATTTGTATTTCTTGTTTCACTTGTTTATTTCTATTTAAGTTTTTTTTCATTAAGCGAGGTTTCAGTGCAGTGTTGTTGTATATAAATGTCATTTTAGGCGACTGTTATTTTTAATGTTTTAAAACAGGTTAGTGAGATGAAAGACGAATTGGTGAAAGCTGGTGACTTTAACGTAGTCATTGTGGACTGGGCAGGAGGCAGCTTGCCTCTTTACACCCAAGCTACCGCAAATACGAGGCTAGTTGGTCTCGAAGTGGCCCACTTCGTGAACACTCTACAAGTATAACTTATTATTATTGTCCTTGAAAATAAAGCTTGCGATATTTCTTTCTTAGCAAAATTATTAAATAATGTATTTCATTTCCTATTATTATATATATTTCAAGTATAGTTTTATATTAAAAAAATTTAAAATTTTTATTTTGTCACATATATAAAGGTATATGATTAAAAATATAATTATTTATATGTTATTTTATGTTAATGTAATGTTAATGTAATGTAATTTGGCATAGTATACATTGAATTTAAAAATAGAATTTATTTGTACTACGTTATACAATTGTTTCATATTTCAGAAAGATCATGGATTAAATCCACTAGATGTTCATATAATAGGTCACTCGTTAGGAGCGCATACAGCAGGATATGCGGGAGAGAGAATAAAGGTATTTATGCAAACATTTTCTTACGTATTGTATTGTAACTAAAAAAATATCTGCTCAAATTATGAATTTCACATTTGATCAATAAAAATTAGTACCTGTTTTTCTTCACATCATAGCCCATAACTTAGGTTTCAAGTGCTACATTTCATATTATCTTTGATTTAGTTTTAAATATTACAGAACTTAGGAAGAATTACTGGTCTTGATCCAGCTGAACCTTATTTTCAAGGGATGTCTACAAATGTTAGATTAGATCCAACTGATGCGCAATTAGTGGATGTTATACATACAGATGGAAAAAGCATTTTCCTATTAGGTAAACTTATGTCTATACTTGGCAGTATAGGTGTCTAAGAATGTTTTAAAATTTTATCGTTAGTTGAGATGCGGCTCTCTTGTAATATATTGTAGATATAAGGTAAATTAATACTTAGTAAAATATACTTAGTAAGAGAATTATTTTTTTAAATTATTCGTATACAATATGTATTATTGCTTTAATTTATTGAGTAATAAAATGATGCAACATATAAATATTGGTAATATATTAAAATAGAAGCCTATCTTAACTGACGATTTTTTGTGCTTTATATTAACACTATATATTGTACATATTCACTCATCATTAATATTAGCGTCAATTGACGTTTCATGTAAGCTTATTGCTGTTGGTTATTAAAATACTAACTACATATATGTATTTTATATGTAAATATTGCCTTTATGCTAAATTCATTAGTTGGTATAAGTATATAGTACCTACACATTTTATTATATATATTATTGCTGTTTACTAATTTCTCCACGTGTTTATTCCACGGTGCGACAGACTTTGTGTTTATGGCAGGATATGGGATGTCTCAGCCTGTTGGACATTTGGATTTCTATCCAAACAATGGCAAGGAGCAACCTGGTTGCGATTTAACTGAAGGACCACTGATTCCCTTGACATTAGTGAAGCAAGGCTTAGAAGAAGCTTCTAGGGTTCTTGTTGCTTGTAACCACGTACGAGCTATAAAACTTTTTACAGAATCTATCAATGGAAAATGTCCTTATATAGGTATATGATTGGTGGTATCAATGAATTTATTAAGAAAAGTCCTCAAGATATTGAAAAAATAATGATATTTGTTATTTTTTAGGACATCAATGCCCTTCGTATCAACATTTTGTAGCTGGTAAATGTTTTCACTGTGGCCACGGCTGCGCGATAATGGGGTTAGTATTGCAGCTACCACAATGAACGCAATAATTAATTAATGTACATTTGTGAATGTACATGCCATTGCAACGAGTTTACACTCTAAATGAAGCTTGAATTATAAACTTATGGCTAATTTTTTATGAGAAAAAATTTATGTGTATTTGTTTAAAATTTTATAGACATGGAATTTTAAGCAAGAATTAAGCCTATATATTTTTGTTAACTACAGCGAACGTCCTCAAGATACGTCATATCTTTTGAAATTAATTCTAAAGTTTTAACCAACTTTGAAAATTTTTTTTTAAAAAATGTAATGTAAATTTTTCCAAATTTTTAAGGGAAATAAAATATTCACCTTTTTTTTTTCCGACATCAAAGACGGGTTTTAAAAAGAAAAAAACAATAAACAAAAAAATTTCCCTTTTCAAAAAAAACAATTTTGGAAAGCCAAAATTTCCCAATCGGAAAAAAAATTTTGCGAAGTATATTATTTTAAATGGAACTAGATTTTGCCTTTATTGCAAAATAGTGGTTGAAGGCCCCCACCGCAAACCCCAAAAATTTTTTAAAATTTTGGGGAAAGTGTTAAATTTTAAATTAAGTAAAATGGCGTTTTTTAAAGCCAAAAAAGGGAAAATTGGAACTACAAAAGCCCTTTTTTTTAAAAAAAAAATTTTTTTAAAAATTATGGAAATTTTGAAATATTACAAATTTTAAATTTCTGGCCTTTTTTGGGGGGAACTACCAAGGAAAAAAAAATTTTTATTATAATAGTTTTTAAGTCTTTAAAAAATTTTTAAAATTAGTCTTGTTAATTTAAAATTTAAATTTTTTATTGTTTTGGAAAAAATTTTAAATTTAAGTTTTAACCAATTTTTAAAAAAATTAAAATAAAGTTTTTTTTTTAAAAAAAAGCAAGGGGTTTGAAAAATGTTCCAATTTTTTTAAATTTTTATTTTCTCAATTTTAAAATTTTTTTTATTTTTTTTTGGGGGGGGCGGTTTAAAAAAAAATTTTTTTTGGTTTTGGGGGGGTTTTTTTTGGAAAAAAAAAGGGGCGGGGGGGGGGCAGTAAAAAGGGATTCTAAAAAAAAATTTTGTTTTTAGATTTTTTACACATTTACAAAGATGTTTTTTTTAAAATTTTTAAAAGGATTCCATGGAAAAAATTTTTTAAAAGGGGGCCCCCCTTTTAAATAGTGTAAATTTTTTTTTTAAAATTAATTTTAAAGAAAGAATTTTCAATTTGTTAATTTATTATTTTTATTTTAAATGGAATTTAAAAATTTTAAAATTAAATTATATTGGGGGGAAAATTAAAAAGAAAAGAATATAAAAAATATTTTTAAAATAAAATTTTAAAATTTAATTATATTTAAATTTTATATATATATATATATATAATATATAATATATATATATATATATATATATATATATATATATATATATATATATATATATATATATATATATATATATATATATATACTTATTCATGTGTGTATCAAATTATAATATATTATCATGTACCAAGATGAAATAATGTTAAAATGTCCATATTAATATTTATCCTAGTAGTTTTCGATTTGCGTATATATTTTTATTATTAGTCTATGTTTATGTACGTCAGTGGGGTGGAATTGTAAAAAAAATGAGTTCATTGAGTCATTCTAGAATTACATTTTATTTAAGGAATATCAAAATAGCTACATTATAAACATTCATAAATATTAAAACGACCGTATTTTATATATAGATGTTTAATTTATATTCACAGGTGGAGCTATCGTGGGAGTACGACATGAATGTACTGGAGCCGCGATCGCTTTGCATTTTATGGTGTAACGACCGCTTATATGTCAAGTCTGTTCTGGTCGACCAAATGGAACTACCGACGAGAGGGTACAAATTCTTTATTGTTTCTTCTTCTATTAAATATTTTTTTTATCTAATTTTAATTATATCATGAAAGTGTGATGCATTGCTAGGCGTTTCGATCGTACTAGTTGAGTACAATTCACTTTGCCAATGTCACGTTGTTTGGAGAATACAGCCAAATTTTTGCTTATTAAAACACTAATTTCGTTCGATACCAATAAATTTAGTAGACATCAATATTAAAGGAAATATTAATGAATTTTATTTCTATATTAACATCTCATATAAAATTTACAGGAAACGTAACGTTGACTTCAGTAGCAAGCTGTGCACGCCGAAGCGTGAATTCGCCGAAATACCAAACAGGGGGTCAGCAAGTTTCTACGACAACTGCAGCTGATACCTTGTCGTGCCAAATGTGTGGTTCCGCATATCCACACATTTTGCGTAGGCTTTAATCCCTTAACACGTCAGCTGCTAAAACAGGTTTTTTAGACTCTGTGTAAGCGCTAAAATTGTGTTTTTTCGTAAAATATACTGAAACTGTAACTTCGGTTATTTTAAACGTACAAAAGAAATATTTATACATATACAACTTTGATATTTGTCGGATCGACAGATGATGCCCAAGGTTTTGTGTATACAACATGGACTACAAAACAGTGCAATGAAAACTCGTATACCTTTTCATTTCAAGATTTTATTCCAATTTCCAACAGTGTTTAATTATATTAGAACCAGGCCAATTGACCGGTTCACACTAAACATTCGGGTACCAGGCCGGATTTACTACATTTATTCAACCTGGTATGACGTCGACACGCTATTAAAGACTGATTTAGCCTAGCTACGAACGTATCAATAAACTGTAAATGAGAGCGAATAGTGAAATAAACATCTTTTTCGGAACATATACGTACATATAAACCCAGCATTTAATTAGAAAATGTTTATTAGCTTAGGATTTTTTTAACTATGAAATAATTTATATGAAGCAATTTTTATAAAGTTTGATTTGGAAAAAAGTTGAAAAATTCAAGGTGTATTTTTTTATTTAAAATGGCCAATAACAATATATATATATATATATATATATATATATATATATATATATATATATATATATATATATATATATATATATATATATATATATATATATATATATATATATATATATATATATATATCTTCTTCTTCCACTTAGCATTATCCCGGCCTATTGCCAGGGTCTGCTTTCCTACTTAGTCTACTCCACTTTGCACGGTCTTGAGCATCCTCAGTGGTTAGTCCATTGGCTCTCATGTCGTGCGTCACGACGTCCAGCCATCGCTTCCTTGGGCGTCCGGGGGGTCTTACTCCAGGGACAGACATATCAAGGCATTTTCTTCCGACGTAGTTCTTAGGCCGGCGCAAAACGTGGCCATACCATCTCAGACGACGCTCTTGGAGCTTATCCGCTACGTCACGGACCCCAAGACTACCTCGAATGAATGTGTTGCGTATTCGGTCAGCCCGAGTAACGCCACACATCCACCTCAGCATCTTCATCTCCGTTACGTGAAGCTCCTGAGTGTGCCGAGATAATGCTGGCCAACATTCGCTGCCGTATAGAAGAACTGGTCGGATCATGCTCTTGTATATCAGCCCCTTGAGTTTGGGCGGTATTCTGCGATCGCAGACCACACCAGTGACCTCCCGCCATTTGGCCCAAGCAGCGCTAACCCGGGCGCGGACATCGTGGTCGATGCCTCCGGACTCGTGCATAATGGATCCAAGGTACCTGAACTTCTCCGACTTAACGGCTGGCTCAGGCCCGATGTGGATGGTGCTCGAGTCTGGGTTCCCGCAAGCCATGTACTCGGTCTTTGACACATTCAGTTTAAGACCACCGTTCTCAAGCGCACCCTTCCAGGTATTCACTTTACGCTCCAGCATCAGTCGGTTATCGTCAATGAGTACTATGTCATCGGCATACATCATCAGCCATGGAGGCTGGTCCTGGATGTGAGCCGTGACAGTATCTAGCACTACATTAAACAAAAGTGGACTAAGAGCTGAGCCTTGGTGAACCCCTACTGTAATTGGGAAGGGTTTGGTATCGCCAACAGCGGTCCTAACTGTAGAAACAGAGTCGTTGTACATGTCTCTGATAATAGCAACATAGGATTCAGGGATCCCTTTGGATCGCAGTGCCCACCAGATACACTGACGTGGCACACAGTCAAAGGCCTTCTGCAGGTCTAAGAATGCCACATGCAGAGCTCTCCTCTTTTCCCTGTGTGCCTCCATCAAAATTCTGAGGGCAAAAATGGCGTCCGTAGTGCCTGATCCTGGCTGAAATCCATATTGACACTCAGAGACAGTACACTCTCGGCGGAGCCTGAGGGCAATCACGCGCTCGAAGAGCTTCATGGTGTGACTCATAATCTTAATGCCCCTATAACTACCGCAATCTTGAACACTGCCCCTTCCTTTGTAAATAGGGGTAATAAAACTGTGCCGCCATTGATGTGCATCGTCCCAGTGTTCAAAATGCGGTTAAAAAGATCAGTAAGCATG
Organism: Dione juno; assembly: GCA_037127375.1. Taxonomy (NCBI): domain Eukaryota; kingdom Metazoa; phylum Arthropoda; class Insecta; order Lepidoptera; family Nymphalidae; genus Dione; species Dione juno. The sequence goes on from JAXRJS010000048.1 coordinate 1,043,910, forward strand.
AGCACACCACGAGAGCCTAACGATTTCCACGCTTCGATCGGAATATCGTCAGGTCCCACCGCCTTACCGTTCTTCATGCGTCGGAGACAATTCCGAGTTTCATCAAGGGTTATTGGAGCAATAAGTCCCAGGTTAGGAGGTGGTTCAGACGGAATACTACCCGGGTGCTGAGTATTCAGCAGCTCCAAGAAGTAACTTCTCCACCTCTCCTTCACAGAAGCATGACTACAAAGCAGCTTGCCCTGGGAATCTCTGACGCAAAGACATTTTGTGATATCTTGCGTCGCTTTATCCCGAGCACGTGCCAATTTGTAGATGAGCTTCTGCCCTCCACAGTTTCAAGTTATCATATAGAGGTAATAAACTTTCACTGCGGGCTCTGGCTACAGCTCTTTTGCTGGCACGTTTCGCTGCTATGTACTCCAGTCTGTCTTCAGGAGAGTTGGAACGCTGCCACTCCCTAAATGCAGCAAATGCATATATATATATATATATATATATATATATATATATATATATATATATATATAGAATATATATATATATATATATATATATATATATACTATATATATATATATACATATATATATATATATATATATATATATATATATATATATATATATATATATATATATATATATATATATATATATATATATATATATATATATATATATATATATATATATATATATGTTGTGACGTATGTATGTATATTTTCGTAATTGAAACATTGGCCAGCTTCAATTTAATATACTTTGGAAATTAATGTCAGATAAAAGACCTTTTAAAGGCGATTGTGATGCTTGTTGTCCCAGTGATATTATTGACTGTTACAGGATGTATTTTCAGGTCTAAATTATATAATAATAAGTGTACATATAACTTATTAGAAAAGATTTATTAACATCTGGGAATGTGTAAAGTACACAATGAAACATAATATACTTAATACAAATAATAATGAATCATATTTATTTTTACTTATTTAATCAATTACATATGAAATACCTCTCTAATGTCTCTCTAAAAGTACATATATATCACATGTAAAATAATAAACGACTTATTTTGGCCGTAAATTTTCTTTTAAATTATTATTTAAGTACTCAATATATTTTTATATTTTATCTTTTAGAAAGGATTTATTATGTAAATGACCACATTAAAATGCGTTATCCTAGGTGTGCTACCTAGTACTTAATATAATTGAATATTTCAAATATATACAAAATATAACATTTATAGATCATGGACGTATCTTGAAATGTTTACAAGACCACTTTTTTGTCGCAATCGGGTTGGCGCTTAATGTATGAAATTACCATCTTCACATGATTTAATTGAACGTGTAGGCAGCACTAAAATAAGTTAATGTGTATAATAAGTTAATAAGTTAAAAAATTTTGTTGGCACGGACGATGTCTGTAAACAGGCTATGACCTTTAGTGGTCCTAACATATATTATCCTATACCGTCCAATCGTTAATACTATCATATTTGTAAATAGTGTTTGTTGTAAATACAAATATATGTTATATATTAATATTGTAAGGAAATTACAATACTCTTTAAGTCTTAAAATAAAATATTTTTTTTAATATTATTATATTTTTTATTTTTGTGTAATGCAATTACCAATGTCACTACTTATTTGATACAAATATAAAAACCCTTAGTAAAAAATATCTTTTATCTGTGGTTATAGTTAAATTTGCATAGATGTTATACACAACATACTAACGACATTAATGTTTATGAATATGAGGTTTATAAAACATTATAACAATTAAATGTAAAATATGTTTTATTATCCAAGTGTAATCATATTATCAGTGGTTTCTGCATAATGCTTATGATTGCCTGAAGATGAAGATGGCACAACATGATGAGGTCCAATTAGGCAGTACTGCAGATTGCATCCATTGTCCACAGTTGCTCCAGTATAGATTATGCAATCTTGAAGAACACATCTGTAATTATTATATTCAGATTCATACAAAATGGCTTTTAAAGATTTGAAATAAAATAAGACTTCTAAATAATTCCTAATAATTATTTATATAGTAAAATATTAGTTGCGTCCCAATCATACTTAATACAACTTCTGATATAGATAGTGGGAATAAATATATTCTTGACTAGATTCTTTTACCTTTTATTAATTTATATCACCATACACGCAAAAGCAATAATAGGCATATCTTACACCTACAATACAAACAATTATTTAAGATTATATTTGTTTATATCACACATGCTATTGTTTATATAATTTATGGATGTGGACGATACAAAATCTTTTTAGTTGAAGCCAGGAATCAACATTGAAGTCTGTAACAGTGCGCTAGCTGTACTACATTAATTAAAATAAGTATAAAGTTTCTATTATTATAAGTTATTCATGATATAATCAAATATAATATGTCATAGTTTATAAGCTTTTATTTACATACCATATATAAAATAATAATTGAATTAATGTGTGTCCATTTTACATTAATAGAATAAGTCAAAGAAAATGTCATAAATATGCAGAAAAGTACTTATAATCTTTTTTATATTTATATTAAGCCAGGCCATTGTGGCAAAATGTTTGACTATGATTGCAACAATTGTGAGTTCAAATCCCGCTTGGGGAAATGAATTCTTTATTTCCTCACTGGTAACAAAGAGTGGCATTAAGTTCTGCCACTCCACTGCCTCGGAAATTAGGCAGAAAGTAGGGAATGAAGTGTCTTAGCACTAGGTTCTTCCTAGCCTGTTATATGTGGAAAACAGTGTGAAGCTATATATTAAACCATTGTATTAACTTACCCTTCTCTAATAGTGACATTATTCATTAGGATGCAGTTTGTCAATCTAACTTTGTTCTCAATGGTACAGTTTGCACCAATAAATGTGCTTTTAATTGAAGTTTTCTCTGCTATTATACTTTTTTCACCAACAGTACATGTTTCATCTATTTGTTTAGTTTTCACTTCACTGTTTGAATGAATCTTTTCTGTAAGGTTTGTTCCTGTCACCTCTTCCCATTTTGATAATATCTAGTCATAAAATTTATTATATAGTTTAATATTACACAAAAATACTAATATTTCAATATAAAATATATAATACAATTATTTATAGCATAGATTAAATTATATATCTACCTTATTATTGGATAAATAAAAAGCAGATAGTGTATTTACTCGAATACCAAAAGTATTTTTACTTGGTATATGAGCATAACATCTAAGAATATCATTATAATATACTCCTTTTGCGCCCAAGCTATGATCATTGTACATAGACATTGCCCTTATTTTACTTTCATAACCTTGTTCATGTGCAAAATCAAAAATATTTATTTTGTCATCAGAGCTTTTATCAGACATATCTTTCTTCTGTAATGGAGTTTTAGGTTTTGTTAATTGTTTTTTTACAATATGTGGTATTAATTCTCCTTTGATTGAGGTATATTTATCACATTTAACCAGATAATCTATAACCCAATTTTTCATAACATACATATGTGCATCTAATAGTCTACTGTACATACTTATAGTATGAAATTTTTTGATGAGCAGTCGTGGTAATTTAACATTTTCTTCAAAGTCACTAGCACTAGCTAGAAATACTAATCTTTCTGTTTCTTTGTCAATACAAACAAGGTCTCGGTCTGGTTTAGCTTTGCTTTTTAATCCAGGGACTTCAATCCATTCTTCTGGACCATTGTTAAAAAACAATGTTGCAAGAGTTGCATCATGTTTGCGGTACAAGTTTAGAACTTCGTTTAAATTAACACTAGTAATGAGATCACCAGACACAACTATTAGATCAGTTGTTACATGACTACTAATGTGTTTTAGAGTATTGGCTGTACCCCAGTCTTCATATGAGGAGGGAATAACTATTAAATCATATTTAATTTTTAATGGACATTTTTCCAGTGCATTTAATATATTAGATTTATCTTCTTCAAGCACAACCACCATAGTTTCTGTAATAATGTTGTATAGTTAAATAGCAATACTTTTACAGTTCATGTAAAAATTATGGTTAGATTTGTTTAAATGTTTATCAAAAAAATATCTTACCTTGAAAACCATATCTCTCCAACATATTTAGAGAATACCAAAGTACAGGGTACGGTCCAACTGGTAAGAGACATTTTGAAACGGTTCCTCCAACATCGGGTAAACGTGAGCCTCTACCAGCTGCTAGTACAACTGCTTGAAATTCTATTATTTTATGCATTTGGATTTGAATGGTTAGAAAGTGAAATGTAAGAAGTAAGGGTAGAAATTTACTTAGTTTTAATAATGAAAAACTAAAAAGAAAGATGCTTAGTAAATTTCTTTTTTATATTAAAGGTATTAATTGTAAGTTTTCATTAAATAAATAATGAATTAGCCAAAAATTTTCTTTTTTAAGAATGACTACAGAAGTGACATTGTGAAATGTGAATTATAATCTCAGATTTGACATGTGACAACCGACGTCAGCCGCCTTACGATAATGTCAACTTGACATACTTCCATAATGCTTTTTAAATTATGTTTTGCAGTTGATATGTAAGTTTCATAAAAAATAAAACACTAATAGAGATCAATACACCATTTATTAAACGTAATAGTTAAATTTAATTTTTATATTTCTTTGATGAAAATTAATTATTCAATTTCATAGGCTCAAATTTTCTTTTATTAAAATTTTATAGTTATCCTCTTTTCGTCGAACCACTTGATAATAATAGCTCCTCATTCTTTTTTATGTAATTTTAATATGTATGTGTATTAAATTATTGTTCTTTATATTATTTATAGTTCTAACTAAAAATTTCTTTCTATTTTTATGTTTGCATATAAACCTGTATATACGTATATATTTAGATGTGTATGTATTGATATATAAAACAAATACACCGCCTATCCATTTAATTAATTCTACGCTCTAAGGTTGGAATATGAATAAAGCCGCCTGATGTACATTTTGGTTATTTTTCTTTTTTGTTTTGTTATTTTATTTTGTCCTGTACAACAAAGCCTATTATTATTATTAAAGTCATCATTAAAGTCTCTTTACTTTATGAATCAATTTAAATAAATAAAATAAAATAGCCTTTATTCAGATCTTGAATAGAAAAAGTTACATTTCAGAACCTTAATAACTAAGATTTACAAACAATTTTAAACTATTCAAAAATTTCCGCCTTTTTAATTTTTTGCAGATCATTTTGCCAATCGGCAAATGCCTCCTCCAACCGTTTCCATTCTATCCTGTATTTAGCCACTCTGTTCCAGGTCGCTCCCGCCACTTGCTTGATGTCATCATCCCACCTCTTTTGTGGTCTGCCTCTCTTCCTTATGAATCAATAAAGTAATGAAAATTAAATTGTTTCATGGTAGAAATCATCATCATCATCAATGGCTGTCATCATCATTATCATGAAAAGGGCCCAAAGAGGGCTCTTTGGGCCCTAGCCTTCTGTAAAGCTTTACTCCATTCTTCCCTATTCGCCACTCTTTTCAAAGCGGCCGCTCTTTTCTTCTTTTTTGAAGCCTAGAGTCTTGAGATCTTTGGTAACTCTAGCAAGCCTATTACCTAAGCTTAGGTCTTCCAATTTTACGTTTACAATCTGGTTTCGACCGGACCGAAGTAGACGTTTAGGGACCCTGCTATTGTCCATTCGATGAATATGACCAAAACAGCATCTGTTTGCAAGCTTTGTCCGTCTCCAATTCCTATGGTGTCACATCGTTATCGGTGGTAATCGTTGAACCTAGACATACATTTACAGAACCTGTACAAAATATAGTAGTAGTATATACAAAATCCTCATTCTTCAAATTCTTAGTCTCCGATGACAATTGATTGTGTAAAATAGGTTTTTGGTGTTTCCAGGTATTTGTACCGTTGTTGACAATTAGCCCCATCTGTGACGATGCGCACTTTATATTCAAGAAAGATGAACATAGCTTGGCCGCAGAGCGAGGCATCAGGTCCATGTCGTCAGCATATCCCAACGGCTGGTCAGATTTATAAAATGTTGTCCAAGGAGTCTCTAAAAGTGCATTTCTGACGCACTTCTATATATATATTAAACAGCAGATAAGCTAGTGCGTCGCCTTGTCTTAAATCTTTACATTGTGTGGAAGTGCGCTGACGTTTCGTTTTGCACTCTTATACAGTTTTGTGTTCTCCCAATGGCAATTTTTACAAGTTGGCTTGCTGGATATATATATATTTTGGTTATAGCGGTGTACAGCTTAGGGCATAGCACGCTGGCGAAGGCAGCTTTAAATATGGTATAAGTAGCCACATTTATTTATTAATAAGATATACTAAAATAAAAATTATAAAAAAATGTTATATTTTGTTTTTTTTTATATGCAACCATATATAGGCTCGTATGCAATGAGACAAAACTCATTACAGACATATAAGTTATACATATATGCAATAAAACAAAGGATATTATTTCCTTAATTACGAAAAAGAATATAAAATTAAATTAATATAAATATGTGTGAAATAAACCACAAACAGATGTTTTCCATTGTAGCATAGAAAAATGTAATTTTCTTAAAATATTAATTTATATTTTAGCATACATCTTGCATCTTGTATAAGTTTTCATTGAACATAGTTGACAATGTTGATGATCCTTACAGGGTTTAGGGAAAGCTCTTGGTGTTTTTATGAGATTTACATCGTCAATTTCGATGTAGGTGTTCCGGGATTTGTCACTGCTACTATTACTACCTCAACAACTATTAATTGGTGAATCAGATGTTGAAAAAGCTAAAGATGGATGAAATGGAAGATGGATGATGGAAGAAAATCTGGAAAGTCTCTTCCAAGAAATAGAGGCCTATTTCTTGGAAGAGACTTTCCAGATTTTCTTTTGACAAGTGGTCAGAAACCACTTCTTTTAAGGTACACAGTGATAGGTTCTCCATATTGTACTTTCTGCGCAACAAGAACCACGCATTAACGATACAAAAGTCTAACATGTGAAAAATATTCTATTGTACCACTTGTTTGATCTTGTTTGGATTCAATATAGACCCAATAAGGATTCTAGCAGATCCACACCACCCAAACGACTCCTGTAGATTTCAACTGCCTTTCTTTTCGTTATTTGTAAGGCCTTGCTAGGGAGACATTGTCTTCATCTGAACTATCATTATCACATTCAGGGATCGTAACTGGTTTTCTGACTGGGATAATCTAGGGAATCGGAATCTTAATTTTCATCGTCGTCAAAGTTTTTTACCATATAAACTTGCTTTATGTGCAAGATCAAATATTTGAAGAGACCAAAGTAAAAGAAATAAACGAAAGTATAATATTTCATATATTATAAATCAATAAAAATACAAATGCTAATATGTTTGAGTGCAAGCGATTCCATGCATTTTTAGCATTTTCAGCTAAAACGAAAAAAATCGTAAAATATAGAAAATAGTTAAAACGTGGAAAAAATATTATCCGTCGAGTAAAGACGAGTATATCGACTTAATGAATTTTTTTTGACCAAAAACACTTAGCTGTTACTCTGTTATCGTTTTTTTAAAATGAGTCAGTCGTACTTAAATTCTGCTTTTTGGCCCATCTGTACATACATAAGTGAGTTTATGTCGAATTATCATAAAATCATAAGCATTTGTTTTGCATTTTATTATTCATTTCATATTCTGTTATGACTTCAAACCCTCTTTTCAACTAACGCTCTAGGTAGAACTTCCACCGTCGCTAGTCCTGTCGCTGCAATTACGAGGGCCATGAAAGATGAGGACCCCAGTTTTAGGCATGGAGATTCACAGACCCGATGTGATTTTATATGGAATATATAATAAAAAAGTAAAATGATGAGTGAGTATTCATGTTTATGCTTTGATTATTTATAATTGCTTGGAATTTTATTACTCCTTTGTTAATTACGGGACAACCCTATTCCAGTTACACCTTTGTATGAGGGTTTTGAGAAACCTGTTTCAACTTTGCCTAATATTTATTGTTAAAAAATATTATATATATTTAAATTTAGACGAAGGTCTGATACAACAAGAGGGAATAAAATACATAGTCCGTCCATACTAATACGTTCCAATTTGGAAGCTGTTAGTCTTAAATGAAGATTTGTAGTGTTTCTAAACTACTCGCCATATTAGAATGTAATGGCATGACAAAGATAACCGAAATGTGTACCGTGGAACTGAATGCGAAATTTGAAACCTTTCGTCTGCTTGGTAGTCTAGAAAAACCTCTCCGTAGAAAAAAATACTAAAGAGTTTTATGGCTGCCTAGTCGGTAGCTATATCGAAATATAAATAAAGTCAGTTATGAAATTGCTTATTAATGTTAATGATTTATTGAGCAAAACCTTCAAAATTCGTTATTCTTAAAAATTGCAAAAGTTGCGGCATTCTAAGGTATTTAATTTTATTTTTTATATATTTTCTACTCTTGTTTATAGCGGGGTAGAGGCACCTTAGTACAACGCCTTCTTTGATCCTATCAGTGAAAATAAAAATTAACTAAGTATTATTCCTCCATATAGGTCAAAGTCATAATCATTACGAATCGAACACTGTCCCACAATTATTTCGCTTTCGATACGTACTTTAATAAATTCGTCACTATCAAAAGTTTAAGAAACTAGGAATATAATAAATGAAAACTTTTTAAGCATTGTGTATAACATTATTATTGAAATGTCAAAAACGAAACAGTTTAAGAAAGTTATGTTTAATAACAATATAATAGCAATTAATAGCATTTTCTAGTCATTCACATTTTCCTCGTTAAGAAGTGGTGGTGTTGTTGATAATCCATCATTTGTTTGATCTTCTAAAGGTCTAAGTTGTATAAAATCCACTGGCGTTGACACAGAATCCATTTCTTGTTGCAAATCTGAATTTTAAAATAGAAATTATTGTATCGCTATTATGTTTTGAAGCTACGTGATTTATTAAGATGGGTAGTCAGAGAAAACCTAAAAAAGTCAAGCCGTTCTGTTCCACGCTTTCTGACTGAATTTCAGATTTTGTATGTTGTGTGTCGGAATTCAACGTCGAGCTTTTTCTTACCAGAGAAGGAATATGAAAATAATAATTTGGTGGAAATCAAAACCCCTACAAATGCGTTTACAGTCACATACTCCCCCACTGTTATATATAATATAAAATAAATTGAATACAACTCAATATTAGTTTACATAATTTTATAAAGATGGTATACTCGTCGTCGTAGTACTCGTCCGTTAATTGGGCGTATGCGTTAGGACATCAACACTAAAATAGATTTTTACAAGAAGATATAAGAGAGTGAGACAAAACATCTTATTCTGATGTAATGTATGATCTTGAAAGTAGTAACAGTACGAGTATGTTATTATAATTAGTTTACCTGTCTCATCTTTTAAAGGCTGGGTTTCCTGTTTTGGTAGATTGCAAGGAATGCACGGCTTTTGTTGTGGAGTCTCTTGCGCACCATGGACCTTAATAAAATTAAAAGAGTGTGTGATTTTAATATTAATAATATAAAAATTGTCCAAAATAATAACCAAGTAGTCGTTAGTAATATATATAGTAACATATTTATTTCTTGATATAAAAATAGGATAATATATCTGTTCCTATTTTATTCAATATAATATAGGTATATTATATTATGTTAAATGAAATAAATCTATAAATACGTTTCCATTCGGTACAACATTTGTTTCATGGCGATCAACAGAAGTTATTATAATTTCACTCGGAGCTTTTTTCAAATTGGGTACTATTTTGGTGTGAGACCCACCGCAATATCGATGACAATAGTGTGATCTAAAATTAGAAAAACATTTGTACATAGTTTACTGTTATTTGTCTCATGTGACATACATTAAAGAAATATATACCTAGGGTCAGGTGGGTGCGGGATAGGTTTACCAGGATAGCATAAGCCATGGTCGCCATCATCTTTCGGTCGGGGTACTTTCACAAACGCCGGCATGGCAGGAATGCCTGATTCCTCTAGATGCATATGTGCAGGGGATGAACATGATAGACATGCTGCATCTCGAAATAACTTTTTTGATATTGCAGCAGCACGTGGCTCCCCAACAATTTCCATCATAAAGTTTAATCTTTTCTTCAATCTGTCGAGATTTTCATTAACATTGTCACGTAGTGACACTACTTGTACATAATCTGCTTTTTCATTTAACTCTCTAAGTAGATCATCTATAGATTTCTAAAATATTTTTATTTAACTTATTAAAATTTTATACACTATTTTTATGCATCCAGAATAATTTTGAGACTCTAATAATACCTGCCAAATAATTTCTTGGTTATTGAATTTATCGTATGCAGCTCCAATGCGTTTCTCGAAATCACCCCTTACTGCATCAAATTGTTGACGATTAACCAAACCATTTAAAGCACCCAGTCCGGCTTTGTCACGTAATGCATCTGCTACTTCTTCGCGATCAGATTTTGACGCAACAAGAATTTCAATTTGCTTCCATAAAGACTAAGACATAATAATTATAATACAGATATATTATAATTAACTATATGCTATACTATTTTATTATAACGATATATTAATAAATAAGAAGACTATGAAAATTTTAACCAACTTTTTTCCAATTAATTTGAAAAAAATATATGTTGCATTCTGTTGGCTTTAATCTAATATGAATATGAAAACGATGCCTGTAAAATTGCCTTTTATATCACTCTCTGTCTCTCGTCTTTTAGTGTAAACCACATTAAATTATTAAAGAACTTATGAAAGTTATTAAAAAAGCACGCTATTGGCTGGAGCTGGAGTGACGTAACCATATCGCAGTAGAAATATATACAATACACAGGTTTCAGTATTTTGGTGCCATATAAATAGTAATGTGATTTTTTTATAGAATATATCACTACTATATCAATTCACAGTAACATGATGCTAAAACCATGCAAAGATATACTTTGTAATATTTTAATAATAATAAGTAAGAAAAAGTGAATACTTGAATGTTATTTAACAATAACTCTTGATTTTCCTTTAACTCCTTTTGTTTTATATTCATAATATCAAAATCAATTTGTAGGTTAGTGAAATTTGAATTTAACTCAGTTGCAGCTGTGAATAGTATTATAAAGGTATTATATAGATATAAAGTAATATTTAAATGATTATGATTACTGAACTCTACTACTATTTGGATTATGATCTTGTGACCAAATCTTCATAAAATCTTGGTGTGTAATTAATATACATGAAAAAGTAATTTATTTTCACACAACTACGTGCAACATAGACATGTATATACTTTTATACTTTAAATTCAGTATTTTTTTTAATTAATTTATATTGCTTTGTACCAGTAGTATCACCCCCAGTGTTTGCAAGAGCTTCACCCATAGCTTCTAGGCCTGATTCTAAATCGTGTTGCATTAGTGTCAATTGTTCTTGATAATTCGTCATCTAGTTCATAAAGTTATAATCGATAGTAAAATATAAACAAATTTTATGAAGGATAACAAATAATTAAGATTGCAAAAAAAAAAATTGTATACCTGTGACGAAAGCCCCGTATCCAATATATTTATTTGCTCAGCATACTCAGAAATTGACGCTTCCAATTCACTCATTCTGGTATCCAGATTTAAAACTACATGAAGTTTTCTTTCTGTAAATGTTATAAAAAATTAAATATACCGTAAAATTAAAATATATAACCTTGATGTAATAATTTATACTACCCAATCTATGAGCTATCTCTAAGGCATCTTCTGCGTTTGATGTTACTTTCGAAGTAACACCTGTAACTGTTTTCATAAGGCTATCATAAAGTTCTTTCATTGCTTCCCTGTAATTATTATGTCAATATTATATTATCCATTATCAACTATTATTTTAATATTTTATGTTATTTTTATTTATATATGTAATGCTGTCGGTATCTTACTTTAATTCCGCCATAGTAATACGATCTTTTTGTTCTTGTAGTAAATTTTCGTCGATTTCCATAACTTCTGATGTACCTTCAGCCATTTCTTTTTGTAAATTTTCTATTGTTTCATTTGTTGATTTACTTAGACCTTTCTTAGAATGTTTACGCAAAGATTTCCGAGATTGTTGTGTGGGTTGTGAACTATCTGCCTGTGAATCAATTTCATTCAGAAATAAAATAAAAAGAATGGCGATCGCCTGAATATGCATACTAAAAAGGCAAAATAGCTGTTTTTCTTACGTCTTGTGTTAAATCAATTCCTTTATAATTCGCGACTTCAGTAACTAACGATATCATTTGTTCTAATGTTTTTTCCGCAGATTCCAACCGAGCAGATAATTGTAAGGCCGCCATAGCATCAGTTAAAGAGGCACCTTTGCGTAGATCGTGCATTAATTGCATATTTTCGGGTAAATTTGCTTTTGGAATAGAGCCAAATTTGTTTTGTAATTCTTCTACTATTTTTGCTAAATTATCAAATTGATCTTGAGTCACGACGGATAATTGAACAGCTTTAGTTTCTTGAGAACGTTCTAAAATTATTTATCTTTCATGAAAAATTATTTTCAAAAAAAATATGTAATAAAATTTAAATTCATAAGTTTTACCATTATCCATTTCATCTGTTGGCACCCGTTCAACTGTAAAGTAAAAATTTTATGACAGCCGTAATAATATTTATAATTATATTCTATAAGCAAGAATATTCAAAAAATATAGAATAAATTACCAACAAGCAGCTTTTCATATTGCACTTCTGTAAATAAAATTAAGATATTTAGTTTCAAGAACTTAAGAATACATAGGTAATAGTACAATTTTTAGTACCCATAGAATCTAAAGAAGCCATGGGTGTTGGTGTATTTTCTGCTTCTTCCCGAGAATTAGCTCTCTGCGAAGTAAAAAGTTAATACATCAATCTTCCCATAATAATATATATCTAAAGTATATACCTACAAGTATTAATTTGAGTACCAATATACTGCATTTATAAGAATTCATTTCAGCTTTAGTCAAAAATATTAGTATAATATAGAATTTATTTATTTATATGATAATTAATTCATTTTAAATATTACTCACTAGAACTGAGTAGGTAACTGCCAATATATAAGAAGAAATACTTACCTGAATCCCAGAATAAACAAAAATAAAATAAAATCTTGAAACCTGGAATATTACAAAAAATAACAAAAATAAAGAAAATAAGGTCTCTTAAAATCGAAAATATTCCTTCAAGCACCTGACTAACGACCCTTAACTCTCGTTCCCTTTGTTCTTCAAATGCATCCAAGACATGATGACTCTCTTGTAAGGAGAACTGAATGAAATGTTATAGATATATAAAAAAGTATTAATTATTTTGTTGACTTGGTGTTCGCAATAAAAATGGTTTACCTTACTTCCTTTGTTGAGATCACTTCCTTTAGATGATATAATTTTTGTTTTATTTCTTGTACTAGGCTTAGTTTTGTCTAAAGCTAGTTGGTTAGTTGCTTTTACAGATGCTGATAATTCCTTTTTAGATTTCAAGGAGGTAGGCTCAGATGATTTTTGTGTATCAGAGCCTATAGACTTTGTACTCACCCTTTCTTTACTATTTTCACCATTCTTTTTCTTTCGTTTAGGAACTGTTGCTTGTAGTTTCATTTCAGTAACCGATATAGTAGAAGTTGTACGAATTGTACCAAGATCAATATCGATTTCAACACGGCGTTGTAGTAACCGTAATTGCTTTGCAAGTATGATGAGAATAGGTTGTAAAAGGTTAAAATTGACTATGTTTTGCTGTAAAATTTTTAAATATATAATAACTATAGTTGTAAAGTAATTTTACTTCAATTGTAATAAAATATTATTCTATTTATTATATATTACTTACATCATAGTCTCCGAACGCAGCTTCTATCAAATCACTAACACTATATATAGAGTTCGGCATTTTAATTATTTTATATATCGTCGCTATTTAATTATTGTATTATATTGAGCCTTCAGATGGTCATGCAATTATAATTTTTTTTATTAATGACAATTCTGCCAAATGTGTTATACAATTTATATATAAGTCTTGTAAGCACTTGTAAACTTTTTCTTACGTCAGGATTAAAATGGAAATTTATCTTGATACACAAATTACTGAAAATTATAATGTATATGATATTATGATTTATTTGTATGGCTAATATTTTCATTTGTACATGTTTTCCATAAATCAGAATTATTTATTTATAAGTAACATTTTGAGCATTTTTCTTGTTGGGAAGACCTTGCTTTCTTTATGGTATAGTTTTTGCATTAATAACTTTAATTTAATTTTATGGCTCAGATCTACGTTTCTACTTTACAAAGAATAATGTAGACATTGCGAAAACATTTGAAGTATATATATATATATATATATATATATATATATATATATATATATATATATATATATATATATATATATATATATATATATATATATATATATATATATATATATATATATATATATATATATATATATATATATTTATGTATCCATAACCAATTAGATAATTTAAAACTTTAAAACATGTTTAAATATTTAAAAATAATTCCATTCCATTTCATATTAATCGAAATCATATAGTTTGTATTTTTGTTGTATATAATTAATAATTATGAAAAAAATATCACTATTTTATTTAAGGAACTCACCTTATTATAAGTCGATATTTTAGGAATAAAACTATTGTATATTAAAGTTATTGTATATTTTAATATATATGTTTCATATCATTGTATATGTATGTACATTTTTCTTGAAGTCTCAACCAGATTAAAAACAAAATTACATTATTAATAAACACTGATCTATGTTTAAACTAATGCAATGGAACAATTATGTACAATAATATTTTACAAGTAAGTAGTTCATAAATATGTAAAAGTTAAAATAACCTATTTATTTACTATAAAAATTATAAAAATGTATTATTGACACTATACCTTTTCAGTAAGGCGAATCATATTGTGCAGAAAATAAATTCATTTAAAATTATTAATTCATTTAAATTTTACTACCTATTTAAATATGAAACTACTTATTTATGAATTAAGTGAGCTAAATATTAGGCATGAATCCGACAATTAGTGGAGCGCGAAGTGATGCAGGCGGGTGCCTCTATAGGACTCGGTGAGGTGTCCGGCACCGTAGCCTCAGTGCCCACACTTTGACTAGAGATTGTATGCGCTACATACGATGTCAGTTTTGGTTGTTCCTTTTCATTGATTACTCGTTTGTTTCCTGTAAGTTTGTTCTCGATTGTCTCGCTTATTAATTGTCTTTCCGGCTTTTTATATTTAAATTGATCATTAGTGACTAAAACTGCTAACGGGGGTACCGGTGGAATATATGCGTGAGGTTCATAATTGTCATCAACGTAGTCTTCAGGGTTCCAGGCAGCAGTAGTCGTAGATGTTGTTGGCGTTGATGTCACTTTTGTTGTTGTAGCTCGCAAGATTATTTGGGCGAATGAAAAAGCAGTTTCTTCTGTCGTTATTTTAGGCAATACAGTTGCCGAGGCAGGTATAGTTACAGCTTTTTTGTATTTACTAGATCTAGTTTTTCGTCGTGATTGTAATTTTGGCACGTCGAGAAAGAATGGATCAAAAATAAGATCAGATTCCTTGTAATCGTCATAGTTTATATGTACTATAGGTTTCACAGCACTTACTACGTTACCGACCGTGTAATTTAACTTCTTGCCATTACTGTCACTTACAGATGCGCTTGCTGTGACAATAACACGGGGTGGGCTTTTCGGCTTTGGCATCGTTTTTTCTTTTACAGTTGGTGGTGCCACAGATCGAGCTGATAGAGACGATTCATTTTCTGGAATTACATCATCGCTACGCTTACGATCATAGTAGAATGGGTTAAACGGTAACGGCTGCTGAGGAGGTAAGTGTGAAGGAAATGGTTGCGGATGGTGTTTTATAGAACCTTGTTTTCTATCTGTAGTGGCCGTGTTAGAGCCTGGTCGTAACATTTGATCACGAGGATCATTTGTAGTTGGTCGGAATGGAGTGGGCTGTGGACGCTGAACAAATGGTACGGGTCTAGCTGCAGGCCGAGGTGCAGTTCTTGAGGATTCATATTGAAAATGATCAAATTGATGAGGAGGTGCGTGAGTTATATAAACGCTATCTGCAGGACGAAAACTTTGTCTTTGGAATGAAATAGCTTCAGATCCAGGCCCTCGATGACGATAGATAAATTCTTGCGGCGATAAGAGAGCAGGATCTAAAGTAGACGAAGGAGTAGCAGATGGTGCATAGGTTGATGGTATTGGAGGTATTAATGAAGATATTGACGGAGATGGTGAAGTATTTAAATAAGGAGCAGACGTCAGATGTGTATTGGACTGCAATAAAAATGCTGCTGTTGTTGGCCTTTTTGTTGTTGTAGATGTAGTTGTAATTGGCTGAATTGTGGTGGTCGTTGCAGGGTGAGAATACTCTTCTTCATATTCCGGACCTTCGTCGTTTATTGCATCGTCATCTTCCTCATATTCTGTTTTAAGCATAATAATTGCCTTAAGTAAAGTTTTATATTAAATTCAATGACTATAATGTGATTCAATCTAGAAGATAACATGCCTACTACAACGTACCTTCATTTAGTTCTTCTTGTTTTGGTGGTAATGATGGATAAATAGGTGTAACTTTTTGATCATCTATTTTTGCTTCTTGGATCGGATCTTCTGTGGAATCAATGGTTTCTACAGAAGGACTTAATATTTTTTCAGGTGTTGTTGAATCGTTGGCAAATGGTGTTTCTGTAGTACTAGGCTTACTTTGTGAATGTGATTGTTCTGTTGGTTTAACTGTAGGCTTGGTTTGATCTGCTTGTATTATCGGTGGTGCAG
Organism: Dione juno; assembly: GCA_037127375.1. NCBI lineage: Eukaryota > Metazoa > Arthropoda > Insecta > Lepidoptera > Nymphalidae > Dione > Dione juno. Next base: position 1,060,806 of record JAXRJS010000048.1, read on the forward strand.
TACTTCCATATAATTCTAAATTTAGACTATAAAACTTTTCCGACTTAGTACAGTCCACTTCATCCACTCTTTCGCAAACTCGTGTTTCCTGAAACACCAAGGTATATAAAGATGTATCTAGATTAATTTCCTAGAGTGCTTTAAGAGATCTCGGGCGGGGTGAGATTAAGTTCTTCCTGAATATTTCAAACTATAAAATATGTTCATGAAGTGAAATTCGGTACAGGTTATAGTTATTTTTAATTAGTAAGTAGGCATTAGGGCATTATGTAGGATATTAACTAGAGAAATCAATATAATTATCGACTTTCAATTTAAAAGAATCGCAAACATTGTCTTTTATAACATTGTGTAGTGTATGTCATATTAGTCTTAAAGGGAAACATATTCATATTTGATAAGTATATCAATATTATTATTTGATTTTAATCTACACATGTATTTTTAATTTTGAACTTGATATAGCAAAAAAAAAAATTATATATAAATTATTGTATTTTAGTACTTATATAAAATTTATATATAAGTTATTTCTTATGAATTATGCACTTCATCTATTAGATCAATAATAATATTTTCATATATTTATAGATATTTTTTTATTTTCGTTACTTTTATATTTTCTACAGATATTTAATAATATTTTTTTTAAATAATGTAACAGGATATAAAAACAACTTTTCATATATTATTTAATACGTAATAAAAATTGTATCTACCTGATCAAAAACAGTACCATTAAGGCAAAGGAACTTTATATCCATGGGCTCATCCTGCTGTCCAACAGTGCAAACATGGAACATCTGACAGGAAGTCTCGAGGTCTGCGTAATAACCACCGATTACCTTCCCGGTACAGGTAAAGTTTGTTTCAGGAAGATTATCAAAGTCCAAATACTGTAAATATAAAATAATTATTGTAAGTATTGTGCACCATTAGAAATTTATTGTTGTTTAATGGTACGAAAATTTTCCCGCTATAATATCTTTTTAAGGTTGTTTATTGGAGGAATTTTCAAGGACTGTGCAAAATAACGGAAAGTTATTTTTAGGTGTTATTTAGTTACGTAAAGTTTGCAACAAGGTTATTATATTTATACTTTTGTCCACATAAATGTATTGTTCTGATAAACAAAGGTTGTACTGCTGTACCGTGCAGCATCTGACTGTTAACATGATGGTTGTGAGTTCGATTCCCTTTCGCGGGAACAAATGGACATTTTTATTCGCTCTGGTAGGAAGACAAAGAGCCGTGTTGGCTTCAGCCACTCAGCACATGCACAGCACAACTCATAAAAATTGAGCGGAAGGTAGGGAACAAAATTTATTAACACTAGATTTCTCTGCCTATCCAAATAAAACGCGAATTTTTGAAGTTTTAACTAGTTTGAAACCAAAGTCATATTTTACTTTACAATAATTATGAAACTATTAAAAATGTGCTGTAAGTTATAATGATTATAAAATATTTTATCTTACTCCTGGTTGAATGGACCTTGATATCCGAAATTCATTTTGAAAAACAAAAAGCAGCAACCACAGCCAAACTGAAATTGTAAAAATGGTTGTTTATTTATACACAAATAGGCATGTCCATAACTAAAATTCTTTAAATATTTGCAAATAACATAAATAAAAAAAATCTTTGCATTGAGCATTTCTGGTAATAATAATAACCGTCAAAGGCCACCTGGGCGCTGTGCGACGGCGTTAGACTGTAAACATGATCCTAATCGGGAAATTAAATTATTTAAATCTCTGCTGCGTTGCGTTGGGATAAAGCGTGATAAAAGTGAAAAGTAAGACAAACAGACGGACGACAAAGTGATCTAACAAGGGTTTTATGTCTTTTAAAGGTACAGAACCCAAAAAAAGCGTCAAAAGTAAATCGTTATGTATTTATATTTTTTATGTTATGACATTTCATAAAATTATATATAAAATAACTTGATGCTGTATAATTAGTATAAGTTTTAAGCGATCATAATTTTATTCACAACTTGAAGTAATTTAGTACCTTGTAAAGCAGAGGCGGAACGCACAACGAGCGCGCCGCCGGCTGAAGTCCGAGCCTGCCGTCGCATCTGAAATTAAAAAGGCTTATATATTATACAGGTAGATAGTACGTTTCTATTCCATCCCTGAAGTGACATTTGAACATTAAATTTATTGTAATAGAATTTAGGGAGTTTAGTCCATAATTTCGCGACGATAGCGTTGATTTGTATTACAATAAGCACAATTAATATATCAATAACAAATTGATTGTTAAAATATCAAACACAAAACAATAGAAGGGAAAGTAAGAAAATTAAGGTCGCTGAACACAGACGGTTGGTTGAAATATTTAGCCGTCAGCGTGTAATCAATGTTTACTATTGCATTCTAATAACAGGGTTTGATATAAGTTAGCGATAGTCAATCTAACAATAGCCGACGCGGAATGTTCGCACGCGCATCACAAAATAACAATAGCGTTTCGACATTTACAATTAGCCATCTACAATGAATTGTTCCGATATGCCGCATCCAAATTGCATAAGATAACAATTAAACATTTCGATGTTAAAATGGTCTACTTTTATTGTGTTAATAGCCAACCTACTTGGTTAAAAAAAATCAATATGGCGTCATTTGTAAAAAATATTATTCCGGAATGAATGCAGAGCAACAAAATGTAGTTTTTATTAAACTCATTTTATTTTGCGTATTTTAAAAGAGAAAAGTAGAAGGAGGTTTGTAATACTGTAATTTAAATGGAAATAAAAGTCCGTTTACATTCTCGGCGACATTATCTAATTTCACTCATAGGATTTTGTAAGGTAATATCAAGATATAAATTGAGGGTAATTGTTATTTGTTATTGTGAAAGTTATTGCACGAGTAGGTTTATCAAATTGCTCTTGGGCGTGGTTTCCTTACAACCAAAGTAGCAGACCGGGCAACGGTGGTTTTTAGATGTTCCTTGTACACAGGTAATATATTAAACTAATTAATTATTAGTAATTATAGTAATAAAAAATTGTTTAGTTAAAATTTTCTTCTCTATATTAATGTCCATTTTAATTAAAATATTCCGATTGGCTAAACCAATCTGAATATTTTACTACAATTATAAAGCACTTAAGTGAGTCTGAAGTATGTGATGTTAATAGTATCATACTAAATATAGATTGCTTTGTAAGATGACTTATGCAAGAAATAATTATATACAGAGAGACGTTCTTTTATTTCTAAAATAAAATTAAGTTTTTTTAACAGCGACTTAAGTAGCCGTTTCGCTATTTGAGTGTTATTATATAGAAATATATGAATAAGAATAATAAGATTTCTAAACATTAGAATTTATTATTTTGCTTAAATAGTGTACTAAATATTGTCAACAAGTTAAATGACTTTATAAATATAATTAAACTCGTATAGTTATAAAGTAACGGCGCAAGTAGGTATACAAGTCCGTTATGTCAGCAATTCAAGTAGGCGCAGGCGCATGGCGGTCAGTGTGTTACCACTTTGAGGTACAAGTAATATTACAGAATATATTTTACTTTAAATTTATTACGTTGAATTTGATTGAAACTATTTACTCACATATTGTGTCACTGTCATTAAGTCGTTTTCACATCAATCGACAGTAAAAATATAAATGTTAATTTAATAAATCCATCTAACAATGAATTATTATTGCAGATTTTTTTTTACATTTAATCAATTTATTTTAATAATAATGTCGTATTATAAAGTTAAAAATATTAGATCTGATTGTAATTAACGTAAAAATGAGACGGAAAAGAAAGTTTGGAACGGCCTACTTCCGTTAAAAGAGATACATAACAAAAACATAACAGTGCTGTTATGATTAAAAGCATCAACATTCGCATAATCCGAAGAATCGCCGTAGTCAATGTTATGCAATGTGTCTAACGAGAAGGGGCTGCCGAAATCTCATAAAAAGCTATAACACTTAATAGGGAGCAGATATTAAACATCTCTTGACTAAATTGTTCGCATAGTGTTATTTATCATGTTGTTTCTATTTGTACATTTCAAAATGTTGAATATCAATAAATATAAAAGAAAATAAAAACTTTAAAAAATACATATCTGCCACCGCTTTTGTACCGCATATAGAGGGACCCAACGCTGTGCTTTGTCTTGCCAGAGAGAAAAACAGAATACACCACAGAATACAACCAATGCGTCATACAATGTCTCTAGTATAATAAAATTGATTAAAAGAGCAAAAAATATATAATGATAATACTTATCTTATAATAGACAATTGAGAAACCTAAAATACATGTCTATGCTTTATTTTGAGTGAACTGATTGATATAAATTATTGTAAAAATACACTTGTAGCACTATTAAATATGCAATCATTTTAACATTACATCTCTGATAGACAGTCACGAAATTGGTCTAGTTGTAATGGCATACTTTCGTTACAGCAACAACAACTTATAAGACTATTACTTACAAATTTAATAACAGTAGGTTCCATTTAAAAAAAACTTTACAACAGTACAGTTTTTTCAACATCAATGCTTAAACTGTAAAGTATGTAAGTAGGCAAGGAGGACATATCGCGTACTAGCATCAATAATTGGCCACCAATGACCAACACTTTTTTTACCCACCGTATGGAAAGAATATGTTACAAATTTATTAAATTGATAGTTAAATGAATTTATATCATATGCTTAGTTTCTGTGAGTAAAAAACAATGAAGCATATAGCTTATGTATTTCCTGTTGATACTTAGCATAATAAGTTTCATCTCCAATTTTGCTTGTACCTCTAGATGGAAAATTTAAAGGTTTGATAATTTAAAGAGCGAGAGTTCGCATTTATTATGTTAATTACTTATTAGTTGTTACTTAAATATTTCGAAATTATAATCTGTCGCAGATATTTAAGTTGCCTAATATTCATAATTTTGCATTTGGGCAACAAATCTGAAAATACCTCATTTTTTGTTTTAAATTACTTACCCAATCGATTTGAAAAATGTATCAATCACGTTTTAATTATTATATATTTTTCCAGTTCTATATGTTACATGTTATGAATCATATAATAAGATTGAGATCAATCTTTATCACACAATACATAGTTTTAGTAGATAACTGTGGCAAGTCAGTTTACGTAATACATTAAACAATGGTCGCCCACACGACAGACAATTACGCTAATAACAGTGACCTATGGCGCGTGCCAAATGATATGGAGCCCATATAAGGACAGTGTATCTACTGCTTATGTATACATTACATACTTGATTCACTGATTGTGCTTATCAATTACATTGTCGCTCACGCCTACTTATTGTTTTGTCAATTGTTATTTTTATACACTATTTTTTTTTCTGTTCATTTACCTTTCAGCTGAAACAATGAAAACCTGTTGTTCTGTCCGAGAACGGCCAATGAAATATTAATTTCCAAATATTTTATCAAATATTTTCCAAATATTTTATCAGATAATTTTTATTTTTATTTATTTTCTCCCAATGGTATTTGAAACCCACAAAATTGATTACTTATCAAAATAACAAATTTAAATAAATATTAATCGTTGCCTTTTTCAAATTGACAAAAAAAAAAAGAGAAAATCATAAGAAAAAATAAATATTTTATATGTAATAATTATATTCATCAGATAAGCATATTATCTATACAAAACTGATAATAAGTATACTAAAAGCTAGACTTACCGAGCTTGATCTTAGGAGAGGTGAAAATGCCACAGTCGTATAGTAAGTGCGTAGTATGAGTGTCGTGACAGTGTAATATGTACACTATGAAATTGATTGACAGTGAGTCAGTTCTACACGTCACCCGTTTGTAAATAAACAGGATACAATTGCCTTATTATTTTTTATCCATATATCCAAACGTGTTGGTAACGTTTCTGTCTATCAATATGTTATAATACAGCATATAGTAATAAGCATAATAACAGTTTAGGCATAAGTTAAAAATTCAATAAAAAGTTTGTATCTTTGTAAATTTTATCTCTGTACTATCATGAACCCCAGGCAAAACTAGAGTAAGCGGCTGAAAGATTCTTAATAAATTTAATTATCCTTTTTTAACTATTATTTAACACTAAGGAGAGAAAAAATAGTTTTCTATAAAAATATCACTAAAACTATGATTAATATTATATTTATAATATAATATTAGCAATATATTTTTATAGGTAATAAATTAAATCAATCATTAAATACAGATATTTGGAAGAATTCGAATGAAAGAAAATTTTCCTTCAATAAATATTAAATCATGTTTTACAATTTTAGGAATGCTTTAATTGGTGTAGATTGTGTGTCTAGTCTAGTTTGTCGAGGTTGTTGCCCCGACAAATAGTTCGCATCCTGGATGACATGATGCGGAATGCAGTTGAAGGTCAGCTGTGATGTTACGAATAAGCTTAAATATTCATTGACGTTGCACATTTTATGTGCGGTTTCCATATTCAAATTTATTTTATTAGATTATTAAAATGAAAAGGCGGCATAGAGAAATCTCGTAAAGCATATTTACGCTAATTTATTTACCGTGGAAATATCTATAATAGAAAATTACTTATATAAATAAAATATGATATCTCTAAGGAAGTGATGATATTATTATAAGAGTATACAATATATAGTGTATGTCTAGTATTACTTATACTACCTAAGCGACGCGCCGTCTGCCGCCTCCGTCAAATTCCTCGACGTTTCCTACAGTCGCGTCGTTCTCAGAATTTTTTATTGTTTACTCATTCACTAACTATGACTGATGTGACGAATAATTACTTTGATTGTTACATCCGTTATCTTCAATTATTGAGTCAATTTCACAAATAATAAGATTAGTTAACGTTCATCTAGTTTTAAAAGTAAAACTTTGCTTGAGTAAATTAGCGATTGCATTGTATTTGCATTGTATTACAAACAAAAATATTTTATTTAATATTAATTTTAATTTGCACTATTAGGTAATCACACAACAACACAACATCCTATCTATATAAGATAGGATGTTGTGTTGTTGTGTGATTACGTATATATAGATAGGATGTTGTGCAAGTTCAACTTATATGTAGTCACATATGTATATATGTATGTGTAATAAGTTTAATACTTATTTTTTAATTATTAGTACTCGTGTTACTTTTAACACTTTTATTAAATATGTTTCGTATACTATGAATTAATATAAAAAATAGGGAAATCATTCAAGTCTTAATTATTATAGAATAGTAAAATTTTATATAAAATGTACTGGTGTAATTATAGTAACATTGTAGAAAGGTTTAGTAGATGATGAGATTAGATGTAATATGTCTGTATTATGATAGTTTAGATTAGTATCTGTAAATTCTAGGGACTCGTGCCGTGATTCACGTTGTGTCGTGAACAACCTTTACGCAGTTAATATCTACCTCTAAAATTTCAATGTAGTAATTAAATATTATTCTGTCATTCTTCACTAATACATCATCGTTTCATCGGTGCACCGCAATTCCCATGACCTTTTGGTTATTGGCCTCTGGTTAAGTAAAACTCTTTGTTAATATAAAAATAATAAAATTATCTTTCGATTTATTGTATCCAAAAATATATCTTGATTCTTAAAATAAAATCGAAAATTCAAGAAATAATTTATGAACGTGATCACAAAATATTTTTTTTATATTAAACAGCTTTCCCCTTGAAAATCAGGCAGATGTATATAAGTCACCACGTTCTCCTGGTTTTCTTACTATTTTTTTTATCGTTTCACGCAAATTAGCATTTCATAAACCATCAAACAAATATCAACAATATAAGCTTGGTGCAATTAATTATCCATAAACAGAGATATGTAAATGTAGAGTTTTCTGTATATAAAAAATCTTATTAGTTATTTTCAATGCTTTATAAAAATATTATGTACTTATAAAGCTCTTGCACGTTTGTCCCTTATAAACAGGAAGTCTATGAGCTATGTTAACTATGTTAAATGTTTATATTATAATAAATGATTGGCCTCGAATGTGTTGTAAGTGTAGTGGTATTTTATTTTTTTTCGGTACAAATGACAAATAATTAATATAGTAGGTATATGATATATTAGATGTCAATCTTATCTGTCATCTAATGATTTATTTATTTACATTATTTATTTATACTACGTTAAAACGATAGGAAAAGGGTGTAATAAAATATGAATCTATGATTTTTCGGTCAATTTGTGTGTTTGTACTTGCATATTTTCAGTATTATTACACAAATCTGAATGAAACATTTTTAGTTGTATAGCTAATAGTTCTGGCCAGGCTTTGATTTTGGAGATTGGTTTGCCAAATGCAGAAAGATTATTACATTTCTAATTGCAATTTTCGGCAAACAAACCGAAACATAGTATGAAATCGATAAGTATTAATATTTTTTTTTTGCGCATATGAAATAATACGACGACGCCATAATCTGACATTTAAAGTCATAAGTAACATATTAAAAGACTAGCTCTAAGTAATATTAATTTATAAAATAAATATAAATACATATTATATTAGTAAGCAAAAGGCTTTGTACCTGTAGTGAATAAGTTAAATAATAGAAAAAAGGCATTTAAAGATCATATTGCTCTATGCTTAGTATCTGGTCCTCATGACTTATCATTTTACATAGGACATTATTCAATACAACATTCTGATATTTTTATATTTTTTTTATACGTAGTGGAGTACCGTAAGATTTATACCTCGGAATGCAGGGACAGTCGATGAATTATAATATAAACTTTTGAATTGTATAACAACATGTAAAAAAAGTGAAAAAATATATATGCGATCTTTATTTATATTTTAATTATTATTAATTTTTCAAAATTTGTTTTATTTTAATAAATTTAAAGTTATATTTTGAAACGCAGAGTTGTTACACACTTGTCCTGAAGCTTGACCTTGGACCTGAAGGAATTGCAGGTATAGAGGTGAGAGGTGGAGAGAATTATAGAAGGGATAACAGCAGCTGTAGACGTGGTTCCTAATAGAATAGTACACGTGGAACATAGGTTAAATATCCAGCTATTTACGAACATATGCGTCTTATAAAAAAAATAATTTTTATTTGTTTGATATTATTTTGGAGTTAGTGTGATAATAGTTAATTATTGAATATTTACAAATCGATTGTGTTTTTAAAACTTTCAAAATAGATAGATAAGTACTTGTTTTTCATTAATATTGAACGCTTATAAAAATTAAGTGAATGGTGAATTAAGCGTATATTTTGTAATAAATTGATGACGCAAAAAAACTATTATAGTAAAATTCAATTATATTATTTATTAATCATGATATAAACGTGATATAACTCACTCATTCAATATTACTAATACTTGTTGAGCCTATCAAAATGAGTGAATCGTCAAATAGTGACGAAATGAAAAGTTATGATTTCGTGTCCTCATTGGTGACTATAAAATCCGATCTAGTTTTCAATTAAGTTCCGAAGTATGAAAAATTAAGAAAGTAACAAGAGTAAATCGATGCTGTGCTGCGTCTGCAGGTAGAGCAGGTTGACTGTCACAGTATTTGAATTTTCGCAAATTTCTATCTACGTGCATTCAGTATGCAGACCAAAAAAATATATAAAAAAGGAAGATTAATGTTTATTTGAAAAATAGAAAAACAAATCAGCTTGCTCTCCGTTAAAGAAAAAACTTCGAACGCCTGATTCAACTGATTTTAATAGAAGAACAGGTGTTTATTTTTTGAGAAAAAGAAGCAGTTTAATTTAAGGAAAGAAGAAAGTCGTCACGACAACAAATCTGCTGTTTAGCTGCACTTAACCTCTGCTTACAAAGAAATAATTTAAATTTAATCAGTCAAGAAAAATGTGAATATTTACGCAAAATTCGTAAGAGAATTGTAGTCGTGATAAATTTAGTGGCTCTAGAAGCCTAATATCACGCGGATTATTACATATATTTAGGAAGTTTCATAAAATTGACCCAGAGAAAAAAACTCCAATAATAATAAAAGTCCAGTAACAATTCAAGTAGTTGCAGAAATGAAGCCGATGGATGCAGGAAAAATGGATTAAATTACACTGTAGTTTGCTTGAACTGCAATGATGTTAACTGTACTAAACCTTCATCACCAATGCGCATTCCCAGGTCCATCGAGTTGCAGGGTGGCGCTCAAGGCAAGCCAAGTGTAGCTTCAAAATGCGCTTTGCTACTCACCCACTGTGCGATCTTCTCTCTACCTCACTTTGAAATATATTCTAAATATGAGCTAATGTTCGTTCTAGACGCACTTGTCTTGAAACAAGAAAATTTGGTTAATTTAATTGGTTATTTTGTGGTTTGGTTATTTTAACTTAATTACAGTGTAGAATTAGTTACCGTTACTTAATTATAAATTATAATAACTGATAGAGAATTAATTTATTGGTTTTGTAACCCAATATAAATCTTTCACAATGTTAGGTTTGTAATAGTATACAATTTGTTCAAAACTTAATTATTGCTTGATGAGAAAACATTAGGTTAGGCGTGACCGAAGAAGCTATTGTAGGTTTATTATCCCTTCAAGTTGCTGTAATCTGTTGCCTGATCTGCCAGAAGTTATATTTCAACGGAATTATACCTAATACTACCATTTAAAATTTTAGTAGAAGTACCAATTCGCTATTTAGAGATTATATCATGTTTCTAAACATTATATAGCACTAAATGACTAGTGTCAGTTATAAATTGTAGAACAATATATGTTATGTGATAGAAATATAGGTAGTACATCTATTTTTTTTATATAAGTATTAAAATGTTTTGATGATCATCTACTATATTTAAAAAAAAGTGTTTCAAACGCTAAGACACTGTTAGTACCTATACTACAACATTTAAATCTAACAAGGGGCGGTACAAAAACCTTGTTACACATCTCTGTTACGGTTTTTTAGTTATAACAATGGAGAAAGTAATGATCAAACATTTCTTTATGCATCATGTATAAGTGTGGTTACAATTTCTAAAACATCAATAATGTAATTATTATAATAGGCTATTATTATAGTCTTCGCCGCACAATGCGACATCGCTTGACTTTTAAAAAATCATGTTGTGGGTTAAATTTTTATCTGGGGAAATGATTTACTTGCATCCTCTCTATCAATATTACGCATGATTTCAATTCATTTTCGCTCCTAAAACACTAAGCACGATTTCAAGCTCCGCCACTCAACACGAAATGTCTTACATTTAGATAAGTCTTACATTGCAGCAAGAGTGGATAACAGAGAGAAAAGAGAGAAAGTGGATAACAGAGTGTCCTGGCACTTGGACATATTTGTCTATCCTGCTATATGCGGAATAAAGCGTGAAGCTCAATATACGATGAACAACCTCGATATTGCAACATATGCGGATAACAATTTAAATATATAATACATATTATATACGTTTATATGGTTTCGAGTTAAATTCTTATTTAATTATAAAATATTAAATAATGCTAGAATATTAAATTTAATAAGTATCATTACTTATTAAATTAATATATAAGTATCATTACTTTCAAGGAGAGTAACCATTTAACGATTGAAAATATGATTAACAAGCTGTAGCCAAAAAGTATAAAAAATAAACTCGCATTTTCCCGTTTCCCTTCTATTTCGGGAATTCTTCTCAATTGCTAGTTGCTTTTGTTTGAGAGGCTTCTCTCCTTCTCTACACCCCCCACAGATTCTGGATGCCTAATTTCAGGTTCCTCTTAGATACTAGAATATAATATAACAACTACTTTCTTCGTCCGTCTAGATTGTTAGACATACTAGGTTAGTTATTTTATATTATCTAATATTTCTGTAATTACAGGTGTATCACTGTAATGATTCATAGCTTACATAAAATTATACAATTTAGTAGGTGGTATGCACAGGCGTGCTGTACATCACTATATATCATTGTTGCTGTAAGCCAAGGGCAGTACGTTTTCTATGCCTTATTCTAGTCAAGGCCGTAATTCCTTAGATGTACGCAGATCGTTAGATTAATTTAATGTAGGTACCTAGTTACGCCAGGGTTCTATCCGTTTACCGGAAATAATATAATGTTTATTATGTTAGCGAATTTTATAATTATATAATTAATAGTAAATAAAATATATGACATAAAAGCCATAAAGAAGAAGGTTAATATATATATTTTAGTAATATAAGTAATACATTTATTTAAGTATATTTTTATTATTCTTAATTTGCTTAGTAGCATATTTATAAAATTTGCAATATAAAGTCGTAATGAATATGTAATATTCGATAAAGCTTGTGAAAATAAAAAAAATATATACTAAATAGTTAAGATGCATATATGTAGATGCAGGTAGACAAACGATGTCCGCAAAGCAAGGGCAATGATCTAAAGGTTGCGGCCTACTTGTGTGCTATTCGAATTAAGTCTAAGTTGGCACCGTTAGGGTCACACATTCTACAAAGGACATCTGGAGCCTAATAGAGAATTGCATAGAAGGCATTTGTGCCCGACGCGTGACGGAGTGCTGCGCAATGTTGCGCAACGACGGAACGCACTCAACTCGCTTTTACTGCCAGATCGGTTATATGAAACGTTTTCATTACGTAAAATTGTATCAAAATTCAATACAAATTTAGAAGTTTTTTTAAATGATTAAATCTAAACCTAGGGCTTCCAGTTGAATCAATTTAATTTTGTTAAACGGCCGTAGACGGTAAGAACAAACGTCTATTCGTTAACACTCTCACGTCTACAATGAATGTGAGATGACAATTAAAGAAATGCGAAAAATAAAAATGTGTCCATTAAATTAGCTAAACGTTGTTCGAGCGCAATAAATCTGCATTTGGGCCGACAACCGGAGAGTACTTATGCAAGGCAACTTTTACTTTCATCGTAATGTCTACAATAAAAACTATGTTTATTTTGGTTACGTATATTCTTAACATATGTATTTATTATAGTAAATAGAGTTCATCGTTATATTTAAAGTCACTGGTCTGTAAAAATTAATTGATACTGCATAGATACCAAACATATACGGCATGTGAGTCGTGACGGCTCTGAGACGTGTGAAGTGGAGCAAAGACAGGCACGTTGAAGTGTTGATCTTATACGTAATACAGCTAGTAGCCCTGAAGCATGTCACAGTGCATAATTAACGAGGACCGACATTAATCTGAATCATAAACGAGTTTCTATACACGAAAATTATCTTTTCATAATAATATTAATAAAAAAATATCTTGTGTTACCTTTTTTTATCTAATAAATATTATTTAGATTTTATAATAACTAAAAACTTAATTTCGCTACTTAGCATAAATTGTATTGCTGCAACTAGTCTATTCTCAAATGATCTGAACAAGATTCCTCCAGCAACAATATTCATGTATATTATTTCAGTGGACTTTACTGGAACTGTAGACTGGGAAGATTTAGACAAGTATTCGATGTTAGTAAAAAAAAGGTATGTTTCAACTATATCAATACTGTAAAAACAAATTATTTCCAATAGACAGATAAGACTTTAATAAACGTTGTTTATTGTCGTTTACAATTTTTAGTGCAATGGGCTCCTAAGATGTTAGACGACGCTTTTCTTTATAAAAAATTTTATCCAAAGGATCTATCGGTACAATAATAGCTGAATCGACCATTCGACACTCGCATATCTATGTCTAGACCGACGCTAAATATTTTTGCGTGTCGGGCAAAAATAACAAGTGGATTATGGAGTATCAAAACCACTTAAAACTTTGCTTTAGAAACTGATAAATAGCAAATGTTAATTATACTATCACTTTTATGATATATGAATAAAAATCAAAAACATTATAAAATACTTTTTCTCAATAATTCTTGAGGCAACTTACTAGTACATATGAATATTAAAAAAACAATTTATCCTTGACATTTTGTACTTCTTTAGTTTCAAATCACAGGAGACCTCCGAGAATTACTTTCAAATAGCCATGTATGATATGATTATGATTTAACAATAATCTTTGCTTACACAAATATAAATAAGCGAGTTGAATAAGTTTATATCATAACCATGAATATTCAATCAGGTTGTATTTAACATCATCACGCGGAGCCGGACGTCTATTGATGTACTATATGTTTAGTTTCCAAATAAATAGATTAAGATGTCATTTTATATAGGTAAGAGTATGTTTTACAATGTTATTGCAATGTAATTTGTGTCTTTAGCCTATAAGTAGTAGTAGTATTATTTTATAAGCATATAGCTTATAAAATAATACCAATATAGCTTTTCAGTGTCCATATTTAAGATCTATGATTTTATACATTCTGTATTTTATTTTAGTGTAATGGACATACTGTATATTAAACTAGCTTAAATTGCCTATTCTTACAAAATGTGCATGCCAAATATAGAAACAAGTATCCTATTATGTATAAATGCATTATTTTATGACTTTATTTGGCTTTACCAAGAAACAGACTTTGTTCATTGCGTCTTTGCAATTATTAATGTTAAAGAATTTCATAATTTCAAACATTCATGTTCAATAATACGTCTCTATTTTATGAAGATTCTTCGTCTTTTATTTTTGTTTTCTGAAGTGTGTTTAAAATATGGTTATTAATTATTTAACTTTTAAAAGTTATAAAATTTATTAATGTATTCATTTATAAATTTTCGAGTTTCTATATTACATCATTATGTTTGTAATATACATATATATTTAAAAATTTCACTTTATTATTTGCACTTTTACTTTTAGTTTATTATCTTAGACTATTATTAAGATTCATTAATTTACCTTATTTTTTTGTAGTACTATATAAGTAGAAGTGAATCATCAGTTTGCATATCCTACGTTTTCTTGACTATTAGGTAAGTGAACTTTGTATATTTTTGTCAAAATACAAAATTTTTTAGGGTTTTGTATCTCAGAAGGATAGAACAAAATCCTTAACGTCAACGTATTTAATAGATACGAGTGTTCAGTGTTCCAATTTCTATAATCTATATACAAGCAAATTTTGAACTTATTGAATAATACTTAATTGAAACTGTTATAATCAGTTATGGCCAGTTCCACTGTTATGGATAAAGTTTCTGATAGTAAGTCTACCAGAGCTGTCTACCAGATAAAGGCTGCTATAGATTGTTTTCTGTTTCACCATCTAACTCTCCGATAATTTATCTGGTAGGCTAATTTACCCGCTGTTAAATATTTGAGGAAGCAGGCAATAACGCAAAAGTGCGATGTTTTGCGTTTAAACCTTTTATAATATTTTTAAGTATAATTTCATTATAAAAGAACGGAGAAAGCTGTATCCTTACGATGTTAAGAATAAAAGTCCGTATTAAAATTCCAAATGTTTGTAATTATAAAAACCATACGCAATTGTCATTTGTTTTGACTGAAAGTTTTGTATCTGTTGATATTTTGTGGTAGAATCTATTGGTCCAAATATTTATTCTAAAACTGGTTTTCATATTTCTGTGTTTTAATTTTTACGTAAAAATGGAAAACAAAACCGCAAACGAAAAAATCTTGATCATCGAGTGATTTCAAATAATCTAAGCTAAGTCTAGTTAATTACTCGATTACTACAAGGTCGCGTAATATGTTCAAAATTTTCTTCTAAAAAAGATTCTAATAAATATAGTAACCAATTTTTCGACATTTATGACTGCAATAGACAAAAAGCACTCTACTTAAAACACGAAATAATGTTTAATTGACAGTTAAAAATATACTCATCTTTTTCATGGAATTCAAACTTCTTTGAAAATGATAAGTCTAAAATTATATTCCATTACTATGACTAAATGCTAGCCTTCAATTTTTATCGATCAAAAGAAACCACATATAAAATTATGTTGTAATACAATAGTTACAAATCGGTTTTTACTAATAATATTTTGGCATAAATACTTTTTTATTGGATTGAAGTTCCTAATGATAATTTGATTAATCATTCGTCATGTAAAGTAGCTTGAATTGCTTTTAAATATTCTAAATATGGTATATTGTATAGACATAATGAATGAAGCGGAGACAAGTCAGCGACATTATGTCATCAAATATTATTAGACACTATTCAGTAGTGTCTATACAAGAATAGGCGCCGGTGCAATATGATTTCAAATGTCTGATTTGAATATCAACATTACCACGTCATTAGTAATGATTCGTTACACTGTGACCCATGATTGATGAGAATTGGATATCGCAATCACTTGCAATAGACTAATGCCAATGTATGCTTGTAGTACAGACTGTGTACCGGCGGATGAAGGCACTTGGAAAGTCATATACTGGTACTTCGCATAAAATCAATAGTGTGTTAGCATGCTAGTTACAATAAAAAAAAATTCTTATTATTATTCATTTCTAACGGAAAATTGAAATAATATACTATAAGTAACGTTTAATTGTGTTAAGTAGCTTACTTTTTTCACATGTGTTTTAGTGCAAATTCATCGAGCTTAGGAGGAATCATAAATAAAATATGTTACATACATATATACATATACATAGGTATATATGATCGTGATATATTATATAAAATATATCGTATCATTTCACATATAATTTTTAACAAATTTGGATATTGTAATTTGCTTACATGATAATTGAATTTGTATGGCTCTTTAAAATAAAGCCGCTTAAAATATTCTTAAAGTTAAGAAGGTTATTAAAGATTGTACAATCGCATGTTTTAAACTCAAGTGATTTGATGAGATATTTGCGGAGATGCGACAACAACTTTTAATTAAATCCTGTCGGCAATGAGTCATATTTTAAATGATAACAGAACATATTGCCTCTTATCAAGCTTTGTCTCGTGATGCTAATTATAGCTTTGGCACGTTGAACTCTCGAACATATATAAAGACCAGAGTTAACTAAATATATATCTTAATTTTTTAATAGATTTCTAGTCTATTGCAGTACTTCAAATGGCGTTTTCTGACCGTAGATTTTATAATTGGCGAGCATTGCAGTCATATAAAAACGTGACAAGCGGTGAATTCGCAAGCGCAGGTTGGTGCGCCGGTAAACTCTCGCCCGCTGTAATATCAATTTGTTGGCCTTGGCCCAAAAGCGCGTTAGTTTCTCTCTAGTAAATGGGGGCACTGCTTTTTATTACTTAATTAATATAATTCGGGAAGTGCTTATTACCGGATATGAATAAATATTTATTTGAAAAGTGGATGTACTTAATGCATTAAAATGTAATTAATTATTGCTTAAAATATTTTAAAGAGATTGTCATTTCCATGTGAAAATAATCTACGACGTTTCTTTCCTAACATACCTGTATTTTTAAAATAACTTACCTCAATTTAACAAATAACCTGGAGCAAATGACAGCTAATCGGTACAATGTGGCGAGTCCCGCATTGTTTCGGCGGTGTGATCTACCTCATATTTTGCACATATTGGCGTCGACACATCTAGCTGATCATGATCTGAAAATAAAAAATATATTCAAATTCAATTTAACTATAACCTTATTTCAATAATTTGAAATTATTTGATATTATAGACGAAAGGAGAATATATTTGTAGACGTATCTAATATAATTCTGGAGTATATTTAACAAGCGATTCTATCATTGGATGACGCAATAAAATTATAAACAATAGTAAGCAACATCTACCACTATTTAAATATTGACTTTTACTTATATAAATTTTCGACATCTATGACTTTTGTCAAAAATAACCAACTGACCTATTACGTATTTCTTGACCTTTGATTTATCATTTTATAGGAATATAATAAAGATGGTTCAATGATCACTAACATTAATACTATCAAATATGTCCGGTTGTCATCATCACGTTACGTAGTCTTCCAATTGCCAGGCAAATTTGCATTATATCTGATTAGATTCTTGTAATACAAAGTTACATAATTTTGTAAATAATATACATACGGACATAGCTCGTACAGACATCAATGTCTGTACGAGCTGTATATATATGTATATATATATATATATATATATATATATATATATATATATATATATATATATATATATATATATATATATATATATATATATATATATATATATATATAAGTAAATATAATTATAAAAAATATACAAAATTTTAAGAAAATAATAAACGAACTACAACCATCGCATTTACAGTCAGACACTGTGTCTACTGTGTCACAAAAAGTCGGAACAGGCCAAATCTTTTAACGATTTATAAAAGCAATTTAAAAGTTTTTCCCGCATAGCTATAAAGGCAGAGAAAACCTAGTGCAAAACTACTAAGATACACTCCTCACACCATTTTCGAGATTTTGCGAGATATTGATAAATGGTGGCGTTCAACGCAGCGCTTTATCTACTAGAGCGGGGAGATGAAAATAGTTATTTGTATGACTTTTCAAAAATAACATCAGAAGAATCCATTAGTTATTTTAAATAGTTAAATTGATATTTAAAAATGTACAATAATAGATTTTTACACAAATTATTGTATGAATCTTATCAGCGTAGAATAAATCTTAGATATGGAATTTATTTATACATTGATGGTTACTTATGGTATAAAATACGTTTACTTTAATTATTAATTAAATTAATATTTTAGTGATGTGACACCTCAAGCCAAAGATATTAATCATAAGCATAGTAGCTGACATGGCTAGTTTATTAAAGTCTTTTCATAAAGTCATGTTTAGTAAAACAAAAAGGTAAAAACCATCTGTCTTTGGCCGCTGAATAATAGTTGTATTGAATACGAAACACAAGTTGATAAATGAAATGATACCACCAAAACTATTTAAATATAGTTTGGTGAATGTTAGAGTTGATAAGTCAAATGCCATCCGACCGGTTTCGTTTAAACCTCTAGGCTGCGCCTCCTTTAAGGCATGCGAGGATGATATAATTGGCGAAATATTCGTTTTATTGACAAATCATATGCTCGGCGACAATGTGAAATGTCAAAATTTTATCTACATACAATATAAATTGATAGTACGTACATATATTTGCAATATTCGAAAGGAAAACGTGAATATACATAATATTAAAAGCTCGTTGCTCAAGCCCTGTCTATAGTCTATACATCTGCACATGATTAATCTAATAATCTTAATTGATCGAGATCTAGTCGATCGTGACTGTATGAAGTAGCGTTTGATAATCCGTTTCACATTGAAATAATTAAGTCAGAGGTGCAAATAGTTTAAATGAAAGCGTACTTAAGTGATTTCGGCAAGTAGGCTGGTAATAAAAAACTGTGTCCCAAGGCGCGCTCCGGGGTCGCGTTGTGCACGCCTGCTTCGACCTCGCCGATGGAATAATAACCAATAACAATAGAATAATTGCTCTCTCAGCACACTCATAAGGAATTTATCTCGTTGCTAGTGCTTACGATACTACCTTATTACCGAAAAAAAATTAAACCTAATGGAATACCTTAATTTACCACCCATGTTAAATAATTACATTTAGTAACCTTATATTTTTTTGAATGGTAAGTAACGTTAGAAAAAGAAAATTTACTTAAAATTAAATTAAATAAAAAGGTGCTGTTGATGTTCAAAAATAATTTATTTGAACATATTTTAACTTTTAAGTATAACATTCACAGCCTGTTCCATTATTGCATTACTATACTTAATACAAATTGTATTGTAAGTGGAAAGAAATAACATCCTGTTTTATAAATATTTATGTATGTTTGATCAAACAAAATGACTATAAATTAAAATATAGCAAAATAACTATTTCTCGTAGAACTAATAAATATTTAGTGAAATTATAATGGACTGTTGAGTACATAAGGTGATTTTGTTTCCCTATATTTTCAATTGCCTTGTTATGCCAAGGCCTATCGTAACAAGAATTTTAACTATTAAGTGGTTATCCGCTTAACAATTATATATGAAACGAAACAAAACGAATCGTAATAATTTAGAAACTAAGATAGGCCTTGAATTTGTTACCTACTATACGAACGAAACAACTTTTATCCTGTAGTATATACGTGGGTTCCGTGTCACACGGTCAACAATGCCTTACAAATCTCACAATTATCTTTCTTTTAATTGGTAAATGATATACTTGAATAAATGTTTGTACGTAAGGTTAAAGGGATAAAGTTACTGGCTACTTATAATGTTATAATAAGATGCAGTAGAATAGGGTATTGAAGAAAGTAAATATAAACAATGTATATAAATAACAACGTATACGGTTATTCTATAAAATATTATTATTATTATTATTATTCGGTTAATATCAAGCATCATCGCTCAATGTTTAATCTACGTCATTTTATATGGAATGAGGGAGTTTAAATGTCAATACCAAAACTGAATCGTCTCTATATTCCAAATCAAAATATTATAGACAAAAGTCTATAGTTGATGATATAATAAAAGTTGACAGAACTAATTTATAGTTTATTTCAAAAATATTTTGAATATACACATTTACACTTTTATGTTAAAAAAAAACTTATTTGAAATTAGTAGCTTTCGTAATATGATGCATTGCATTCAAACCGCTCCCATGACATGTCATGTACCATGGCGGTCATTATCAAGATTTAAACTCCGAATAAGTTCAAAATGTAATAACAGTTATTATATCTGTAGTTACGATCATATTGTACATACTTGGAATACCCAAAATAAGTAAACAGGGCACGCATAGCCATAAATAGTGTTCTTAATTGTTGAACTAGACACTGCGCGTACAATGGTAGTCGTGGGAATCTCGATGGCATTTACGCGGCCGCTTCGCTGTCGCATCCTTGTTACCTAACGTAACGTACACGTAAGCGACGCGCTAACAGACTGCAAAAATATTTATTTTATAGGCTTTCAAATTCTTCCTCTGGACTTGTGTTGCAATTTAAATGATTTCTATTTGCTGACGCTTCATATTCATTGATTTCTGTATGAATGGCGTAGTATTATTTTTATAAAAAATACTACTACTGACTATTGAATATATACATAGTAAAGATATAAATTTACTGATTTTTTTAAAAGAAAATAAAAACTTTCTTGGCGAATAGTATGCGTCTCTTTTGCAATCAAGAGATAATGATTATTTAACACAAATCAAGAGGATCTGTGTTAAATAAAATCTGTAAAACAAATTTTATAAATGAAACGTCTTGAATTGCAGTATAAAATTACTGGAATAGAGTTTCTAAATGAATGTAATAAGTGGAAGAATATTTTTAGACTAAAAACGTTAAGTAAGATTTTAGAAGGTAAAAGTAATATTTATAGTTAAATAATTATAGTTTAATAACTATGGTTTATAACATTTGAAGCCTTCAATTTTCGTTTTAAGTAAATTCAAATGCAAATTGATCAGATCATATTAAAGTTTCATATCATAATATCCATAAAACAATACGATTACGTATTCAAATATCGAAATTAGTTTGTTCAATGATTAGGCAATATGTGTAGCAGTGAATTATGTATAGCAGTCCATAAAATGCCATGTAAGAGCCTATTCAAGAACCAGTTATAACTTATAAATTGTAATCCTTATTTGACAGAGATACTTCTTTTAAACGAATTTGATAACGTTGGCGTATTTTTTTATGGACTTTTGGTGAAACGACATTACTTTATTTAGGAAATGGAAAGTGTTATGATCATTTGTTCATTTTATTCATCATTCATTCTATATTCGTCATTCATCATTTTATATTCGTCAAATTCGACATTTATTTTACCCAAACCTAGGTAAGTATATTTTATTGAAAGATCTACAATGTGAAATAAAAAGATGCAATACTTTGACACAGACGGCTTTAGTATTAATAATAATAATAAATAATTTATTGCCATAAAACAAATATATTATTAACTGGCAATTTATAGCAAAAAACGTAACTCTGCGTATGACGCGTAAGCATGCTCTATTAAAAGGTACTCTAGTCTAGTCGTCTGTTTTGTGATTTAAAGTCTAAATACTTTGCAGTTCACGGCAACTTTACACTTCACGATGAAGTATGATCATTATAGCAAATGAATGTAAATTTTAATAACCTTTTAAACGCAGGTAGCTAATCAAAGTAATCTTTTTATCGCTTAATTGACTGTAAAGGTCATTTTGAGATTGCTGTATGTTAAAATAACATATCAAAGATATATAATACATCAAAATTAACATTCGATGTTTTTTTTATATATTTAAATCTGGCTATTGTGTTTCGTGTGTAATATTCAATAGTCGTGTGTAAGAAATTATTGATGGTGTTTCGCTTATATTGTTTTATAGTAAAAATATTGCTTGATATAAATATGTTTAATTATTCGTGCTGCTTCCCAAATCTTATAAAATTCCACTATTATTTATAATCTACAATAGAGCAGCCCGGGCTATTTACAGCATGAGAGCTTGAGATTCTCTGCGAGAAGTTTAATTTAATAAAACGGGTATTCTTAAGGTTGCAGTACAGTACATCTATAATATATATTCTATTATTGCTTCTCCGTAAAAAAAGCTACCAATTCCTATTTCTCACCTTCAAAAGTCTAAAAATTATGGCAAAATATATACGTAGGTATAACAAAATTGGCCAAGGGATTTCTCTTACACATATTTGATCTATATTTTGTTATAGATCCTAATTGAACAATTTAAATAAAAGTTAAAAATATGTACTTTTACGTAAAGCATTTTATTCATAGTTCCTTGTTTTAAGCCTATGATTATTATTATTCCATTGTTAAATGATATTCAACTTTTGTGTTTCTCGCCGGCTCTTCTCACAAAAACCTGCCTGCAGTGGTAGCAGGTCCTATAGAACTAACACTACTACGTACTGACGTACTACTACACATTAATGTAAATTGACGATTCAAAACTATGTACTCGTAAGTGTAGTTTTTGATTATAAAACTTTAAAAAATTTTAATTGGTCTCTTCTTGCATAATTTTATAATTCTAAGAAATGAAAATAGCGAACACGATTGTAAAACTGATGAGATTAAACGAATATAGACAAATATGAACAACAATCAAAAATACTTAAAGACTATAATGAATATATTTATCATTAAAAAACGCGAGCAATGCAATCAAGTACTCTTAAACTTTTGCATATTATATATTTAAAGCGTTTTATGGCATCAAAAGTTTCATCTAAATACTCAATATTGCTGGATATTTCGTTCTATCGATACAGGTGCTAATATGGGAGAATTAATTCCTATTTAGTCCTGTATAAATTGATATAATAATATTGTTTAGGTTTGCGAGTTGCAAGTTGTTTAACCACATCTTGACAGATGGACAACAAAGTGATCCTATAAGATTTTTACTCTGTGTACAGAAACTATTGTACAAATTTATTATGTAATAATTTTTTTTGTTGTAGCAATAAAAATTTTTTGTTAAAGATACTTAGCCAAGCTTTTTAAACTTATTTTACAATACGCCTTGATGTCATCTTTTATATGTTATTTTTATGTTATAGTTTGTTTGGTTGAACGTGCTAATCTCAGGAACAGCTGGTTTAAATTGATTTTTTTTACTTGATAAACCATTTATTGAGGAACGTTGTTACGTTAATCTTGCCATGCAGAGCTTTTAATTATATTAATTTGACCACAGAGCCGAAACCGCAGGTAAAACTAGTCTTATATTTATAATTTTTCCGCATTTTGCGTTTCTTTTCCGGACAGTACAACGGCTGTCGGGACCGCTAGTTATTCTACTACGTGCTATTAGTGTTCGTGTCGAATGTACGATTAGAATCCATTATTAAATTAGAAGTCTAGATGTAACACAGACCACCAACAAATAAATCAAACAGAAATTGTGAAGGAAATTTATGACATACAAACTAATTATATAAATTCTACAAATAGGATAACATCTTTGAGCCGACATTGGTCTATTACTGTTATATTGTACACATGTACAGTTAAAACAGCTTAAAATTAAAACCAAATTATTATTGGAAAATGACATTGACGATAACGATACCAATTTAAGTTTCTTTTTGTGTATGCCTCAATCTATAAAAACTGTATCGAATCGCATAATTTAATTCGCTATATTACTAATTTGTCGCAGTATTTCATTATAGACACTCAATAAATTGGGACAACCTGTCGTTTTTCATATTTGCCCGCATAGTCCACTTAATAGTATAAATATTATGAAAGTAGGTTTTGATATTAATTTAAATTGATTTCAGAGAGTTCATTTAGTATTTTTTATTGTTATGCTTTATTTAATTTTTTACTTTTCTGCTGCTTAATTTAGTAGCATTAGGCCATCGTGGCGCAGTGCGACACTGTAAAGGTAGGCAGGAAGCGGAGAACAGTATTTTGACACTAGGTTGTCTTTGCATACGTGATAAAGCGTAAAGCCAAAAAGTACATATCAGTAATTATACACGTATAAAAAGGATTTTTTCTGTTTATATTTATGTATATCCAAAAGTAAATTTAACGTAAGCTATATTTTATTATTATAAAGTCCATATAACGTCCACGCAATTTCGATTCTCATAATTATTATTGGCTTAAAAGTTACTTAATCAAAATGTGTTATGTAAGAGATCCAAATTCTAGGTTAATCGAGTTTAATATGATCTAGTCCAGTATATTGTATCTAAAGTTACATGAAGCGATTTAGATGGCCTAATAGTCATATTGCAATGACCTAAATTCCAAAATACACAAGTTTTCAATATACAAGCATTTGCATAGCAGGTATCGGTGCAAGTATTTATTAGAGCTCTAACACGTATTAATATTGTTATGTTTGTATAAATCAATATTTTTGTTTAATTTATTTGTACTATTAGTAATTTTCAATTGTCACTTCTATTTCAGATCTTTCTGAAAGCGCCAAAATTATTTTCATAATTTTTATTAGAATACAAGTTTTATATATATATATATATATATATATATATATATATATATATATATATATATATATATATATATATATATATATATATATATATATATATATATATATATATATATATATATATATATATATATATATATATATATATATATAATTCTGTTGTGCGAGAGATTGTCACTACTCCCGTTAAACAGTTGGATCAATTTATATAAAATTGATTTTCAATATGGGCCTAAATGATTTGAAAAAACTACGAGACCCTGTAGGTGGCGCTGCAGTACCATATTGATAAGCTCAACGTCGGGCATGCTAATTTCCTGTAATTAACGATGTAAGCAGAGCAGATTTAAATATTATTAGCATAATAGATACAAAATTTCAAGTCGAAAAGCCTGAAGAACTTACGGGTTCATAATCCTTTTTTATTTGATTTATTATAAATTAACTATACACTAGTGAAGACAACATTAAACGGAGAAAAATACAACAATACAAGTCTTAAAATTAAATGCATATTTTCTTAAAATGGATACAGCCAGTTTAATTCATGTATAGCTTGTTGGAGTTACAGTTATAATACAATACTGACAGAGCGTTATTATAACTAAAAATATATGAATTAAAATGTGGGATAAAATTTTAATGAAAATTTGGACAATTTATCTACAAATGGGCCTAGAACACCGCTGGTATCATTAAGTAATTTAGAAAGTTGTGAAATTGGTAAATTTCTTCCTAAAACTATTCTCCGGAAAGGTACTATGAGAGTAATTGGTTTGCGTGAATACCGACAGGGAAAATTAAACCTAAATTTGGATACCATGTCTGGGTTATCGCGTTTTAACGTCAAATCTATAATTATTTCCACCTGATGACCATGAAACAATTAAAATTAGTGAAGTATTAAAATTTAAACTGCACATTGCTCGTATGTGTCATATATAAAGCACCGGCCACCGAATTCAATACCTATCAAATATCGCTACCGTCTACTTCGTAAAACAATATTTTGTATTTAAATACTTCCCGCATTTAAAATAAGGAATTTTATACAATGAGTGATTATGACTTGTTAACTTCAAACTTACGTGAATAAGTAAATAAAATACACATTTATAAACAAATTATTCAATAGATATTAATAATTCAATTTGGAACCGCAGTTTAATGTATATTTAATTTACAATAAGCAATTTCCAATTTTTTGCAACACCTGGCGGAAGCCCACCGTCACGATATAGCTATTAAATCCAGTAGTCTGTTACACTGATATTTATTTATAAACATCACGATTTGGCATTTTTTTGTCTATTTATTAATACCACATATAACATAACAAGCAAAGGCCTTGTGAAAGTCTACATACAGAATGATTTGCAGAGACGATGCTAGACACAAAGACGTACAACATTTACACATCTGTTTTTTAATAGGATTACTTTGGCTAAAGTCAGTAAATATAAGTATGTATATATATATATATATATATATATATATATATATATATATATATATATATATATATATATATATATATATATATATATATATATATATATATATATATATATATATATATATATATATATATATATATATATATATATATATATATATATATATATATATATATGTGAATGTGTTTTATTTTTTAACATAATTGAGAATGATAATAACAAGTGTTATCATAAATGAACTTCACTTAAATATTTCACGGTCATACTGATAAATCGATTTAGAATACAATGGCCTGTGAGAGATTGAATGTTTTGAGTCATATATATAGCTGCTTTTTAACTGCGCAACTATGTGTGTTCATTTACATAAAATAATTGTTATGTTAACTTCTGCAAGGTTCTATGTACATCGCTTTGAATATAATACTAAAGAAGAAATCTTCAAGGTTCAGTTTGTATTAGGACGAATATTTTAACGTTTATAGTACTTATTATAATATTATTGACTAGCTTAATGGCGAAGTAGGGTAACCTATATGTAATTGTAAATATTTTAAGCTCTATGGAATGAAATCTAAAATTAAGCTTCAATTTTCCTTAACAACTTAACGTAAGTATTTGAATATTTTAAAAATCAAACAAAATTTTTTGCAAAGTTGTTAAAGTGTGAAACGGAAAAAAAATACAAGTTGTGTATGAGACATGACACATTCCAAGGACCAAGGTTACTTTGGCCGTAGTTACGCAATGTAACCCATTGAAAATGATTAAAGTTATGGAATATCTAACACATAAATAATTTTACTAATCGAACTAAACGTATCGCACGCAAAATCGCATCAAACATAAAAAATCCTCACTTTTGTTATATTAGTTTATGTATAATAGACAAGCAACGCAAAATATTTGTAAATATAATATTCATAATTATTTTCTGTATTGTTAACTAATTTAAAATAATACGGTGCTTTGTTTTATGGCAACATTATAATAATAGAAGGTTAACGTTCGCTACGAATACGAATACAGATGTTACCATGTAATTACACTTATTCAATAACATGTAAACTATACGTCTAGGTTAGTAATAGATAACTTCAAAATATTCAAAGGTCGCATGTATTCTAACTAATCGTTTTTGCATGTATGGTGCGAGTTTGTTGTTTATAAAGCGACGGTTCAGTGAAGAACAATAGACTTGTGGTAGATCGTGAACATGTCGTATTATAACGAGGAATGCGGCATTTTGAAAGTGGTACGTGCAAGGTCAAAGGTGCAACGAGCAGACTGCTAGTTATGACAAGATATCCGTTCTAATACATCAAACCCGTCACTCTATATTATGCACAGTAGGTCAACATCTATATGCCCATTTATGGTGAGCCTATACGTAGGCAGAATAATTGAGAAAACACATTGAATTTTTTGATGTTAGTGAATTAGAGACATGCATACGTGCTAGCCTACGTTCGCCTGTTGTCAGTGTAAATTCCACAAAGCAAAAGCCCTTATTTCAATAATATAGCTTAGTGTGTTCCTAGTCTGGTTAAATTAGATACGATATTGGTACTCCGCGCGTACATGCAATATCTCTATAAAATA
Organism: Dione juno; assembly: GCA_037127375.1. Taxonomy (NCBI): domain Eukaryota; kingdom Metazoa; phylum Arthropoda; class Insecta; order Lepidoptera; family Nymphalidae; genus Dione; species Dione juno. Next base: position 1,088,767 of record JAXRJS010000048.1, read on the forward strand.
AATTTTTATAAAATAGAATAGGACGCAAGCAATATATCATTAGTACCTAGTTAGTCTACGAACCTGCCAAACGGGGGTTAGTACTTATATTTGTTTCTCGACTATTACTTATTGTAAGTACCTGAACCTGAATACTATTGTACATACGTACATACATACATTGTGTTATAATTATTCTTAACTAAAGTTAATTGAATATCCATCAGAAATTTAGCCATTATGTCGATGGCAACATAAACACAGCGATGCGCTATTCTTTACAGGCATTAACAAATAAGTCGAAGTCAACGTTTCTGGCATTAATAATATAGAAAGTTTGAAACGACCAAGATACGTAAAAATCGTGACTAGCAAAGATGTTGATAACTTATCACATGGAAACACAATTGGCATACATCACAATCCCCTTTGCCCCATGTCACACGCGTCGATCAACGTATTGTTGTGAAGACTATTGAGTACGCTGCAAAGAAATAGCAAGTGTTCTTATTGTATGATCATTCATCGCGTTTTGTAACTGATTTAGGACATGAGTCTTATTTAAATTAAAAATATCGATTTTTATGGAAAAAAGGGAGCAAACGCGGTGCAGGGCCTGATGGTAAGTAGTTACCTTCACTCATGGATATCTCCAATACCGAGGATGAAGATATATCTCTGGCTTTGAGGGTAAAGATACACAATACCAATATCGATATCTTATTGCTACAGAAAAGTCTGAAACCTGTACTTCTGTTCTGTTCTGTGGCGTTTCGTGCCAGCTCACAATTCATTTTGCCAATGTCACGTTGTATGGAGAACACACAAAAGAGACTGTACAGTGTATTAAAGAGATAATATTACACAATTATAGAATGAATCTAAAACTACTTTCTACTTGAATAAAAAGGTAAGCAGTATGACATTGCGCAGTATGTATTATGTGCTTATATTTTTATTATAACTAACACTAAGCTTTTATTCACCGGTAGCTAATTCCTTTTTTCTCAGTTTAATAGGTTTTGGTAATAGATATTTTGTAACGTGGGCTCATTTAAATAGTATCGCGGCATTGCATGCGACGCGACGACGTGGAACAGTTTTCATCATGATCAATTTATTCTTTGTTATTACGTGATTCGCGTTGGCATGATATATTATTTCAATATAATTTCAATAATTAGTATTAGAGTAATTTTTTGAATATTTATTATGAAATAACTTGATTGCTAAAAAAATTTTATCCTAGAAAATCAGTACCAATCTATAATTAAATTTGATATATACTGTTAAATGTGAATGGCTATGAAGTCTTTGGTATTATTCAATGTTTATACATTTCTCAAATACTTTGTAGGCGTAACAGGTTTTATTACCTAAGTTTACTCAATTCGTAATGAAGTGTGTACCAATGCGGCAATGCGTTTCTGCGGGAATTAGTCAAAATGTAACAAAAAATTGTTGACCGAAATTATTCGTGTACTTATTTTCACTCAACGTGTTTGAGAAGGAATTACTAAATATTATTTTTAATCAAATCAAATATCTATAATTTAAACATTGATTTAAACACTGATCAAGTGTACCCTTTTTTTAGGAACAATTATTAAAATAATATGCACTATATAGTAGGTACAGTAAAATTTGCGTTTTAATAAAATAATATTTATTAAATACGTGAGTAACTTGGCAGGAATTTTGCAGTAAGCCTGCAGGTCCACACTGGAATAAACCCACAAACAGGTCGACGACCCATCTCTGATGTCGCGTGTGCGACGCCGTGATAATTTATCGCTTGCCGCTATTAATAGCACTTTACAAGCGCTTATGCCTACAGGTAATTTATACTTAATATATACTTTATTATCGTCTTCATTTCCCCGTCACGATACTACTTACGTTCTGTTATGTTCCATATGAACTTTTAATTATAGAATTTAAAAAATATTTAATACTGCATTATAATATATGCTTTATAATAATATATAATACAGATTTTTTTATTATGGCTTTGCAGATTTGGGTTGTTTTAAAAGACAGACGTAACAGATGTTTCCATTTGATCGTTATATCGTTTCGTTGAGATAATTCAGCCATTGTTGAAGTACGTAATTAGATATCTTTTAGTAGATATTTTCTTAGTTAAATATTGAAATTACAAAAAAAAATATTTGGAATAAAGGAGAACGTAAGTATCTACGCACTTAAAAAAAATTAAGTATATCGAAATTTATATATTTGGCTGACGAGAGAAAAAGAAATGATTGACCTTGATCTTAGATAATACAGTAACAATGGGTTAATAGAAATCACGTATAACATATCTATATACATTAATTGTCTTTATCGGCAAATCAGCGTATTTTTTAAATAAAAAATACACTATTTTTACTGAAATATAAATAGGTCGAGAAGAACAGTGATCCGCGGTCACGTAACATGCAGTGTTGCCTCACGGCTTGCGTCAACTCGCACGCGACACTGCGCGAGCGCTTCGCTACAACCAGTAACGTTTTGTCCACACATCTATGAAATTGACTTATTCATACTAAATCTTTTAATAACTATTTCTAAAAATATTTTTATTTAACTCTTTGTTATTTAACATAACTTTATTCATGTTATATCAATATATTATTATTTCACTTCAGTTCCGTAATTATGGCGTTCCGTGCGGGCTAGTGCTTTCACGCTTTCCAGAATGTAGCTTATTAAATTACATTATTATTTAACTTAACTCACTAATCTATATGTTATGAATAGTGTTAAATGTATATTTTCACATATATTTGTTAAAAAATATATATTACTGAAAAGTAGTCAAATAATGATCACTCATTTAGGGAAATATAAAAGCTGTTAACTTATAAGGCTATACAATGGCTATATATATATAACAATAGCTATATATAGCTGACCTTTGGCTTTTGTTTTAATTATTTAAAAGTAGCGTAAATAAACATATTTATGTAAATGTATATGATAGAATATGAAATTGGGACGGTACGCATCATCTCAACTGATTCACATAACATAAAACAAGCCTTTGCATTTGGTTACTTTGCTATTTCGGACATCCGTCGTTGTTCAGAGTAAATATAAACTTTCAGATGTAATACAATGATAAAAGACATACTGTTCCGGGAAATGATTACTACACAATGTATTATTTAATATCGATTCTTTAATAATTGTAAATTGTTTATATATTGTAAAATGCTCATAAAGCAATATGAAAAATTAAGATATTCAAACACCATCAGAAATATCGTGATTTAATATGTTTTATTATTGAAATTATGTAATGAATTTTTATGATGATACTTAATAATTTTGCAGTGTGTCGCGGTCTTTGATGCTAGGTTTATAATACGTTTTGATGCGGGTGATTACAAATGTGAAGGTCGGTATGTGTCAAACCTGTCGGTGCCGCGGGCACAGTGTTTGCCAGAGGCCGGTCGAATGCTAAACACCTGTCGAAACATCTCATTATCCAATTGGCTGGGAAACACATATTGCACTAGTAGCGAGCGTCATGCGAATATTTCAAGATTATTTCCCTAAATTGTACTGACACACTTAAAAATGTTAAAATTCAATTCAAAACCTTTTTATACTTATACAAGGAAACGAAAGGTCAATATTTAAGTAATAGCAAGTCATAATATATATGTACATTTGTTTCTAAAATAGGAATAGGTATTTTATTCAGTAATGCTAGTAAACATACATACATACGTATGTATGTTTACTAGCATTTAAATTATTGGCGAAAACTAAAGTAGGAATTTTTGACAAATTTTGATACTTTTTTTCAATTTAGAAAAACAAAAATTTCCTGGAAAACTTGTAGGGTTTTCTTTTCTAGACTTTGACTAAAATTGTTTTTTGTTTGTGTTTTTTGAAAACTCCTGATGTTAATAATACTATGAAAAGCCAAGGTTATGAAAAGTTAAATGCAAGCCATAAAATTGAGTGAGTGTCTGTATCAGGTACCATCACTGTTAATTGTTCAACTGTTGCACAAATAATCAACATATCTATAAATGTTAATGAATATACAAGCGGATATTTACTTTTTTAACTTGGTAATATAACTCACATTATAATATAGGTTACGATACTTAATTTAGTCCAAAATTAATTATAATTTATCATTATCAGTAAACAACTGTCATCTGAATTACTTTTAAGTTTAATATATTATAAACATTATCTATGTTATAATTGCATATAAGTAATTTACAATTGCCAAACACGCAAATGTAGCGATTGCCAAATTGATCTACATTTTTGTATTCTGTTTATAATTAAATATAATTGCCTGATTAGTTTATAGATATATGTGGTATGTTATTAAGTACGTAAAGATAACAAGTAGATTATACAAATTTCTTATGTCAACAACTAAAAAGACAACAACTAGAAAAGGAACTTTGAAATATTGAAACTACTTAACTTGTTTTATAATATAACAATATTTACCATGTCCTCTATAATTGTGTAATTGTTTTAACTTTGTAGACTTGACAGTTTCATGTGTTTATTTTTGTTTTTGTTTTATTTACACAATTTACTGTTTGTATTTTTGTAAATAAAAAAAGTACAAATGTAATAGGTACGAAGTACTTCATTGCAACTTATTAATGTTATAATTATTTATTTCAAATTTGTTATACCTTTACTACTGTATTGTTATTGTGTTTGTCCTTTACATTCTTATCTATTTAATTCGAATGTTAAATAAAAACAAGTCTATCAGATAACAGGTCCTTTCTTAAATATTTTTTGATCCAATTTGAATGCAATTAAAACTTGTATTTTAGATTCATTTCAAGGTTATCGTTTTAAGCAGATTTTAAGCAGGTAAGGAGCAGGCTCTCTGTACGTGAATACAGTGGAGTCGTTCGAAAGTGCACAGTGGAGCGTGTCGCGACCACGTTAATAATTACGCCAGCTCTTGAGGTCGAATACGATGTCGATACGACAACCCCAAAAAGTGACAAAATCTCAGATTCCCTAAATCAAACAATTTTCAAGCTTCAGTCCTCTTTTTAAGTAATTTAGTAATTACTAATTTACAAATTGCATTGTTAATTCTCGTGTATTTATAAGTATTGTTAGTATATTAGCTATTATGATTTTTTTATTCTTAAATATTACTTAACCGTTCTTTGCGTTATAGAAAATCTAAAATAAACAAAATATGCACGAAAAGATAAGTAAATAACAATCTTATTTTTTCTAATTCTATTAATTAGTAAGATATAAGTGAAGTTCTATTAAATAATAAGTTGTGACAGCTGCATTAAAAATTTGACGTGACACATTAATGATGTGTTTAGTTGCTTTGGCTACAGAGTTTGTATGAATGTCAAGCGAATTCAAATTGCATATCATCATCACATTCATACATTTCCTTGTAGAATTCCGCTCATTACTGCAAAATATGTAGAATATACATATTTTTCACCCTCCTTCGAAAGCACCACTTTCATTCTACAGATAAACGAACAGCCGGCATCAATAACTTCTCGCCAAAAAAGCTTCGTGCTTTCCCAGAAGATTTTCGTAAATTTTCATTATTTTCTTTTTCTGAATTATCGCTTCAATTTACGCTTCATCTTTAATAGTGCTTTTGTTTGGTGCTTTCCAGCTTGTAATCTTCCTTTATAATCTTCTCTTCCTTTATCCATACTCGTTGCTTTCTTGTTTTATCTTTTACAACTTTGTCCCACCATACGTGACACTTTTTGTTAACACAATAGCATCTTTTCGATATATCACATATATCAATCGTTTCTACACAGAATTCCTAATTCCTAATTCCTTCCTAAATTTTCGTTTCCTGTTTCATCACAGTCTAGCTTATTGAACCTTTTTTCATATTCTTCTCTTATCGAGATGTAGTCCAGCTTCAAGATGAAGCTGTAGACACTCATTATTCTAATTTGTTATATATATTATATGATTATCTTCTATTATTTATTACTAAGCTGGCATATAGATATGCGAAATATATCATACGCGTCACCGATTTCTAGTGATAAATATCTAGGAATAAAATAACGTCTTATTTACTTATAGTTTTTTGAACTCTTAATATTTTGATATTAAATGTAAATAATAAAATTTTCAGTTTTCTAGTTTCTTATTTTTTTACAGTATCTAATAAATCAAGTTTGTATGGTATGTATTACTTATTTATAAACAGATCCACCAATGATACAAGATTTTTATTACTAGATATTTATAATTATAATAATAGTTGAAGATTAAAAATAGGTTCAGATGTTCCAGAGATTAGCCCGGACAAGCAGAATTGATATGGACAGACAAACATTTTTAAATGTTTGTTGTTGTTGTTTTTAAATAAATATTTTAAAAACCCAACGACCCTTTTTTATTTTATAAATGGCGTTAGTACCTACTACGACACTACAGAAGTCCTTAATAGTCTTTCTTCTTGAGGATTCTTCGCTTAAGAATTGATTGCCTATTTAGCCAAATGAGATGTCAATAAAAGGGACATGTAATCGTTCTATGGCTATGGTAAAATATACAATTTATATAAAGGTAGGCTAGGAGTTTAATAAGTTTTAATAAGAGCTGTTATATATAATATGAAGATTTTCTTTTTTTAGACATCAGTATTACTTTACTTGAGTTAAGGAGTTTCAAGAACTGTCTTATATTTTATATGTTATGTGAGAAGTTTCCTTTTTAGAAGTCAATATTAGTTTACGTGATAAGTTTATGAACTTTGCTATACCTATGTATTTATAAATGTGTGACAAGATGTACCTTGTTTTTTTTAAATCATCGTATTTAAGTATTGAATCATTTTATTTAAGTATTTTTTCTATCTTTAATGTGGATTATATATTCCAAACGTGCAAACGTGAGCTCGGCGTGCCCCCCCTGGAAATTGCCTCCAGAAACGCACCACCCAAACCAAACTGGCAAACCCACCAGACTTTTAAGCCCAGAAACCTTTTTAAAACCGGACTTTAAGTAACACATACCAGACTTTTTCCTCAATTCAACTGCAAGCAATACATTTATAATAATAATTCGATAAACAAATATAAACATTGCTATAAAGCAATTAATAAAGTAATTGATCGATTATGTTATTGAAAAATATATATATGTTATTGATTTTTTATAGTGTTAATCCACACTAAGGAATATATAATATATAATAAGGAATAGATAATATATAATAAGGAATAGGAATATATAATAAGGAATAGATAGAAATAATACTTAAAGAAAACATATAAAAATTTGAACGCAGCAGGATTTGAACCTGCGCCTCATGGAATCTGTTCAAGCGCTCTGACCACGAAGCCATGCGTTCTTAGTGGTCAGAGTGCTTGGACGATTTCCATGAGGCGCGGGTTCAAATCCCGCTGCGTTAAAATTATATTTGTTTTCTTTAAGTATTACATAAATTATAGTTTTTAATAGTAGTACTGTTGTTAAATATTTCGCTTAAAAGAGAAGTCATGACTATGATAACGAGTTCAGTTCAGTTCTTTAGTCATGTCGTTTTCCATGTGATTACGAAACTACATAAGTACATGTGTTTGTATTTAATACCTTATGCCAAAGCATTCAGGTACGTTGTATTGGTTTAAAATTAAGGTGGTTCGTGATCAGGTTACCAAACATAAATATTATACAGACATTCACATTTAAGCCATTTTATAGGATAGTATAAATTGTTTTATATTGTAATTAAATGCTTAGAATTCTTTACTAGTTTATTGTTAGTTTACTTTTTTGAGCTTCACACTTTATGCCGCATATAGCAGGGTAAGCAGGTAGGGCCTAGTGTTAAGACACTCCGCTTCTCGTTTTCCGATGCTGTCCTGCTGCGCCACGACGGTTCATATTATTTTTTTATGTATAAATTTCTATAAGAAATAATACATTTTTTGTTATCATAATTGTAAGAAATAGTAGTCTACGAAAGACAAATCACAGGAAAATAGATTACAAAATGGTTAAAAAACTTGCAACGAGTTTCCTCATTGTCGCGATATCTGTCGCGTGTATTAATAGCGGGAAGGCAAATGCAATTATGCTATTATGTTGATAGCTAACGTTTTTTGATTACAAATTATATACATTCTTCTAGTCTAACATTGTTACTGTGACATTTACTTTTAAAATTCCATAAACTTACTTATACACAAGTTTGTTAATTCAGAGCTAGTATCACTAATATAGCGGATACTCGTAACGCATTGCAAATCAGATAGGGGAAAGCAAATTGTCACGTATATATGTTTAAAATAAAAATCAGATCGTGATCAAAATAAAAATCAGTATTTACAATATTTTACTATTAATCTTTAATTATTAAATTGAAACTTAATTATATATGATATAAAGTAACTATTCAATCCAATTTGTTGTCTAGAGATACTGTTATAGTTGAAGAGTAGATGGTAGAACATTTTTCATATAAATTACAATCACTGGCGTGCGCAGTTTTCAGGTTGCTATTGTATGTTATAATTCAGGTTTATGTATTATGGGACAACTGTGTTATATGAGTTTGGTGTGGCAAACCAACACGTGTATACAATAACTGGAACCTGTTTGATACGATTGCAAGTTGGTCATAATGACTCGCTTACCGACTAGCCTGCTGACCATTCACTGGTGGGAAATAGGCATCAACTTTCAACATAAGTAATCCATTTAGCGCAAATGTAATCGAGTAATAAATATTATTATATTTAACGGAGTAATAGATGTTGCGTTACATATAATAAAACTGCTAAGTATTTCTTTGATCTAAAATAAAACAATCTAAGTTATTTGTTGAAGAGATAGTGTTAAACAATATATTTTTCAACTGTCAACATTACACAAATAATAAAAAATACTTACGATCCAGCGAGCGTAACATCCAAAACTTGCTGTGCTAGAAGACTTTTTATTATCTTCAATGTAAATGGCTTTTAAAGTACGACAATTCACCTATACAGAATTTATTCACTGTAAAGTTTGAACCAATCCATAGGGAAATCGTTCGAACGAAAACAAATAGAGATATGACACTTGTGTTATTTTCGTCGGCCGGGAGGAAGCAGCCGGGCAACACGTATTGCCCCACGGTAGGAGTTGGCAAAACTGACGTACGCAGCGCGCAGGCGCCGCCAAGGTATTGTTAAAAGTTACTTTTACTTACGATACTTGCTGGTCTAGGCAGCTCGAGACCTCGTCCGATGTGCCTGCGCACGCGACGCTACTACACTTCTAAACTTAAAAAGAAAAATAATAGGCATTACATTTTATATTAAGTCTTTGTTATTTAAGCATTATTATGTTTGTTACTTTGAATGGACTTGTCTTATTTCATAATCAAATCAAAATGTATAATTAATTTAATTTAATTTATTTCCACTTCTATCATTAAAATTAACAACATTTACAAAAATATTGTGATCATATTTATATATTTAGACATTGGTAAGCTTTTATTTTACTTTTGCACGTAATATACACGTGAAATCCATTAAAATTAAATTAAATTTGTCAATTTTCAAGGCTATAAAATAGTATGGTGATAATATTATAATCTTTATAGAAACGATTGTTTTTATAGTTATTAGGATTTTAAAGAAGTTAAAAGAAATATCAATCGCCTTCTTAATGTTAAGCTTTTTACTTGAATTGAATATTAATAGATAGATGTGTGCGTGTTTGTGCTGTAAGTATAACTAGTTAGATATATTAGTAATTTTACTTCCCCTAGTTTTTTAATATTTTTTGGTTCATAAATTTTTTTTTTAATAATATTTATATTCATTTTTAAATAGTTATTTTGTTGTGTTGAACTTACATACCTATCTGCTTTGGTCAATTTTTTATTCAGGCTAATTTAAATGATATATAGAGTTCTGCCGTATACAAGAAAAGAGAGTTACATAGATTTATTACGTCTAAATTCTCTATATTATTATTAGATAAGAACGATAATGAAATAAAAAAAATACATACAATTTTCATAAAATATATTTTTTACAAATAAAAAACATAATCGAATTATTTGTTATTATAAATTAATTGTCTAGACTTAATATTATAGGTAATATAAATTACGCAGGTGCCAAATTCTATCTAATAGGTTTCTTTGTATGGGTCTTATTGTTTGTTTTTTTCATTGTGAAAATAATGAGTTAAGTTATATTTCAGAGCGATAAAATATATTTCACTTTTTAATTACTTTCGGATGGCCTCAAGTTATCGAAACTTTTACCCATTCGTATGGTAGAGACCTTGATAACGATTTTATTATTAGTATATAACGATAAAACACCTACAATAAAAATATGGGCGCCAATAAGATAAAAAAAAATTAAAAGAAACTCAATCCAAGGCGACCTTGATACATAATATTTGACGGGTCTCAAGTTGACCGGTCTCCGGTTACAAGCGAAATGCCAGTGTCGTATGTAAACTAGTAAATGTATTATAAAACAATGTTATTTTTACGTTTATACCTTTACCTGATAGATTGACCTTTCCTTGATGTAGGCATTTGAAATAAAGGTGTATAATAAATAATTACTCATTTAATTTTTATGAATCTTCGGAATTTAAGGGATTAGGCTAGGTTAGAGATAATATAAGGCCGGACATCGGACACCGGGCCAAAAATGATAGCCCTGGTTAAGAATCGAACCCACAATATTCGCGCTTAGACTTCGATACTTTCCGCTATGATGATCTCAATATTCACGTTCTGCAAGTCTCAGTACAAATTATAAAAGACAATAAAACGAGTATATCCATGTGCCAAATGTATTATGTATAAAGAGCACTTATAATACGAAAATATTTTTATTATTTTGTTCGTTTTTATATTACCTATAAGGAAATCGTGAAGCTATCAGATTTACTAGAATAAATGCTACAATGGTAGATTCAAATCTTGACTTATAAGTCACTCATTCATGTCCTATATTTATAATAGATATGTATATTCAATAGAGCAGTATGACATTTTGCGAGGCTCTCGAAAATATGTTCGTTAATTGATTTATTTTTAATTTTGAAAACGAAGGATTAAATAATTGCAGACACAAAAAACAAAAACCATTTTGAATTAAGCCACTACATCTTACTCATACTTGCTTGCATTAAAAATACACCGAATTTATTTACAGCTTGTGTTTTTTTTTAATCAGACGGCGACAGAGAGAACTTATGTATCGTGATCGTGCAATTAAGGTTTATTGGTCGACTCTGGTATCTAAAATAACTCGCAAATTACAACGGAAGGTATCACGTTGTCCTTATACGCCGTGGATTTAAAAGAATATATGGTCATATAATAATAAGAATAATAATGATGAAATAATATTTAATCAGTAGGTTATTATTATTTGTATTAGTAACCTTATTTCAATCATATTAAGTAGAAAGCAGTAGCTTATTACGAAGAAAAATAATAATTATTAATAATGCAAAATAGGTATGTCGTGTTCATAACTGTTTTATGATTTAAAATATTGGTATTTGGCAGAAATATATGATATATTCTAGGGCATCATGTGATTGAAAACGCGACGATCATGGAATCTGTCCCGACACGAAGCAATCAATTGCAGCTCTCCGCTCTGGTAAAGGAATGCGTCTAGTTCCAATCCACATCACATAATGTCTCTAATTCTCCTCTATTATATATAAGGGCCAAGTAAAACTAAAAAATATGTGAGATTTTGAAAATTTAATAATTGATACATCATAAAAGGTTTTCATTTTCAAAAAAAAATAAAGAAAATCTTTGACTTTCAAAAGTTTATTTTCAATCAGCGCCATCTATTGTGAGCTTCTCATACTACAACACTAACAGAGGTATTATTTTTGTCTTTGTCAAATTGTTGTGAGTGCGTTACAATTACTCAAAGATGTCGTTTAATTTGTTAAATGTAATTTATTTTGACACTTATTATAAATGGGATATGATTAACATGAATGCTTCCAGCAACAAATTGGACGAGGAAAACATTTAAAAAGTATAAGTGAAAGAGACATGAAAATAACAAATGTAATTGTAATAAAATATTACTAATCTAAAGACATAACCCAGAGGTTTGTGCGTTGCAAAGTGTATTTTCAATGAGAATTAAATATAATGATAAACACAGATTTTATGGTTAAAATTTTATAGTATTAATAATTTATTATTGCTTATTTATGAATAGGTAATATTAAATTTAAATATGCTTCGCTTTTTTAAATGTTCTGGCTTGTAATCGCATTCAGGCGATGCAAATATCTATTTTTATTTTCCTTTAAAGTGGAACTTGACAGAAAACGAGTAAGAGACTAACAAACTGGATTGTTAAAACTTATAATATTACTTATCTGTCGACGGAGGAAAATTTATATAAATTTTTTTCTTTGCTATAATATGGAGCACATTTATGAATGGAATGTATAAAAATAAGACTTATATAATTTAAACTTTTAATTATTTTAATGAGTGCTCTAATGTGACGCATGTATCATCAGACATAAAACACTGACCACCGAGAGAGAAATTGATAAAAAATAATTGCATTTACTTACATCAAAATAGATTTATCTCGATATTTTTGCACTAAGAATTATAGCGATTTATAAATTTTATGTATGTTTTATTTGATATACATAAAAATATCTGAAAATACCTAAAATCTTGTAAAACGTGTTACGACATACAATATCATTTTATGAAGCGGAAAGTAAAAGTTCAGCGAAGCGAGTGCGAGTGATCGATCATCTTTGGAAGCAAGTTTGATGAAAGAATTTTATATTAAATTCTTTCAAAATTGATTTTTCAGAAACATATTTTACTACATATTTGGTGACAATGACCTGTTATCCCGTTACATTTATTGCTTTTAACAGTTCAAAAATTTATAGGCGATATTTTAATGGATCCATTTTTACGAGCATATTTTCAACATTATCTCATCTCAAAGTTTTACGAAAAATACGTAGAATAAAAGATAGTAATTTTTTACATTACTAATGGTATATATACAATTTACATGTGTTTAAGAATTCTTATGTTCGTAACATGCTTAGTAAAAACAAAGAAATTAAGTTATTAGTAAAAATAAAGCTATTTAGTTTTTTAAGTAATAAGTTGGTAAACTTTGTTTATTTATAAATAAGCTATACATACATATGTATCTATCATAAAATTTAATTGAATTTGAATAATAAGTATTTAAGGTTTTATTTAAATTCAGCAAAAGAAACGAAGTCATTTGCAAATTTTGCGTTGTGGTTAACCATAATTTCGATTCTATATGTATACAATGTCAACGTGTTAAGCTACCCAAAAACGGCCACAATTGTGTTCGAATGCTGTTAAATATTAAATTGCACTATTGTAGGATATTTCTTACAGAAAAAGGCCATAGCAAATCTGTTATTACAATATAAAAGGTAACACTGAAGTTAAACATTTTCGAAGTTTACGTAAAATTATTATTTATACCTATAGCTGAAGTACAAGAGCTTATCACTTTTGATTTTGGCACTTCAAATTTCAAAGTACTGTTAATACTAAAATACTACTCCTTGTATCTTAATATTTTTTATGAGCTGGTTAACATGCGATTTAACTAGTATATATTCACGATATGTGTATGAAAGTCTTGGAAAATAAAGTTGATACCTTTACTCAATCTATAATACGCATTCCCTTTCATATGCCTAGGCTTTGTAAAGTTTAAAATATTCGAAAGTGTTGATAGCATAGAAGCGAATTAATAACCTCGGCGCAAATGGATTTCGAGGTGCTCCCTCACGACTCTCCACATGCAACTTTAAACAGGCACAAATTGAATACCTGTGAACACAAAAATATATTGGATTACGCAAACGTGAGAAGATATAGAGCTACATTAAGCTTATAACGGTTTTATTATTTACCTAACTGTGATTTTCTTTATGACTTTATTTATAAAATAATATAAAAAATAATTGCTTATGAATCCCGAATTTATGAACGAAGCACTGTGTAATTTTGCAGTTACAGTATGTAAATAAAATTTTAAATTGTAATGATAACGTATAGCTAAATGTATAATAACTATTGTGAAGCCAAGTATTATATAAATATAATATAAATTTAAAAATTCCCTTTATGTTAGAGACCGTAATGTAATCAAGTACGTTGTTGCTTAATAGATATATATATATATATATATATATATTAATTAGATAATTATAGAATATATATAATATAGATAATATATATTATATAAATATATATATATATATATATAAATAAATAAACAAAAAATAATTAGTTAGTTTGTAATACTTTATTAGTTTTTTTAATAACATATACAATAAGTAGTACCCAAATTAAGAAATGTGTTAGATACTTTTTTAGTTTTGTATTACGATTTAATATACATATATATTGTATATATGTATATCAATATTTTATATTTAAACAGTTAGCCTTAAATGCTAAATGTTTTTAAATTGAATACTATAACTATGTTAACTATAATTTGGTTAAATATGATATTTGGTAGTATTAAAATCAGAAAATAATGGGCACATATTGATGTCTCTGCTTATTTGACACCCCTACACTTCACACTACCTTTTTTACCTTTTTCTTACTTTTATTGAATATAAAATGACGCGTCTTTGATAAGGGTTCAACACATTTGTTTATAATGTTTGTTTGCTGAAATATGTGTTCAATTAAAGCAAAAAGAAAAATTCTATAGGTACACTTCATATGTCTTCAGTGGCAAATGGCGATTTTTATTAGGAAAAGCCTTTACAATTTTTATTATTTGCCAATAAATATATTGAAAATATTGTGTTATTATATAATAGTTTTTAAAAAACAACCTTTTCACAATTTTACATATTAATAGCGTATAGCATATTAATACCGACATATGGGCCGATATATGCAGAAAAATAAAGAGGAATCTCGATTGCAATATATTAAATTGTTTCGATTTATCAAATAATTAATTTTAAAGAGCGGGGAAATGTTACTGGCCGATTAAAGAGCGAAGCAACGGCTGTATAAAAAAAAAACAAATGTAAAACGTGCGAACCTACTACGACATAAAAATCTGTTGAATAATAGCATAGTTTTATGGGCGACCCACTAGTTGTTGGGTGCTTAGAATGTGGCATATGTCATACATGTCTGTTGTTCCCGTTTGATCAGGGTGGCGAGGCCGCGGGTAGATACTAGAGTTGGATAAAATAAGTAATTTCATTTAAATGCGATGTTTCACAAATATTTCACATACACCTGTCACTAACTTGTCTAATATTTTCAAAAGTACATATTTCGCTGTAACGTCTTCGTACCAATTCCTTGACAAAAACTTGTGTTCTTAAGTAGTTCGAGAACTCCTTTCTCCCTGGGGAATGCAAGAACGAGGTTTGAATAAGTTCAGTGAACAACTTTTGTTGTTTTAGTAATGTTAATGTCATGATGATAAGTAACACGAAGCTTATTGTGACACCTGGATTTGGCAAATTTGAGCTTGGGATTTTGAATAGAGTTATATGTTTCAACGTACAAAAACTAAATGTTAACAGTACTTTTACAGTTTATTCGTTTAATTGCAAGATAGAGCTATAAAAAAATAAATTTAAATCGTAAAGGCGTTTAATAAAGATTTCTAATTATTTTTTTCAGAAATTACTCTATGATGTGGGTGTAATATTTTTGTTTAAGATTTACAGTTTTGTGTCACTACAATTATTCTGTAAATACAGCTTTTGAAGTGTGATGATTAGTAATGTCTAAATATAAACTATTTACCATTATAGTTTATTATAATTGCAAAACATGTTTTAAACATTTTTTACTAGGCACATACTGTATTCATACAAACAAAATAAATCTTATTTCTATTATCTTAAATTTACGGTTACAATGTAGAGTTAAAACCTTCTATAGGCATATATATTTAGGTTCTTTATTATATTTATATAAATTTTTTTTTCATTATTAAAGATATCAAATAATTTTATAGTAGCTATGCTAGAAACTATTCTAGCTATAATTTAAAAAAGACAATTTTCTTGATTTATCTATAGAGTTATTTTTTTAGTTATTCTGAAATTATGTATAAATTAATATAAAATTTAAATTACACATTTAATAACATAGAACAAAATGTGTATAAAGTAGAAAAGATCTGTTAATTTGGGGTTAGAGCGTGCGAGGATATCGAGGCCGAGGTCTAACTTGCTCCCGTCGGATCACGAGTGACGTCAGCTAGACCGGGCGCGGATGAAAAACGCATGCGTTCGATACATCCCCCGCCTAGCCGCCTGTGGCCGTACCCGCTACCCGCCACTACTCTAGTGGCGCGCGGTACGACCACTCGCTCGCCCGCCCGCGACTTAACGCCCGCGTCGACTGCATAAACTTTCAGTTAAGTGCGTACTGTTCAAACGGACATGGACTGATAAACTGTTTCAGTGAATTTAACCTTGATCGTGTTTGATTCCATGGATGTGTATGCTCAGGTAAGAATATTTGGTAATGTGACTATAATATATTAATATACATTTAAAGTCGTCAGGAAATTTATACGACGCGACGGTAGAGTATCTACCCACAATCAAGATCCAAAGTTTATTTTCTTTTATACTCTGATAATATTTGGCAGTAGTTCATAAGATCTATTTCATTACATAAGGTTACAGTCCAAGCAAATAATAGTTTTTCGCATCAAACACTAATTAATTAGAAGCGTTAATGTGTGGCATTTGGCTAATAGTTGCGTAACAGTGCTCATATGAAATTTTTGAGATAGTGATCTAAAGCTTGAAGCTTGAAATGGAATATGTAAACTATAATTTATTGGTCATAAATATGAAACATGTAACTTAATGTCTTCACTATTTTATTTGATTATATTACAGTATTTATTTATTAAGAATTGATCAAAAATACCTCTATTAGTACGTTCATTTAATAAGAACTATAAAGTTATAATAACTAAAATGGCACGCCTAGATGGAGAGTAAAGAACTATTTTTTTGCAATATCTAAAGAGATATATTTAAAAAAAAGATTTCCGTTCCAATTGAAATAATAAATCAATATTTATACTATTTTGCAATATGGGCGATATTACAAAATAGTATAATTATTGATTATTACTTCCCTTATTAAAAAAAAAAATAACAACTTTTCACGAAATGTTGACACCCTGTTTTTATTTTAAGTAAAATGAAATACATTTGATAAGATTAATTATTATTGCCTCCATCGTGTCGTCGGGCGGTTTATTCGAGAACACAATTATTGTCATAGCTTATAAATATGGTGTAGGTCATTTCCAGCATGACTCTAGAAAGTGCGGAGAGTTGCAAAGCACCTTGCACGCGATGTCTTTATAATGAGCTCAAAATCGGAGAAGGATGATGTAAGATTTTCCTCGCCTATGTCGTTAAATAAAGATAACGCATAACAATCAACGTGTGCTTTCATAATCTTTCTCCTAATGAGGTTGTATATTTAAGAACAAAAGTATACTCAAGCTGTATGACGACTTTATTATTTCCTGCTTGTGAATATTTGTCTAAATTGTTCTCAGTGAGACATTATTATTTACGGTTGTTATGTGTATAATTGAAAATAATTATAATTGAAAATAATTGAAAATTTATGCGTTCTTACAAATCTAAATCACCATTTGAAATTTTTTTTTTTAAATTTTATCAAAACTTACATAGATTGTTAAGTATTCTCATGAGATGGGGGCAATTGTGTTTATTCAGTACAATTTTAGCATCAAACTGTATATCGTATATGGTGAGGTAGGCTTAATCTAATGTCAAGACACTCCGTCCTCCGCTTTTCATCCTAATTCGAGACACTGCGTGCTGAGTGGAGAATCTCAACGTTGCACTTTATCTCAACATAGCAGGAAAATGAAAATAATTCATTATGTAGAGTCATTCGCTGTCTCGCAGCACCATGACGACTTTCTCTTTGAAAATTAAAATAGAATAAGTAATTATAATCATAAAGTTAGCATTTTCTATGTTATGGAATTTTTTATTTAATTTTTGGAAAATGGAAGAATACAGTCAATTATTATTATAGATATGATCTTTACGAGAATTTTTAAATATATCATATCTTTTTCTTATTACAATTTATTCAAATTACGTATATTTATGTAAAAATACCTTAAATATTGAATAAATTATAGCTTATATTTTAAGTATACGTGAGCAAGAGATATAAACTGCAGGCGAAAATGTGAGCATCTTTCTCGTTCTCGGGCTTTTCACTTGAATTACATTGTATAACCAATATAATTAGTTTAGTATATAGATTGTGGTTTATGGGGAAATCACATTATATCATCTTAATATATAAAATATTTTCATTATTGACAGACATCACACATCTGAAATTGTCAAATTTCATAATTACAGTCAGTATACGGCCTTTACGGAATGTAGGGGTGCGCTGGGAGAGCATTTAACGTAATTTCAGAGGGAATACAATCAAACAACAGATATATGTATATATATATATATATATATATATATATATATATATATATATATATATATATATATATATATATATATATATATATATATATATATATATATATATATATATATATATATATATATATATATATATACTTCATATTTCTTCAGACGCATATTTCTTCTTCCAATGTAGAAAATCAGTGAATTAAAAATCGAAAATGGGAGAAGCGTATTATTTTTAGAAATACTTGTTTAACCCTTGGGTGCCTGGTGGGCCCAGTTTCTTCAATTAATCGACAATGTTTTTACAAATTCATAATCACGCCCTCTTGAGTAGTTTCATAATATAGAGCAGGAACTCTCTTGCCGCCTCTTCCGCAATACATAACATGGACGTGTCCGAGTAATTCACGTTTTTTGCGAAGATTCTTACTCGGAAAGTTATTAATTTTATTTTTGGTATTTATAATGTTTCGTAAGATAGTTATAAATAGTATTATAGCAGTTTAAAATGTTAAGACAAATAACTTTATAAGACAATTTCAAAATTATATGATTTTTAGGAAAGTGAACATGAACCGAACGTGATTGGGAAATCAAAGCTATTTCGTTCCTGATAAACAACACACAATCTGAAATTTGACGTGTAAGATCCTTTGGGGAGCACTAAGAGACAATTCAACGGGAACGAGAAATAACAACATTTGACATTTTATAGTCCGGGCAAATCAAATTGTAGGCTACAGCTTGTTAATTCATAAATGTCAACGTCAATATCAATCTTTTGTTTAGATATTTGTATTTAAAAATTTCAATAAGTATATGTAAATCGTAGTGGAAGAAATTTGTACGAAACGTCAGACTTCATTTATTTTCCAAGTACTGAAATTACATTGAGTTATAGCATAACTGTTAACTTTGTCTACAAATTTAACCTACTATATATGTCAATAACTAACTATACTAAAATCAATATATATTAAAAATATATATTGATTACTCATACATTCTATAAAAAGTGTGTAATAATCATACATTCCATAAAAAAATATATATTTTTATTTATTTTACTTTTCCAATAATGAATCTTCAATAAATTCGAACAATATAAAATTCTGTATCTTTCAATCTACATAATTTTAACTGAAGTGAAATTATCCTTTAGTATTTTTTCATAATTCAGATTCAGATTTTTTTAGAATTCAAATTTTATATTTCCAACATGATAAGTAGGTACGTCGTCGTACGTCCTTCGCGAAAATGAATATTGAACAGAGTAATTTGTAAACGTGGGAATTTCCATTTTTATTCTCATTTTTAGAATAAATATCGTAGAACCAAAAGAACGAGATTCGTTCTTGTTTTCTTTGAAACAATTGTGGCAGTTTCCGATCAGTATTCGTAAAGAATTGCTTTAGTTCATAAGTCTTTGATAAAACGAATCACTAAGAATGAAAATATGTACATATTATTTGTTTACTGTTTAAAAAAGCAGTAAATAAATATTGTAATATGTCTTTCGGAGTGAAATTCAATATTTTTTAGCCTGTTCAGCTACCACTATATTTGTTATACTGTATTTGTTTATATATAATATAACTTTTTAGGCTATTATTCTGTTCTTCCTTAATCTAGCAGTTTTGCTTGGTCATGTAAGACATGCTTAAACTTTCAATTACATACGATTCCGAATTACGAATTCACTTTTCTCTTCTATATGTTAACATAAGTTAAGCTATTAAATAATTAATTTAGTTATTTATTGTACAAATTCTTAACTATTATTTATTGCACTTTACGTTGGTCGTTTTATTGTTTAATGTACTCGTATCTTATCAAAGTGATGAACTATTTTTACGACTATTGCTATTTGACTCATGTTGAGGTGCCATTAAATTGTTACTGTCGTCAGGTGGTAAATAAGTATTTTATTGCTCTTCATATTACTAAATATTTTGATAGCGATAATTTCTGTATTTAGTAGTCACCATTAAGGCTGTTGTGGAGGGTGGCAAAGTGGCGCCTGGCTGACACGACAGTTGTGGGTTCGATTCCCGCTCAAGGAGTTAAATATTTTCATTTCTGGTAACAAGACAAAGCGCGACGTTGAGATTCGAAAGTGAAGAACGAAGTGTTTTAACACTAGGTTTGCCATATGCCTACTCCACCATATGCAGGATACAGTGTGATGCTAAATAAAACAAAAAAGGAACACGTTAGTCCTGTTTTAATTTATAAAATGAAATTGAAAATTAATTCCATAAACGATTTTCATCTCATTCGATTTTCAATAACGGTAAGTGCTTTATAAATGTATAAATGAAATGTGTGAAACATGAAAGTGGCCAGCGCAGCGTTACGTAACTAGATATTATAAAAAACGAGTTCAATTTATCCTTTACCACGATTGCGGACAGTATCCACACATTTGTCAAAACAAAAAGGGTTGTGAAGGGAAAATGAATACAAAGCTTGCGATACAAGATTGCCTCTGGTCGGCCGTAGCCTGAATGTACTGTCTACATAATTTTGAATATCCTTTGTAAGAATGGGGAGGAAGCCCTGAGGGTCCCGAGCATATTGTCAGACCGCCTATATTATAAGAATATAATTTTTACTCTGAATTATTTTCTTGGGTATTCATAAGCTAATTAACCTTTGTTGATAGCTATTTGGGATTATGAGAACTCAATGAAATCAAACCTTGCCCTGCTAATAAATGCTTGTACTGGTTTGTTTATCCATTAATTAATGAAACTATTTACCTATGAATTTTGGTGATTAAAATTCAATTTAGGGGAAATTCTAATATCTACTAAAAAGTTTGTCTTTCATTTTGCATATTTGTCTTTCATTGTGCACATTGAGACGATAAATAACGGAATGTTCAAATAGGAGCAAAGCATGAAAGGGAGGGACATTTCGCAAGGCCTACAGCCAGCCTCGCTAAAAAAAATTCAATGTGGTTTATCTTGAAAATAGATAAATATAGAAAAAATTATTTTGTATACAATATAGATATATATAGGTTTAATGAAGTAAAAATATAAGTTAAAACATTACACGTGGCCATAATTACATCAGACCCCTCTGAGTTGCCTACAACGAATTAGAACCGCTTACGATTTTAACTTTCAATAATTTCGTCTTAAATACGAGAGAG
Source organism: Dione juno (assembly GCA_037127375.1). Lineage (NCBI taxonomy): Eukaryota > Metazoa > Arthropoda > Insecta > Lepidoptera > Nymphalidae > Dione > Dione juno. Next base: position 1,110,446 of record JAXRJS010000048.1, read on the forward strand.
AATCCAGACTTGACTTGATATAGTACGAGATATTTAATAATGTTTTCATTGGAGTGGTCCTTCTATATATACTAGAATACTACATAGATTTAACATTTTCAAACTACTAATCTGTAGTTATGATTCGCTTATTTATCGTGATTTTCCATGTAAGCATGTATCGTATTGTATGTAGTTATTTTAAAGTCGGTGAATCACATATTATATTCTGATGTGTGTATATCGCAGTTTAGAAAACTACTTTAAATACTCCAGAAAACGATTGACACATTCCTGAAAAATGAAATTGATTTACGAGTATGTCTGATTATTAAAAACCTAAACACTATTGAAATTTGTGCTTAGTACGTTTCACATAACGTATGTTTAATAAAGGTAGTATTAATTTTTTAAAGTTCATGGATTTGCTGAATAGCGGCTTGGGAGAGAAACTGTCACCACGTTGTCTGTTTTAGGCTCCGAATTTATAACATGGATGTTGCGTGGCGAAACTCAATGTCGCACTTTGTCTTACCAGAGTGCCTCACTCTGTAAGACAAAGTGAAAATAATTAATTGCAAATAAGGTGGGGCGAACCCACAGTGATGCCGGCGTTATGAGGTGCCTACTTGAGGCTATCAAAGTCTTAAGCTCCTTAATTGCCATAAACATAAAAGAGTTTGTATAACTGTTAAACCAGCTTGTATTATCTGTACAGAAAGGAAAGATAAAAATTGGAAAAAATAATTGAAACGACAGAAATTAATAAATTGTGTATAAAAACAGCTTTTGAGTCCTTGCTTTGAAAGTATAGCATCAAAAATTAATATTTTTTATTCTGAGACGAAGCCGTTAATGTAAAAGCCGTGAGCACAACAAACACGGGGAGTTTTCATTGGTTTCTTTTGACGTGGAGGCTTGAGGGACAAAACATAAAATTATTCTGTATATGACGTTTTATTATTCCAATTTTTTTAAAGCATCTCGTCCTTTTAGCAATGTAGGTAGCCTAGTGATAAGAGTCGGATTTTAGCGTCCGCATTCCGTCCCATTTACAGGAATTGCTTATGAAGTGGTGAAATTCGACTTTATGCTTATATTTAGTTATATGGAGAAGGGCTATAGCCATTATGTTTATATATCTATAATGCACTCGATTCTTAACTTTCCACCCGAATCCAAGAACTATTTATTGAGTACAAAAATATTATATCTAATATCTCTGCATCCAATGCACGATCATAGATAGCGTCAATTATTATAAAATAAGAACGACGAGCATAGTGTCTTCATTATAATATAATATTATTGTTATTTCTATACCTTTCTAAAAATAGTCATAGTATAAAATCAATCAACGTTACTACGTTTTTTATTCATGGGGCTAGTCAGTAAATAAACTCTCGTTATCGATCAGGTTCATGTGAATAATTCAGTGATTTTTTTGCAGAAAATGTGGCAATTTAGCAAGTATTGAAAATTTGATTTTTTAAGCTGCTTAAATTATAAGTATATTTATACACACATTTATTCATATGTACAGCACTTAAAATTTAAGTTATATGTGGGGTTGTCTAAAAGTTTAAAGGTTTTCTAATATTCTATTATAAATGATCTCCAACTCTACTTATTATCTAGGAATTAGTTCAATCTTATTTAACCTAAACTGTGTCAAAGTATCATACCAGAGCAAAAAATAGTAAAGTAGTTAAATCTTAAACGCTTCGACGTCGAGCTAACAAAGGAAATTAAGTAGCTGCTTTATAAGGCTGCTAAGGGCAGATGTTATTACTGTAGAGAAAAGTCAAGTTACGTAATTTAACTCCCAGATGAATTAAATAGATATTATTAGAAGAAGAAAAAAAAATATAACAATTAAAATTGATATTTTAAATCAGATCATATTATCTGGTTTTCGAAATTTCATCATCATCGTCACGTTCATAAATCCGAAAGAAGAAGAACTCCGCTCCGGTTTAGTTGTTCTACTCATTATAGAGACACAACAACAATTCACATTCAAGGATGTTGTAATTTAAAAATGTTTTAAATTTAAACATTAAAGAGGTAGCTAGGTATCTTATATGGCAACGCATAAAATAAATATTTAAGCTGGCATTGTCGGTATGGCGGCGGATCATACATCTATGTATACATGATGGACCATGTTAAGGACTATTAAATAATAAAATAAAAATAAAAATCTTCATATTAATATTGCATTTTATATTTATTATAATTGGGTAATTATTTAAAGACCTTTTTTAAAAAGACTTATAGACTATAAATAAATAAAAATAGAACATATAATAATGAAGATATCTATTACGTATACTTTAACTTAAATATTAAATATATGCTTTATTTTTTTGTTGAATTTGTAAATAATATAACAAAGGTGTTAACACGTTTGTTTCACATTAAGGTGGTATATCTACAAGACTATTAAAGCGTCGCATCATACAAGTAGCGCAGTTCATTAAGACAACGTTTCAACATTCTCTTCAAATGAGCCTTTGATAACCACGAAAGCAAAAAACAAAAAATATTTCATACACATTCTCTAATTGGTATTTTTAATAAATTAGTTTACTATCAAAATTTGTGGCCGTCCTGTTGGGCAAAGGCGACGGTTGTGTGTTGAAAGTTTCAAATTCATTAGTTTGAATTATTCATAAAAAATATAATGACGTCACACTTTATCGTGCATTGTCATCCAAACTGAACGTGTATACAAAATTTAAGGTCTATCGGTTTAAGATATCTAATTCAAAATTTAATGCAAAGATTCCACCCGAACAAACATACTTACATTCATACATTGCAAGTTAAATAAAAGCTTTCAAAAAAATAAAAATAACAAAGGACAGCCTTTTTAGTTCAAAGCAATGAAATATTTCATAGATCAAAAGTATCTCTTGTAAATTATTAACTGTAATTGTTATAAACATATTTTTTAAACTTTTGTGTACTTTCATACTAGTGTTTCTGCTCGAGAATTCTCGAGAAATTTGTCTTTAGTCGAGACGAGGAAAAAATTCCGATGCCTCGAGGACTTGAAGAATGTTTAATTAATATTGATGATAAGAAACCAAAATAATTATTAGATAAAAAAGGGTAAGATAAAATAAAGACCATATAGATAATATATATACAAAAATAAACATTTACGGTTGTTGCGTAAAATATTTACAATATATCCATAGTCGGTCAAGATTGACATTGTTTACATTTTTTTATTGAATATACCGTAATATACCATATATTAAAAAAAAGCTTGTACTTTATAATATCAGATAGATTGGTCATGTAACAACTATTCTGTATTTCCCTTCAGAACTCTGTATTATAGTGGTGCAACAAAAGTTGTTTAAAATTTTGTTCGTCAGCTTATTTCGACGGGAAATTCAGCTGACCGTAATTCCCCACGAAACTGAATGAGATCCGTAAAACCACCAATTAAAGTCAGACAAATTTCCCTTTCAAACACCTATCATGAAATGGTTGAGGAAACAATTTCAGAATTAAATTTGAGGGATTGATGAATTGGTGGACCACAAATCGTCGTGGGACACGATGTGAATATTAGCTATATTTTACCATTGTGGTCCCAAAACAAAATTAGATATTACAAAGCATAATTTTGTATTTCAACAATACTTTGCTTAAAGTAATCCGCATGTAATGTTGCTTTGGTATGGAGTATAAGAGCTATATTATTTTAAAATGTTGAAATAAAGCTTAAATTATATATTTTACTATAAAATATATCTAGCACTAGTAACTAATATGAATTGAAATTAAATTTACTGGTTATTCTGGTTATTATTAAGTTATTATTTAAAGAGCCAATTGATTTTTTTCAAATATTTACTTGATACCAAAACACTGGGAATTGTTTTCAAATATTTCATTCAAAATTTAATCTAATATAAGTGAAAATAAAGGACAACGAGTGAGGAACTGCCATTAAATACAAATAGCGAGAAACATTGGGGTCAAGTAGGGGTTGGGCGGCTCGAGTTACAAAGATAAGTAGAGGCAAGAACCTAAATGTAATTCCCTGCTTCGATCCCTGTCTTGGGACTACGGTATACAGTCGTTTTTTCGTTCCGAAACTTTGTTATAAAGTGTAGTTTAATGGAATATATATTTTCATACATTGTGAACTTTTTTTCCGAATTTAAAGAAGTTTCTGCTTATTTGTAAGAGTAGATTTTTACAATTTATTGATTTCTGGCATGAAATGGTAAATTTATTTCGTCTTCTTTATTTGTCTTTATTTTGTAGTTAGTAGTTAAGTTAGTAAGTGAGGCAGATGGTACTTAGTAGTTACTTTTCCCCACTTTCCGCTCAATTTTCGAAACATTGCGTGTTAAGTAAAGAAACAACGCCACGCTGAAAACTGAAACGTGAATCGAACCCATTACCGACGCGTTTATTGTCAGACACTGTGCCGATGCACCACAATGGTCAAATTGTTATGTAATAGCTTAACAAAAAATATCCACATTGATTTTAACGTAAATGTAAAAGAATACTACGTTAGTGAATTAGTATTTACCTACACATGTAGCACATAAATAATAGTGATCTATTTTGATTTGAAGTAACGGTTACTTAATACACATTTTTTTACATTAAAATGCTCTATGGCACTACAGACACTTGGTTAATTCGCAAAATGTTACAAATCTTAAATTTACATATATTACTTCAAAGCTAAAAAGATGATAAATTGAAATTAAGTGTTACCATCGTCATTGAGAAAGTCTGAGCTCGATTTCTTAAAGCGGGTTCGCTCTAAGCCGTATTTGATTGGGCGATTTTGAATGCAACCAACCTAAATTTTTTGAAAGACTGATAAAAGGAATTTTCATTTTAGATTACTTACAGTTCTCTCTCAGGTTAATGTAGGACATATATTTTTTTTAGTTTCTCGCTGTATCCCGCACATAGCAGGGTCGGCAGATGGAACCGTAGGCTCAAGAAACCTAGTGTTAAGCACTCCGTTCCCAGTTTTACGCCGCGCTTTGCCTTATTACCAGAACGAAGGAAATGAAAATACTTAATTCTCCCCTAATGGGAGTCGAACTTAGAAGCCTGGGAACGGGCAGAGACGGTCCGCTAATAATAATATAATTTTATAACGTATATTTGTAGTAAAATGAGTAAAGTTGCCATTATTAATTTTACCTTTAAAAAAAATATTTTATCGTTATCCTAGTAACAGCATTCGTCACATACACAACATGTGATGTTTGTGCATCGATATTTGTACTCTTAATCAATGATATTGATGAACATACATTGATGTAATATAATCATATCATATTACTTCAATGTCATTAATTTAAGGAACGTCGTGGCGCTATAATTCAGCTCCCTGGGCTGCAATTAAAGAGTGCATTAGAATACGAGTATCATCGAGTTCTTCTATATTAACAGGTGACTGAGAGTGCGATGCATAAATGCTGTTAAATTTTGGAACCGCCTTTTAAAGTCTAAACGAGGGAATTCGCTGCCTCTACGAAGTTGTTGCGATTTATTATACTTTATAGCGCGCCAGTATGATCGCACAGGTTAAATATTAGGCGTAGATCTCAAGTTTGTTCTCTGCAACGATCGATCAAGTGATCAGATTCGTCATTTTTAAGATGTTGCGGAAATTGTGCACAGCTGTAATTTTCTTTTGCAAACCCATCAATGTTGCAAAAGAAGGCTGCAGAAGGGGATCGGCAGAGAGCAGATCCTACACATCAAAGTTAACGTCGTAATTGGAGCACCATTAACCACCCCATCATTTTTGCGGACTGTCACTATACTAGGTGTTAAATAATAATTAATTTAGTGAACGCTGGATAGAGAAATGGAGGGATACTAGTGTATTATCTTAGTACTGAGTAGTTTTAGCTGAAAGAAGATTAGCTTTAAATCTGCCGTGAGCAGTATCAGATGCGGCTTATCCGAATTCCAGTTGCCTTTCTGTCACATAGCCTGGTATTTTACCCTACGGACATCTTTTGAAGATTTCCTTGTTACATAAAAAAAAAAAACATTTACATAAAAAAGGGACGTCGTGGCGCAGCAGCGCAGAGCATGGTAAACGCGATGATTATGGAATTGAATCTAATCCGGTGGAGTGAATTATTTTCATTTCCTCGTTCTGGTGAGACTAAGCGCTTTGTTGAGTGACCATTCAATAGGCAATGTCTTGAAAATCGTTCGGAAATGTGGATCGAAATTTATTAATACTAGGCATTCTCCGCATATATTCGGGACACAGTGTGCCGCTAAAAAAATCACGAACCTTTTTAATATTAGATGCTGTAAGTTCAATTGAATTCTCATGGTTCCCAATAAGATCGCAACTACATTATTAATCATTTCTTCTATTTTTTCTTTCCATACTCACGTATTCCTACCGCATATCAGTGTCGCGTCGGTACCAACACGGTAATATCATACGTGCTATGCTTAACTTCTGTCATGTTACTAATGCAGACAGATGACAATGTCGTTAACACATTTCAGTGATTTAAAAAAAATATACTGTTATGTTCACTGAACATATGTCCCAAATATTACTAAAAATGTTGTGCAGTATGAAGCCTAATAATTAACAAAATCCTCACAGAATCCTAAACTTCTTTAAAAAAAACACAATTTTACGAATTATTATACATACTGTGTACATGTACATGTACATGTACATGTACCTGTAAGTATAAGTAAGGCATATATAAAAACTATTTCAGTTATATAATGCGCAATAAGTAAATTAACAAGGATATTGCATTCCTGGCCAGATTTGTTCTCTGAAAACATACAATACATTTTTATGGCATTTTGACGCATGAAGTACGTATGTATACATACATTCCATTTATTTTGACCCTATGCTATCCCATTAGTCCACGCAATAATTTAATACTTTTATATTTTACATTACCGATTGATCACATTAATCACATTAAAAAGAGTTTTAATGTATTGTCAATAACATTAAATTAAATTAAATCAGAAGTTATTCAATTTTCTAAAAGGGCCAAGTGTGCCTCTAGCAATTTCGCATACGCACTTATCCCATTTCTGTTAAGGACGTGTCAACGGGGATTAGGACGGACGACAAATTGTCTCGTTTACCTGATTTATTTTTGTCGGTAATCCTCCAAGCTTATAAGACTCTTGTATACACGCATTGAGATTTATATCGCATAACTTAATAAAAACCTAAACAAGCTGGAATATTTAGCGTGTTAATTTTTTCTTCGCTTCACTAATACAGCTTGTAAGCGAGGAACAGATTGTCATACCATTAGGTTCACTTTGTCTACCCTGCTAAGTGTTCGTTTTAAAATGATAATATATGCTTAATTCGATTATGTATGCTCTAAATTTGGAAATTGTCAACACTAAATATAAAACAATTATGCCAATACATTACATACTAATTAATATATATTAATGAATAGTATACATTAATTTGGTTGTAACCTTATTGTTTGGTTGTAACCTTATATGCTTATATCTTTATTATAATATTAGGTATGCGTATTGGGATCAATAGTAGTTTACTGTGGTAAATGCAATTGCGATTCAATCAATAGCGGTTAAGCTATTTCATATTAGCTTTGTGAAGATAGATATACATATACATACATATACATATGTGCCTATATTAACCAGTTTTTAAGTGTGCAGATCTATTTAGATTGATAGTTTTCTATCAATATTGCATGTAAGATTTGTATATGATTGTAGAGTACTACACTAATATCATCAACTTCAGCTTGAAATAAAAAAGGAATGTAAATACTACAGCTTCATGGCTTCGCCAGATTGACCTACACAATTACTTACTTAGCAAGTTTAATAGAATTTTTTTCAAAAATTTTACTTCACATCACAAGTCATCGATGCTCTCGAATTTATCTCTGTTATATGTTTTAAATAATCAATATTTGTATACACATGTTTGCATAAATTAATATACTTATTTTATTAAATATATGTAATGTACCAAGTGTGAGCAGATATTTTTTCAGTTACTGATATCGTTACATCAAATCAACATCAATAAAACGCAATATCTACTTCATCCCAAGTCCAAATTCCAACAAAACTTTTGCTTCTCCCAACAGATACATCCCCGCTACTTTCATATCTTATACCAGTTAACAATGCTTAAAATAATATTTAAAATACATTAAAAACTGTTATTTAAAGTATTCTCTTTTAAATTAAATATAAAGAAGAATAAATTATTCTTGAATGTTAAATTACTTAGATTTCCAAAATTTCTTACAGTTACATAGGCTGTAAGCTGTTGTGCTAAAATTCAATCTCTTTTAATAATTTATCTATTAAATTTACTATATTGGTTTTGACTTTTATTACCGGGAACTACGGAACGTCTCATGTTCCTCGATTTTGTCCTACCGAAATTTATTCATTTATATTAAGTGGTGTTGGGGTAAATTACGCAAAAATTAACAGACAGACAGACGAAAATTCTGCCAAGTGGTTCTTAGCCTCTGCTATCGATATATTCCCGGCACAATTAATATATTTTTTAATCATTCGTGTTCACAATTTTCTTTTCATCCCTTTTATTATATAGGGATATAGATAACATGTTTTGTTTATTATATAAATATATATACGTAACAAAATTTACACAAGCAACAGAGCCGTGAATATTGAACGCAGAAATCAGAAATTTGGCATGTTTGCATGTTGCTCCAAATTCTTTGGAGAGTGTGTGGAGGCGCTAATAGAGGACGTCTCGAAATTCATACGAAAGTGAATAATAAGAGACGTTTTATAGTTTACTCAAACAACGTTGCGAGTCACAACTTATAATATATAAAATATAACAGTCATCTTTACTCATATTATACTCATAGGCTGTCGTTTCGCAGCAACATAGTGTCTTACTCTCTCGGGAGAATAAAATATTTGATCTCCTCACTCTGGTAAGAAGACAAGATGTGGCGTTGAGTTTCGCCCCTCAAAAATAAATATTTCCAAAAAAAATATGAAAAAAGAGGAACAAAGTGTCTTAACACGAAGTTCCTTCTGTCTAAACTCCTATATATTTGTGAAAAAGCGGAAGCTATATATAATAATATAGAGCTGAACCAGCCAACCTGTAGAATTTGGTGAAAGCGACAAAAAAGGTTTGGATGGCGGAAGCCAACACAATGCATAAACTATGCGATATGTTGGCTTCCGCCATCCACCAACTAAGTAAAAAAATAGCAATAATTTATTTGGTTTCAAACTATATTTTCATTATAAAAATCATTTCGAGAAAATCTATAGACAATATTACAATTGAGAGTGCTTTTTAATAATTAAAAAAAAATGTTGGAAGAAGAATGTCGCAGCAATTCGCTTTTATAAAATGCACACACACTATACGTATGCATCGTTCTGTAATTGTGCGCATGTACGCCTCGCGACCCTCCTCAAAGATATCTGATAATAGCCGACATAGATATCTTTATGTCGACCTTACTAGAATTTGATTTATGCTGGATTTCTTTCAAGTAATCTTTAAATTGATGAAGAAAGTACGCAGAAGGTACAAATTCAAAGTAAAATTTATGTATGTAATGTGATATGAATAGTATCAAATTGTTACCCTGCAACTTATTCAGAAATTCATGATAAAATTGATAGAATAGTAGTATAGTCAATATAATGTTAGAATTCCTCATGTATTGGCAAAGTCACAACGTAGCTTGTGCATTACTTTAGATAGAAGTTTCAGTACGTAAACATACGTGTACATTTTAAATCCAGTTATAACCAGTAAAAAGTATTTCAGTATCTCACCCTAGTAAAGACAATGACAAATCACGCGTCGATTGGCAAAACAAATCACAATCTGTTGGCAAGACAGAGATTTATTTATCTATATATCATTTGTTTTTGTGGAAGGAAACACGAACGATTGCTAGTTTATTGCTCAGTGCGGTATTGAAAATAAATTGAATGAAAATCCTACTTTTCATTATTACCTTTTTGTTTTATGGCTCGAACAAAACCAAACGGAGCGGAACAGGTTTTCATTCCCCATTTAAGACAGAATTGACAGAAAATGTCACTGTCTAAGTCTATACTTCTATGGACGCAAATAAAAATGTGTAAAGAATCCATGACCGATACTTTCGTTCATTTTTCATACTATTTTCAGATAACATGTCAAGTATTCATATAACATTATAAGAGTTTCTATAAGAGTTAAATTGGTTGAACACACAATGTGTCAGGAACTAATGGTTCCAATTGAATAATTATTTTTGTGCTGTATAGTTCATTTATCGAAGAAGGCTATAGATTGGATAACATAATTTATTTATATTATATTAATAATTAACATGTGACGTACTAATAATGTGTTATATGCCGTAAAAGGCTAGCTATCTCCATTTCACCATGCTGGCATACCCATAGGTAAAACCCAGTATTCTCATAATAATTATACAAACATAATAAATATTTAATATTATAAATATAACTCAAAAAATTGCTAGTGTTGTGTGTAGCTTGTAGTATATTATTTTAATATATCAATTTATATTAATAGTAATCGTTGTTATAAGAAACATATGACATTTCTCGTTAGGCTTTCGGTTACATGCTTATCTGCCTCGACGCAAGAAGTGGGTCGGTGTGTGGGTTGGCTGGTAACCGATTGATCTTATTAGACTGAAATGGCGATAGAAGGGAAGTTTGTCCATTAATCAAACCCCCAGAATTACTTACTAGTTATGGTGTTTGCGTTACGGTTTCTGAGTATAGCCAAAGTTATTTTCATGACTTTGACAAGACACATTAAAATAATTTATTATCTTAATGTCTAAAAAATAAACCATATTTTTTTTGTATATATGTAACTGTAAACGTAAAGATTATGGGTTCGATTTCTATAAGGAATAATTAAATATTTTCGTTTCTTCCACTTCACTTCATTCACAATGCAGTGTTTTGAAAAAATCAACCCTCTAATATATATATATATATATATATATATATATATATATATATATATATATATATATATATATATATATATATATATATATATTTAGAACAAAAATTCAAAATTTTGCTTTGAATAAATATAATTTTTAGACAATCTAAAACAGAAGTAAAAACGTATTTAAATATTTAAATATTTTTTATAATTTACTTCGAAAACATTGGACTCACGGTTGTTCTTATAGCTTCAGGCTAGTATATGCTGAGAGATAAGGAAATCTCAGTTGTTTTTTCTAAGTGCAGTGCAGTTTTCTAAGTTCATAAAGAAATTTCATGTTAAAAGTATTTTTCTAAAATTCTTTATTGTTTTCAGGCTAAATGAAGAGGTTAATGATATGATCGTTATCAAAAAAAAATTGCGATTTCAATGAAATTATTGTGTGAACCACAATGGCAAATTAATGCGTTGAATGTGTCTCCAAGAATAACGAATTTAAAATAGTAAATAGGTATAAATGCAGAGGGAACCGCAGGAACCGTAGGAACCTAGTGTTAAGACACTCCTCCATTTCTTGTTGAGTGGCGGAACTTATCGCCACGCTTTACCCTGTTACCAGAGCGAAGAAAATGAAAATCATTCATTCTTCCCGAGTCGGAATCGAACCCACAAAACGTCGCGTTTACTGGCAGAGTCTATGCCTCTGCGCCACGATGGTCCTTTATTTACACTAAAGCAATTAAAATGTTATTTTCTACTTGTCAGTTCGTGTTAAGTTATACATACCTACAGCTTGGTACAATTTTGCAGTCGGTGTAATTTTTTTGTTGGTAATAATTATATTTATTTATTAAAGTATGTATTTGGTTTTACTATACTTGTCTCGTCGGGCAAAAGTCAATTTGTATGATGTCTATATTATCAAAAATGTCACATCATAAAATAAATTTCAGATATCAAAGAGAATCGCCTCAGTTAAACTTTTCCATGTAAAATAAGCTTTATTCATTATATACTTTTATATTATATCATTATATCTTATTATAATATTGGTATCATTACTTAAAATAACAAGCCACTTCTGATTAAATCGTTGCATAAAATATAATTTGCGTCACGTCAGGCGCCGCACTTGACATAAATCACGCTTAGATGAGACGTAAACATTGACGCTGTTGATGTTTATAGCTCTGACATTTTTATTTTCTCGCAATGTTCATAATTTTCATACACACCAAAGTCAAATATTATTGTTTATCTATTTTAGTCAATACACTAAAGATGCTTTGGTAAAACACATCGCTTTTATAATATATATTAGCCAAAAGCCTCATAATGGGGGTTAATAACCTCATTGTATATAAATTACAAATGTAAATCCTGGGCTCTTCTCAGATAGTTCCAAAACTTTTTCAATGCCTTAAGAACAGAAAAAAATGAGATATCGAGGTATTATTTTACACAATTATGTCAACTAGTTTGAAAGAGGATGGATAAACTTTGAAGAACGCCCCAGAGCAAATTCTTATTCCTCAAAATATTTACAGTGTCATGAGAGGGTGCCCAAGTTTATCCTTAACATTCTACTTTCAATTTTTATTTATATATTTTGGGAACCTTTCTAATAATAATATTGGACATACATAGACTGTGTTACTATATACGGTTATATTAATTATTATTGAATGGTTCTATAAACTGTCTAAAACATAAAACAATGTTACATTTATAAATAAATTTCTAAGCAGCACCACATAGGATAAAATATGTTGAAAGCAATTCTAAGACAAAAATTGTAGAAAGATATTTGTCATAGGGCCAGTTACATCATATAGGTACAGTTTAAGCGAATAATATTTTTAGCGAATGAAATAACTACAGTATAAGTTCATATTTATAAATTTGTTTTCCTTTGATTGTGCTACAAGTGCAACTTATTATCAAATTTCATAACTCTAAGCCAACAGGAAGTTCCATGTAGGTTTTGATTACTTGGCGACTATTACACAAAATGCAAAAAAATTAAGCATAAGTGTTCTTTTCTTTTGATGAAGTTGACTTAGAAGTATGATTTTTTCTGTGCTTCAAGTAAGCTCTTGACTATGATATTTGATATTAATATCAGCTCAATCCTCCACGTGATTTAGAAAAATGATCTTGACGGACAGACAGAGAGAGAGAGAGAGACATCTCCTATTGAGATACCTAAGAAAAAGGATAGAAGCATAGACCCTGCGTGAAATATCAGAAATATATGCATTCCAACTAAATTTATCGTCAATTATAACACCCAAGTCCTTTACAGTTTTAGAGAAGCTATATAATGTTTGGCAGAGTATTGTAGTCGAGTTTGGCCAGTTGACGTGAACTCTCAATTATTATTGCCTGTCATTTATTAGCATTAACTTCGACACCATATTTAGAACACCGAAATTCGACGAAGGTTTTTGTTTAAGGCGTGAATAGCGTCTATAATATTGTCGACACTAGCATATTCATAAAGCTGCAAGTCATCAGCACCAGCAAGATGGTATCGAGAAGTTATAACTGAAGTGATGGAGTTGATGGATATTGAGAATAGAAGAGGTGATAGAATACCACCTTGAGGCACGCCGACCATCACATCGTGCCAGTCGGAGTTAGTTTGACCAACACAAACCGACTGTCGACGCTCTTGAAGATAGGAAGAAAACCATTCTAAAGCTGAATCTGAGACTTTGCCTTTGACTTTGATTGCGAATCTAATGTCGTCAGTGACTCTCAACGCAACTCATCGCAATGGATTTAACAAATTGGTGAGTGTGCTATCGGCAAACTATGAATTTCAGTTAGTGTGCTAGTTTTAGTATATAAATCAAGTGGAAATATATTACTATTTAAATCAATATTAAGGTCTATAGGGGAGATGAAAGTTTGTCAATGCCGAGAGACTTTAAGAATTTAAAGTCGCTTCAGGAGAAGAGTCACTTATTTTATTGAATATATATTTAATTTTCTACCTATCTGATTACACTGGTTTCTTGCAGCCTTATAAATAGACCAGTTGTAATTATTACGATTCTGTTTATAAATACCTGTCGCTTTTTGCTCTGGCTTTGCAGAATTCATCGTTGTACCATAAAGTAGGATTATTTTTAATTTTAGCATGTCGGCGTGTTGCATGCTTGTCATACAGTTTTATGATATTAGAAGCTAGAAAGCTAACTTTGTCATCAACTGTATCCAACTGCTCAACTTGCGACCAATCGAAGCACAAAGCTTCCTGACTGAGTTTGTCCACATCAATATCATGAAAATTCCTGAGCAAGAGAATCTTAGGCTTGGCATTATATAGCTTAAGACTTAACGAAGCATAAATTAAATGGTGTAAGGAAAATCCCGACGCGGGAGATTGACCAAATTTGGAGATAAGACTAGAATTAGACGTGATTATGTTACTGACGTGCTACTTGAATGGTGAGTTGGATTTAAGGGTAACACATTCATATTGAAGCACATTAAAGTAGATTGTAGTTTTCTTGCTCGATAGTCATCCTTCAAAAAACATGTGTAGAAGTCCCCCATTATTAAAATTTGCGTGTAACTGGCAAGGAGATCGTCAAAAAGAATCACCAGGTTATTTAAGTAATTTTTGCTTAGAGGGCAATAGACGATTTCAAGAGCTATTTCTACTCCTAAATTTATTTCAATAAATAAATATTCAATGGTTGAGTCAAGAGAGGAAGTAGATTGACAGATTATTCTGTAAGAGATAGTACTTTTCAGATGTATGGCAACACCATCACTAATCTTACAAAGCCGATCATTTCTTATTAAAACGTATATCCTGGTACAAAAAAACAAGCCGACTTTAGGAAAGGTTTTAGCCAAGTTTCCGAAATCAATACAGTATGGATTTTTTTTGTATACGTTTTATTTATAATCTTCGCAAGCATGACCATATTTCACATAATAGAAAGCATCTGGGATGGCTTACTGTGTCTGATCTTAGGAAATTCAGATTGCTCTGCCTATTTTACTCTATTTTATTTAACCCTTATTCTAATGTCTTTCCTCCGACTTCTCATTCCTTTCTTCCTTACACCATAAATCCTTACGATCCCAAACAAATCTTACACTTTCCATTCCAACTCACAATACTGGCTTTATGTCTGACTCATTCGCTGTTACTAGTGCCAGGCTATGGAATGATTCACCTGAGACTATCAGGAAAGCGCGCTCCCTGAGGCTGACGCTTGAAAGACTCCCTTTGAATGACTCAAAACTCGGTCTTTAAAGCGTCAAGTGAAGCATTTGTTTTTTGCTAACTCATAACTCTTATACACATATATGTTTAAGTTTAATTATTTTATTGTTATTATTTTTAATAGATATTTAATATATATTTTTATGTAGCTTATTTTATATATTCATCGTTTTTACATGTATTTGTAATATATTATGTATGTAAATAAACAATATATATTTTAATTGATTGTTGCACACCTATACATTTATTTCCCACATGACAGGTTGGCTGGTAGAGAATGCTTTATAGCGCTAAGCCCGCCTTTTGTGCATTTATATATTTTGTGCAATAAAGGATAAATAAATAAATTAATAAAATTATTTATAAGAAATTATGAAGCCATTGCATTGCTGCTAAAGAACATCACATATAAGAAACTGATTATGATCTTTGGTAAACTAATTCTTTAGTTATTTAATGCAATAAATATACTGAACGATACAATTATTTCAATAGTATATTTTTTAGTAAATTTTGATAACAAGTATACTACGATAGTATCCCAAGGGTTGACGCACTAAATCGGACATGGAAGAAAATTGAGGATACGGCCCGACCAAAACGATTTATTTTGATGGATGCTCTATTTGAAGCAGATATATTATTCACCCACGAAATACTTAAGGGAACGATGTCGTTTCCATTTAAAACATCGATAAAATCTTACTCGGAACAATATTAATATATTCGTACAAATATATTTATGTACCTACGTCGTACACATACATTAAAAATAAACAAAAATAAATAAAAAGTTTATATTTAAAAAATAATATGTGAAATCTTAACCATTTTCACACTTTATTTGCATAAAATCGTTGTAATCGTTGGATTTCATTATAATATATGAAATAAAATGTATGAGAAATAAATACCATGTAATTTTTGTTATAATCCCACACATGAATTACTTATTTTAAAAGTGTCCTTTAATAATTATAAGTTAAAATTTGTTTGAATTATTGTCTACAAACAATTAAAATTTATATTCTATCCGATTTGCTTCTTACTTTTGATTTCTCTTTCGTTTATAGCATTTATAAGTATACTTACCTGTTCACTTGTTATTCACACTATTAAATTGTTCTCATCTATACTATACAATAATAAAACAGTATTTAAATTATGTCTCTGTTTTTAAGCTTTTGTCCATCTGTCTGTTTGTACTCGAAAATATTTGGATCTTTTGGACGGATTTGAAAGATTTCTGTCAAGTTAGGGCAGGATCATTCCTAGTTTTCAAGACTTGCATACCTGATGCAGAACAATAGTAAGCCAGCCGAAAGAAATAATGAAATGCTGTCATAACCAATATGTTGAACGTGATAGCTATTTTCGAAAGAAAAACCAAAGATGTAGAACACCTGATGTAGAAACACAATAAAATATCTAATCTATAAGAAACCAGAAAATGACTTTTTGCGTAATGAGCAGTATTGTTGTCATGTACAAATCTAAAAAACATAACAGTAAGGATCATAAAGTCCACGCCAACGATTTTGCGGGCGTCCACTAGTGTAAAATTAAAAGCTATATTATGAAATTAGATTGTAGTGTACAGAACGTATCTAAATCTGTTTCTTAATGTCCTGGAAATGTGAGAATTGTATGAATAATAAAAGCTTCTTTTTATGTAAAGTTTACAAGATTTTTCCTTACGTTAAGATTTTCTAATTAAATAAATTTAATTGGAAATCAAACCCATAGCCACATATTGTAGTTGTGCTGTCCCTGTGCCCAATACTACCCACTAAAGCCGAGCGGAAACCTCTCAACCTATAGACGCCGCAGGATCGCTCGCGCATTCACCTACGACGCCTCAGTGGAAGGCCCTTTTATAACCCCGCTAGGGTAAAGGGAATTAGAGAAGCGCATTCTGCCTTCTCCTATTCCCTGGTCTCTGATGATGGAGCGAGCCTGCCATCGCGCTAGATGCAATCGCTCCGCGGATTTCTTCGATGTCATGACAGATTCGCAGAAGGAGACTACTGCAGACCGGCACCTCTCACCATCCAGCATGGACCCCACCACATTGAATAGTGACTGTCGCTGCGCCACGTTCACCTCTATTTATTAATTTTTAATGTTAATGACCATAATATGTTTATTTTCATTTAAATGTCCATAATCCTAAATAAAACATCAAAACAATTTGTAATACGGTATTTTAATTATAGTAAATCACTCTCATCTTTATGACTACTGCGAATTGAACATAAATTATTTGGGAACTTGTATAAACACGAATACACTGATTACAAATAATTATAAGTAAAAATCAGAAAAGAGGCTCTTTGGAATGAAAAAATTTTTTTTGAGATTTTTATTACAGCACATTTGCTCCTCCATAATTAATATACTTAATTGTAATTATATTTTATGCTGGTTTGTAACACGTTAAATACTGCTTTTATATTAAGAATCATTTATAAACATATTACGTATCAAGATTAATAAATATAAAATATTAAAATAGTTAATAAAATATAATTGATTAAATTTTTACAATAAAAAGCATGATGACCCTTCGGTGGGCATGTATGATGACAATGAACGAGATTAAAGAGGTATTCTATTATCTATTAAGGAAGCTAGGGCATGGACCGTAGAGTTTGGTGTCCCGTCAATCTGACTACCCTTTTATGAATAAAGCGTGAAGCTCAATGTGTGTTAGTTACTAATGCGTATATTTAAACATATATTCCGGTACTTTAAAAGTAATGCTAGTCATGTTTACAGTTTTATAATTGTAATATGGTGTTTGATAAAATAATATGCGTTATGCGTTTTTTGGATAATCGTTCGAAATGCTTCAAAAAAGGTTTAAATTTAACCGAGTTAAGTTGCCGCGAGCTTCTTATTTTTAAATAAAATACTCAGAATTATTCATGAACATCCCACCACGTGATAAGTGCCCCGTGTTAGTCACTGTCAAAAAAATATTGCCAGAATCCTTTGCAAGATCGGCATATTACAATATCGCCTAAATTTCCTCAGACCATTTAAGGGAAGATTTAGTTTTTGTACCTCCGGAAACTCGTCGTGCGTCCTGACATATTGTGTGTACTGATGGATAATGTAGAAATTCACTACAGCTTTGGCTCTTTGTATAAATTTTATTTATATACATTGATTGTTAATTGGAGATTTATTCACCTCGTGTTGTAATAATATATTTATGTAAAACTCATACTGTTATATAACGACATGTACTTGTTTGCTTAGCTTTGTCATTGTAAATAAATTATAATTTACTGTATAGAAAGGGCAAATGGTGTCTAATAGGGCCATTTTTTATTACTAATGTCATGATTGTCAATTATCAAGTACAATTTATA
This sequence comes from Dione juno, assembly GCA_037127375.1. Taxonomy (NCBI): domain Eukaryota; kingdom Metazoa; phylum Arthropoda; class Insecta; order Lepidoptera; family Nymphalidae; genus Dione; species Dione juno. Next base: position 1,129,041 of record JAXRJS010000048.1, read on the forward strand.
AAAGTTGACAATCATAAAATTGCGATATTTGCTTACTATATTATATGTATGTATTTTGTAATTATACCTATAATATTACAATTTTACTTATTATTAATTTTAATTTAATAAAGAAAGATTAATTTAATAAAGAAATTAATAAAGTTAATTTCATACAAAAAACCGCCCACAAATTTAATTATTTCAAGTTTTATAAGTTGTGCTACCCGTGTAACAACAATCGTGAAATTGGTGCCGTACCCACAGCGCACGAGTTCGACTTTGACCAATATTTTTATATTAGTTGATTCAAATTTAAAACATTCTTTATTCAAATAGTCTTTTGCAAGCACTGTCGAATCGTCGAATGAACATAAGCCACCATCGGCTCAGAGTACAATTATGCTGATGTTCTCTGAACTATGAATTATTAATTTCAAATATGTAAATGAATATAAAAATATTTAACCGAAATATAAATATAATAATAACAGATACAAGAATTTTTTATGTTACATTTATTATTATTCCATTAGATGTTGTATTAATGAATGAATAAATGTCAACTTCGTCGTGGCACTTTTGGGTGTTATGTTGATGACTGTGATAGCTTTGGGTTCATTTTCCAATTGGTAGAATATCATTAAGCTATTCCTGCTTCTCAAAGTGTTTATATAAAATAGTAAAAATAAGTGAAATGTGTTAAATGGTGTTGTGCTAGTAAAGCTTAAAATAAAGGTATAATTAGATTTTCTAGGTATAGTAATTAAAAAAATAATCAATGCCGAATTAATCAATCAGATCTGATCAATGTGAATCAGTCTTGTTATACATTAAAGTTCAATTTTTTTAATATTTTTTTCTATCTATATTACATCTCAAATTCCTATACATAAAATTATGCTATACTTTGCAAATAAAACATAGAGTAAAAATGACTGAAGTAATTCAACCTCAGTGAACATTGAATCAATTTTATTTCAAACGTTAACTCATTACTTGCAGAATTGTATATAGAATTGGGGTAGATTGATTGACACTTCGAAAACAGATGTAAAATCATTAATCTTGAGATTGTTCGATCAGATCGACTATATATACCTTTTTATTTATGAGATCTATAGGAAATCATATTTCTTTCTAATTTGATTTATCTTCCAAATTAATCATTCTACGTTTATTTTCGTTTCGTAAGGAGAAGTATTTTTTAATAGAAATATTTATTTTATAATTTTTTTATATATATTGAAGAAAATATCCACGCTTTATTGATTATTCCTCGGTAGCGGGGTAGGCAGAAATAACGTAGTGCTTAGATAATACTTTTCTAAATAGTGACACTGCGTGTGTCTGCCACTTAGGCAAACTAAACCAAAATTGAACCCATTGATATAGTGTTTACTATCATAGCACGGCGTCTAGCCCACTGCGCCACGATTGGCTATAAATAAATATATCTGCTATTATTTTTATATATATATATATATATATATATATATATATATATATATATATATATACATATATATATATATATATATATATATATATATATATATATATATATATATATATATATATATATATATATATATATATATATATATATATATATATAACAACATATTAATATTGTCATATTGTCGAAAAATATGTAATTATATTAGAACGAAATAATTGTTTTAAAATGGATCAAATTCAAAGTACGGAGGAAATAATGAATAACGCACCCATTTACGGTGTCCCGTAGCTCCTTTTATAACACTTAGCGTTAAATGAGGAGAAACGACCCCGTTGATAAGATAGCTAGTTATCTTTAAAGCCCTTATATTCTTGGTTTGATGATGTTCAACTGCGGGTGTAAAGTGGAACGTTTCTTATTCTATACCAATTATACCATATATACATATAAATACTATATACAAAACAAAATTACTATATAGCGATAGAGGGATGAGGAGTGGCCAAGTGGCACAGCGTCTGACGGTAAACGCGATTTGTTTTGCCACTGGTGGTTGCCGCTTCAATTTTAGGGTACTGCAGCGTCAAGTTTCACTACTAAATGTACAATATCTTCTGAAATTATTTTAAGTCCTCTCTGCCATGCCTTTTATATGCGGGTTACGGCTATACAGGTTATGAAAAACTGGTTTAAATATAATATTTTTACTGTTCTATTTTTTCACAGTAAACTGTATTTGTATTATTTACCTAACTATGGAAAAGTTCTAATCTTCTTTTATTAACATCTCCAACTACAAAATATATGTGTTGGTAGAACGTAGGCCATAAGTTGAATAACGTTCTACACAAATCATGTGTGAGAGATACCATACAAATTATCACATTTGTTATATTTTAGCTGCCCAGTAATTATTCAGATTAAATTATTTTTCCAACTAAAGTACGGTATTCATTGAATTCATTGAATTAACCAAACAATGCTTAACGTATATGAACTTAATGAAAAATGGAATTGACTTGAAAATTTTTCTACATTAATTTAACTCATATCAAATATAATGGAAAATGGAATTAGTTTTGTGTAGATACCACAAACAAATGGCAGGCGCCGCTTAGTCAAGGTCGTGGGCAGATCCGTACTCAGTCCCTCGCATCGGACAAAGGCTGCCCGCGGTGTCGTCATAAATCCTTCTCTAGTAAGCGTTGCCGAGCAAAACGAATACGATAAACTTGGGTCTGAGTCTATTAAATGCAATGCTTTATCCTTGTATTATTGACAATAGTAGAAAAACCTTTTGTAAATTATATTTCTCTAAATTTCTATATCTTTATAGTAAGTTAAGTATTTTTCCCATATAAAGAACATACATATGTATATGAATACAATAAAATTATCATTAAGTCTTGATAAAAATACGCATCTTATAGTGTTGTGTGTTTTATTATTTTACTATGGCAATGGTAGTTCAAGTGCTTAATTTGCAGCATTATATATATAGAAGCTCGAAATACTCGTGGAATTTTTTTTATGATGAAGTTAGCTCTCGTTCACAGGATCAATTTGTATAGCATTTACATAACGCCTTTGTGGAGGTTACTGATATGTGTGCCATAATTTGACGAAAGGTTTATGAATAATATGTAACATATTATAAAAAATATATTAGGCAAAAGAATTTTACCTACTTCAAAATTATATCTAGCTTCATGTACAAAATTAAACGCAAACTTGATTTTATAATTTTTTATTTAGTTTGTTTATTAATCTTAGTAATACAAGTTCATATGGGCAAGCAAGAATTCGAAGTTGATGAATTATACCTTCCATCATCACCTTCGTCCAATAGTACCTGTGGAATATTGCTTTGGGGTAATGCTGCAGATTTCGAATTAATATTTATAACTAAAAAAAGAGCAGTGCGGTTTTTAATAAAGCGGGTATTCTTACGGTTGTGTCACAATACGTCTACAATAATATTTTGTTTGTCCGTAAAAATATTAACAATTATCTAAAGAACAGTGATAAGCATGGTATAAATACAAGGAGTAAAAATAAGCTGATTATACCTAATTTCGCCTTCAGAAGTTAAATAAATCGTTTATGTCCCAAGGTATACGCATGTATAATAAAATTTCACAAATACTTACAGACTTACCCTTCGAAAAATTTAAAGTCAAGATTGAAAACATATTATTAGGGAAAGTATATCGTTCAATCCAAGAATATTATATATGTATGTTAGTGTGTGGAGTTAAGTACTGTTGATGCTCATTCGGGAAGGCTAATCACAGTTGTAAAATTACATTAAAAAGAGCAACTGTTGAGTTTCTTGCTAGCTCTTCTCAGCAGAACTGCTGGTGCTGCTCCGAGCTTTTGGCTAGTAGGACTTCTCTAGTAGGACTGACAATACTGACACATATGTTAATTGATGATTCGAAAGTGCTTGTAGCTCGAATAGCCTATTTGAATAAATAATATTTGATTTTGATTTTGATCATCAGCTCACTAATACCATCATAGATGATGACTATAAGATAATAGTTTGAACAAAAATACAGTACAAAGGTCATGAACTTTGTATCACTACTTAGTTCTTTTTCTCTTCATGGACCTAAAATTACGGATGTTTTTTTGGTAGTAGAATAAAATATAGTCTAGACCAGTTTTCGACGTCGAATCTTAGTATTACAACAAGAAAGAAAGTGCTAAAAGTGATTTATTATGTTAAAATTATTGCTAATGATAGTAAAAACTATATGAAATATTAGTTAAATAAAGATAATAGAAAAAGAAAAGTTAGAAAGCCGAAATTTAACATGACATGTGTTAAAGCATACTACATTAATTTGTACTACAGGAAAACAAAAATAAAAAAATATAAATTTTGCTCTACTCTATTATACATATATATAAACACCTAAATATTTATGTTGGTTATTATGATATCCTCCCTGAAAGGACTCTAAACTATAGGAACAATAAATCATCACCTCAACGATGTTTGTGACACTGGTATTGTAGTTTGCTGTTATCTTCCGTTCTCATTTTGTCATATAATTCTAAAAGGATTTTTATATAGTCAACAAAAATGTTTAAAAGAGAACTCAGGCAATTGTCGAAACTATACTAACTTTATATTGAACAAGAACATAATTGTTATACTGTAAATTACTAAAAAATAAATGTTATTTATTTGGATGTTTTATCGTAATTTATTGTCGACATGTTTGATATCCTTTGGCGGAGGCTTATGTTCAGTAGTGGATGTAAAAGTCCATATGTCTCAGCGTATGTGTATGGATTGATAAATATTGCATAAAATATTCAGGATTTGGTAAGTCAGCTATTTTCTCGGTAAATATCGGTACTCGATAACAAAAGTAATAATTCAATAATAGTCTATATGTAACTTTCTTGTAAATTATTTTTAAGAAATAACAAATAAGAAATGACCAATTTCAACGAAACAATATGAAACAACAAAATAAAGTCTAATAAACGAGGTCAGTAAAGCTAAATCCCTATTGTTTGAGTGCCGTAAAAGAGAAGATTTTATAAGAGGATAGGATGAATGAAGATTAGTTGAAGAGCTGTCGATTCTAGAATGACTAAAAATCTTTTTAGGTCGCCTAATCCTCTTGAAACAAAGGTCAGAAAAGCGTTTGTTCTCATTAGAGTTATAAAACACGTTCTTACCTAAGCACCCTAAGAAACATGTACGGAATACTGAAAGCATTACAATGTCCAGTGCCGCCGTTTATTAATTTTATACTATCCCATCGAATCTCAATATCATGTCACGTTTTTTTAGATCCCAGCTAAACAAGCCAGCCATCGAGCTGAGCGCCATATATTCGCAATAAAATTTTTACCAAGCAAATCAAAACGATTCCGCAATGTAATTTTATGGCGTTGTAAATACGCCGATCGTTTCGTACGATTGAAAGTGACCATTCATATAAACCTTATTTTTGAATCGTTTACTTTATATCAGCAGGATAAGCTCATTTTTATAACATCCTCAACTGTTGGCCGTTGTTGGATTATTTAGAATATGAATAATATGTAATTGAAATGGTATTTATTTTATTTTTATTTTAATTGTATAAAACGTATTACGCTATATATACGCTTCGTATAAAACAAAAACAGCTAGCTATGTTTTTGTTACGCTTCATCCATTGTCCAATTTCCCACCACTTTTTGAGCCATTGCGACTTAAGTGGCGGTAACGCCGCGATAGCGTTTTTACTAGAGCTAGGAAATGAAATAATACATTCTACCGACTGGGAATCGAACCCACAGCTATCACGTCTACAGTCAGACGATGTGTACTGCACCATGACGGTCTTAATATATTTAATATAAAAAAATAAGTGAAAATAAAAGTATTAATATTTCTCTGTATATGAAGAGCTTATGAAAATTTACTACAATGACTTAAAGTGAAGTAAGTACCAAGATTTAAGCTCTTAATGAAAAAGAAATTAAGTTTCTCTTCACCATGTGTTATTAAAAATTAACAGTGTCTTTGGAGGGTAACACAAAAAAGAAATCACTTTGGATAAGCTAAGCGACAAGTTCTATATTCGTCGAGTCACCTCATCCTCAGACTAACTTCGCCTGTTTTTTCTCACCCAAGTTACTTCATTGTGAAATTGTCTTTTTGCTACTTATATTAAACGACGCTGTTGTAAAACGCTTATTCAAACTGATAAGCTAGTCTATTTAATATTTTTTGTATTGATATTTTTTTAAAATATTATTATTATTATTATACATGTAGAAGATAAATGGTTTAGGAACCCGTTTATCTGCTATTTTTGGAAGGACTTCTTGGAGCGATTCATGGCAAAAACCAAAATAAACAAAATTTTACAAGACTCAAAAATGACTTTAAATCTGCTAATTTTAACATTCGTCGTTCTTAAAAAGACGATTGTTACAATTACGAAACTGCAGCAAAATAAATATCAAATACTGATGAATACGTGCATAATCATGCAATAGAAAAGAAGCGTGTATTAATTCGCTCAGTTATTAAAAATACAACAAAAGAGAACTACGAGAAATAGATTTCAGTGCAATCATCAATAACGCACCGGATTCATTACTTTAATGGTTTTATTAATCCGATTTGGCTTTAATCTATACAAATTTTGTATAGGTAATAAATTTTGAGTAATTTGTTTTATTTGGAATATAACGGGAGCTCAAGTCATGATTACAAATTTACTCAATGTAAATTCATATTAACTCTCATTTTCACTATTCGAGCTCCTCGCTTTGCTTAGCTATCTGCATACGAAATAATTTTACTAACGCCGCCACCTAAGTAACTTTAAGAAATTAACGAATAGTAGTTCGAGACAAGTAGAGTATGTTTTAGCAAACTATAGAGAGATTTGGCTTTTATACTTTACGTTCCAAATTCTACTAGTTACAAATTACTATAAACAGTAGTAATTAGCGTACCACACAATAACTTAATTTTTTTATATAATGTATGTTTGATATGCAAAACAAACAAATTATACTACAAAAAATAAGCTGACCTGGCAAAGTTTTTGTTATTCAAACGATGAAATGGATGAAAATTATATCAAACAATGTTAGAAATTGAGATCAATTTCATGAAGTTCGCTGCTTCTTGGTTGCTTTTAGTACCTACGATGATTACGAGTAGAATTCACAAATTATATTTGCCGTCGCCTTTTGAATAATTAAAACACCAATCGTGTCAGCTATAGTTTTTTGTAAGTTCAAAGAAATAAATGTAAACACTCCAAATATTAGTTGGGGGTAATTTACGAAATAGAATACTTATTAAATCCTAGTATACTTATTGGGTTCAAATTCTATCACCATCTCCCTATATTTGTCCGCTGCAGGATATAGGCCTCTACAATGGCATGCCGTTGAACTCAATCTATAGCTCTACTTTGCCGTTGAACTCGATCTAGAGTTCAACGCTTTGCGACAAGTTAGTCGCCATTGTGGTTAAAGTTGACCGGTTCAGGCCTCCATTTACTCTCTACAGTGACCACGGAGTTCAAATGCCATTACAAGTCTATAATTTTATTTACATTATTTTAATTTAATATTTAGCGAGATCATTTAAAAGAAGAACTTTTATAAAAGCAGACATATTTATTCGGTTTGTTTCAATAACATTGTGGGAATTTATTGTACTATATTTCAAAAGATTTTAATTTTATTTCAATACATCGTTAATTTTATATAAAAATATGTTAAAAAACTATAAAATTTTATAAAAATAATTAAATTATGCGATCTTTATTAATTGCAAAATTTAGAAAGAGGAAAATATTATGTTTTTTAACTTATTTTTTATAACTGAGTTAAATTTGGCCACATTTTGACTTGATTTTATGTTTTTTAGTCTACAGAAATGAAATTGCTGGCTACGGCTCGTATTATCTAAGTCAATAAGCTTATTTTATGAGGAGGAGGAGCACTTGAATTAAAAATAATTACATGTATATGAATGCAGTATTTTACTAAAGTGAATTACTTTGACATATAATAAAATTATATTTGAATTATACGTGCCCGTAGAAAATATAATATCATTGGCATGTAACTTCTAGCATAATTAAGGCCTGCAACTAACTAAAAGTAATTCTCTTATGAAAAATTGAAATATTATCTGTGTACATTCTTCACAGAATAACACAGCTATTTCATTAAACGAGCGAGAATTATGCGGCTTTATAGCACAATGTCATCCAATTTAGCTGGTCATATTCATTTGTCAATTTGTTTGGTTGGTTGGTTGGTTGGCGGAACATAATCACTCAATTTGTATAAATCGTGAGGTCTAGAGGGAGGAGAAAACGTCTAGCTGGTAACACGATGGTTGTGGATTCGATATCCGCCCGAGGGTATGAATTATTGTCATGAAGTATTTTATGCAGGATAGCTACCAGTGTATTTAATAGTTAAATTATAATATTGATATTTAAAAGAGCAACTGCTGAATTGCTTGCCGGCTCGTCTCAGCAGACCTGCCTTCCGAACCGGCGGTAGCGACATTTTTATTCAAAAGCTTGTAAAAGTCTATTTGAATAAAGCATATTTTGAGTTTGAATTTGTTATTTTAGTTGGTATGTGCTATTTAAGATGAAATGTCTGGAGTTTGGGCGTAAGCACAGAACAGCATGTCTTAACACTTGCTTTCATTTGCTGATTATCTGAAATATCTATTTCAGTAAATTTATATTTGAAATGCTATCTATTGTTTACGCTCTTCAACATTAGTATGTATTAAACATAGTTTTTTTAAAAGTAGTATTAATAATTTGTATATATTACTACTTAAAATACAATAATTCAATATGAATAACAAATAAGTATACCTATTGCAATATAGTGAATTCTTTGTCTGCGAGGCATGTATCATAAAGATGTTGTTGGCTTTGTCCAAAAAATCTGATTCTGTGTAAATTTGGTTAAAGATTACCAAGTTTATATAAAAGACTGGTTCAAATACTTATTTTTATAGATAAATTATATATTCCAAACGAGTTTTTGTAGTATTTATTATTTGCTATATAATTTTCTTAATTGAAATGAGTATAAAATTAATAAATTTTTATAAAAATATATTTAAAATAAATTTCAAATGCAGTGAGAATTTTATAAAACCAAAAGAAATAAGAAACAATGAAACCTTGCCAATTTTTAAACTTAATTCCGTGCTCTTTACCAGCTCACAGCTGGTGTTAACAAGCGCACTCGAATCCTGCGATTACTTAAACACCTATAACAAGCTTTAGAATACTTCCAGCGTTTTTTATAGGAAATTATATAAGTAGGGATTAACAGTGGCTTTAATTATATTTGTTTTGCCCTATACTATGAGAATGAGAATTGAAATTAAAGTATATTTAAAATTCTATTTATATTATATGTTAATAGTGATATTATATTATTAGATATTATTAGAATTTTCCAAAGTTGCTTTAATTTTATATTGAATAATATATGTAATTCATTGTGCTAATATTATATATACATTATTGTTATTATTGAAAATTTAAAATACTACATATTACAAATTTTACAATGCTGCAGAAAATGTTAAAAATCATAAGTAATACAGTAAATCATAAATATAAATATACTTCGTTGACTATAGTTTTGATTTATAACGTATATGCATTATATGCATCCATTATCTGAACGTCGGGTTTGTTTTTTACTTTTAAAAGTCCAAGTTATAACATTAAAACCATCGTGGTGCAGAAGAACGATTCAATCTCCATATGGGGAAATTCATTATTATTATTTTGCCGCTCTGTTAAGACAAAGTGCGGCGTTTAGTTATGTCACTCAAGACAATGTATCGATTTACGCCGGACACAAATAATGTAGTGTCTTGAATTTACTATAGGTTTTTTCTGTCTACCCTGCAGAATAAAGCGTGAAAATTCAAAAAACCCGTTATAAGAAAATATAGCTTTACAATTTTCACGGTAACAACAAAGGTTATTTCAGCTTAACCTAGTAAAGTATCGCTTACCCCCTTGCTTAGCTCTTATGTATGCATGAAGAGTCATATGCGGCTGGGCTTTTGACGCTCACCAAGTCTATTTTGATGTGATTACAAGTTCAAACTTCAAACGCTGTGTGCTGTGAATAAATTTTAAAACCGTAAATTTCTTATTTACTTTGAGGAAACTTTGGATGGGTTCAACTTAATGGGCTTACTTTTTAGTAAGCCCATAAGTACAGCTGAGTAAGTACGAAAATGAACCGTTCTCTTTTTTAAGAGAACGGTTCATTTTCGTACTTAATCTCAAACTAGAGTTCAGCTCGTTGCTTAGCTCGCGTGGACTACGCAATTATGGTTATTTCGTTGTTTCTCGTTTTGATTTTATTTTTATTTGGCTTCATTCTTAATACCTATACGTTATATAGATGTAGTTTACATAATAACCTTCCTCTAAAATCTCTCTGCTTAGTATATATTAGTGAGATAGAATGTAATGAGTAATTTAAAGCTATACGTATTATAATGATAATAAAGGGTAATAGAGACCCCGTTTATATATATATATATATATATATATATATATATATATATATATATATATATATATATATATATATATATATATATATATATATATATATATATATATATATATATATATATATATATATTACAACTTCTTCGGAAAAAATGTATCAATGTTAAACAATAAAAACTATAAAAAATACTTTTTGATATATTTATTCAAATAGAAAAATCTAATCTCAACACACAAGTGGCGGAGAGTGTTCAAGATTGCATAATGTGCTTGGATTTGAGCCTCCGCCACGGCTACGATAGCACTTAAATCAAGCGTAAAGCTCTTTGTGTAAAAGCATGGCACTATTTCTCAGTTTTGCTAAGGTAATTAAAACATTTCCAGGTTAAGTGGAAAAATTGAAAAGGTGAACTAATGGTATAAATACTTTTTAATAGTAGATTGCTATTAATTTTTTATTTAATATGTAGGGCAGTGATGTCTTTGAGTCGCAGTTGCAGGACATGTGCAATTAATACACACAATGTAAATATGAATAGCTTTTGAGGTTCCCTGAGTCATTATGTGATCTGGCAACTTTATTGATAATCTATGTGTAAAGGAAAAAAAAACAATTTATTTGAAAAATAGGCAAGGAATGAAGCCCAAAAATTTATAATGACGTTAGCTTTTACCTTCAAACTGTAAATGGTTGCAGAAATAGATTTCGATGATTTAAAACGAACTGTAAAACCTATAATTTTTTCGATAGTCTTTCGACAAATTAACCTTTTACTTGCTTTACAACTTATAATACTACTTTTTACATAAATTTATATAATTAGTATCAAGCTTTAACTTAATTTTGTTAAAACTTGTATAGACTATAAAAATATATAGCCTATGACTAGTGTACATTTCTCATTAGAAAACTAAATTATTTAATCGTAAAAGCATCAATCTAAATTTATTACGCGAAAGAAAAATTGTACTAAAAATGCTAACCTAATATCAAGTATTTGTAGAGGTAATTACCTAACCTACCTACCATCTATAAAGTGCATATTCGAAAATATAATTTATCAAAAGCATTTTATTTTTAATATTATAGGACATTTATGTGTTTGTAGAGGCATCCATTTATTTCAATATTTTAAATATTTTTTCCACTTCCTCATAGATTTTTGACCGTAAGTATTTAGTTACGCTTTTTTTACATTCCTGTCGTGTCAAGGAATAAATATCAAGGACTCTGTTTAATTTGTTGTACTGGAACGATCGTAAGAATAAAATAGAATTTATAAATTTCTTAAATAAAAAAAAATGCATGTACGTCAATAAGTCGTATCGGTAATTGGAGTAATAAATTTAAAGGCGTTTACTCATGCTACGGTGAATGGACAAACCGTGAACAAATTAACATGCGCTCCACAAGGTTGTGATGGCCAGCTATGTTATATTGCAGGACTGATTACCAGGTAAATCTAATATTGTGGTAGTATGACTTAATAAAAATCAGGTATAATACCAGCAGGTGGCTTATTAATTATTAGTTATTTATGTTCGATATATAAATACACCATAGCGATTTTTGAATTTAAGATTTTTTCATTCTATTATATATATATATATATATATATATATATATATATATATATATATATATATATATATATATATATATATATATATATATATATATATATATATATATATATATATATATATATATATATATATATATATATATATATATATATATATATATATATATATATATTCTTATATGCAGATTACGTGGACGAGAATATTAATAAGACTCCAGCCAGGCAAGGAATTTTTGATGCTCATTTCCATAATCTCAGAGATAGCTGTGTCTTACTCACTTGAGAATCACTTAGAATGTATTTCCAATTAAAAAGGATTTCATTAATATAGGACTTTAATCACGTCAAAGCTCTTTAGAAATTTCCTCTTATTAGTCTGATCATAGCGATTGCTACTTGATAATCAATATTTTTTTACTTTTTGTATAATTCAGATTGCAGTCGGCTCTTTTAACTTTTGTTTTATTCTTATAATAGCAACCGTAGTAGTTATAGTACAGGTGATATGGTATGGTGGTATGGTATGGTATGGTGGTATGGTATGGTATGGTAGTATGGTGGTATGGTATAGTATATGGTACAGGAGATTATTATATTATCAAGTAACCATTTCATATTTTTTGTACGTTTTTCCTATATCAAACAATAGCTGGCAATAAAAATCAGAAAAAAAATAAACTGTGTTAAAAACTATATCAGTATCTACGTAGAAACTCAGACAACTTTCAGGCTATTCTCACAAATGGTGGTTTTCTCAAATATTTCTATTATATATAGTCTGCAACAATAGAAACTAAACCAAAACTTATATAAGTTTCTCCGACCAGATATGATAGAAAAGGACAATATGTATTTTATTTCATTTATTGCGTATATCTTAGGACGAAATCGATTTCTATAGTAAGATTATAATTTCATTGATTAGCATTAGCATTCAATCCCGCAAAATATATTTCACGAGCTCCATAGTATGCTTCGATAATGTATAGATGCTTTAATCGAAACAAGTTTGCGTGATCATTGTCTTGTACATATAATAAATCATAATTATTTACTCCATAGCATTATTTGTACGTATTGTTTAAAATATACAATATTTTATAAGAAAACTATTATTAGACGAGTAAACGCTAGAAAGGTGCGACAGTTCATAGCCTTCATACCTCAGACAAAGAGAATGTACAACAAAGTGTAGCTAGAAATTCATTGCAGACTTTACACAGTTTATACGGGCTCCAAGGAGGACATGGTGAATCAGATATTTACGTGGATAGAGAGTCACCGCAAAAAAAGTTTCTTACATTTATTTTAGTAAAGATGTCAATAGTTGTAATTTGTATATTAACTAGTAAACTACTCACGGCTGTGCTAGCGTGAGCTACATTTGCATAATATGCATGTATACATATAAACCATGCCGCCGATCATCTGTCTTTTAGTAAAAATCGCATTATAATCCGTTGTGTAGTTTCAAAGATCTCCGAGTATATCGCCGGGAATTAATTTAATTTTATAGTTATACTGGTAGATGTCCACAACTTCGTTAGCGTGGAGTTTATAATCCTTGCAGCTTGATTTTCATTTACCGATTTACTGACTATTTTATTATGTTTTATAGTTATTAGCTTATACATCAGGTGTTCTAGATCCTTGATTTTTATAAATCAAATTGTCAATGAAAAATATACGTCACGCTGAACAACTTTTGTTAAGGTGCCATTTCTTTATTTCATATAGATTAGCTGAATGGTTTATTATGCGATGTTCTAGATCTTGGACTTTCATATGTCAATGAGAAAGATCCTTGATTTTTATATGGCAAAGGAGAATGCTTTTCGCGCTCAATAATTTTTGCTATGGCAACCTTTCATTATTTCTTATAATTCAGCTAGACTGCTTTGGTTCTGGTACAGGTGTGCCAATTTTCAAAATAAATTATAGCCTAGATCCTGTCCGCACCTAACAGCTATACAATAAAAATACATTCATATCTGTTTCATAGATACAAAGATATGCATGTAAAAACATAACATACTTATCGCCCTGTGTTATTTTTTCGTAAAAATATTCAATGTACAGACACCATATTTTACTATACTATTATTGTATGAATTACTTATACTGTATTATAGTATAACACATTTTAATAAGATAAGATGTAAATATGTTATGTTAAATAATATATTAAAATAAATAACGTTGTTATGCAATTGTTGATTTCAAATCTAATATCCTAGCAAATAAAGACTCGATTTCTATGCACTATTACTATAGTGTACTACAGATGTCAGAAGTGCATAATTGAGACAGCACTTTAAGGATTAGGACGACACTATTTTAGTATTATACAAGTCTTTTTAATACGAATATTATTATTCGTTCCGCTTTGTAGCTTTCATATAATTTGAAATTAATACTTACTTGTAATAAAGTTAAAAGAATAATATTTAAAATTATTTTATTGTTTAAGACAGTGTACTATCAAATATCGCCCACGGCCTGCCTGAGCAATACGATTATTCATTTAATAAACTGCATTGCACTCGTATTCTAATTATATAATTACAAATAGTATATTTATTTATAATAAGTAAAATTTAATACCTATAATATATTTACTCTTTATTCCATTTGTAATAGTTCGTGAGCACAAAATTGGAAATATCGTTGGCAAAGGTGAACTTATCACTGACAGAGATTTCTTCCAGTCAACCTATGGGTATGAGAGATAATGTATGTGTAATAATTAATTTAACAAATTTCCATAAAGATTTTTGATTTTTTCTACATTCGTGTTCAAGAGGATCAGTTTTAAGGAATAATATACATTGTATTAACTAAACTATAATAACATAATAAATGTATACATACATAACATAGTAAAAACAAATTAAAAGTATTTTTATATTATTATAACAATCGTTATTACAGTGTACGCGTACAGATTCATTTCTTTCTTCAATTTCTAAATCAGTATTTGTTTAGTTATTTATTAAAAAATAATAAGCAAATGCACCTCTCATTATATAGATCACAAAATCGTGGTGTGACTATAGTTAGTTAATTAATAAATTATACAGGATATACTTATAAAGTTTAATGGTAAAAGATATATTTCATGACACAATATAAAAATATTATATTTAGAGGTTACTCTCGAAAATGCAGGCATGACGGCTCTGCCTCTGTATTTTGAATTACAAAAATAAAATTTCAATTCGTATAAGTAGGTCCTGCTATAGATAAGTAATACAGGTACACGGCCCGTCCGTCGCGCTCGTCGCCCGATGTCATCCTTAATTTGAACGACCATGCCGCGTATTTCAATACTGTCACAACTCCTAAAATATCAATTATATAGATACGCTGTAACAGTAGTTTACTGTATAAGGAATTGTATAGTTGTGAATGTTGTTACTGTTGTTTATTCTCGGGAGATAATTTCGTCGTACATAAATTTGCGTAAATTTAACGGCACGCACGGACGGAAGCTTTCAAGCCCTCCGTGAAACATTCTTTTTCATTGCTATTGATCATGACGTGATGTAATCTTAATAGCTTATAATCCTTGATAGATTAAAACTAAAAATAGTGTTTTTTAATTGGAAACTAGTATTTCCTGAGATTAGCAAGTTCAACCAAACAAACCCTTCAGCTGTATGATATCAAGTTAAAAAAGCTTATATAAGATTTTTACGTTTTAATTGATAGTAACAAAACTTCGGTGGGAGCCGAACTCGCGCAATTTCATGATTGTAGGTCAACGGTAAGTACAGTTTATAAAAGTTGAAAATCTTAATTGGGCGGATTTTGATGTGAACTGCATATATACGTTTGTAATGATGTTTTTGAATTTACTTCTAAATTTCCTATTTTCAGAATATTTTTCGTTTAATTGTACTGTAGGTTCTAATTTCTTGTAAAATTTTATAATTCTAGGTCAACGGCAAGTACGCTATAGGTTTTCATTACGCGGTGAATTTCGTACAAATTGCGGTAAAAACTAAGCACAAACGCTCGTATCTTTTGGTGACGTTGACTCTAAAAGTTAGATATTTTCTGTGCTCTAAGTGACTATACACCTGGACATTCGAGTTTAATTGCAGCTAGATACCTCAAAGTAACCCGTATAAGGATTCTGTTTTTTCCTTATGGAGTACGGATACCTAACAAGTTTTCGTTCACGCCATCACGGCGTAATTAGAACATCTCTTACTGAATGAGATTATTATGAATGCAAATGCCGCATTATGGAGTATTTACAATTAGGTACCTATATACATATTTCAGAGACAATTCTATGCCAACAATGTCTCCCAATTAATAAAAAGTAAAAAAAAATACTTACTTATTCATTGGTATATTTATGAAAGATAAAAAAACAAAAAACTTTAACGATAATAAACTATTTCACCTTGAATGTTGCCTTGCAAATGTAGACAAAATGTCTATATTTTATTTCATCTTGATATACAGGAGTACTGTCATGTTTTGAGTTTATTTTATGATCATATACAACAAACCGAAAACTAATTGGATCGTCTAAGAAATCAAGAGAACTACAGTTTTCTTTTTGTACATATTTATTTGATTTCCTTTGCTATTTTGTTATTTAAATGAGATAATGCTTATTTGATTACGCAATCCAATCATATTACAATTGCAATTTTAAAGTGTTGGTATTTTATTAATAGAATTACACAACTGTAAGGCAAATTCCAACGGCCTATATAGTAAAATAACACATAGTAAAATAAATGTGTCAGATATATATTATGTTAATATGTATAGATGGAAAAATTCTGGAATAAAATGTTGCAAATCAAAAATGTAAGAGAACATATAATGCCACGCTCGTGATTTCATATTAAAAAACTTTATTTTAGCCGCCTGCACTTGTAGTTACTAACTGTTTGCACGACACACAACAGAAACTACAAACGAAGAAAACACGGAACTCGGGAAACATTTATGTGAATGTGATATTTAGTCAGAGAATATCTTAAATTGGGGACATTTTATGCATAATGCACATGAAGTAATATTGTAGTGCATGGAGCTCTATCTAATTGAGTACACGACGGTTACGTGTCCGACACTTGGGGAGTTAAGCTAAGGGTAGATATATTTAGTAGGTATATTTATTAGCGGAGTGTTTTAACACTTTTCTCTCTGCCTACTTACCTGTATGCGGAAAAGGGAAACAAAACCTTTTTATTATTATTATTTATATAACAAGCATTTATGGATCACGCCATGATTCTCATATGATATACGACACAAACATGTTTTAATTTACGATGTGATTCCAGGATCACTCGGCACTTTGCTTCACTATATTTAGTCTTGTTTCGCTTATTCTGGGAGCATTCAACTTAATAACATATCTTTCAGTCTTTTACTAAGGGAGTAAATTATTAATAAAGTACAAAAATATTATAGGATTCATATAAAAATATTTTATATATTGAGAACTAATTTCTCTCTTTATATACTTTATCTACAATTTTGTATTTGTTAATATTATTTCTAATATTTCGTTCCACTATCACAAAAAAGTTGTTAAATCATTGTGTAGTATTTGGTGAAAGTCGTCGAATTACGTTAGCCATTAAGGACGGTGCTAATGGAACGACATCTGAAACGACACTCAACAAATTGACGCCCAACTTCCGATATTCCATAGGCTTTATTCAAACTTTGTGGTAATTATAGCTAGCTCAATTATTTGATATATACTAGTATTTCTTGTGTTGATCTACGATAAAAACAACTAGGATTTTAATTTGTATTAAATTTATTAATATGTAACAACAGTGATATGGAAATCAAATATTCCTAAAATTTAATTTATTACCAGAGGAAGTAAGAGCGTTAGTTATAACAGAAAAATGTCTCTATAGCTTCTCTATAACTATATATTCATTTCTGGAACATACTTCGAAGGTGGTACTAGTAGAATTATTTGGATTTCAGGTAAGTTAAGAGCGAAGCTCAAACAGTTAATGTGTGCTTTAATGCACGTTTCAAAGTCTATATTATCTAGTTTTCTTATGATCAATATTAATTAAATATTTATTGAGTTCTTAAAGCATCGAGATTCTTTCCGCCTCGACTAAAGACAAATTTTTCGAGAATTCTCGCGTCGGAGACGAGAATTCTCGAGCAGAAATACGGATTAATTACGGACTAAGATGATATAGTATAAACTATGTAAAAGTTTATCATATAAAGTCAAATGTTGCTGAAATATAATCTTTATTTTATGCAAAAGATGATAAAATATAACATTATAGCTATTACTTACTTTTGCGACTGGAAAGCGGTTTTGTAATACTTGTGGACCGACAATTATTTTCAGTTTTAGCTTGTAAAAATATGACGTGGTAGAATAAATAAGTGAGACAATGGAGAATCGTTAGTGACTTGCTTTTTTTCTTTATTGTTTTGTTTATAAGTACAAAAACTATGCACAAATTCAAATTATTTGACCTAGATACCAATGACAATCAAAAACAATGACGTCTGTCGTCTGTAGATAAACAAAATACTAAATATATGAAACACACAGTATGAAATATTGTAACGTTATATAATTGACAGGCCTTTTCAAAGGGAAATAGATCGGTCATGGCTTTATGCCACGCATGTCAGCTATATTTTTCACCCAATTGGTTGTGGTTGTGTGGCCTCTTTGAAGGTTTATTCGTTGGAAAAGTAATGAAGCATAATAAGCTTAGGAGTCTCCATATAAATTATAATAGTTCTATTTATATGCTTTGATAACATAAACAATATATTATGTACTCGTACATATGTATAAGTTAAAATAAAATAAATTTTAAATACACTAGGCTAAGGCAGAACCTTCTTAGCTAAATGAGGAATATGCATGAAAATAAAAAAAAATACGCCAGATATATGTACCGACTTATAAATTTCCAATTTTCTATTTTTTTCTTTTACTTGTATTTTAGGTCCTTATTAAAAACTGTAAATTGCCAATTTATGTAATTCTAGCATTACGCGACGAATTTCACAAAATGCGGTAAAAATGAAGCATAAACGATCGTATTTTATGATTACGTTGACTTGGCAGGATGATTGTAACTGTGATCGAAGATACTATAGATCAATCCACGTTATCTGAAGAAAAATCTATTTGGTAGATGGACAGACAGACTCTCGGGCAACAAGTGATTGTATATATTATATTCATTTAAATTATTTCAAAATTAAAACTAAGCAGTCATATATTAAATATAGATGCCTTTCTGCAGTTTTTATTAATCATCAAATTCAAGAGCATAAATAAAATGATGTCTTGAAAAACTAAGGAATTTTCTCTGTGATTGACTAATATTTAGTGTAATACATGTAGTAATGAATGTTGGTCGTTGGTCTTATGTAATACTTAAGACTAGGTTTCAAACAAAACTACTTAATGGTTTCCATAGCTCTAATCTACAATACGCTAGAAACATGCGATGAAATAAACAGTGCCATTAATAATATGCCATAATGATCATTATACTAGACTCTTTTAACAGATTTTAATATGGAAGTACTATTTGAGTCGTTTCAGTGAACTTTATACGGAATTGGAGTTAGCTATCTTTACTTAAACGTAGTTTGTGAGGAAAGATTGAAAGGATTTAAAATTCAAATAAGATCCCTTGAAAGCATTACAGGGCTGAGCACGATGCTGATTTTAGTATTATTCTCTATCTACTATTTATCACATGCAACTTTGTTTCGAAAATACATTTATGGTGTGAAATAAGTTACTATGGCAATTACAAATTTAAAATAGTGCGGGAAACAGAAATTACGTTTATATTTTCTATGAAACAGAGTTAAATGAGATTCTTAAGTACAATGAAATTGCCAAATTAACATGACGACCTTGAATTCAAACTGAAACAGGAAATGTATAAATTGTTTTGCATTTAAAGTATATATGTTCATTTGCTTTTTGTCATCCCTGATATTCTCACAGTATTATATACCATCACCCAAAATACGATTTATTTTAGTATGAAATACAGAATATTCATATTTAAAGATGAAAAAGTATATTCAGTTTATAATATTTTATCGAGTTTCATTTATTATAAATATACATAAAATCTTTACCTACCATATTGTAAAACATTTATTCTGGTTTTATGTAGGTACGATAATATTAAAAATATGTTGTAAAGTAAAGTCATTATGTTTGTATAGGAGTATAGTTTTATAGATAATATGAGGATAGTGTATAGTGTCTCCAAGCGTAATCTGTTATGGAAACAATAACGTGCAAATCTTTTCGTTTTAAGCGGACTTTTCTCTCGACATTTATAAATGAAATATAGATGAACGATGAAAATCCAAACATTCTTTGACAATCTATGTATAAGTAAAGAAAATTGATCATTGAAAATATAATGGAAAATATTACATAATTCATACTTTGTAGCTTTAATTAATATTTACGTGATCAATTAAATAAAACAATGATTAAAAGATTAAAAAAAATTAAGTAAGCTTTGCTTATAAAATATTAACCCAGTTAATATTTTCAGACATGGAATACCAAAAGTTATATTGTTCGGAATAACATAGTTTGCGTAAAAGACAAATAGCTAAAAGGTATATTAAACACCAAAACATGCCTGTAACAGAAAATTGATGAGAATTTTTACTTTCTATTTTTGATAAAATTTTAGAGATAACTTTATAATTTTTTGACAAATGTTGACTTGTAATACGATCTATGGGTATATTTTTCCTAATGCTAGCGTATGACAGCTTTAGTTCTCTCTCACCCATCACCGCCCACTGTTGAACGTAGGCCTCCCTCATATAACGCTATCCATACTAGTCTTGGGCAACTCGAATCCATTCGCTGCCAACCACCTTCATTATCTGCCCATCTTGCTTCAGTGCATCCTTCGCTAGACATGGTTGGCCCAGTTCCATTTCAGCATGCTGATTCTACGCGCTATGTCGGTTATTTAGTTGCTGTAAATTGTTTTGTTTTTTATTTATATAAATAACACGAATACACGGAAACAAAACAGCAAAAGCTTTATAAACATAAAACAAACGGTAACACGAGTTCACAATTATTTTGCAGGACATGTAGAGTTGTGACAACATACAATGCAGCAGTTAAACAAATAGGGTGAATTTTGCTGAATTCTCTTGAATATTTCTCTTGAATGGATGTTGAATATAATTAGATTACGTTTATTTTATCATATATTTTCATCTACTAACCAAATATCAATCGATATTCTATCTGTCGATATTCTAGTTATATTTTTACATTATATGCGATAACTTCCTTCAATTATAGGTAATTGATCATGAATCAAGATTATATGATATAAATAAAAATAGTTTTAATATTAGTTTTGAAATATTTTTTACAGAAATTTGAAGATAATTTATTAATTAGACTTGGAATAAAATAAGCTATTGTGTGTGACCGTGAATATTGTTCAATAGAATTTATGAATTAGCAAAAGTAATCACAAATTATGAAATTATGAAGTAGTAATCACAAAAAAGACCTTTTTATAAAATTGTATTTTAACTATCTTTATACATGGTAGGATTTTCTATAATTTAAAAAGTCTCTCTTAATTGTCACCATATTTCAGAATATTCCTAGAGGCTATATTTTATAGTCGTTTACTTACTCGAAGTTATATTTGCCAAGGTAATTGTTCAATATAAAGAAATGTTATTACTACTAATTTAGGTTTACTGGCATTAAGTACTAGTCATACTAGTCAGTCATGACATAAAATAAAGAGGCTGCTTTAATAATAATTTTGTAACAATTGCCTGGCTTTACCTGGATCTTTAATAACAGCTAGCTGATATTTACAAATCTGTAACATGAGCAATATTTAATATAATTTCTCAGCTCATTAACATATGATAACAAGTGCAATGGGCTCAGGAATGATTCTTGTATTATGCCTTCTACCACTGATGATCGGTACATTAATATTTTAACAGTATAGGAGCGATTACTTAGGCAATTCTTACACCATGAAGGTATGAACATAAAAATTAACCCCTTTTTTCTAACAAATATTCCATTTCGTAAAAAAAAACATGAGACTTATTGTCAGTTTTAGCATATAGCTATTATTATCCAGAGTAGCTACATAAATACAATACCTATTTTTAGCTCTCTAGCAATTTATTCTTAATTTTTATGTGTTAATTATTACTCAATTCGTTCTTACATTTTAAATTCGAAATAGGTATATAAAATATAATTATTCTACACAAATATCTCGAATGCGATTTCATTTTTTCTTACATATATATATATATATATATATATATATATATATATATATATATATATATATATATATATATATATATATATATATATATATATATAACATTATATATAGCTATATATATATATTTATACGAATTTAAGGTAGAATGAATTTTACAAGCTGCAACGTAGCAAGCGCTCGCCTCGCATATCCATCATGCTACCCACAATTTTAGTATATTACCGGTTAGACATTTGATTTTCATAAAATTCATAGACAAAGTAGGAAATAAGTCATATTTTCTTGTTTGAATCTATGTAACGTGTATTTAATATAATGGTTTTATGTTTTATCCGTTAACCACCACGATGTGCACGTCCGTAAAAGCGCTGCCGGAGTTAATATAATAACAAATACAATATCGCCCAAGCTCATAGGGCTGATATACAAGAGAATATTGGCCAGCACTATCTCGGCACACTCTGGAGATCGACATAAAGTCATGGAAATGAAGATGCTGAGGTGGATGTCCGGCATGATAACGATGATGATGATACGCCCCAATAACATGCAAAAGAAATATCGGAAGAAATTGGCCTGTTTTACACCCCGCGGTCACCCAAGGAAGCCATGGCGGGATGTGCGTGGCAATGAAAATGTATAATAGAATAGTCGGAAGGCAAATCTCGGCAGCAAATGCCGGCGCTGATGCCAGGCAGAAAAAGAATTAATTATAAAGATTTATGGCACAATATAATAGATACATACATACAATATTTTAAAAATGTATATATATTTGTTTTTGTAGGGATTAGTCACCAGTAAAATGTTTTGTTACTCGAGTAAATTATACAGAACAAATCCTATTTCAAATAGACGGCCGTGATTCAAAACCATGCTGTAGATTAGTTGAATTCATATACTATATTCATACAAATAACAGTAGGACATTTTTTTAAAATACTTTTACCATTTGTCCGCTAAACAATATCTATTCTGTTAGCTTTACAAATATAACATTTTTTGTCATGATGAAGATATGATCAATTAGTTTGAGTCAAATATTATAAATGCTGGATAGATTTCGTATTTTATGCTAGTGGGCGCTCGCAACTTCGTTAGCGTGGACTTTATGAACCTTACCACCCTACGAATTGCTATTGTTTTTTCATGTTTTTGTGCTATGTTTTAATTCACATGTTAAATATTTACATTACAAAAAAATTTATCTATTTATTTTGGTTCTTGATAAGATTTGCCAGATCCTTGATACAATATATCAAAATGATAATGGAAAATGTCTATATAAATAACTTTTGTTAATTCGCCATTTCTGTGTTTCATGTAGTTTATTTGGACATATTGGTTCTTCAGGAGATATCCCAGATCTTGGGTTTTCGTATTATAACTAAAAATGCTCATCACGCTCAACAATTTAGATGTTCATTTGTATTTTCTACATCAAGTGTACTGCTTCATCCTTAATGTTTAGTATATTTATTTCTAATAACTAATATAACCTAAAATGTATGTATAGTTGTAATGTAATATTTTTTGCACCTTTCTGCATTTTAACTACTTCACCATTGCACATTCACTCTTACATAGAATTCTGTTTGTAAAGTGTTATTTTTTTGTGCAATAAAGTATTATTATCATTATAATTTTTTTTTGTTACGGCAGAATTTCATTATTTCTTATAATTCAGCTGCACTTCTATAGTTCTTCATTAGGTACGCTAGTCTTCGAAATTTATTATAGCTTAGATCCTGTCCTGATGTACTACAAAAAAAGTTTCATAAAATCCATTATTCATTTCATTGAATCCAAAGATGTGCACGTCTAAACATATATAAACAGACAGATAAAAAAATTAAAAAATCATATTCTATTAGTGTTTTTAATAAGCTTCATACTTTATACTGTGAATACAAGTAAAAAGAGATAACCTGGTGTTAAAATATGCTGTCCTCTAGTTATCCGAAATCGAGACATTGTTCGAACTCAATGCTGAAGCGTGGAACTTTTTTTTTTATATTAGAGGGAGACAAACGAGCAAGTGGGTCACCTTATATTGGGTGATTACCACCTATGATGCCCGAGGGTTGAAGGGTGCGTCGCCGGCCTTTTAAGAAGATATATGCTCGCTTCTTAAAGGCCCCAATGTCGTATCGGGTGGGAAATACTAATTAATAATCCATCCACCTAAATGTGAATCGAATCCACAACAATCACACAGCACCCCGCTGGTCTCAATATAAAATAAAATATCTAATATCAAAAATATGTACTCTTATTCAGAATTCCAGTAAGCACGTACAGTAGTACCCAACCGTGAGCAAAACTTAGGACATATTCGTATTGCATTTGTATCCCAGAGGAGAATAACAGCGGCGAAAATATGGTACGAACATAAATAAAATTCTATTTTGCTTTTTACAATACTTTCCCGTGAAATTATATTGTACTGTATAAACATATTTAAAAGATAATCATGTATGTGCTAGTTACGTAATACCTTATTTAGATTAATTTGTTTAGATTCCAAATAAATGTTGTCATGATTATGAGACAATTTTTGTTTATTTTTTAAACACGGCTACTGCCTGTAGAGCTCATATAGAATAGACATGTATATTTAAATTTTGTTATATAATATCTCTTTTACTTCCATTTTGTACACTGTTAAATGTAATGTTTTATAAATAAACATTACTAGCGCCTATCTTCTTGTATCGTCAACTATTTCAGAAGATCAAACAAATCAATAGATCTACTTTGCTCGCGCTTTGTCAATACTTATTATACCTTAAGGTCCATATTGTTTCTTTATATTAAAAACTTAATATATGAAACGCTTAATATACGAAATCACATTGTACATGTTCATTTAACTCGTATTTATTCTAATATATATTTTTTTCTAAAATAAAACTAACCTAAGTAACCTTATTACATTACTACCTTTTAGTTAAAGTCACATTAAAGTCGGTCCAGTCGTTTCAAAGATTAGCCGAAATAAATTGTAAAAAAAATATTTTGATTATATGTACTATATGCATATGTATTATATGCATGTAGAAAAGCCGGTTATTTTAATATTACAAACAGACACTTCAATTTTGTTTTTATATCTATATCTGTACTCAATAGATATAGATATAATTAATAATTTATCATAAAATATTATAGATAATAAGATAATTAATAGGTAGCTGTACCGACGCGGTGGTTATGCGTTTTTTTCTCATAGTGGGAAATGTATTTTTTTAATATATATTTTATTCCAGAATTTATTATTTCCTGAATTCATATTCGAAAACTTAAGCTAAGACCATATTTAACATAAACTGAAGGCGGAGGACTGTGTGATGGACTAACTAATATCATACATCTTTAAAAAAAAATCGTTCCTCTTAATACGTATTGTATACATATTATTTTATTTATTTCAATACTATACCTTTTAAGTATATATATAAATAAATATGATCAAAAATATAAAGGTCTTTAAGTATTACGGAAAATTTTAGACAGTTCATATTTTCAATATATGTGTCTAGCTTTCATTTCTGCCACACCTACATTTCACTGTTGCATAACAAAGTCAGTATCAACACTTCATTGTAAACCGCCAGACACGCTGATATTCACGTTCTGCTTTCCAACGCGACGTCGCCATAGCGTCGTTAACTATGTTAGAGGTAGTTTCTATGCTACATTCATTACATATACATATTCCATATATGCTGAATATGCTTCCGTATTTTGATAAGCCAAGTGCTTATGAAATATATGAAATGCTTGTACGAAACACTGGGACCGTTGCCCTTGTTGCATGTCCAGACTGTATTACTAATCTATTTTATAATTTGATATTTTAATTAATTTAAACTAGAAGAGACGGCGTGGCACAGTGGTAGAGCGTCTAATTGTAAAACGAAAGTTATGGGTTCAATAGATAGATACGCCGTAGAGTGAATATTTAGCAATAAAAGATTAAGCAATGTGCTTAGTTTCATCACTCAGTAGACAGTGTCGAATTTTATCAGAAGGCGGGAGTGGAATGGAGTTTCTTTCTTGACACTTGGTTCTCGCACCTGCTGTACGGGATACAGCTATTAATAGTTCAATAGAAGAAGACTACAACTTGTTAATCAAGATTATAATTTTTATAATATTCTCTTGAGCATAAATTTCATATCTTAAAGAACGTAATAAATAAGATATGCAAAATACAATATTCAATATATTTTCAATAATAATTTTTAATTTCAGAAAATTATGGTAACCTACATTAAGCCGATTAAAATGTAACAGTTGCTTAGAATTTCAGTGCCCAATATTGGTGGCTACATGCCCTCAGGGACGCTCCCTGACGAGTCAACGTTGGATCGTTGCTTTTCTATAGCAAATATAATAAATTGAATTTGCTGTTATTTATTGTGTAAATATTTAGAAATGTATTTTAAGTAAACTATATCTTTTATAAAGCTACTAATCAAATTAATTACTGTATGGTAGAATAATAATATAATAAAATATTACCTATTTATATCTCTTATCTTCAAAGATCGAATCTGATTTTGGGTTGATTGGGTTAAAAAATTGTAGGTATAATAAAAAAATATTCTAATACATATACATAATATTTTTCTTATATACACATATTTTTTTTATATACATAAATTTAATTTAATCTCGTGTTATTGCCTGGGAAGTATATTTGTGTTGTAATTTAATGTCCTTTTTAAAATAAGTTTTATTTTATTACATATAAATATTATTATTATAGATGATACGGAGAAATATCGAAGAAAGTACAGGAACTACGGCTTCAAAAGTACATTAGCTTTAACAATGTTCTGTAGACGTTCTAAAAATTACACATTTATTTTTTCTATTATTCTAACGTAAATTAGCTAGCTCTAAACCAATGTACTATTTTCGAGAGAGAATTGTTTACATATTCATTTTGTCTGCTTTTTATTTTAAAAATTAATGAAGTATCATTAGTAAATACATACTATGTCATGGCTTCTTCCATATATGATAAATCGTTTATATATATATATATATATATATATATATATATATATATATATATATATATATATATATATATATATATATATATATGTATATATATATATATATATATATATATATATATATATATATATATATATCAAAGAGGAAAGAAACAAGAATAGACTCCTGTGGGTCTTCCATGACCTAGGAGATCTCTCGCCATTCACCAATCCTCTGAACCCTGTTAGGTAAAAAAGAGGTCAGAAGATCATAGGGTACACGTGGTTCATGACCGATGTCGAGTGCTGAACAAATTCAAAAGATCATAGAATATGCCAAGATCACCCTGCGATTTCTCCCAAAACTTTTTTTATTAGCGCAGTCAGCAATATTTTTATATATATATATATATATATATATATATATATATATATATATATATATATATATATATATATATATATATATATATATATATATATATATATATATATATATATATATATATATATATATCTTCTTCTTCCTGGCATTAGTCCCGGCTCTTTGCCAGGGTCTGCCTTCCGACTAAGACCAATCGGTCCATATGAGTGGCGAAGTGGTTTTTTGTGGAGCGATTGCCATCTGACCTCCAAACCCATTACTGGGAGAAACCAGGAAAGGAAAGGGAATAAGAGGCAGAAAGACTTGGAATATAGGGGAGGGACACCACTTACATGGATTGGATCGGGTTATGAAAGTGGTGGCTCGAGGTCCCGGGGTCGCGTACCCGTATGCCGGAAACCAAATATCGGACAGATAATTGGCTAGACACCCTCTGAGATATATATATATATATATATATATATATATATATATATATATATATATATATATATATATATATATATATATATATATATATATATATATATATATATATATATATATATATATATATATATATATATATATATATATATATATATATATATATATATATATATATATAACTGTGGCCTTTACAAGCCAAGCCAAGCAAAATGCGATCCACACGACCATCTTCCATCTCGCCGTCTCAAGCGACAAGCTGTTAAATGCATTGACGACGTCAAGCGATACAGCAAGAAGTATATATACCTCAGCTGTTGCAGCCAATGACGAATTAGTCTTCAGAGTATTCAGGGCGTCATTGGTATTAAATATATATAGGTACATTAAGTCCTTTAGTTGCCAAAGGTTATCTGTAAGAGGTTACTTGAAGCAACAAGACCGGTTTTGCATACATTTTAAATTCTGTTGCGTTTCTTTTTCATTTATCTGTTTCTCAATAAAGAATATACTACTCCATCTACCATCCATCTAGCTACTTATATATTTATTTTATTTTCCACTTGATTGATCAAATAATTTATTAAAATGTTCAATGTAGAACAAAATCATAATTTTTAAAATTAATTTTAAATTAATTATATAAATTATATGTATTCTATAACATAATATTTGTGTAGGTTTATAAATAACATAGTTATTTGTTAATATTTGCGACATGCCCGCTCTTCTCATAAGACTATTTTAATTCGTTTGCCTGGAAGAGATCACTTTTATAAGGACGCCTTTTAATATTTATATTTTCCAACCATTTAAAATATTTTGGTAAAATTTGGTGTGAAATAAAGTGTATTTTATGTTATTAAAAATACCACCTGTATACAGAATACATCCTCTTTTCTAGTTAATTACATAACAGCGTAATAATAGCACAATATCCACTTCCCACAATTTAAATTTATAATGCAAATCATTTCAACACTATTTATTTTTTATATACACCAACATTCTTTGGCTAGACGTGAAAAATGTACATTCTACTTTCTGTTTTTAATATTGATTTTTTTATCTTTTTATTATATAGGTATAGAGATTATCATTCGGTTATTATACATATAAATTTTCCTATGGAATCATTATGTTTATTAATGAAAACCGTATATATTCAATATAATTTAAAACATATAAACGTTTTGAATATAAAGCGATTTGAACCCGCGCCTCTTGGGAACGTACGGGAAAAGCATACAATATTACTAAATTGTGATATTAACAAATGTATAAGAATTTCAAACATTTTTAGTTTTCCTACGGAAACTCCATTGAATATATGCATAATATAATATATGTATTGCTGTATTTTATATTACTTTAAGCTTTAAGCTTAATAATTTTCATGCCACAATTCACTCATTTATATACAGCGTTTATCAGTAATCAAAGTAATTAAAATTTATCGATTTTTATATATTACAGGAACTGTATTGAACATGAAGATAAAACCATTAGGTTGGTACAGATTCTAAACTATTAAGCGTTAAGGCATTACCCAGCGTAAAAAAACCACTCTAATTTATTACCAGGCCAAAATTCATTTTTGTTTAGTAGCTGAAATAATAAAGCAAAAACACACAGAAAGATAAATTTCTGCGATCGCTATTTTAACCGATTAAGTTAAAAAAAATTTAATCTATCACGTACGGAATTGACATTTCTAATTGTTCTTTATATTCTTATCTTTCATTTTATTATATTGCTATCAATATATTTTATTGATAAATATACATTTTAAATTGAGTGAAGTATGTTCTTAAAATATTTAATCCGTAAATCCGTAACTTTTTAGGTTATTATATTACTAACCCAAAACCTTACAGTGATTTTAGTTCGATAACTTTCAATCAGTTGTAGAAGCGGAACGCAACCACTTCGTACCTATTGACCTGAAAACTATATGTGGCTGCATATGTGTAGTTCGATATGTATATTTAATTTTATTAACGTTTCACGTTGTATCTCGCATATAACAGAGCAGGCAAAGGGTACCTAGAGTTAGATCTACTGGAGCTGGTAAATGAAAAAAAGAACAACAAGTATAATATTTAAGATGCTAATAATCAAAATACATAATATTGTAAGTTCAAAATTACTTAGAGTTAATAACAATAAAATATTGCAAGATTTTTCATAGTATAGTAAATTATATAGAAATATTTACTTGGTATAGTTTTAACATATATAGGTAGCTGGTCCATTAGGTATTTCCTTTAAATATATTATCGCGATCAAATAACTTTGTCACGGCACATATATTTTCACACATTTATTTACCAGGACCCGAAACACAAGCCAACAAAATAAATTATTTTTAATACTATATCTGAATTTTACAGCATTCACGAGTATTGTAGCACTATTCTATACTATTCAATAGCAATTTTATAACAATTCTTATGGTTCATTTACTACCACACGCTATAGTGTCTTTAGCTTCCGCTTTCATCTTTCTTAACAGCCTGGTGCAAGAGGCTTCTATTCTAAAATTTTTCTTAGAAAATCATAGCCATTAAGTATTTTCCGATAATTGAGCAAAAGGAAAATAGAAAAATGTGTTCTATTTTTGGTTTCCATGTGAAGTAATTTTCGTGTGACCAAAACTGGCGAAATTTTTTTTTGTACTATGTGAGAAACAATTCTCACGTAGTACAAAAAAAAATTTCGCTTAATATTTCAAACTACGTAGCATACATTAACACATTTTTTATTAATGAAACGTCATTCAGTGGAAAGCTTCCTATGTATATATATGTACACGCAAATAAAAATAAAACATATTTTATGAATTTTTTAAATAAAATTGTTATGTGATGTGGTATAAAATATTTTGTACTTAATTTAATAATAGATTACTAGTTTTTTTAATGTTATTTTTTATGTTTTTTTATAGTTTCACGCTGTATTTCGCACATAGCAGAAATTTTAGTTAAGAAAATTCTACCATATTGCCAATTTGAATTTAGTTTATCTTATACAAATACTATCATAATATCACGTAGTAATATTCCATTGTTTTTGGTCAACAAAATAATATGCGTACAGACAGTACTTGTAATCTATACAGTAGTAATCTGTTAGGTATATTAAACATATTTTATTGTGTTCGGATAAAAGATCATACTATCAATCATCATAATATGATCAATTAATTATATGATTAATACAATCAGCTAATTAGTCAGTCATATTTAACACAATTTGAATTAAAAATTTTGTACTCATCTCTTTTATTCAGAATGTGTTACTGATATGTTGTTGTAGTCTCTGTACCCTGTGTAACCAGTGTTCCGTAACAGTAAACCTGTCTGTTGCCTACAAAGATTAAGCGTTCCGCCACGTGACTAAAATTTGCAATGACTGACTGGATGTTTTGTCCTCTCAAGTTACAACTTACCAACTCACTTTCATTGTTTTAATTAAAATAAATCTTTTTATATTTGTATTATCTTATTATGTCATTAGTAATCAGATTGATGAGGTGATAATATAGAGTGCTACTAAGGACCGTGTAAACGTTTAAATATACTCATCCTCTGTTTGACCCACAGCAATTAATATTGCACTCGAACAAGCTGAGATCAAGTGGTTTGTATTTTCATTAACTCTTGGTAGAGGCAAGCGTCGGCATAAATACTAGTGTAAGTCGTGTAAAATCTGTTTTAATTTATTTTTGGTAAGAGCGTTTTTCAATTACGATATCACCATTAAATAATATGCGATATTTTTATATTTTTAACAAAAAAATATATAAAGAATACTTATTCACCTACTATACACTTCACAATTTTCAGCTTTCTACGCCCACTAATTTCAACTGCCGCGTTGTCTGTTATTAACGGAATACGTAGTTTTATATAGACTGTATACAATACTGTATTACGCTGTTAAAAATTTATGATTAAAACAGTAGTTGTAGAACAATAGTAAAAGAACAATAAAAATTGTTGTTTTTAAATATGATTAGATATATCAAAAATGACATACTAAAAGATTGGGGATTATGTGAGCTTACTCAATTTTTTTTTCAAATAATAAACAGGTTCGTTTGCTCTAGGTTTGATAAAGTAAAGTAATGAAGACACGTTCTTTTCCCTACATATATGGAAATAGATAAAGGAAACCTAGTGTTAAGACACTAAGTTCCCCATCGTCCGTTCAATTTAGATTTTTTGCTTAATGATTGCTCGAGTAGAGGAACTTAACGCTGCCCCTCG
Organism: Dione juno; assembly: GCA_037127375.1. NCBI lineage: Eukaryota > Metazoa > Arthropoda > Insecta > Lepidoptera > Nymphalidae > Dione > Dione juno. Next base: position 1,161,531 of record JAXRJS010000048.1, read on the forward strand.
TTTCTCCAGAGCAGGGAAATAAAAATATTTCGTTCTGCCTAGTGAAGATCGAATCTGTAACAATGGCGTTTACAATAAAATGATGTCCTATAATGATTGCCGCCACCACAGATTTAAAATAGATAAAAGTAAATAAAACTTTTTAATCATATACCTACTATATGAAAGTTCAAGCTTGTTAAAATAATTATATTTGGATAGTAGTTTACTATGAGGTTCCAGTTTAGTTTTATCAATTTTATTATATTCCATATTTGTCTATAGTGACCACTACGGTAAATAACATTGTTCAATATTAATTTCCTAATAAAATATAATAATAGTATAAATTATCACTGGGAGTCTGAATAAGTACTTAAAGAAAACATATAAAAATTTTGAACGCAGCGGGATTCGAACCCGCGCCTCATGGAAACCGGATCTAACCTCTTGGACGGTTTTCATGAGGCGCGGGTTCGAATCCCGATGCGTTCAAAATTTTTGTTTTCTTTAAGTATTTTTTTTATCCTTAGTTTACACTTTAAAAATAAATATAATAATTTATATTTACACTTTAAAAATAAATATAAGTAGTTTTACACTTTAAAAATAAATATAATAATAGAAATGGTCTTGACAGAGGACAGACAGACAGACGGACAACAAATCGATCGTTCAAATCGTGATACTTCGTGTTTTTTTTATTTTGCGGTATGGGACCAAAAAGAAAAATAATCCATGTGATTGATTAAGATCCAGTGTTCACTTTAGGATTGAAAACATATAGAAAATAAATACTACTAATATAAACAACAAATTGAAGGATTAAACACTGACACGTTATCTTTTAAGCTTATAAGCGATATTATTTTATTTTATAATGAAATTTTGACAATTATTTTAAAATTTAATTACAGCTTCCAGTAATTAATATTATATACATATTATTTACAATCACCGAAAACGATCATTAACTGACAATGTCATCATTATGTTATTGTCATATTTAATATAGTAAACAGTAACAATGCCATATAACGAAATTTCGTAGTGACAATTAACAAGGTTCGTGGCCATTAATTATCTCATACAAATGCTTAAAACCTTAAGATAAAATTATTTGGGTTTATTTTTATATTCTTCAATCGTTTTTATATAGTTAAAACAATATTTACATATATCCCGTATTTAAAATTGAAATTCACAGGATTACAAAATAATACAGAAACATAAGCAAAAGTCATCTGTAACGTATTTCATTCTATAGATTACATAGTTAACTTCATGCTATTTGATCTCAAGATAAGACACAATCAAACGATTGATTCGCCTAAACGAATACAAATATTTATCTTCAGTACATCATATTTTTTGGTATTTAATATTGTCTTTGTCTTTTCTCAGTAGTTTCGCTTGCTATATTTTAGTAAAATATAATTTTAAAAATTATCTATTTTATAACAGCCTTTAAAGAAGTTTTTTTACTGAAAGAAATGTGTACTGTAGTGAGGATTTAGTGGCGCAATGGGAATGCGCCTGACTATGAGCGCTACAGCCATGGGTTTGATTGGATTTTATTCAGCTCCGCCACTCAACACGCAATGTCCTGAATTCAGACGGAAAGCAGAGAATGTAGATATTGACACTGTTTTCTATGTGTGTGTGTTTTCTAATTATTGTCATTTATTATATCTCATAATTTGCGCTAGGTTTAATTTAGCTCAAAAAAGGGTATGAAAGAAGAAAGTACATGAAACAAGCAATAATCTTTTAAAAAGATGTATTTTAAAAAAACTTACAAAAAATATCACTACCGATAATGTCGAAGCGGATTCGAAGATTAAAGGGTTAATTGCTTTGCCTGATAGTCCGTCCAGATCACCTGCGGCGATATAATGATTTATTGAAGGTATAATCGATATTGTTTTATTACCATATTCTGTATATATATACAAAGTTAGAAGTTTTTGCAAGTAGTGGAATATTATCAGTATTATTTTATTTTATAACAAACATACTCTATAAAAGATATACGAGTAAGTAATCTTTGTTATTGGTACGTATATACGTTGGAACTCTATTCGTATCAAATAATTTTTTTGTTTTATAAAATAAAAAAAGATTAAATTAATTAAATTCAAAGGATTAATTATATAATGTACTTCTCGCACAAGTGGATTACTTTTATCCAGGGAATATACGGAGTTAATACCATGAATTTTAATTATATACACGTAATAATTTACACATACTTGTATAAAGATAAAAACAGTTTTACTTACTATATTTATGAAATGCTTAATTTTCATCATGTAATTTTAATATGACGTCATAATAATCAAGCTTATATTCGCTTAGAATTCACAAATCTATCCGGGCGGATCCTTATTGACCTTACAGCAGTCATGTCCCAGAGTCTCGAGGCAAAATCCCCAAGCTATTGTATTATAATGTTCTGCCGAAATAATAAGTCATCTAGTTTTATTGTGCATAATACAATATTTTACAGTTATTAGATTTTCAATTTAGATTATAATTTTACATACAACAACTGACAAAGCGTTATCTTGAAATGCTTTATAAGAAACGACTTGTAGCCATCATCATTGTCTGCATGAAATATCACTCTCGTATAAACTTATATACCATGTTTCAGTAGTTTTGACTATGCGACGTCTGTCACTCGGTTAATCACTAACGATTCAAGAAGAGACAGAGAGTAAACTGTACTTTCTGTACAGTAGAGAAGATTACTTATATATGTAATATTCTATAATGCCTATTTTTAATAAAAAAATACTGTATCTGGTGTCCTCATTCTTGTAGACCATATAAACCGTAACTAATTTATTCGATTTTGAATAATATTACTTAAATACTTAAAATATTGTACAAATTAAGTTATTTAGCGGAATTAACGAATGAGTTTTGCGAATGCTCTGGATTTCTCATTACTCATTAAAACGCGCACGGCGTTGGGTATGCGTAATATGTGACGACTTGCGGGTCAAGGGACCGCACCGTTGAAATGAACCCTTGTTATTGTAATTTACCTTCAAATTAAGTAAATGTATATTTTTGTTTTGTACACAAAAAGTTAATTTTCTAAATAACATATTTTAAAGGAAAACCGTTACAATGTTTCCTTTCATACTAATGTAATTTCATCTTTCGTAATATTGAATAAAGCTATATCATTAGATGAGTTCATCTGTTTTACTAATAAGCTTGTATATTACATACGAGCTTCAACTTCTGACTGGCATTAGTCCCGGCTTCGTTTGCCAGGGTCTGCTTTTCGACTAAGCTTACTTCACTTTGCTCGATCGTTAACATTCTGAGTGGACAATCTATTGGCTCTCATGTCCTGCGTCACAACATCCAGCCATCGCTTCCTTGGGTGTCTGGGTGGTCTTGAGTGTGCTGAGATAATGCTGGCCAACATTCGTTGCCGTATAAAAGACCCGGTCGGAAAATGCTCTTGTATATCAGCCCCTTGAGCTTGGGTGGTATCGTAGAACTCACCAGTGACCTCCCGCCATTTGGCCTAGGCAACGTTTATACGGACATGGATGTCATGGTCGATGCCTCCAAACTCATGCATAATAGATCCAAGGTACCTGATCTTCTGACTTAACGGCTGGCTCAGGCCCGATATGGATGGTGCTGAATCCGGGTTTCCGCAAGCCAAATACTCGGTCTTCGACACATTCAATTAAAGGCCACCGTTCTCAAGCTCACCCTTCCAAGCGTTTATTTTATGCTCCAGCATCAGTCGGTTCTCGTCAATGAGTACTTTGTTATCAGCATCGGATTTACATCGGCATACATCGTCAGCGGAAAGCCACAGAGCCAGATCATCGCATCAGAGGCTGGCCTTGGATGTTAGCCGAAACAGTATCCAGCAATACATTGAGTAAGAACGGACTAAGAGCAGAGCCCTGGTGAACTCCTACTGTAGTCGGGAAGGCCTTGGTATCGCTAACAGCGGTTCTAACTACTGAAGCGGAGTCATTGTACATATCTCTGATAACCTCAATATAGTCTTCAGGGATCCCCTTGGATCGCAACTCCCACCAGATACAATGACGTGGAACACAGTGAAAGGCCTTCTGCAAGTCCAAAAAGGCCACATGCAGAGCTCTTCTTTTTTCCTCGTAAGCTTTCATCAAAGTTTTGAGGGCAAACATGGCGTCCATAGTGCCTGATCCTGGTTGAAACCCATACTGAGACTCAGAGACAGTACGTTCTCGGCGGAGCCTGAGGCCAATCATGCACTCGATGAGCTTCATGGTGTGGCTCATAATTTTAATGCCCCTATAAATACCGCAATTTTGAACACTACCTCTTCCTTCGTAAATAGGGATAATAAAGCTGTGCCGCCACTGATGGTATTTTTCTAGTTTTCTAGTATTCACACCAAGAGAGCCCCATGATTTCCACGCTTCGATTGGGATGTCGTCAGGTCCTACCGCTTTTCCGTTCTTCATGCGTTGAAGACAATTGCGAGTTTCGTCAAGGGTTATTGGAGCAACAAGTCCGAGGTAAGGAGGAGGCCAGAGAAAGACTACAAGACTAATGAGTGTTCAGCAGCTTCTTAAAGTAGCTTCTCCATCTCTCCATTCACAGAGGCATGACTACAAAGCAACGTGCCTCGAGAATCTCTGACGCAAAGACATTTTGTAATATCTTGCGTCGCTTTATTTCGAGCTCGAGCTAGTTTGTATATCAGCCCCTCCACAGTTTTAAGTTTATAGTATAATGGCGAAAAACTTTTACTACGAGCCTACAAGCTACAGCTTTTTGCTGGCCCGTTTCGCAGCTATGTCCAGTTTGTCTTTAGGAGAGTTGGAGTGCTGCTACTCTTTAAACGCAGCTTTCTTTTCCCAAATCACTCCTGCACCTAGTCATTCCACCGCCATGTCTCCCTGTCAATGACACGTCCACCCTTAGTAGCGCTAAGAACTCGCTTGCTCACCACAATTATTGCTGAATGAGCTCGATCCCAAGCAGCCTGAGCAGTCTCGGTGCTAGTTAGTAGATTTTGACTCTCCATCTCCGCCAAGAAGTCGGTCTGCATCGGCCCACTTAACAACCACCACTTGATCCTAGCTGAGCCGTGCCCGTACCTGACACGGTAGCCCTTGCCCACTTGTCAGAGATGTAGGGCGATGTGTCTGTGCGTCGTTTAGCGGCGACGCCCTAGCCGTACGCAGCTTATTCCTAAATCGATCGATTTGAGTGGCAAATTGTGGTTTTTAGTGGAATAATTGCCATCTGACCTCCAAACCAAGGAAAGGAAATTAGAGGCAGAAGGACTTGGAATATGGGGGAAAGTCACCTTTTCCATGGATTGGATAGGGTTATGAAAGTGGTGGCTACAGGATCCGAGGTCACGTACCCGTATGCTGAAAACCAAATATCGGACAGATAATTGGCTAGACACCCTCTGGAATGTTCAACCTTGTTTGTGAGGAAAATAGAAATATCGATAAAAAAGTCAATTTTGTAAATATATCTATAATATTCTGCTTAGTGATTTTAAGCACTAATTCTTTGTCATTACATTTTTTAATTTCAATTCTTGTCTGTGTGTTTGGCTTTGGCTTGATTTAAAATCTTCATCTACACTTCAGCCTAGTTTTATATACTATATATTATAAAAAAAGGAGACAAAAAAGATGGAGGCCGTCGTAGCACAGTTGCACAGTCTGTGACAGTAACCGCGTCGGACTGACAAGGTTTGTTATTACTAGGAGAAATATATATTTTTTTATTTCCACAGTCTGGTAGCAAGACAATAAAGACAAGACGCAATGTCTCGAAAATGGGGTGGAAGTGGAGGACAGACTATTTTAACATCAAGTCCTCCCCCATATATTTCTCTCTTTGATTCTGATTCCAGTCAACCTTACCTACACATTTACAAAAGCCCCACGTGCCACATGGGAAAACTCAACTAATTACTAGATTAACATACTGGTTACTACTATCATTGTTATCCAAAACTAAATTCTTGATCGATAACTTTCAATTAAACGTAAAAATAAAACAATTGTACGCTTAGTACAGCAAAGACAAACCTCAAACACCTGTAAATTGTATTTCCTTATATTATTATTATTATTATATTATAATAGACGTTTATTTCTGGCTTCTTTACACTTTGAAAATGTAACACAATATTATTATATACATAATTTAGAATAAACGATAATTTTATTGAGTTCTCCAGTTTCGGCCAATAAGCCGGTGTTGGACTAAGTTGCTGAGCGCTGAAACTTTGCCGCAACTAAAAGCTCATATTGTGTACTGGCTTTAAATTAGCCATTGGCTTAAAATTGCGATTTACGGCAAAAAAATAATCTGTAAACATATGGCGTACGTAGGTACGTCATATGTTTACAGATTATTGTTACCTTTATAAGTAACAATATTTAAATTCGCGTTTAATTTGTCTTTATAATATATAACGATAAAGAAAATAACTCTGTTTTAGGTATTTTGGTAAAATTTTTGTTTCCGATGGCAATTTTTATGACAATTCACTCCGTTCTTTACTTTTTGCCAATTTGCAATCGAAATATAAGCATTTAAAATTATTACTAATATGTATCTTAGGTTTTCGAATAATTTCATATTATTGCTCTGGTAAAAAGACAAATCGCAGCAATGAGTTCTGCCACTTAACACGCAATGTCTCGAAAATTGGGCGGAAGGTGGGGAAAGCACTGTCTTAACATGACCCCTCTGCCTACTCAGTTATGTGATACTTATATTTTCATTTATATTTTCTTAAAAAAATATTAAATAAAACGTTTCATGAAGCATTATTGAATAAACCGCTAGAACTCGGGGGAATAGTTACGCTTTTAGGATACAATATGGACTTAGAGTAAGCCTCGACATTCAATATCTATCTATTATTATTATTACTTTATTTGTAAAAAATATAAATATAAAAATAAACATACAAAAGAGAAAAACAATGTACAAGAGGCGATCTTATGGCTTTGTAGTCATCTCTTCCAGATAACCTTTAGGGCGAAAAGGAACACTTCAAATTATAAACAGGTAGATATAAATAGAAAGAAATATTATAAGTAGACATAGACGAATATATAAATACCTATAATACGATAAATTATATAATAATATATTTGACGAATCCATACATATACATACATACATATATATAGACATATACATACATACATACATACACATATACATACACATATACATACATACATACATATATACATATATATATATATATATATATATAGACATATACATACATACATACACATATGCATACATACATACATATATACATAACATACATACAAACATACATACATTAATACTACGTAAAAAAAACATTTCAGAACTTGACGACAATTGAACTAAATAACGTTTTACGGCATTTTTAAACGAAAATAATGACTTTGCCTTACGAATACATGTAGGTAAGTTGTTCCACAATATATCTATACTATAAAACGGTAAAAATATATGTCTGTATTGATTATTTTTATGAAAAAAATATACAGGAGATTTAGAATTACTAGCAGAATATGAAACTATTATTTTTAAAGATTTTGTCTCTCTGCTTGTCTCTTTTCATGGACATGTCGGATCAAGTGGATGGAGTTTAATGAAACATTTTGTTGAATATCTGTTGGGTCAATGCAGGATCTAAGCTACTAGTCATTTAACTTGACGGTCATTTTCGATTGACATTTTGATATATATTGTGATGTAGAACATGAATAGATAAGCTAAACTATTTTATGAATTTCAATGAAAAAGGATGGCGTTGGGTGTCAAGGATCATTAAGTCCACGCCAACGAAGACGCGGGCGTCCACTTGTCTGTAAATAAATTGAAAGTTAAGAAAGACGTAAGTATACTAAGTTAGTAACTAAGTTATCATTTCTCCTATTCTACAAAAAATACTGGAGTACATAAAATAATATCAGCCAAGAGCGAGCGACACACCAACGTAAAATGTAAAGTCCAAGTTGTCCAAAATTTAAATTTTTACCTTGTTAATGTATGTACTAATTTTGTATGAAATGAACTACAGATACGAGTTCGTTATAGTTGCTTTCTGATTTTTACCTCGGGGCGGAATACTCTTGTACGATAAGAACTACATATATAAATTTCTAATTATTTTTTGTCATTTAATATATAGATATTATAAATTAACAATTTTTATTGATCTTTTCTTTTATTTAAAGGTAGTACTTTAAGTTCTTACTTGCAAAATTTCATTATTCTAGATCAACGGGAAGTATCCTATAGATTTTGATCACGTTCATATTTTATAAGGCACAACAACGACACAACAACAAAGCTTTTTATATTAGAGATTAGTAGCAAATGCGATTGTTACTGCAGAATTTCCCTTTTATCCGCTTTCCATTTAAGCCACGTGATCAATAAAGATTCAATTATTGGTCCATATTGCTTTCTCTGCGGAGGTTGTGATCAGAAGAAATGTTGAATTAATATCCAATCAATTAGTATTTCAGTAGCATGATATTAATTAAATAATGAGTAGTTGTAGAATATCTTTATATTAATAGGTGAAGCAAAAATTTTGGACCCCTTTTTACGAAAATTGCGCGGACGGAGGAGTATAAGAAATTGAGCACACTTATCGTTTATATGTTGGAGAAGTGTAATGCTAATATGTTTCAATATTAATGCTTGAAAGTACATTAAATCAATAAATAAAACATTACACACACTATTCATCACACACATTATGTTTAACAATATAAATTTTGTATAAAGTTACATACCTACACGTTGCTATGGCAACGCGTGTTACACTCGTCAACGGGTTCTCTAGTTCATATAATTAGTCCTTATCATTATTTTAATTCACTTAGTTATACTCAGTTATTCACTCGTTGAATGATTTCCTTGTAAAGGGAAAGGCATTTAATTCCTTCTTTAAGTTTTTTGGTTTTGAAAATATTATTATAGAAATAAAATATAAATAAAGAAGTCATTGAAGTTAAGTGTGGATAAATAACAATAATAAATGCAGTAAACATAGTATAAAATTTTGTTAAAAAAATAAATCTCACACTACGGGAAACGATTTGAATAATTAAAAAATAAATAATACTGGATACCATTGTGGTCTTTGTCTTTTAATTAATAATGTAATTTATTTTAAGACTATAGAATCGTCTGCAAAAAACTATAGGAATGTACATTATATTATGTCAAGTAAATATTTTTACTTTAATGCATTTTGTACTAAGAGTATTTATTTTTGATACCAAAAATGCTCATGTTAGATTAGCAAAATATTTGTCTGACACTTGGCAATAGTTCAGCTATACGCTATCGCTGCTAGCAATCCACTTGGCAGCCGCTCCGCAACCTGTCAGCGCTGAAATTATAGCTTTAATTAGTAGATACGGTACTCGTTTCTGTTAATGAAAAATGCTTTTAACTAATTAAGATAAGGTATTAATAAAACTGTCTTTACAAAACCATTTAGTACCTATGTCTTAAATAATACTTATTATGGATTAATAATAATTTGTTGATAAAATAAATAACCAAAAAATATTAAATATACATTAAATAATATTAATTTTGTTACAGATTCCAGTTCCGCTTATAACAACAGAAAGTGGCTAGTATTAGTGCTTAGTCCGTAATTAAAAACAAGCAACCAGCAAATGTAGGGTGGACAGCGTGTATCAGGGGGTGGATGGTGGTAGGGTGGAGAGGATGGCGCGGTGCGGGGGGCGGGCGGCGCCGCGGTGATCGGGATGCGTGGGCGCGCGGTGCTCACGCTGGCCGTGCTGGCGATCGTTTCAGCCGCGCGGGAGCTGCGCGTGCTTCAGGCAGACGCGCGCACCGCCTTCTACTTGGCGATCGCCGCGCCGCCCTCGGCCGCCGCCGCGGTGGGCGCCTTCAATCGCACGCTCAGAAACGTGTCCCAAACTTACCTAGCTGGCGATTATCCGCTGTACTTGCGCAATATAACATTACAACCGTTGTATATAGAGCTACCAGAAGATGAAAGGTAAGATGTTCATTACTTATATAATATATACTTATATAATTTTAAGTAGTATTATCGTCAATGTTGTTTCAAATTTATAATTAGTTAATTGGAAAATTGTGTACTGCACGCACCATACTATTACTATTTGGCTTAATGAATGATATCTAATTGGGACTTACCTGTTGTCTATCTTCGAGTTTCTTAAAAATATGATAATGAAATTCAGTCAAAGCTTAAGTAAGGAAGTGAGGCGAGTAAATCCTCCTATTAAGAGGAAATGTCTTTGTACTACAATTTAATCTTAATTGGCTGTAAATGTCAGGCACTTTTCCTTCCGTTAAAAAGTTTAAAAAGTTGACCTCAGAAATATGTATCACTAAGAGAATGCTCTAGCTTATAGCAGAAAAGAAAAACAAGGAATAGGAAATAAAGCAAAAAAATACTACACAAGTAAAGTGTACCCTAGATGTTTCCCTTTTAACTGACATCAAACAAGAAGATTTTAAAATTAACCTGCCTGCTATATTGTACAATATTTGAGCATGAAAATGTTTCAGCATTTCATGTTTATATTTAGGATATTTTTTATAGGTCATTTTTATTACAAACAGTCCTAAAATTACGTTTTATATTAATTTGGTAAAGTACAAAGTAAAATAACAATAGTCACAAGGTTCTTTAAAATATTAGTGGTTTTGCTGCGACTTCACCCTATGTAGCCTAGTATATATGTAGTATGGCTATTTAGCTATTTTCTGCTAATGTAATATATTATGCAATCCTCATATCCTCGTCTATCGAAACAATCTCTTGAAGCCTCTTATAGTGAAAACCGCATTAAATTCCATCTCGTAGCTTGAAAGATATACGCGTACATATGTAGGATATGAATCGATTTTCAAACTATATGAGAAAGTCCTTATGACTTTAATAAGCTACATTTATAAATGTATATTGACAATCTTGTGAAATTATAAATCAAAGTACTTAGTTTTCTGGTATTTGGCGGTATGTAAAGCAGTTGCCTAATGAGTCCTATTCTTCATCGTCATGATTAATAAGTTAATTAAGAATCTTTCATTTATGCTTAGATTATATCAATTTCATTACACAATAATATTTAATGTAATATATTAAGAGTTATTGAGTTTTTATCCTCGTATGTGTATTATTATTTTTTAGCTTCACACTTTACCCTCTGTTTGTGTGTTTGTACACGGACTTTCCATCTTTGGAACTACTGGATATCTATGCATTCATTACTACTTATACTTTAGCAAAGGTAACTTTAGCTGTCGTTGATTTTGAACACTGGCACACCTCCTCATGTAAAACGATAGAAACCCTTCTAAATTATAAGTAATAATGATTTTTCTTTAGCGCTTAAAAAATAAAAATCTAGTACATCCAATGAAGAACCACAATAACCCAGCCAAATAAGAAATAGTGAAATGTCGCCCTAGCAAAAGTTCCTCGGCGCGACAGATATTTTCCATTGACATATAAATATTAAAGGACCATATTAAAACAGTAAAACTTAGTCATTTGGGCTTAAAGCGGCTGACACTGAGTTCTCATTGTTACCTACTAGAAGTTTCTGTTTTTATGGATGGTACATGAGAGAAACATGGCAAGGGTCATAAAGTCCAAGCAAACATTAATGCGGACACTAACTTCTAAATATAACCAAGCTAACCAAGTTATATATATTAGAATTTACAAGTTTAAGTCAACCTCCTATTTTTGAGCTTCACGCTATATCCCACATGACACGGTTAGCAGATTAAATGATAAAACTCTTCTCCACTGTGGTTAATTTTAACTATAAATATCAAATTACAATAAAATAAATATCATTAATATTTTACAAAAACATTTAGGCCAATTATGCTTCTACTATTAATACGTACGTTAGCCTGCACTTACTTACCTTCATTAGATATGCAAGCTCCTGGACATAATTCTGTGTAATGGATAAACGTACCTATACTCTATAAAGGAATCTGTATGTGCATAACAAATATATACATTTAAACCTCCTTAGATTATTAAGGTTTATTCAAGAATTCTTTATTTGTGTATTTTATTACTATAACAACCCGCTCGAGACTTAGCCCGCTTAAGTTAACTAGATCGCGTTCGTTCTAAAATTTTATACTTACGTCACAATGCAATTCTTCGACTTTCTCGTCGTTTTTTTGAATCACTCTTATCTTTTATCTATTATTAAAAATCACGATCAAGTACTTATATGTTTCTTGCATTTATATATTAATACGTAATCGTATATGTAAGTAACATTTAGTCTCAACAGATTATATTCAAGCTTTTCTATCATAGCGTAAAAAATACAATATCCACTTCCCACACTTTAAATTTGTAATCCATACCAACACTATTTATTGTATTTTTCTCGACAAATCTATTATATATAATTTATCTTCACTTGCTAGTAATCGACATAATTAAAATATGTCTATTTTTTCTACGGAAACCTCATTGAATTTTGTTCTATATGTTGATTTAGGTCAAAATGCTGTCAAGCTGTCAAAATTTATTTATTATTTAGTAGACACCAGTAATCAAAGTAATTTGACTTTATCGGCAATTAATTTTTTTAAGAAAACTAAACTGTTGAAATTCATCAATTTTAATTTTTTAGGCCAATATATTTTACATGATTCGCGATGATAAACAACATACGGACAAAAAATCCACTGCGTAGTTTTTATTCCGAGAACAGCATGGAATACCGGGATAAAAACTAAAATTTCTGTGGCTCTGGACTATAAGCTATTACTATACCAAAAATCATTAATTTATATCCAGTAGTTTTTGCGTAGGACAAATAAACAGACAGATAGAGAGAAATACAGATAGACAGACAAGAATTCTGCTAAGTGGATTTTTAGCTTCTATTATCGATATATTAACCGACTCAATCAATATTTTATATACTGAATTGACTATTTTATCCTTTTCTTATATATATAAAAAATATAAATTATAATATAAACATCTGTTACTGTTGGTTCATGTTGTAATTTCTAGTGGTAACTCTGACTGTAGATAGACTACATCTAAACGTTTAAGATGCTTTATAGCTTTTCTCCATTGTAGAATTTTCTTTACAAAAATATTTTTTTAATTGGTAGTTTAGGCAACATGGTAGTTCCTGAGATTAGAGCGATCACTGAAATAAACTGTAGACAATTATCACTCACGCAAAAAAAAAGACTATGATATCATCTTTACTAAAAATCACACTCATAGATTCAAATTCTATATTAAATTTATACATACGACGTATAACATACGAGTATAAAAGAATAAATATATGTATACTATTTTATGCCAATCTACAATTCGTTACTCCATATACGCGTGTAAATATCAATTAAAATGAGTAATAATCACTAACAGAATAATATAGGTATGCTATCAGTAAACACTCGCTTAGTTGTCGGCTATTGCAATTCCAGGAATCCATAACACCTATACATTACATGGCATAATTGAAACTACGCTTGAATTATCAATAGCTTGCAACATCAACGTCGAAGCTATTGTTCCTGGCGCTTTAGTTTTCGTTTTTCAATTTTATTTCTATTTAATACAGTGGTATTTTTTTTCATCTTAGGTGCTGGTTATAACTAATAATGGTTATTAATAATAGCTTTGCATATAGCTATAATTGATTAATTGACGCAGTGGAGCATGAACTATTTTCATTTTGCTGTTCTGGCAAGACAATGTAAGGCTATGAGTTCCGCTACAAAGCCCGCTTTGTCTGAAATTCGAGTATAAACAAAATCACATTCACTATATATAATTTTTACAGAATTTTAAATATGAAAATGATTAATATATGTGTCCTGCAAAGGATTACAGACGTGTTGCATAACGATCAGCCTTAAGCGCAATGTTGATGGCGTTTAATTGAAATGTTAGTAACATAGCAATTAAGCCTACAGAGATAATGCTCACCTAGTTGTGTTATGAGTTCCGCTATCATATATTAATGTGCTTTTAAAAATTGAAAAGTAAGAAAATTTCAGTAATTAATGACGCCATACCCTCGATTATAGTAGTAGTTCTGTCGTTCTTCCATTGCGCTACGATAGCCTCGAAACATGTATTAAATTTACAAAAAAATGTTTCGCATTTAGTTAATTGTATCAAAATTTTTATTTTTATTGATTACTTCATTGTTACTATTAATATTATTATTAGATTGAAATTTGGAAATGGAAATATTTATTTTTAAAACAAGGTATTTTCATTTTACCAGTAATTATTCCAATTAACATGTTAAAAAAAATATTTACTTTTTAAAATATTACCAGATAATTAATAAAGAAAATTGTATATATATTGCCTGCAGCAACGAGCTAAAGCAAGTAAAATATACAAACCAATCAAGAATGCTCTTACTATACGTAAAATATCAATTATAGCTTTAGAGCTATACGTAGTTAAAGTTATCACCGGATTCTCTGAGCTTAAGTTGGTATTAAATCAACATTATTCTGCTTATAAACTAATCTGCTAAGCTTCAAGGTAAACTTATAATAATGTTAACTTTACCTTCACGCTCTATCTCATATATAGCGCGGGGTAGGTAGAGAAGACCTAATTTTAAAACATTCTTTGCTTCGCTTTTCATCCGTATTTCGGACATGGAGTATTGAGTTCCGGAGCTCTACATTTTACATAGCAGACCTGCAGCCCTTATAACGCGCTATAAACGCGGTTAGAAACAGTCAATGGTTCAGTCAATTGAAAACGAGACGAAATTCGATTACAACTTTTGTGTATTATAATAATCATATAAAATCATCTCGACAGCTAAAAGTCGTTTACATTTCAAACGAGAGCAATTTATCATTCCTTTCGGAATCCCTACGTAGTCATAAAGCTAAAACTCTGTGCGGACAATTAAACACAGACATCTTTAAATCGTTTTTATATAATTCACCATTTGATGTGGCAAACCATTTGTTTTTTTTAACAATTTATTTAAAATTTAAATGGTACAGTGTTATAGTATTAGAAATATTATGATTAAATTAATTATAATTATTTTTTTAAAATTTAAATACGAAATTCGATGCTATCGTGAAGCAATGGAACAGCGACTAAACTACTACTTTAAACAAGGCTTTGGGGTGAATTAATTATTTTATTTTTCTCACTTTTCCATTTAACTCTGCATCTCAACAAGTAAATTTTTCAAATTCACACGGAAAGTGGAGAACGGTGAGTGGAATACAAGCCATATATACAAGCAAAAGGGCACAATATTTCTATAAAAAGACATGATTTTTATTTGATAATTTATTAACATGTTTATTTGGTCAAGCAAATTCTAATATAATTCTAAAGATACTTATGTATATCCAAATTTTTTTATAGAGTGTGACATGTGTACAAGACAGAAACAAGACACATGACCGGGATTTAAGTGTACTTTTAATATAGCTACGATATACATAATAATTTAATATACTTACACCTTTATTTAGAAATATATTTAGGAAAGAAAAATATCGACTCACTTAATATAATATACAAATTTCCATTTTAAAATTAACATAAAGTAAGAAGATCTAAAATTAGTATTCATAGTATGCATAAGAACGAATTCCTGTCTATAATAATAAGAACATTAATTTCCGAGTGTTATAACAACTTCGCTATATAATCTTAAATGGTGTCTGTAACTACAATAAAAGAGAATTTCTGACATTTTGTGGGATATTTCGTATCTCAATACGGCATTAATAGTTTTAGTCAACTTTTGATGCAAATATTTTTAAACTTTCGGTGCTAGTATTAAAGTTGATTTGGCACTGATCCCCAAACTCCTTGTATGAAACTTCATAGACGGTTTCCATGCCGGCCTTTTCTGCGGATCTCTGAGCAGATCCACTTGTGAATATCCCTCCAGTTACACTGAGACCTTCCTCTTTTGCCAATAATTTTCTAAATAAATATAGAAATACATTTTCATAATTCTACTGCAAATAGTAAACACATAAATAGTAAAGTAGACATGGAAAGTATGAAATAGTAATAGTCATGAAATAGATATTTTGCTGCAGTAAACTAAAAAAATTAAGCCAACAACCTATAGATACAATGCATATTCACGATCACGTTCACAAAACAAAGAAACTTATAAATAAAAACGTAGGTAAAATTAATACCGTGATTCTTCCACATGGTTTACGGTAATAGTTGATAAAGTTAGCAATCCCGCAAAGGATAATGAGTGCAAATAAAAAATGATGGCTAATTATATCAATGATGGGAATATCATTTAGGTATTAGCTATATTTGGCTTATCTTTTATTTTTTGAGATGTTTTCTTTAGATATAATAAATGTTTGTTAGAGATATATATGTTCTTAAAATATTTCGTTAAATTGATTTTTTTAAAAGGTAAAGTAAAAATTATAAAATTTCAGTTCTTACCGACATTTAAGGAGCTCAACAGCCACTCCAAGGCCACGATATTCCGGAGATACGGAGAGGCCAGCTCCCATGAGATATTTACTTACGTCGTACTTGTCGTAAATCGCTGTCACTTTCATAGCCTCGCTAAACATACACAGCGATAGCAAGCCGGCTTTCGTTTTAGGCTGTTTAATAAGAAAATAAATAACGTTATCTCTTTTACTCACTATACGAGTATACGCTCATATTCTTGTTTTCACTTACTACCCATGTTTATATAGTTTTATGTTTATTTATTTTTATAAAAATATGTTGTCTTAAGAGAATTTCTAAGTCAGTTAATTTAGGTAATCTTATATATATATATATATATATATATATATATATATATATATATATATTATATATATATATATATATATATATATATATATATATATATATATATATATATATATATATATATATATATTATGTAGGCGGAAATATTAAAAAAAGCACTATAGTTATATATTAAGATTATTTTCTAATAATTTTACCGTGAAATGGTATCTAAGGGACGTGGGTTCGAGTTCGATATGTTAAAAAATTTATACGTTTTCTACATATAATAATGAATATATGAGAAAATAAAAATTTTGTAGTAAAAGAAAATGTATTTTACATCAAGCTACATACTAACGCTATCCAGGAGTAGGGCGATAATTTATAGCGTTTTCGTGCAAGGAATTTCTATACTAGGTACCGTAGATTTCAAAAGATCCGTTTATGGGGAGGCGATATTTTTTAAATACTTGTACGAGTTTTCACTTGTTACCAAAATTGTAATATCGAGAATCTGAAATATTTTTCTTTAAAACATAATAAACAAAAACAATTATGTAAAAAGTCACCAGGCAGTCCCACTGGGGTGTATTCTCGGGATTTTCCCATAATATATATATATATATATATATATATATATATATTATATATATATATATATATATATATATATATATATATATATATATATAATATATATATATATAAATCATTTACCATATTTAGTTGGAGGGAGCCATGAGATAGTATAGAATGCTAATGATATTTCATTGATTTTAAAATTAAAAGACAAAACAAAATGAATATGATGATGTAAAAAATGCTCTAGAACGATGTATTATACATTTTTTGAGTGCTAATAATTTACTATATAATAAATGTATAATTTTGAAAATACCTAAGACAAAAATTGTTAATGCCAAAAATGTACTCTTGAATGGTGAGCCGTAGTTCCTGTTAATTCTTATGTATGTATTTCTCGGTATCACCATTGACACCAAATTACAATGGGGACCTCATATTGATAATTTAGCGGAAGACTTAGCCCAGGGTTTGCAGTTAAAAAAATTAGGTCATTAACTGACGTGGAAACGGTTTGACTTGTTTAGTTTAGCTACTACTTTACATAGTATTAGTCTAACGGCATTATATTTTGGGGTAATGCGATATTTATAACCTAGGCTCTAAAGATTCCTTAGGGCAAGAATTTAAAAGAATGAAGATATGACTTGATTTTTGTAAATGTAATGTATGTTAAGAAAAATATTAATCATTTTACCACAATCATTCATTCCACGGATTCACATAATATAATAACTCAAAATAGGCTTAAACTTACAGTGTCTCTATTCCGATTGCATCGAATCCGCAATTCTTTCACGGCACAGTGTACGCTTTTACAATAGGATCTCAGTATTTTCTAGATCACAATTTGAAAGAATTGTGTAAATACTGTTTTTATGATTTTATAGTGTAAACCATACTAAGGATATAAAAATATTTAAATAAAAGAAATACACATTTGAGCGCAACGAGATTTGAGCCTGTGCCTTAGTTTTCATGAGGTGCAGGTTCAAATCCCGCTACGTGAAATTTTTTATATTTTATTTAAGTATTGTGAAAAAACGTTAAAATACGTTTAAACGTTAAATGTTATTACCTAATTAACGATTTTAAAAATGTTACATGCGTATTATCTGGGAATAAAGTACACCTTGAGAATAAAATTCTTGCTCTAGTCTGTTTCAAAGGTATTAATTTTCAAGTATTCATTATTACTAATGAATGCTTGAAAATTGTACATTACCAATTAAAAAAAAAAGATATAAAATGACCCGCTGAGTTTCTGCGCTAGATCTTATCAGGTCTGAGGAATTCATTTAAGTGAAACGGACGTAGATCATTTGACGTGCAAAATAAAGCTTGTATCTTTTTATTTTGAATAAAATTGACTTTAATAGCAGAAAGTTTTAATATTTAAAGGAGATTACCGGCTTGTGCTCAACAAAGTGTCCCTTTTCCTGTGGCATACATAAGTTCACTCCTACGAGTGTACGCTCCGTACCGTCACTGTCTAAAAGGAAACATGCCAAGCTCATTTTCAATTTCACAATAGACGTCCATAAGACACGATACTCCTCTATCGCTTGTGGGTCCTCTGCCGTACCTGTCAATTTCAAAGACATTAATTACTTATACCCGCGCCTATATTAATTTCATATAAATGAGTCCCCTCCTGAGAATCAATTTGTGATATTGAATTTTGAATTCAATTAGGATTCATTAAAAGTATTCATAATAGTAAAATAGACTTATACTGTTTTATGTATTCCTTTACAATGATTAAATATTGTTATATAAGTATTTTTTTTTTATTTTTTTTCTTTTGTCTAGAGTGAAGGTACATAATTTTATATGTGTACCATGTATCATATATTATAAAAGGATCAATCTGATTTTTTTTGTTACTAAGAAATAACTTACATAATCTAAAACAGATTTAATTAATCAATTTATAAATCTATTTGCCATTTAAGTTTTGTTTTTAGGGTAAATAAATTTATTCGCTTGGCTTCATTCGCTTAGTACACAATGGACTGATTATTTAAAGTCTTTTGACATGACACTTTTGACGTTTAACTATTTGACTGTTTTAAGCACAAACTAAATTCTATTTAAGCTTTTAATCTCTTTTGGTAACTATGAGCTCGGTTCGGGATTTTGGACTTAATGCCAGTGACCTCGGATCAACGATAAATACATACAATCCATTAAAGATATACAATAATTGCTATACTGGTTTTCTATTACGAAATTACCCGCTCGACATAATTTATTTATTAAATCAAAACATTATTAAGTATTTAATAAAAAAATAACCTGCGAAAGCCCGCAAGTTTGATTAGTTACCTAAAAGTTTTACTTTTTCTATATTAAAAGGGAGGAAAATGATATAACAGGACGGTTACTTGTGGTAACATAATTGAGGGGCGGGTGTTCTTAGCGAATTTTCTTAACGACTTGGAATTTTCTTGCGTGAAGCTCGACAACATAAGATGGGATTTAGTTAATTGCAAAAAATATTTACGTCATGAGCAGGGTGTCCAGCGTGATTAATGTTTTACATCTGGCGTACGATGTCTTAAATGTGGCCGAATATATTTTTACGCGAAATTTTATTAAAAAAATAATATTTGTTAAGTTTCGATGTTTTAATTTACATATCTCTAGATCTGTTTTGATCTTTATATGAAATGTATATATGTATATATATATATATATATATATATATATATATATATATATATATATATATATATATATATATATATATATATATATATATATATATATATATATATATATACATATCTACATCTTACCAGCTGTGGTCCACCATACATCTTCTCGTATGTAATTCCCCAACATAAACTCAATTGCGGTAGGCCATAGAGCCTCTGGAATATCTTCTATTACAAATGACAGTGTCTCCCCATTATCCGTTATTCTATCAAATTTTCCCCACGTTTTAGGATATTCACGGGAAGCCATTTTTTATATTCCGAATGCGTGGAAGCTTTTAAATCATTAACTTTTAAATCACTTGAATAGCATGCACTGAAGCGTCTTGAAACGTCTGTGCAACGCGGTTTTGTACTGATACAACTACACTTGACGTATTGGCTTATCACATATATACTATCAGGATTCTATTTCACATTCTACAACAGTTGGGGTGAATTACAATAATAATTACAATATTTTATAAATAATATATTATTTAGTTATAATTGAAACTTGATTGCAGTTTATTTTCCGTTCCTTGATTAAAGGTAAGTTTGATATTATGCCATCATAAACCCATATTTTGATAGCATAAAGAGTGCATAAATCGTAGCAGGTATTCTAAACATACTGCACTTAGCCCTTCAAACCAAAGCTAAAATAGACCTCAAGGGAGAATTTTTTCAGCTCCTTTTCAACATTTTACAAATGAAAATGAAGAACCAAATTGTGAAATAATAAATAGAAAGAACAGGCGCAGGTACACATGGAGCTTTAAAATACACCAAAAAAAAATATTATAAATCACAGTATCTCTTTTATTAATATTTAATTCGTAATGTTATACTGTTACTCAAAAAAAAATAAAACAAAAATATATGTCAAAGCTAGGATAAATAACTTAAAATTTATTAAAATATGTAAATTTAATCGCAGTGGAAAATATTAATAACTTTAATAAAGTTAAATCGAAGTCATTGTTAAGGCAGAAGTATTAAAGATATTTTTATAAAAAAACATATTATATTTTGAAATAAAAAATCAACAGCCTGTATATGATAGTAAAACGCAAAAAGGTCAATGCAAAGTATTGTGATCCTTGTTAATGATCCTCCGTTACAATTGTGGTTATGTTGAAGTACTCGTACAGTATACTATTGTATTACAGTAGCAAACAGGTACTTAGTTCTTATTAATATCTGTATCGTGTTTTACTAGTATTTTTTACAAGCAAATCAAATTTGGTACATTTGATTCATTTGCTTGCTTGTAATATTTCAAATTATAAATCAATTGTACTCTGAAGTGAACGCTTTATGATGTACTTTAACATGCTAGATTAAGACTGTGATGCTAGAGATGACAATATTTTCAAGGCACTTATTCATGTAAATTTGTCAAGATTCTTTGAGTTGGTTTTATTTAATTACACTTACTATAATGTTTTGTTAATAAGTTAAAAATATTACAATAATTTAACATTACATATAATTTTACATTCTAACAATATGAACGATGAGTAGGTCAAACATACAAAACAGCTGCTTAGCTCAGTTTTATCTTTCATATCTACTTTTTTACAGTTACTTTAAGTTTAGGTACTTTTTTAACTTTTCCTATATACGAGTATTTGAAGGATAGGCAAAGATAACATAGTAATAAGTTACTCCGTACTTTAGTTTCGTATTGTTCCTGTGTCTACTATTAGATATAGGAAGGATATTAGGGTAGCAGCATTTTTTTATTTAAAATTAAATATTATGATTAATATTAATATATTTGATTATTGGCATTAAGACGATATTCTTATGAAAAAGTTAGTCTTTTATTGCCACTTAATCTTTTACATTTAAATAAATTTTCTTTTAAATAAATGTTGAATAATTGTCTAAAACATTATTAGCACAATTAAAAGAAAATTTAAGACTTTACTAAAAATATTCAAAATATGTTAATTCGTTATCATTTACAAGAACCGTTCTTAAACGTTAGCATAAACGATTTTAAAACGTTTATTTAATCGTGCTATTTTGTAACTACGCTTAAGAATAATCAGTCCCCTTGAGGACTTTGTGAATAGTCCCCTAGAGAAATTCATTGTATTCTTCTCATTTCGTTGATATTCCATATGTTGATATAGCCAAGGTTAAAGTATACTCACATTTTACTTGCAAATATTTTTTCCTTTAGCATGCTACAAAATGTGATTAGCTATTTATTTTGTAATAATTTAATATACATAATTTATAAAAAAAATTAACGTTTCTAAGAAAAATAAATGTAGTTAGCGGACAGAAATAACGTAGTGTTAACACACTTTGTTTCCATTTTTCGTCAAATATAGTATCTTAGTCCATACTGCTAAGTTGATCGAGAAAGATCAAATAATTTAGATATAATTATGGCTCCGAATGGGAATCGATTCCACAATCATCAAATATACAGTTGGACACTATCCCACTGTTACATATGAAATTCTACATTACTTTAGAAGTTTATATAAAACAAGTTGTTTACTTTATGAAACTACGGAAAAGTTCATCAAGTAAACAACTACTTTCATGGTTTCGATATAAACAAGTTTAATTGAAAGCCGTGTTCTCTCATTCTTATACGATTCCGATTAAAAATCTTTTCTTAGCGTTTTTTCTTATCAAACCTGCCAAATTCCGCCAGTAGTTTGGTCTGTACATTGTGTGTCGGTCAGACAGTCACTCCTTTTTTATGATTGTAGGTTCAACACGCGTATACTGGAGCAAACTTGCGCGGCCTTCGACGGTCGGCGTGTGGCTGCTCTCCTGGTTTGTGGTGGCGGGCCGGCTGCCGCTGCTATGGTGTCGACCGCCGTACGCGCAGGTGTTCCCGTACTACGCGCCTCCCCTTCCCATATGCACCTATCTTATACTATTGCTAATGTGAGTAAATAATAAATAGAGATATAATAATGGCTAAATGGTAAATATATAGAGAAATAGTAATGGCTAATTTTAAAATAAGTAAAATAAATTTTGTACTTGCAATAAACAGAGACTTAATTTTTTGTGTTTTGTGATAAGTTGTATATTTTTAATACCTGCTTTCGGCTTACCATTCCATAATGTACACATAAAAAATGTTAATTAATATAAAGCTATAACGAAAATAAAGCAACATTTAATGTTAATAACTTTGAAAGCATTTTTCAATTCTTATAATAGTTAATAAGGTCTAAAAGTCCTCTAGGCATCTAGATAATAATAAGAGCTCTCGTCTTAGCGCTGTGTCAGCGATTCATTTCAAATATGTTTATAATAAAATTCTGCTATTTCTGCTAAATCTGAAAATGTTTTAACAAAATAATGATATAATTTTCTATATTTTTGGAGTTCATGTTTTATAAAGCTTATATATATATATATATATATATATATATATATATATATATATATATATATATATATATATATATATATATATATATATATATATATATATATTAGAACGATATCTTTCACAATATATCGTTCTAATATATATATATATATATATATATATATATATATATATATATATAATATATATATATATATATATATATATATATATATATATATATATTATATTATACAATATTTGTTATAATATCTCGTATACTGGGCTTGTGAATTTGATTCAACTTAACAACTGCTGAACATGGTATAAAAGCTGAAAGCTTTAGATTCGCAATCCATTTCCATCAATAATCAAAGCGTATCTCATATGCGAGTGGAACTTGTCGGTACATACATCGCTTTGCCATGTTTAGTTAGTGGTGTTCGTGTTTTTTGTCCTCTTAAATAATGATTAAAATTTATATCGTTTTGATAAATACACAATAAATATGAAACCGAATTCATATTAAAAATAGTTATTTAATTTTTTCTTTAATTTTCCGATACGTCCCGTTTATAACAGAACCTACAGGCACAGGGTACTTAGTGTTAAGACACTTTATTCAATCTCTTTTCGTAAAATTTTCGAGACATTGCGTGTTGTGCGGCATTTTTTTTATCAAACTGAAGAAATGAAAATATTTTCATTATTATTAAAGTGTAATTCTACAAATAAATAATAATATAATAAAGTATAATGTTACAAATGTCCCATCTGTGACACTGAGTGCTATATAAAATATTTTTAAAAATGTTTTCAAAATTTAAACGTAGCGGGATTTGAACCCCCGCGCTTCTTGGAAGTCCACCAAGCGTTATCATCAACTTATTTATGTTGTTAACATCTTTGTTGGTGATTTCTACAAATTTCCCGTACCTAAAGATTATTGCTAAGAATAGTCGTTTGGCAAAAATAAATGGTATTTGTTAAATATTTTATTATTTTAAAGTATATTTATAAACATTTAAAGTGACATGTTTAACAATACGTATGTATCTACGTTCCTAGGTTCTGCGCTTCCACTAAATTTCAACATATTGTGTGTTAAGTTGTTGCAAGTGCAATATAAATATAATCAATGTCTGAGTGGATGTCGAATTTATAAACGTAGTGAATGCATTCACTTCTACATTCACAAGGCACTGTTCTTCAGCAGGGTTGGTGTCAATCCTCAAGAATTTTTATTAATCAATGGAAACTGCCCGCCATATATGACGATGGAAACACACAACAATATTTAACACAATATTTCTTTATGTTTATAGTTAAGTTATGATTTTTTTTCCGTCAAATACTCCAGATCTTTCATTTTTATATATAAACAGTATACTTACTCGTAACAGGATTTTTATATGTAACCTATAGGGCTAAACAACTTTTTGTTAGGCAGCTTTTCCTTATTTCTTATAATAATCAATCTAGGTCTGTTATGATTTTAGATCCAGTATGTTCGTCTTGAAATTCAATTATACTCTTTTTCCTGCCCTGGCAAATAAAAAAATATCATTAAAATCCACGCAGAGGTTTCCATAAGCCATATATAGATGAACAGACGAACAGACATAATTTTAAAAGTTAAGATATCCTAGTTTTAAGTAATGAACTTGTGGTTTTGTATCTTTGTATTTTCGTTAAGATATTCTGTATAAGATACGTTTTGTATTACTATAGTATAGATATTTTTATTGACTGAAATATAATCTAAAATGGCGAACAAAGTAATTTATCATCAGATTCTCCAAAAGAAATGGTAGATACTTATAGCTAAATATTACAATAATAATTCTTTAGAATAGATTCAAACAATATAATGTAAGTATTCTTGTTAGATAATACATATTATACTACTATAATATATACGAATCTTTGATATTAGTCACCTTTTTGCATGTAGTGTAGAGAAAGATAAAAGTGGTCAAGAACATAAGAAAATGTTTCTAAAATAATAAAAGTAAATAAAGAGGCGCTTATCCAATGTTATATATATATATATATATATATATATATATATATATATATATATATATATATATATATATATATATATATATAATGACTTAAAAAGTCCTCGAAACTGACGTTATATATAAATAAAGATAATATTCTAATGCTGTTATTTCGTAATATCGTAAAGTTCAAAACCTTATTGCATAAATAAAAGAAGGCCAGAGACGAATTACTTCACAAAAGGAAACGATCAAATAAGAAATAGCATTCGAACGCGTAAAATAAAACAGATTTCCGGAGTGGATGGATGGATGATGAAAAAGATTTTTTTAAGAATTTGCTCGTACATTTTACATTTATTCCATCGTAATTTTAGCCGCGTCGGTGCAAAATGATGGTCATTTATAACCCACTTCAAGAACGATTATACGGCGACGTGAACTAATAATGACGTTGTAATAAAAATACTTCTTTATTTTTGTACACTACACTCTGTTTATTCCAACAGGAATTGCTGCCTTTAGAGATTCGGTTGGAGATAACTGCTAGAGAAACATTGCATGCATTACGGTTGGTAGTATATTTTATTTTATATAAATAGTTAACGTATTAATTTCCTTTAATATTTAATTTCCATCAGGGCCACTCTCCTGCATACACACTGGCATTCATTTACTCTGCTTGCCGAGGAAGATATATATTCAACGTTATCTCTGAGAAAAGATCTATCTTCAATACTAACCACACAACCACTTAATCCTAAATGGCTTTCGCTTCCTGCAAAGTATACTCGTCGTGCAATTTTCAGGTATGTCACCATCTAAATAAATAACTCTTATTATTTACTATAAGAGTAAATTATAAAAAAAGTAAATGCTATGATTTATTCTCCTGGTTATAATTAAATAAATTGAATTATATTACTATCAGTAGAATATATGTATTCTTTTAGTATAGTATTTTATTTATTAGTGTTATAATTTTTATTATTTTGTTTTCTTTAAGTAAATATATTTTGCAGACGTCTTGCTGAAGTTTCTAGGCTAACTCGAGGTGTCGTCGTCTTGATATGTGACATACATTACGCTAAGCTTGTGATGGATGAAGCTAAACGACTTAACATGCTCGAAGGACATTTTTTTTGGATATGGATTGACGCTTCTAGCGAGTTTGATGTCTTCCATAATATCAGCAATCGAACAGATAGTGTAGAGGACACCGATCAGGAATTCCAAAACTTTAGAAATAAGAAAGAGGCATTTGTTGGTGATGATGATTTTGAGCGTCGAAAGCGAAATGATGCAGACAATAATTCATTACAAAGCGGTGAAACTTTGAGCATTAAGGAAGATTTCAGTCAGATTGCGAATGATGTTATAATAAGGAAAAATAATTCATATTTTAGAAGTAGTGCAAAGAAAACAATTATTCGTCGTGTTATAAGAAATACAAATAAATATGAAGCGCACATTAGTAACAAATTATTATATATAAATTTTAGTCAATCGTATAATGGTAGTCACAATATTAATAAAGAAAATGTAAAAAACTTAAATGTAAATAATAAAAGCGTTGAAATTTCTAAAATAGAAAACAATTCAATTGAAAAGGAAAAAATATCTTTTCTGGATAGAAATAAGGGTAGAAAGACTAGTTCTAGTAAATTAAAAAATGAATCATTTAATAAATATGTAAATAGTATAAATGTAAAAGAATTATATGAAACTAAAGATAACATACTGTCCGATGAAAAAATTGTAAGTAGTATTGATAGCACAGATTTAAGAGATAGTTTATTATTTTCAAGTGATATTAGTGATTTCATAATGAATCCCACGGTGCATACTTCTACAATGAATAACGTAGGCGATAGAAACGAGAAAGATTATGAATATATGGAGCTAGATGACGAACCTGTTAATGAAGATAGCCATAATGTAACAGCTATATTCAACTCATTACCTGTCGGTTTACTCGCCTTGCACCCACAACCAATGAAAATCGGTAAGTATTTGTATATATCGGTAAATTAATAATAAAACATTTTTTATAAACGTATTGTGCATTATTTTGTAATATAGATGCACTTTTAAATTGTATGCTTTGTTTCTGAATGAAAGCGTTCAAGTAATCGTGGGTTGCGAGCACCTTCTCTAGTATTCAACTACATAATAAGACAAAAAAATTTTGAATACTAGTATTATTTCAATTCAGTTCAGTTCTTTATCTATGAAATCACTTCGAGTATGTCAGTTAAGCATGAATCAATACTACAATGTCATTAAATTATATATAAAGTTCGAAGAAGATTGTACGGTAAAAAAGAGATAAAATTATACAATATGAATATAAGAATGCATGTAAAAAGATGAAGATTGATCCTTTCCGTATAATATAACAATGACATATTAGAATAACACAACACACTATGTTAGTAATAAATCAATATAACTTATATAAGGTGTAAGCTTATAGTATAATTTTATTAAATTTATTATATTTACATTAATAATATATTTATATAAAAGAAACATTAACAAATATTAAACAATAATGGGATGGTGGACTTTATGAGGAAGGACCTAGATGTCGCAAAGTTAACAGGTTCTATTCATAATTGTTTTAGTTCAACATTGAACATTTATATCAATTTTAGGGTTTTAAAAAATATAAGTTACCCTATTTTATTTGGTACAATTTTGAACGTAAACGTTTTAGTAAGCATAAAATATTCTGAAATAAAAACTAACACAAAATGCTTATAAAAATAACAAATATTGAAAATTCTATAGATGAAGTCTTCGCGCAGGCTGCAGTAGAACTGATGGTAGGTTCTCTACGTCGTGTGCTACGTGCGTGTGACGCGTGGTCGGCTCAGGCACAGTTTTTTAGCGATGCTGCTGCCTCTTGTTGGGATGAACCTAGTGATGCTGCTTCAGATTTCTCTATGGAATTTGTAAGGTACATATTGAATTTTGATAAGTAATTTTATATATTTTTTAATACAGTCAAAACTATTTGTGATATAGTCGTGCAATAAGAATAAGTGTTATGGTTATGGGTCGATCACCACTCAGAAGATTGTTTTTTTTTGTTTAACAGAGTAGGCAGGCAGATCCTAATGTTAAGACACTCCGTTCGCTAATTTCCATAATTCTCCGTATTGAAAATTATTTTTTAAATAATATTTCCGTTCCGTAAAATTATTTTTCCGTTTACTGACACTCCTGTTGCGCCACGACGACCCGAGATGGCTTATGATTATACTTAAATATTATATTTCTTTCCATATTCTGGTAACACAAAGCATCACGTTGAGTTTCACCATCCGCAGAACGGAGCTGCTGGACTATAAATTAGAGAAATCTTAGTACTTACTTTAAGCAAAGTATGTCAATACACAAAATATGTATAATCTAAAACAATAATAATAACATGTTTATATGGCCTGAAGAGTCTGCTTGTGTTATAAGTGTTCTTTTTATTTGAAAAGATTTAACTATAGGGCAAATATTTAACGACTTTGTGAACCATTGCTTTCTAGAAAAAAATAATATCGGATGCCACTTTGACTGATTATGTTCCTTGTAATAAATCTTTTCGTGACATTGTTTAATGGATTTCTTATATTAAATAGTTATGTAATTTAATATTTTATACATTAAACGTATTGTTTATGTTTATTAGATGTATTATTTAAAAAATTAGGTTTATAATATATATATTTCGAAAGCTGAAATTGCAATAATATTATTTTGTGCAATTTGAATTGTTTATAACTACATATAAAATATATTTTACTGAATCTCCATCACATTCGAACAAAAACAATAGACAAGAGAATAGAATGGTAACAAGCGTGGAGCATCATCATAAAAGCAAATTGACTCGCCAGTCCGAGAACGGCACGAGATTACTTTTACGTCCCTCCATCTAAAAGGCGAAGGTTGGTCGGTTTATATCTGAACCGTATTAAGTTGCCTTCAAACGGCTTGCGATAATATACTGATACTAGAGATATATACTGCACTCTTTTGTTCACAAACAACAAAACAATATACTAAACTACGATATTATGTGGTTTGCTTAATATATATAGTGTAATAAGTCGTATAGATAGCTAAATCCCATTTATATTAGATAATTCCTAAGAATATATATATATATATACTATATATATATATATATATATATATATATATATATATATATATATATATATATATATATATATATATATATATATATATATATATATATATATATATATATATATATATATATATATATATATATATATATATATATATATATATATATATATATATATATATATAGATGAATTAATTAAATGGCAATGTAAACTGGACATTTTACAGGGGTAATAAAATCAAGATTTCTTTTTTGATTTTTCATTTTGATAAAAGCATTAAAAGATAAATCTAATAACTGTTAACAGAATATACATAGTAGATAATAATATTATTTTCTAATTATACTATTGTAGTTTGCAAGTAATTTACAACTGCAAATTTTATATTTATTTTATATTTGAATTTACATAATAGAAAAGAACATCGTATTAAACTAAAAAATATACGGAATAATATTTATGAATGTATGTAATGTATGTCTCGATACTAATCAACTATCAATCTACTATCAATCAAATCATATTTTAAAACAAAAAATTTCTTCAATAAAGTACACTCATCTAATGATTCGTCGTATTTATTACGTAGGCATCATCCCCGTGGCCTTGATAAATGCCTTCCTTGATAAATGAACAAAATTATTTTTTTTGTTTATATCCTGACGCGTAGTTCATGAGATTAGTAGAGATACTATTAGAATTAAGCGCGTTGGTACTAGAAATTAAGCTGAGGTGCTATTTTACTGAAGTAAAGGGCTGTATAATGTACATACATATATTATATGGTGCATTGGTATAAACATTTCTTCAAAATTATAAATATAGAGATATGTTCGTCCTCTGACAGTCCTATCATCTTTATATTTTCAAAAAAATACTATTACCGAATTTGGTTCAATTTTATTGGAACCTAAATCTGAAGTTCTACTTAAATTGTATTTGATCCATGATATTTCGGAATGCGGATCACAATATATAAACAATACTCCATTTAGTTCTAGGAAGGTTTTTTGCTGAGTCCGTTTCAAAGTTTTTAGTTATTTCAGTTATTATACTCTGGGCATTGTTGTTTTTGTCATATCATAAATTACTATAATATATGGTTAATGTTTCATATCGAAGCTTATAGAAAATATAGGAAATGATTAATTATTTAGTTATATTTATGTAGACCATTAATAGATAAAGGAATAAATACAAATAATATATATATATATATATATATATATATATATATATATATATATATATATATATATATATATATATATATATATATATATATATATATATATATATATATATATATATATATATATATATATATATATATATATATATATATATATATATATATATATATATATATATATATATATATATATATATATATTAACAAACCTATCGAGGAATACTAACCAACTTCTGTATACTACAACTTCATAAATCTTAATGTTGGCTATCTCTAAATGTCGCACTCAGTGCATGTATTCTATGACAACTTAACGAGATCCGACAGTTCCAAGGCGCTTACTTGAAGTAAAATCTTGTTAAACTTTAGATTTAAAACATTAAAACTAACACGGCAACTAGACGTAGTAATAATACAATAAAGTTTCTTTAAGCAAAGTATAATAATTGTTTTTGATTTGTAGGAAAACTAATAAAAAAAGTATATAAATAATTGTCATTATGTAAACTATATAAACTTAAAGAAAACATGTCGAAATTTGAACGCAGTGGGATTTGAACTCGTGCCTCATGGAAGCCTTGCGTTCATTTATCAAGCTGCGTTAAAATTCTTATATTTTACAACTTATTATGTTAATAGTAGTACATTTTTTTCTACGGCAGGAGAGAATGCTATTTTGATTATTTTTAAATAAAAATTCCTACTATTTATAAATTCGAAAGTAGCTCTGTCTGTTATGTTTAACGCCTAAAGCGCTTAACCGATTTTGATGCATTTTGAAATAGAGTTAGATGGAACCTTGGGTAAGGACATAGGCTACTTTTTATCCCGATCCCAATATCGATTCCAATTACGGAATTATGCAGGAGAAAACGCGGGGTGCAGTTATGTATCGTATAATGCAAATACTCGGCAACGCGACTACAAATTACACACATGGGATGCAATATTGTGAAAGCAATAATTATGGCAGGAAGAGCAAAAGTAGAACAAGTGTTAATTCCCCGTATTCCAGTAATCCCTGCCGATTTACCATTTTGATTTAAAAGAGTACAGTTTCGTCTAAAAGCTGCATTCGCCATGACGATCAACAAAGCTCAAGGACAAATACTCAAATTGGCTGGTTTACATTTAAAAAATAAAACTGTTTTACCATGAAAATCGAGTCCACATAACCTACATGTTTTGACCAAAGAAGGAAAAACAAAAAACCTACCTTATAAGTCGCTCCGCGGTTTCACCCGCATAAGTCACGGATCGGCATCGGGAAAAAGTCTACCTATATTACCCCTAATGATTCAATGTATCCTTATAGTATCTTTAAAAAAATCCGTCCAATATAGTTTCCGAGCCTACACATTACAAACAAATTTACCCGAAGTTATAACTTTACACGGACGAAGTCGCTGGTAACAGTTATTTTATATATTTTCTTTAAATTTTATTGTTTTCTTTAAATATGTTTCTATCCTTAGTTTGGATTATGACTTTAAAAATATATATATAATTTTGTATAGTTCTACACAATATTAAAGTCATTATTTTATGGATTTCACTTTTTTTTAAATTATAACGTTTTGAAACCATCAGAATAGAATCTGCAAAAGTTATGTTTTTATATCAAATAGCTACATATCGTAGTTTTGTACTCCGCCTAACTATTATTCCTAATGTATGACTTGTTGTCCCAAGCCAAATAAAATATGCAAAAGGGTTGTTTGACCGAAAGAGAAGTTTAACTCTGTTATATATTTGCCGACTATAACACAAAGCTGTTGCTTGGAAATAATATAATTGCTAAATATGAGTAAAGTTTATTTATGAATTGTGAATACTCACAAAATTTCGTTTAATATTGAGAAAAAACGTTGAAGAAAAATGCTATAAATTAAATATTTATAGAAGAAAGGTAATGTTTTAGTTGACACGGTGGTGGCAGTGGTAGTGCATTTGATCCCCACTCGGAAGAATGCATTATATTATTTCCCTGGTTTGGTAAGACGAAGCGTAGTATCGAACCATTCAACAAGCAATTTCTTGAAATATAAACACGCAAATAAAATTATTTAAGCAAATCTTATTGTATCTTAATAATATTGAAAGTATAAACTTAAATTTGCCGTCGTATCTACTCATTTTGTAAGAAATGAACTACAGATATAAGTTTGTCAAACAGACAGACGGACAAGAAAGTGATCCTATAAGGGTTTCCTTCGTTATCAGGTATGAAACCCTAAAAATTACAATGGTCGATTTATTTTACTGATTTTGCATATTCTTTTGTAAGAAAATCATGAATTTTTTCGCTTGACCTATCAAATCGGGTACTATGAGGAACGCAGCTATTGGGGCGTTATTTAATAAAATACGTGTTCTGAATGTTGGCCCTATATTACAATTCCGTCACTGATAATAGAAACCTAAAAGTCTGGAGGCAGGCCACTATTTACAAGTTTAACTGTAAATGTAGTATATGCTACGCTTAAACTATTATATTATTAGACTATTGTCAAGATAATGGGGCGTTTTATTTCACCATTGTACACGAAATGTTTTGAATTCAGTAGAGAAAAAATTCTACCCTGTTATATCCGGAATACATGAATGAAGCTTAAAACATAATAAATTGCCTATAATGTGTGGCAAAGAAAAATTGAACTATCACTATAGTGATGATAGAGGGTATCCCCTCAAAATATATAGGACAATATTATATACAAATAATACTATTGATATAAAACCCATCACAAAATTTACTGATCTGATCAGCAGGAGTACTTCTCTTGTTTCCCATAGCGTGTTGCTCCTCTGATGTAGATCCTGGTGTCTCCTTCACCTTTGCAGACGTATTTGTCTGCGTACATAATAAACTTTATTTCATTTCATTCTTCAGTAATGAATTTTTAAGTCGTAGAAAGCAGCTTTTTATTTTTATTTTGAGTATTCATCCAGAGACATTTGCGCCAAAGCCTATTAATTTAACGAAAGTTTTTGTTACAGTTTTATGTAGTTAATTTAATTTTAATTATGAATACCACAAAGTTAAACTTTGAAGTGTTGTTTTTTTTTCATTTATACCACCCCACTCATAATATATAAAAAATAACATTCATATCAGGTATTTAAAGTGAACCCGATGCTACGAAAAATTTTTCTATTGAAAGACATGGAAGGATTTTTGTGTGGTTGGGACCTTAATGTTTTGGTGACATATAACTAATTGAGTCTTTCGTCCTGACTGGCAGTTAAATTAGTTTCAGCGAAAAGTTTTCTCGTTTGTTATAAACAAGCTGGTGCCTACGATTTTGCTTGATTTGCAATATTCAGTTAAATTTAGTTTACTACTTATAGTTTGTTGAATACCGATTTAAGTTTCTTATAGTTATTTAATTGAACATAACGTACTACTATTGCTTTTTAAAATTGTTATTTCATGACATAATATATATATATATATATATATATATATATATATATATATATATATATATATATATATATATATATATATATATATATATATATATATATATATATATATATATATATATATATATATATATATATATATATATATATATATATACTTCAGCGCCTATTATTGTGCTAGAATGTATCAATACTAATGTTGTATGTCAATACTAATGTTATATAATTACTTTACTTACGTTACTATTGTTTGTTAAATAATTTGGATAAATAAATAAAAATTATAAATACAAAAACGTTATACTTGGGTAACATCCAAATCGATCACATTATCATAAATCAGGCGGAACTCGGAAGCAAATTTTGGCCGACAGCCAGACTATGCATGCTGACTCAACGAAATGATGCCCTTTCATTGACATGACTTGAAGCGGATACTTTCCTTTTTGTTCCTCACAAAATAAGGGCATCTATGTAGGTCAGGTCAATAGCAAAGTCGTTTTTATCTACTCTGAAACTTTCATTTATCGTGTCAACGCCTATCATTTTAATTACAGCTTTCACTGTCCATGTAAAAAATGAATAATCTTTTTAAGGCGCTATGAAGAATTCTCTTTGTAGGCAGGTGTAATCAGTAACTATAGAACAATTGAATGATGTATATCTTCATTATTTGTAATGCTCGACCGTTAATAGGCTTGTTAAAGTTTTTATGAACTTACTTATGACTTTGTGTTTCTTTAATAAAATATGATTTTGAATAACTTTAATATTAAAAAAAAATCATGTCATTTCGATACGTTTCCCATAGGATTCTTACACAGTTAACTTAACCCATGTTATGTAGTGGAATTCAGCGCCTCATTTTGTATTATTGAGCAGAAAAATTTAAATAATTTTTTTTCCGAGTATGGATCAAACTCACAACTTACTGCGTTATAATGCCCTCATAAGATAAGATTATTGTTTCAGACAAATGCGAAAATCTTCAGCTGCTGCACTTGCTGGTACCACAGAAAATCCTGAACGATCCTTAACAGCCACATTTGCATTTTTAAATTTGATTTTAAATCCTGCTGGTGGTAATAAATGGAGACAAGTAGGAAGTGTTATAGGCCGTAACGTTAGACTACATACAATAGTATGGCCAGGAGGACGTCTTGTCGCACATGGCCAGTCATCTGGTGCACGTACTATTTTCCGTATAGTCACAGCATTAGCTCCACCCTTTGTAATGGAAGGTGAGCTCGATGAAGATGGCCAATGTCTACGAGGCTTATTATGTCACCGACCACAAACATCTGATCGAGACAATTTGACGCTCGTTTTCAATGTATTAGAAAGGGAAAGTGATCAAGATGCGGACGATTTCTTTTTTCCTACACCTAGGCCTACTTCAGTTTGGAAAATGGTTTCACACTGTTGCTATGGATTTGCCATGGATCTATTGGAAAATATTGCACAAGAATTAGAGTTTGACTTTCATTTGTATATCGTAGAGGATGGGTTTTACGGATCGCGAAAGTTAGTCAAACCCTTTCGTAAAGTAAATGATTATAACCATATGGACTATGAATTCTGGTCTAATGGAAGAAATGCTGATTTGATAGACAACAATGTGAACTTCGATAAAGATAAAGCTAAAAATACGTATACAAATTATGAAGATACTCGAAAGGATCCTACAAAATGGGATGGAATTGTTGGTGATTTAGTCTCAGGGGCTGCCCACATGTCGTTTGCAGCGCTAAGCGTATCAGCTGCAAGAGTGGAAGTAATAGATTTCAGCCAGCCATATTTTTTTAGTGGCATATCTATTCTATCAGCTCCAAATCAAAGGCCTGATATACCATTATTGGCATTTTTATTACCATTTTCACCGGAATTATGGATAGCTATATTTACGTCACTTAATGTGACCGCAATTGCTGTAGCGATATACGAATGGCTATCTCCTTTTGGGCTTAATCCATGGGGACGGCAAAGGTCCAAAAATTTTAGTATCTCTAGTGCATTATGGGTTATGTGGGGTCTGTTATGTGGACATTTAGTCGCATTTAAAGCACCTAAAAGTTGGCCTAATAAGTTCCTCATAAATGTTTGGGGTGGCTTTTCTGTGATATTTGTCGCCAGTTACACTGCCAATATTGCTGCTCTTATTGCTGGCTTATTTTTTCACAACGCTGTTGATGACTATCAGGGGCGAAGTAATGTAAGTATTTCACATTTTATTATAATAATTTAAGGGCTAACTATTAAAAAATGTGTATATTTTAGTGGCTCTCTTTACGCGTTGGGACGCCTAAATCATCAGTGGCAGAGTATTATGTTCAACGAAATAATCCACTGCTGGCACAACAAATGCGTCGTTATGCTCTTCAAGATATTGAAGAAGGAATTCAACGGCTTAGGTGACATTCTTAACATACTAGTAATGTACTCTTTATAATTTATCGTTTTATATTCGTGCTTCATAAATCAAAATTTCTTACACTTACAGTAACTATACTATTAATAATTTGGCAAATATTATCTAATAATAACATTTTGGGTTAAATATTGCAATTTGTTTATTAAATCGCTAATTAGGGTTACGTGCCTCGTCAGAGTGATATATATATATATATATATATATATATATATATATATATATATATATATATATATATATATATATATATATATATATATATATATATATATATATATATATATATATATATATATATATATATATATATATATATATATATATTCGAGGATATATAAACATTTTCATTACATTGTAAAATTTTAATAATTGTTAA
This sequence comes from Dione juno, assembly GCA_037127375.1. Taxonomy (NCBI): domain Eukaryota; kingdom Metazoa; phylum Arthropoda; class Insecta; order Lepidoptera; family Nymphalidae; genus Dione; species Dione juno. The sequence continues at coordinate 1,198,562 of JAXRJS010000048.1, forward strand.
TTTTTTTATAGGAATGGAACCTTGGACCTTTTGATAGCAGACACGACTGTTTTAGACTATTATCGTGCTACCGACCATGGCTGTAAGCTACAAAGGGTGGGAGACCATGCTCTTATAAAGGACACTTACGCTATAGGCATGGCTAAAGGATTTCCTTTAAAGGTACCAATATTCTTACTACGCTTAACTTACGTAACTCACTTAACGTACTTTGCTAATGCAAGGTAATGAGTGTAACTAATGACGATATAAGAAACGTACATTTACATAAATACGATCGTAGATAGGCTTTAGTGACAGCAAAATGACTTCGGATCTTAGGGCGAAAGATTGATGGATGACGCACAAACCTTCTAATGGCGTGATCGATAGCCGAGTGTCATGTATCTTATACTTCTATTTTCCGATATTACTTATCTATATATACATTCTATAATACAAGTTAATATAATTCTATTGAATATTAACGATTTATATGACCTTTATTATAAACGATGTGATTTTTACTACCTTATTTACAGTATACAATATTTAAGAAATTGGAAATACTTACGTAACTCATGAAATTCCGGTGTATGTGCGGAATGGGCTGTGCGTGTTCAGAATTATATTTCGTTAACAAAACAATAAAACGTAGGTTGTATGATATTGAAAAACAGCTTGTACTCTATATTCAATTAAAAAAATATTTTAATGTAAACAAAACGATCTGAAGCGTCTATAAATATTTTACATAAATCAGACCTTAATACCTATGTCAGACACTATTTTCTTATAATTAATTTGCTTTTTTTGTTTCAGGATAGCATTTCAGCTGTAATAGCTAAATATTCATCTAATGGTTACATGGATATTTTGACTGAAAAGTGGTATGGAGCCTTACCTTGCTTTAAACTCAGTCCAGATTATGGAATACAACCAAAACCACTTGGTCAGTAATAGTATAAAATAGTAGCTACATACGTAATGCTATGTCACATAGCTTTGAGTCTAACTTGCATTCATATAGTACGAGGCTTTCGTGGTGTCAAGCTCCGACAGGATTAGAAATACAACCTTAACCTGAGATAATCCACCGCATCTTGTGAAACACTTCGGTGGCGCTATTAGAATAATAGGAAGTCCTTTTGTATACATTTACATAATAAATATTTCTAAATATTGTTTAGTTACTTGATAAAAATGTTAATAATTAAATTTGTGATACAAAATATTACTTTAAAATTCTGAAGCGTAATATTAAATGTAATGTCGACTGAAAATATTACGAGAAAGGTCTATCTTGTAAATTACTTTACTGGTTTCGTCATGTCACTATTTTGCTTATGTTGTTTATATCAACGTAGTCAGATGTTTCGCTTGGGCCGGAAATTTCATTAGAATTTATCGCCACCCTCGCGTTAATCCAGCCCCTCTGGGACGTGAAGGGAAGGGAACCGACCTAAAAGATTAAACATGGGATTTATCGTTGAAAAAATGAGATGACACATAAAATGTGTTTACCTCTTATTCTGGCTGAACTATGTCTGGAGATTAAAACTGAAAAAGGACAGTACTGGCAGTTGTTATTACTTCATTTACGTGGCTTGACTGTCCATTTGTGTATACTCCGTAACTTACTTTAAAAAAAAAATACTGTTAAGGGATAATAAATTGACTTCCCTGGATATTATAGTATAAACAAAATAGTATTTTTTTGCAATAGTAAAAACTCGAATGTAACAACTTACGTATCTCGTACCAATTTCAAAGCACACATGTTACAAAGATAAACTTTGAGCTGTAAATTATTGTGTTTCATTGTCGAGAACAATTGGCATCAATAGCCCGCCCGGCTAACCGTTTACCACACAAAACAAAATTTCGAACTAGAATTAACTGCACCCGTATCGCGATTGCTGTAACGTAAGTGTAATTACAAATAGTTGTGTGTAACTTTTTGCTTCAGCGCTATATTGGACTTTATGAAAGTTTCCATTCTGGTTTGTAATAAAAATTCAATTTATAACAACTTCTTTTTATTTTATTGAACTATAGCGTATAGTCTGATCTCTACTCGGGGAAATTATTATTATATATTTAAACAATTGCGATTTTCACCACCTGTTAAGTAAGTGTTAAATAGCTTAGAATAAATGAGAACGGAATTGATACTAAATTCTCTCTGTCCAACACAAAGGATGAATAAAGTTACAATCATAATAATAATAAAAACTGTATATATCATTTCACATAATATGACAAATTTTTCAACAAGAAAATCACTGCGGTAATATTTCATACTTAATATAACGTTGTTTAAAAATGTGACGGATGGATAATAATGTTAGACGGGATTAGCACGCGTTGCGCCGTCCAGGCACTCTGCATATGTAAAAGTGTTGAGCATAAAATAGGTCATGGAATAACTTCGCTTGGCATGACGCAATGGAAAGAATAGTTATCGATGTGATTTTTCACATCACCTCATATGTTTTATGGACAGACAGACGGGTACTGTTGACAAATGACTTTGCTGTCATCAACTCCCTGATGATATAGAAATATTTTATATTTTTATTGATACGGCAAATGAATACTACAGACTATAGTGTTTTAAATAAATTTTATTGATATTATAATATAACAATGATTATGTACATAAATTATATATAAAGATTACATATTATGAAAGACTTAATAATAATAATAATAATATATTATTTATAATATTGAAAAGTAAGTGATAATAAGTATACTATAAATCAAAACAACATACGTAAAGACGCATGAGCGGAGATCATGCGTTATTTTTTATGAACGTATCATAATTTTTTCACAATAAAAGCGTATATAAATATAAACGTAAATGGAACGTAAAAGAACGACCACATTAAGTTGCCTAATAGCGATCAGTTAATTTAGCGAGCAATTGGATACACCATAAATTAACAATAGATTGCGTAATAGGTACCACACCTCATTAGATAGCCAACGGGATTTGTATCAAATCTGATTTATTTGTACGTTACTAAGTCATGGACAACCGATATTTGTTTTTTTATGTAAATTTTATTTTCATACTTGGGATGTATGATATATTTTATCACACATCATTATTTTCCATAACATTAAAGGCTAAAATATTGTAGATATTTATTGAAATGTATTAGACATTAAACGACTTTCTATTTTAATAATTAAAAAAGATTTTTTTTTAAAGATACTTAAATTTTTATTATACTTACTATGCATATTGGTTTATCGAGATTCATTGTTTCAGGGGTGGCGGCGGTAGCTGGTGTATTCATTCTTCTTGGTGTGGGAATGATTGTTGGATGTCTTATTTTGGTTTTAGAACATCTTTTTTATAAGTATACTTTACCCATTCTTCGTCACAAGCCGAAAAATTCAATATGGCGGAGTAGAAATATTATGTTTTTCAGCCAGGTATATAACTTATTTTGTATAAAATTTTAAATTTTCATAATTTTCTTTATAAGTATAAGCTACACACTATTATTTAATTAAATACTTAATATTGCAAGTCACTATTTCAGACTTACTTTAAATTAAGTAACAAGTAAGTATTCATTACGAATAAATGGAGTCAGTGAACAGAGCAGTGAATAGCTACCGCTTTTAACGCTAAATGACCCACTTGTCTTTGTAAACTAGACATAATCCTCTATAATTGCCCTTAGAGCGACTGTAATATTTTATATTCAAACTTGAGTATCTTATTTTTTCATTTTATCTGTCTAATGCTAAACTGATTTTTTTACATATAAAATTTCATAAACACATCCTTAAAACTTCTGTCAAGTAAAAATATTAAGCCTGTGATTTACATAAATTATACTTAAAAATATCTTATATAATGTTTTTCAGTATTGAAAAAAGTTGCTTGATTATATTTGTTGTTACAGAAACTATACAGGTTTATTAATTGCGTAGAGCTCGTGTCACCCCATCATGCCGCACGAGAGCTTGTCAATACTATACGTCAAGGACATTTTACGTCTTTATTTCAAAAAAGTGTAAAGAGGGTAAGATTCGTATTGATTAAATATTTTAAAATAGTTGTACTATACAAAAGTGTAGCTATTTTCAGCATAAAAATGTATAATTGTTCCATAGTAAATGTTATTTTAAAAAAAAGTCTGGATTTCTTTTTTCGAGATTTCGATACTTCTGCACAACATTTTATGCAGATTACGATAGGAATTGCATTTGTTTCAGAAGGAACACGAACAGCGCAGACGAAGAAAAAGTAAAGCACAGTTTTTTGAAATGATTCAAGAAATTAGAAGGTATTTTGTTTTCATTTATATCATTTACGTTATTAAAATATTTTATCACTGAAGATTTTATATTTATAGGGTTCAACAAGGACGAGACCATTCTTTGGATGCTATCAAAGAAAATGTAACAGTTGAAAGTACGGAAGTTACAGAAGAAATTACGGAATTAAAGTTTTTGTCTCCATCCCCAGAAGTTTCTTCCAGTCGTTCACCACGTCAAAGTAGATCACCCAGACAGCTTCGCTCGCCTAGAAGCAAACGAAAAAGATGTAGTTTAGCTGGACTAAATGTTCGGCGTTTTAGCACAGATTCCGTTTTGGGTTCTGATTCAGCTTCAATTTATGAAAAAAGTAGTCTTAACATTGGCAGGCGGTTAAGCCGTGACGTAAGTTTTTTAACTAGTTCACCACCAGACATTAATACTAGACTTCGAACTCCATCGCCAATGGTAAGACGACCAGAAGGTTCATCTACAAGATCTTACCAAGATGTCTCCGATTCGTCGCGAAATTATTTAAGTATTGATGCTCCAAGTCACAGAGCAAGTGTGGAAATTATGGTTTCGCAAGAGTCTGACGTACCACCAGCTCCCCCTTATCCAAGAGTATCTCCAACAGGTAGATCAGAATTATCACAATTATCTGAAGAAGTACTACTACGATTGTGGCGAAGTTCAGAAAGAGAAGTAAGAGAAGCATTATTGTCTGCTTTACAAGAACGAAGAGCAAATTTAGACCCTAAGCAAGATCCAGGATGAACTAAATATAAAAAATTTAGGCTGGAAAAGAAATCTTTAGTAAAATCACTTCATACTCGTCATAGGATGTGTGGATGAAGAGAAGTCTTTCAAGGATATTTGTAATGGTTGAACGTGCCTTTACATTGTTTGATACGGATTAGCCGGTTGTAGATAAATAACCAGTGTTCATTTGAGTGTCTTGCTATAACTGTAGAAGCTGCCTTATTTCATTATCTCAGAAATATATTCGTGTCAAACAATTTAAAGCAATCGTCGTAGATATATTTTGAGATTTTTACGTCCATAAAATCGATATAAGATTCTAAATATGATAAAAATAGATTAATTGAAATTAAGTGTTAATATAATATATATATACATAGCTGTGACCACAAAATTAAAAGTGCTTTATTCTAATTCTAGTGTAGATGGCAATAGCATAGTTCTTTTTTGTAGCAGAATCTATGTTAGCATTTAAATAAATACAAATTTAAAATTTTTAACATGTTTCGATATATTAAAATTTAGTCTTTAGTTAATATGTACCTTTAAGCACGGAGATGCTGTGCATACAAAAATAAATTATAATAAAATTTGATGACATTTTTGTTCCTTTTATTCAAACAATAATAATAAACTTTATTAATATTTGTTTAAAAATATCAAATTATCAAATATTTACATATACAAAGTATATACTACTTTACAATATTGCTAACTCATAGCTGTTTATAATATGAATACTAATTTAAATTGGGTTAGATATCCTAATGAAATATTTTAATCAAAATAAAATTAAACTAAACAAGTAAAAGTTTACGTATTAAGGTTATAACGTCGTATAATGAAATCATAGAAAAAAAATGAAAATAAGATAACGAAACTGCCAATATGATTCAGTAAATAGATAAGAATACACGATTGTACCTAGATTTGCACCCTAGACTTTAATTTAGAATTTCCTCTTCTTATCTTTGTCTTAAACTAACAATATTCCTAACATACTTACTTTAGATAGTCCTATGGTTCTCGAAGGAATTGATAAGCAATATTTTTCACTTTACCTTCATACTATTTACTAGTTACATTACTTAACAATCATTTCTAAAGAATATTTTACGAGTTAATATTTTACGAGTAAAGTTATTTTACGAGTATAATATAGAAACAACATATTAGAGTAGCAAATTGAAAAAAATAGCTTTCTTTTTAAGAAACCTAATCGAAAATAAAAGGAATATATTTGTAGCCCGCGAAACTTACTAATATTTATTTTCGCATGATCCCTTTTGAAAAATTCGGACCAAACTAAGGTTATTTGGTAAAGATTTTATCATTTATAGTTCAATTGGATGTGATTCATCTAGTGATATGTAAAGTCTTATGCATTTCTCTCTATACTTTAAACATAGTGTAAGTTTTTAAGTATTAAAATATATAATAATAGTAAAGTAGTTGATTGAAATGAAATCAACTAATAAGGCCGTACCTTGGATCATAAGTGCCAGTGCCTCATTTATGACATATTATAATTATTATTCATTGCATGCTGTTTCTTTTATTACAAAATTAAGAACATTTCTTGTTTACGTATAAAAGAAAATACTACAAAAATAATGTATAACGTTCTTTAGATTCTTGGCAGTAATAATGTATGAACGTATCCCCTTGTTAAAAATATATATTTGTATTATGTTATTAAAAAAAATTATTTTTATTAAGAACTTTTTTTAGATTTATGTTCTATCCAGCATATAGTGTAAAACACTCCATTCCCCGTTTTTCTCCAGATTTCAAGACTTTTCATGTTGAGCAGGGAAACGTTGCGCTTTGAAAACAACTTATTCTTTATAATGATATCAATCACTGTGCCATAATGATTCTTTTATAATTTTAGGTTAACCTTCACGATACTTTGGTATACCAAATTTTTTTAGAAATGCGTGTTATATTTCATGTTAATTAATAACTATATATTATGTACTCGTAGTTGACTATTTTAGAAATATAAAAATATATAAGTATACTATTTTTATATTTCTAAGATAAACGGTGAAACGCCAATTTTATTAGATATACATACATATATAATATTATAAATTTTAGTATAATCGACAATTACTTGTCTGTATATTAATGTAAATATACAATTGCTATGTTACGCAAATAAGCGTCAATATGTTAAAATTTACTAATGGAGCAGTGTTTGGGATATTAGACTTGTACTTATAATTTTTAGTTACTTCGGTGTAATTTATACATGATATAAATTTTCTATGATATTCATCAATAATATTGTATAATTTGTATTAAAATATGATTAATCTAGAGAATTATCATATTCGTGAAAATTGTTTTTAAATTTTGTAGGTAAAAATTAATGTTTTACATAATGATTGTTACACTTAAAAATATATACACTTAGTTTGTACTCTCGAAGGGTGCTCCATTGTAAACTCATGAGCATAGAGGAAAAATAAAATATTTGTGAGAAATTGTTTGTTTTAATTAACACAGCAATAGTTTTTTAAAGATTTTTGTCCAACATTGAAGTTATATATAAAAAGGTTTTAATTATTAATAATTACTCTAATAAATGCGTCATTAATATAAAATAACTATTCAATGAGAACATTACCTTTAATTACTATAACATAATTGGTTCCATGCTACCGTTTTAATCCATGCTTAATTGTCATATATATATAATTTTGTAATATAGTGCTTTCAATGAATTAGTGATACGACGTCATTGACTTAGGGATAAGATCATTAAGCAGTTGTGTGTTCTAAAATAAATGAGGTCAGTGTATTATTGTAGTTTAAAAGTGTAATTTAACTGTCAATAATAAACTAAAAATTTTAGTTACAAAGAAAATGCATTACAAAATAAATTTTATAATACTTTTTTACTTATATTCCATACCGTATGTAACACCGAAGTATTGCTTTTGGAAATCTGAGAATCAATACAAACGGTTTTCTAGTAAAACTCCTTATAATAATGTGAGGGGTGACATACGAGACTCTATAGTAAAACCAGAAGGTAAGTGCAGTAAATATTTAGTTATTTGATATATTATTTCTACTGAAAATAGTATGTTGAAAAGATAAGCTACATACGCCTCAAATGGTATGAATAATATTGTAATATAGCTTCACGCGTTATCCCGCACATGGCAGGGTAGGCAGAGGAACTTTAAGGAGCCTAGTGCTAAGACACTCTGTTTTCTACTTTCCGCCTTTCGAGGCATTACGTGTTAAGTAATAATAATAAAAAACTACACCGCGCTTTGCCTTGCTACCAGAGCAAACAAAATGATAATGAATCATTCATTCTAGTGTCCGTGTGGGAATCGAAATCATCGTGTTTACAGGCAGACAGAGAGAAGAGTATAATGTATATTTGCAATGATTATTATATCTAAATTAATATATATTTTCCGGACAAGGCGCGGCATTTTACTACTCAACATGTAATGTCTCAAGAAGTGTAGTACAGGGTAGAGCACTATACTTAAAAAATGTTATGTAAAAATGTTATATAGATATCTATATTATAACTATCTTATTACTTATAGGATGTGAGCCAGTCAGCGTATGGTCCCTAATAAGACACGGAAAACGAACACCGAGCACAGCATTTGCAAACTCTATGAAAAATATTTTAAAATTAAGAGATGATATTGTAAAACATCATCAAGAAGGCAAGGGCGAACTGTGTGCGCAAGATGTAGAAAATTTACGGAATTGGGCCAATAATGAATTATTTGAAATTCATAATAGTCTGACTAAGGAAGGTTATTTAGAAATTTTGGGTATAGGAAGCAGATTGAAGGGAGCCTTTGGTACGTTACTTGCGGATCTTGAAATCGGTAGTTATAGACTACGGCCGGCATTTGGTGAATATATTGAAGTGGGAGTCGATGGGTTCGTTGAAGGTATGGCTCTACCATTAGTCGTCGAAAAATCGAACTCTGTATACGATATAATGGCAGTAAGTAACTATCAACTTAATTAAATGTATTTCTGTATATCGTTTTAAAACGTAAGTTTCTTATGTAATTTACTACGTTATATGAGTTTTCATTATATTGTTACTGTATAAGGACCAATATCTAAATAATCAGAATATCGAGAACGAAATCAACGTATTTTAAGTAAATAAATTTCAATGTGTGTGTGTGTGCACACTTTGTAATCTGATAGGATATTTACATGTTAACCATACTTAATTCTTAAGAATAATATTAATACATAAGAGAAACAGTAACAAACGTTTTCATACTCCATATTTCACGTTAATTAATGGTATAATGGCATATAACTGGCTTAGCCAGTCAGTATTATGTTACTGACAAAGTATTGGAATAAATTACATTCAAATTATTACTTTTTTAGCCATACGAAGCTTGCGGCAAATATATGAAGGGAGTCAGAAAAAACCCAAATACTTATTACGAAGCAAACAAATATGAAAACTCGACAGAATATGTAGCGGTTAGTAAAATCACGTATTTATTTTTGAGATTTGTATAAATTATTTGTCAATTTTACATAAAAACCTTATGAGCAATATAAATCATTCAACACTCAGTTTAATTTTATCAATAACTAAGCATTGGATGGCTGACCCAAGAAAGATGACGGATGACGGATCTATCTACAAATGATAAAATTTTACGTCAGTGATTTTTATATTGCAATATTGTGTATACATGTCATGGTACATATAATTATATTTAAATACTGTTAAAGTTATCTTAACATTATACAATAAAACATAAATATAAACAGTTTAAAATTTATAATTGCATAAATTGTTTTTCCGAATAACGATCATCCTCATTTTTAGTACCTTCATTTATCATTAAGACCGAAGTACTAATACTTTTCAAAATTATGTAGCTAAAATTCCTCTTCATTCCATTAATGTATATATATATATATATATATATATATATATATATATATATATATATATATATATATATATATATATATATATATATATATTTCACTTCAACCCCCACCTCAAAATACGTAAAAACCAAAAAATCATATTCATTTCAGCATTTACAATATTAGACAATACACTCACTTCCATAGCCACGTTCAATCAGATATCGAATTGTTGATTTAAGAGGTATTCCAATATTGCAGACAATAGAGCGAATTCAAAAACGGATTGGCATTGAGTATAAACTCACAAATACAAATATAACGTCTCTATACGACTTGTGCCGCTATTCGTGGTCAGGTGTTTATAATAGAGCCAGTCCTTGGTGCGCCTTGCTTTCGACAGAGGACCTAAAAGTTATGGAATATTACGGAGACCTTCGACACTATTACAGGAACGGACACGGTTTTCCTATAAACGAACTCTTTGGCCAAATATCTCTGGCTGATTTATACAAAACATTTAGAAATATAAAAAATGGAAATGGAAAGAAACTAACAGCGTACTTCACTCATGCCACTATGATGGACATGACATATGCAGCTTTAGGCTGGTTTAAAGACGCAGATCCACTGACAAGTGCCTACAGAGATCCTAATAGAAAATGGAAATCGAGTAAACTTGCACCGTTTGCTGCCAATTTGATATCAGTGTTGTACAGGTGCGTTGCTCTCTCACTTATTTGTTAAATAGCACACTTACTTTACAATTTTATTTATTCAATTAAGCCATGCTTATATAATACATCATAAAACAAATCTCTTACTAAGCAAAGTTCTAAGAAATCAAATACCCATTGCAGATGTTTGGATAAAAATAAAGAACATTTCAAAGTGATGTTCTACTTGAACGAAGATCCAGTTACGTCAATATGCGAGAAAGGGGTGTGTTCGTGGCAGGAGTTTGAAAATAAATTTAAGCCTTTTGAGAATACTACTTTAGATTTTTGTTCTTGAAATTTATACTCGACGTCATTTCTTTATGGACTGATTTTGTTATAGAATGTAAATTAATTAATGTACGTAGACTAAATATCAGAGTTTTTACAATTTAGAAACCTTACGCCTACCCTTAAACCCACGCCTCTTGATACTGTCCAAAAAAATATATTAAAATATTTAAGCACTTTTTGTATAAATTAATTTATATATCACTAACAATATTATATTTACAAAAAGTTAATCAATTTATAAATGTCACAATACTATAAACATTAGTATAGCGTTTCTATTTAATCGCGTACCCCTTATTAACTCAGTGAAAAGTTTACATTTGAAATATATAATCTTTAAATTACCACTCAGTATAAAATGTCCAAATAGATAATAAAATTTCAAGTTGATAAAAAACAGATACATATAATAACTGTGAATACTCATTTCTCATAAAAATTGAATTATGATATGTACTATGTAGGAATGTACAAATTTCTAATAATGATTGATTTATTTCATAACTACTAATATTTATGCATATTTACACTGAAATATGAATATTGTAGCCTCTCATATTATACTCGTTAACATATAATATATACCCACAATTTATGGAGTCAGCAAATTCATCTCAAGTTATTTTCAAGCCCAGTGCACAATGCGTCTGAGAATATCTGAGATTTCTGTATCGCTATTGACTTCAATTACACTGTGCATGACAATCTAATGCGTTTTGTTGTGGTTAAGATCATCGATACTTGTTGCCATTTTAGTTAGGGTACTGATTATTATATTGTATACATCATTTGTAGTCCATATACATAATTTTATGTAAAGATTATGCATGGTGCAAATTTTGTTTTAATTAAATTCAGTGAAAAAATTAATAATTAGAAAAGTAATGGTAATTATAATTTTATAAGTTGAAATATTTATAGGTGTTCTTGAAATATATATCATGGTTTACAGCTATGGATGAGAGTAATATATCGATAAATACATATATTATATATGTATAAATTTATGACTTTCAATGTGTAATATATTAATAAGAAATACAAAATTGCAGCGTTTATTGTATATTCAATTCAACATAAGTATCACCGTAATATGTTCTGTCTTTTTATTAATTTATTACCACGGCTTACCAATTTTAATAAAATTATAGTGGAATCGCCATATTGTTTTGCAATTTAATAAAAACAAGGTTACGTCCCAATTCGATCCTCTTCAATAATTAAAATACAAAAATCTTTTTTGTGTTATAAATATATTTTTACTAAACCCACGTCCTTTTTCCTTTTTTGGAACCTGTTCTGATCATATCGAACTAAATACATTAAGAATATCAGGATATTAGTTTAGTTCTAACTTTGATGAAGTCACTATCGAAATTTTGGCTTCTCGCGTCTTATGATTATAATATAACAATATCAAGATGAAAATGTTATTACGAATATTGTTTATTTGTTTGTCAATGCGAACGATTCTATCATCGTATTGTTATTGGAATACTGGATGCCCATACAAGTATTTATCTACGGAAACCCCATATAATTCAGTTCGAGGAGATATAAGGGACTCTGTCGTTAAGCTAACAGGTAGGTTCATGAAAAAAGTAAGTAAGTAAGTAGTAGTATGTATGAATTAATTATATATATTTTTTGTGCCATGTATCACCTGTATAAAGGGTACTTTGTGTTAAGATATTCCATTTTCAATTTTATGCTAATGTTTTAAAATAACGAATGCTACAATACAACGCTGCCTTACACAACCAAGGAAATTTATATAATGTAACATATTTTCCGAGTGTGAATTGAACTTACAACTATAACATGTATGGAGCCATTGTTACACGTTAGCTGAAATAATAATAATAATTTCAAGAATAATAATAAACTATAGGATGCGAGCCTGTCAGTATATGGGGTATATATAGACACGGAAAACGTCAACCAAGTGCTTATTTCGGGAATATGATGAAGAAAGCAATATCAATCAGAAATTACGTCGTATCTAGCTATGAAAAGGGTCATAGCTCGCTTTGTGCCCAAGACGTTGAAAATTTGCGTAACTGGGAGTTCAATGAAAGCTTTTTTGATGGAAAACAAGACATAACTGAAGAAGGCCGCAAGGAAATGATAGGCCTCGGTAAACGCTTAAAAGAGGCATTCTCGGCTTTATTGAATGATCTTCAAAAGGGCAATTACACATTTCGGTCAGCGCGAGGGCCCTGGGTTGAAAAGAGTATTAAGCACTTCGTAAACGGTTTGGGTGTAAATAGTTTAATAATTGATGAGCCTAGAACTAGTTCAGATGTAATGGACGTGAGTAAATATGTAATCATAATGAAAAAATAAAATACATTTATCTCGTATAATGTAGCGTATATTATTACAATTTTTTCCTGTTACGTTTTAGCCATCCGCTACATGTGGAATATATCTAGAGGATATGAAAAAAGAACTAAATACTTATGAAGAAGTTAACAAGTATTTAGGCAACTCAGACTATTTAGCGGTAAGTCGTACTCATACATGATTAAATATATGTTTTATCATAATTTCGTTAAATACTTGTAATAATTTATTGTAGACAAAGGACAGGATACAGCGTCGGAGTGGAATAGATTATATACTAAGTGATGAAAATGTTACGGCTTTATATGATCTATGTCGCTACACATGGTCCGCTATCGATGATAAACTAAGTCCCTGGTGTGCACTTTTTACCAAAGACGATTTACAAGTGCTAGAATATATACAGGATTTAAAGCACTATTACAAAAACGGTTATGGAACGCCAATAAATGAATTTTTTGGTAGAATTCCCTTGGCAGATTTACTTAAGAGTTTTGAAAATGTTAAAAATGGCGATGGCAAAAAAATTGTTGCTTACGTCACTGATGCTACCATGCTGGATCAGATATATACCGCACTGGGGCTGTTTAAAGATAGCAAGCCGTTAAGTGGTGCCAACAGAGACCGCGAAAGGAAATGGAGAACAAGCAAGATATCTGTTTTCTCCGCCAATTTAGTAGCTGTTTTGAATCGGTGCGTAGTTTTCTTAATTTATTTTTTGCAGATTTAGCATTTGTATATATTATTATTCTTGAAACCAGAAAATAGGTGATTGCTTATTTCTGGATACGGCGTGAAGCTAAATAAAATTATGCAGTAATGTTAAAGTATAATAGTAAGCCATTTTTTGACCGGCTACTTTACCTACGTACCGGCTTACTTTTTCAAGATATTATAGCGTAATTTAATATTAATAACTTTATGAATTTCATGATTTCTGGTACTTACGTCGAACTAAATTTGAGTAGCGAGCCCACATTATAACATTAACAAATAAATTTCGGTAACTAATAAAAATTAACAAAGAATGGGACTCGCGAAAAAAAAACTTATGCTTTATGTAAGATAAAATCCTCCAAACTGAATAAGAACCAGCTCACAGCAAAGTATCGGCTGAATGTATTTTTTTATTCTTTTCGTTACTGTTCATAGATGTGTTAAAGAAGGATCAGAGGACTACAACATTGTGTTCTACTTAAACGAGGAACCAATGAGATCGATATGTGAAGAGGGTGTTTGTTCCTGGCGGGAGTTCGACACGAAATTGCGGCCATTTATTAACACTACTATAGACTTTTGTGAGTTCCGAAACTAACCTTATTAATCTTTTACTAAAAGAATACATAGTAAAATGATTTATGTTCAATATGTGAAATGACTCGTCGTCGATAATGTGATCTAGCATTGATATATTCAATAGATTTTTGCTTTAGATATAAGTTTAACTGGTGTTTTAAATTTATAATAAAGTATTTCTTGGACTATTAAGTTTTAATTTAACCTTCACTAATCTGTCGTAAATATGTAACACTTAAAATAAATTTCAAATCTCTATGCACACAAGGAAATTTTATTTATATAATAATTAGCGTATAAAATAAATTACCTACCAACATTTATGTATGTATCGGAATGCTAACGACGATTTCAAACGACGATTTTATAAATTGGATAAGAAATGTCACTGAGTTGTATTCTATACCTTCTATACAATATTGTTATATTTTATTATTTACTACATAAATAATAAAATATAACAATATTGTATAAATAGTTAATTTTGTAATTACATTTATTAACATTAAAAATGTAAAGAAAAAAATATTTTGACAGAGAATCTGAGTTTATTCGTGCTGATCATCTAATACATCCATACTGTAATAATTTTGAGTTTTTTACGCCCACAACATTAAATACGAAAATATCTTCATCGTGGCGTTGTTTTGATTTCAAATCTTAGTCTAAATACCTTCTTTACATTGTACAAAGTTGCTTCCCACTCTAAAATCTTTTGACCTACTTTATTAAAATTGAATTTCAAAAGATAATTTATATGTATATAATGTAAGAGTAAAACCGAGAATAACAAGCGTTTGTGATGTCGTAAAAAAGTAGTAAGTAAAGGTTTGTGCGCTTACCTGCCAAAATGGAAACCATCGAAATAGCCATATATTTATAGGTAATTAACACGGGTGAAGCCATGAACAAAAAACTTGTTAAAATTTATAAACTAGACGTTTACCACAGACGCTCTGTATAAATAATCAAGAAGTGGAAATGAGACATGTCATTATTTTTTTTCCTACCCAGCAAAATGTAAAGAGGTTAATTAAAAAAATCACGTTATATAGGATGTTTTTTTAATTAACCTCTGCAATGCGACTAAAACTTGACATACACCTAGTTGCAAAAGTAAATAATAAGAGCTAGTTAGTGTTGCATTATCTTGTTCTTATATTTCATAGTCGAGGCAGGATTTCCTCTAGCCGTTTGTTACTTTTGTGTACCATAAATATATTATTACTTAGTTATATTCTCATAAATTACCTATACACTAACTTAATTTGTGTGTTTAATTCAGTTTGGGAGCGACCAACTTAAAAGATATCAGTATTTTATTTCTAACATTAGATAATAGACAACATACTATAAAAAGTATAAATGACACGGCACTATAGTATGGCGTCTAATTTTAAGCGTGGTTGTGGGTTCGATCTCTATTGGGGGAAATAAATGACTTACATTCCTATGAAAAACAGTGAACATACTTATTTCTGATCATTATGTTATACAGGTCAAGTGCGAGAAGTACTCGCGCCCGAGGTTTCCGTACCAATTTTATTTTTTATAAATTTGCGTTCATATCGACTTATTTTGTATGAAATGAACTACAGTATAAGTTTGTAATGGTTTTTTTTCTGGGATATACCTATACATTTAAAAATTTAAGAATTTTCAACGTGAAATACCCTGTAGGTTTCAAATACACTGCGATTTTCATACAAAATGCAAAAAAAATTAAGCGTAAACGCTTATATCTTTTGATTGTGTTGAATTAGAAGTTTGATTTTTACTGTGCTTTAAAAAGTTATCAATTTGGGCATTAGATATTAATCTTAGATTTACTCCTCCACGTGACTTTTAGAAAATGGTCTTGCCAGACGGACAGACAGGCAGACAGACATACGGAATCCTAAAAAGGTGTTTTTTGCACACAGGGTGCTACTCAACTTACCGTGTCTCAAATTCAAACGACGTGGTGAACAGAATATTAAGACACTAGGCTCTATCTGCCTAAATCGTAAATCTGATGCCGTATAATTATGCATTTATGTGACATTTAATCAAGTGCATATACTGCGAAATACTATACTTCCTATGCTACGAAATCATTTTATAAACAAGCTTTTTATATTAACATTTGAAAGCAGTTCCTCGAAGTTGATTTCATTTTTTGTAATAATAATATTAATTGCCATTCAATTTAAGCACAACGCAAAGGCCACTGGTTACCATTCACCTTCCATATTTAATATGTTGCAAAATCATAAAACGACAAAATCGATCCAAATTTTAAATGTCGTAAATAATATTATACGATTTTGTGTAGCTACATAATACGGCTTAAGATTATTTTTATTATAAATATATAAAAAAATATATATTTTTTATTTTCTTGGCCTTACACTACATCCTTTCAGAAATATGCGATTTCTTTATTCGCTGGACGGAAAACCTTGGTGTTAAGTAACCTTAGTAAACCTTAGTAATTTCGAGATAATACGAGTTGGCTTGCGGAGTTTAACGCTTTAGTTTGTCTCGCGTGAAACAAAAAAATATTTCATTTCCTTGAGTAGGAACTGAACCCCTACAAGATCTGTAATCTCTTAACTCCTCATACGAGTATGACAGGATAGGTTAGGTTTTCATTTCTAATCCATTAATATATTATATAATATATACATATTATAATTATATTTATCTTTATGTTTATTTATATACAAACAAACATTGTGTAAAACCTGTATTCCAACTAAAATATGACTATACTAGAAATTGAGTAGGTATAAGAGCGTCCTTTATTTGATCCTTTGTTGTTCTAACCTTTGAAGAGTGCTCTATTTTTTGTAAATAACAATATTAACTTACTACCACGCACATAATGTAATACCTTATTTATGAAACAAAAATATTACGTTAAATTTACAGCTTAAGGTTTTAAAGACAGGTGACCTAGACCTAGGCCTAGTGTCAAAACAATCCACTTTCCAACCTTCCGTCCTAATTCTATCTGTGCTGAGCTGGGTACAAACTCCCAACTTCCGCGTTTACATTTTCACGCTGTCTTCTCTGATAACATAATATATAAAGAACTTTTTATCTTATATACTCGTACGTCCTCGTCGTCGTCGTCATGCATAAGTAAAATTTTTAGAAGTTTGTGCAAGTATTTGTAGTAAGTTATGCGTTTATTTACGTTATAGCAAGAAGGGTATTTATGGTGAAAAGTATACTTTGAATAAAAAAAAACACATGCCTATTTTTATTATTATTATTATTACAACCGGTTTTGCTTCTGTCAATCATATAAGCCAATATCACGTACCAGAAGTTGTCCTTTACAAAAATTGTCGGTCAAGTGCGATTCGTTCTACCGCATCAAGGGTTGCTAACTATATCAGCAAAAAGTGCACACAGCTTATAAAAGTTGACAAGCTGAAATTTAAGGTCCAATGCACTCATTTTCTTTGATATTAACTACACGTATATGCTTGTAATGGTTTTTCTATGAAATACCTGCAAATTTTCAACTTTTAGCTTTAATACTACTTGTACTATAAGCTTTCATGAGTATTTGTAACTTTCTGCCAAATTTTTTAATTCGAGGTCATGGGGAAGTGCCCTATAGGTTTCGTTTACGCGAACTTCATATAAAATGCGACAAAAATAAGCATATGCGCTCGTATCTTTTTGATCACGTTAACTCAGAAGTTTGATTTGTTTTTGTGTTCAAAGGGACTCATATTTCAGTTTGATTTCTTCATAAAATCTATAGATAAATGACAGACGTATAAAAAAGAGAAACTGTAAAGCTTATGTTTTTTTCCATTTGACGTACGAAACCCTAATAATCAGATTACAGGAAAAATGAGGCAATATTCGATATTGGCTTATGTTTATATTTATGTATTATGTTTTATTTCTTATATAATATAAATATTTTATACCAGCAGAAAAAGTGCTATTCCCGATAAAAAATATTGTAACGAGCTGTACTGTTTAACTTAAATATTTAGTTCGTTGAAGAGAACATTTTTTTATTAAATTAACCCACACTAAAAATTTTAATATATTTTTAGAAAACGTATAAAAGTTTGAACGTAAGGGGGCTCGAACTCGCTTCTCTTAAAAATAGCTAGTTACAACTTACAAGTATGTTGTTAGCATTAACAGGCGAAATAAGGATTTCGACATAGCTTAATAACACGTATGGCTTAGTAGTCAGGGTGTTTGTAAAATTTTCAAGAAGCAAAACTTCTAGTCCGGCTAGATTCAAAATTATCAATACGTTTTCTAAAAATATTAATGGAGATGCTGTTGTAGCCATAACAATCTGCTTGGCGACTCTTCTTAGATGTACAGTGGCGAACAAAGTTAATTATGACTGACCTTTTATATATTTTTATGTTTAACTTGCAATAAATACCTAGGATATTTATAAAATGTTAATATACAAATACATAAATGTTAATATACAAACTATTTGATTGATAACCATATAAAATAATATTTATGCACGCTTGCATTTATCTATTTATATGTATGTATATTATAATATTTCTTTTTTTGTTCCGTTTTTCTATTCTTTTGCGCCTTACTGTGCTCTCAATATTAAATCCTTTAATATAATGGTTGCCTGTAAGACTGTATCATGTAGACTGTACTGTGGAAGATCACTTGTAGTGATAACCTTGTGTGCAATGGGGGCCCCCATCGCACACAAGGTCAACTTATGTTATTGTTATATCTCATATAAATTTGTAAAATGTAGAATGTTAAACTAATTTATAAAATATAAAACTAAAGAGAAGAGAAGAAAATGTTATATACAATGAAGTTTTAATGTTATTTTCATTAAAATAAGCGGGATAATATATTTATATAGGTACTTAGATATACTTTGTTATTATCAGGTGTACTTGAGTCTTATTTAAAAAGGTCACTAAAACTTTTCTACTACATTATAGTTTCAAAATTATAATCTTAATAAGTGTTATGAGCAAGTATAAAACTAATTAAAAGATAAAAGCTATTGCTCACTCCTCGCCACTCCAAAAAGCGGATTATGACATTTTAAGGGGCGTTCAAACAAACTGCTCTTTAAAACTTTTATTCCATCCACCTCTTTTACTTTAATCTGTTCGTGCTACCTTAGTTTATATTGCCACTTTTACCAAAACACACTATTACGATTTGCAGCTTCTTGATCTATATATTACAGAGTTTATTACTAATGTTATTTCATATACTTTTAGTATAGAAATTTTTTACAAGATAGTTGTACGTACATATATTTTTATCATGACTTCTAAACAAGTTTGACTCATTTTAAATGTTTTTTTTTCGTGGCGCCGTCTGACTCTCAATGTGGTGGTTTTTTTTTCGAATGGAATTATTTTCATTTTCTCGCTCTGTTAACAAGACGCGGCGTTATACTTAACGCCACTTGACATGGAATGTTTAAATTTTAATTTTTCTTTTGACTGTTATTATTTAATAGCTATGTTTCATTTTTATAAAAATAAATAAATACCAATTATCATAATTGTTGCAATTTTAAAGTTGCTTTCGCAAGACAATTATTGCGAATTGTCGTTTTCAAGCAAGGTCTATAGTAGCAAAATGGAGAACAGAGCTGAGTAACTTTATTTATATCGATGGATCTAAAGGTAAGATCAAAGAGAAGATCAAAGAAACATAAAATAGTGCTTATAGGATTCACTCGTATTCTTATACCTCACTCACCTCTTTCAACCTGTGAGATTGGCAGAAGAAAATTATTTAGAAGCGTAGAAAACTTGAGCCTAGCGAGACTTGCACTCGTGCCTCTTAGAAACTGTCTAAGTGATCTAGCCATATATTCTTATCGAGCTACGTCGAAATTCTTATACGCTTGGTACGGCTTATTTTTGATATTAGCATCTCTGTAAGGAAATTTGAACGCTGCTTTTCATATATACGTACGTTTCGCAATAATTTTCCTTAGTACTTTATTAAGCAAGTTAACTTAATTGATAAGGTTTTTAGCTTAAGACCTTTATCTTAAATTTTTTTTTATTTTTAAGAACATTCAAAATGAAAATCAAAATATTCTTTATACAAAAAGGCTATTGCAAGCACTTTTGAATCGTCAATTAACATAAGTGTCAATCCTTCAAGAAGCTACTACCAGCTGGGAGGGCAGTTCTGCTGAGAAGAGCTGGCGAGAAACTCAACAGTTGCTCTTTTTAGTGTAAATTTACAATATATTTACAACTGTGGTTAACCTCCAGAATGAGCATCAACGGTGCTTAACTACATACACTAACATCCGTATAATATTCTTGGAGTGAATAATATACTTTCCTCAATAATATGTTTTTTATTATATATAATATCAATCTATAGGTATCATATTTTTTACCAGTATGTATAATTTGTCAAGTAAAATCTTTTTAAAGTTTTTTCCTTAGCTTTAAGATAACATAATCATACCTCTTGCGTGATGTGAAGCATCTTGATAATAGCTGTCATAGCATAAAACCTCTCTGAAATAGAGGGATGAGAGACGCTCGAACTTTAACTACTTTAACTACTCTAGGTATTAAAAACAACAGAGAGAGATACAGAACAGAGCTAGTATATATTTTTTTCTTGTATTAATTTTTAAATTAACAATTAATTCCTTGTTATATTTTTCATACTTATCATAATAATTGTAAATTAAACATAAATGTAAACGATAACATAATATCTCCCCTATAAGAATATAAATATCTGCACATTTTGGAATTAAATATAAGACATGTATAAATGAGATGAAAACTGATTTCAGTAAATTAAAAAACCAACCAATTCCAATTACTCACTTGCCAATAGAGTATGTTAGCTTGATTAAAAAGAATTTAAATTGCTCAGCAACGCAATTTCCTTTAACAGAAATCAATGTATGATATAAATTACTGGTGTAAGCTTTGCACAAACATTTTAAATAGCAAAATAGATTTAAATGGCGTCTAGCCATTTCATAAATATTCAATTCACTGTTGAATGTGCTATTCTATAATGAGATACTTTAAATATTTAGTGTTTTAGGTGTAGGTACTCACATGTATTAAAAGCGCTTGAGTGCAAAAATATGCATATTAACTATGTTTCTATTAGCACACGTTACATTGTGGTTGTATGTAAGACTTGTTCTCAACATATACAAGTATTCGTTTGTAATATTACTTTAATATTCTTACTGTAATATTAATTGTAAGCAATTTCTATTAGTATATAATAAGGATTACATTTTATGGATTGAATTCGGGCCCATAATCTTCAAAATCGTGCTCATTTCGTTAAGCTGCTTGAATAAATACAATAATAATAAATGAATATTCTTATACCTAGAAAAAAAGACATGACACAGATCCAAACATAATATTACACTGTCTAATATCCGTTTTGGCAGATATACAATAGAGTTGAGCTGAGATATTTACAATTAAAATAGTAAGTCGATATTTTTTTTCAATTAATTATTTAATATATACCTATATATTAGTATAAATTACATATGTAGGAATTCTTTACTATAATAAAACTAATAAAATAAGTTAAAAAAATATATGTCTGTACATTGAATATTTTTACCAATCAATATTGTACACAGTGGCTTAGATGCAACTCTCCAGTTGAAATTTGAACGAATTTTTTTTTTAGTATATAGCTGTTATACATACGTTCTCAACGAGCTTCGTCGAAAAAGTATTTCCCCTAAGTGTAGAATATCACTTCACTTCTTTTATTCAAGAATAACACTTCAAATGTAATAATTAATATTTAAATATATAATTTATACCTTCACCAGTAGGACATGAGAGTGCAACTCAGTTTAAACATAATTGTACACCAATATAAAGGTAAACACAGCATGCTAATTGTAATTGCCATTGCAAGTATGCTGTAGAGAATTTTAATACAAATAAATTTGTATGTGAAGATAACTTATTTCAAATATATTAATAAATAATATCGAAATACATTTATAGAATCATAAAAAAAACATCCGCAACCTCCCTATATATTTAATATAATATAATAATAATATAATAATTAAAAATAATAAGATTTCGAGTACAATTATCCATATTAAACATGTCACTTTTTGTTTAATATATTATTTAATAAATTACCTTTTGCTATGAAACTGCTTTAAAGCTGCATTTAAACGTTTTGACTCATTCATTAAATAGCGTAGCAATATATCATTATGGCGCTTCGACACTTTTGTTACCCATATCTTTATCTGCTGCTGTTGTTACGTTAATAAGCCAAAAGTTATTTTTTCATAATAATATTAACTATTGTATAAATATAGTATATAAGAATTGTTTATTCAGTCTTCAATAAAATATCAACATTGACGTTATAACGCAATACCTTATATAGGTATTTATTCTTAAACGTTAACTAGTTTGCTATCTTTAAGTCTATATTCAGATTTTTATATGTTGTTGGCCTTATATATTAATAGTATGAACAATTTTATTAATTGTTCGCAAAAAAATTATAATTACCCTTGTGAAGCTAACGATGACATTACATTAAGTACTAGCGGTCCGTTCGTGGCTTCGGCCGCTTGATCGATGTTTTCGGATTTACTTTAATGTCAACATTTCAAAACGAACGCAATTCAATTTGTTTAAGCAGGTGAAGCTGCGAGTGCCTCGCTAGTACTAAATGAATAATTGAAAAGTTCAAGCTGCAGGCGGGCTAGCAAGGAAATAAAATATACAAACACTGAATATCTCAATACGTCAGCAAATGACTTTTTCTTAGATATTCAGATAATCAAATCGATTTTTATCACTTTGAGTAGCAATTTAATAGCATCATATGAGCAATCATTTTAAGATAGTTATAAAAAAACCATTATAAAGATCATTTCATAAGGATCTTTCCTGTTGATTATACTTTCAATTATATAGAGTAATTGTACTGACGGCTATGATACTGCTAATAGGTGGAGTACCGCTACGAACTACGAAGAAATTGTATGGACAGACAGACATCACAGAATATCATAACTTTTTGTTGAACATTTTTTTATAAAATACATATTTTAAACAACAAATTTATTATTATATATAAAAAAATTTAGAGTGCCATCTGTTTTTACTCAAATGGTTGTCTCGTGGCGTATGTGTGTCTTATCTGTAACAAGTTTCTTCATGAAATGCTAGTAGTATTGATACAGTCATAAAGTACGAGAGGGCGCTAGTAGTATGTTACTATAATTATGGCTTACATGTATATGTTAAAGGTGAAAATGCTAAACTAGGAAAATAAGTATCTTAAAACACTACTTCAGTACGTTGGTTATCTACATGGAATTTTGTAGCAATCAGAATAATTTATACTTTAAGTAGTTATTTCTGTTATTTGTCACCGAATAAATATACACAAATATATATGAACCAAATCGGTGCTTAAAATTAATGGTAGTTGTACCAGGGGGCTACATATAGTATAACACTGGGGTTTTCACTGTTGTCGTTGAAACGTAGCAAAATAAAAACTGGTATATAATATCGACAATTTAAAGTATTACAATAATTATTTCTTAAAAAAATATGTTACTTT
The DNA here is from genome assembly GCA_037127375.1 of Dione juno. Lineage (NCBI taxonomy): Eukaryota > Metazoa > Arthropoda > Insecta > Lepidoptera > Nymphalidae > Dione > Dione juno. Next base: position 1,222,735 of record JAXRJS010000048.1, read on the forward strand.
AAAACATTTTATATTTATTTAGACAGGTAATATTATATCTCTTAAAAAATGATTCAAAACTGAATTCAAAACTCTTTTTGATACGTTATTTGAAAAAAATACTTATTGCTTACTGATTTAAAAAAAAATAGAACTCATTTATATATCGATATTTCTATCTTATTTTCAGTGAATTTCAAAACATCATATTGCATAGCAATTACCATACATACCTACATATCCTTGACCTGTATGGTTATCATTTGAATCGATACTTCCTCGTGACCCACTTCTGATTTACAGTTCGTATAAAATCCTACACTTTGAAAATATTTATTTATTTTATTAAATTTGATGCTATGATAAAGCGGCGATTAATAAAGTCTTAAGGATAGATTATAGTAGGTTTATTTCACATAATTATAATAAATATACTTTATTTATCTTACGACCACTTTTTATTTTTCAGATATTCATTTCAGTTACTAGGCTGTGTCCATAGAATATCTGTGATAATTGGGCGTGGAAAACTAACCATTTGTATATTCTTCAATTAAACACGTCAAAATTAAGTCTTTATATATCGCTCTTAGTTTTAGTTTTTAATTTAATTTTGACATAACGTCTTTTAAACTATTTACAAGTTCAAAGGTCATAAATGATATGAATTATGTAAAAGTATTAAATAATTTGTATAATTTCATCAATTTTAGATATACTAATAATAACAAAAGAAAAGGGTCTGCTTTATAATACCATGGTTGTGGGATCGATCAAATCTTGAGGGAATTAATTATTTACGTTTAGCCGCTCTGGTAATACAAGGTGCCACATTGAGTTTCGCCGTATAACACGCAATGTAATGCATTTATAAGGAAAGTCGAGAACGGAGAGTCTTAACAGGACTTTCTATGTTCTCTCTGCCTACCTTGTTGGTAATACATCTGGTAGCTTAAAAAAATATAATTATAATAACCTGCAAATGTAAAATGTAGAGAAATGTCGCACACAGTTTTATATTTTAAATAATTCCTTTATTAACTCACAACAAATATAATAACGTACATTTATTAATACATCTAAACGATTATATTTCTGGTTTAATGAGAATAAGCAGAAATAATACACATATATTAGTAAACAGGAAACAATAGGCAAAATATTTTAAATAATACACAATTTTTTGTATATTTATATTAAAGTGGTAAGGCGAAACTATACTTATCAATGAACACTGTCCCAACATGACTGTTCCTATATGTTTTTGTTTATTATTATGACATTCATATTAAAACGGAATAAAACTCATGATTTCCATCAAACAATTATTTCGTCTCACACCACATTAGGGCGCAATATTTGTAATAAATAGTATTCACTGCTATCCGAAGCCGTTCACTACGATATGCGTTCCATGCCCTGCTAATACTCCACACATTACTATATCACGACTATCATTTATAATTTCCCCTCTTTCTTCAAGAATAATTTAAGCCTGCCTAATACTGTTCATTACATTCACATTATCCATCGTAGAGCTTGAAAATAATTGTAGAAGGCAATAGAATAGTTCACGTTAAATTGACTTGAATCCATCAAATAGGCTAGGAGGTCGCGGAAAATTACACATTACATAAATAACGTACATAATATGCCTAATATTTTAAAACTCTATATAATTTTATATTTCATTAATTCATCAAGATAAGATATTATACTATTGTTTTAGTTTAAAATTGAAAACACTAATAAATATTACTCGACGATATAATAATTTATTTCACAATAGAAATAGACATAATTTTACTTTCTAAATACTCTGGGAAAGTTTTATAAATAAATGTGGTCGGAAATCTCTTAAATAAATAAGTACGTATAAATGTCCACAATATTCAATGCAATTTAATTTAAATAACTAATTTAAACATACTTAGTCTAAAAAATAATGTGCTCATGTACCAACAGAATTTGATATATAAATTGTATTGTCTATGTCTTCTACACAATAATTCTAACGATAATTCAATATGATAAATCACATTGAGTACTACGTAATACATCCATACACGATCATAATGATTGAATGACAGCAGTTACGAAGTTATGATAGGCTTAATATATTATACGAGATGCGTTATGATTCAAACGATTGTGATAGAATAAACAACTATCGTTACATTAATTACATAGCATAGTAGGTAACAAGAATACAAACCGATTTATAATTAGTATATATAATACTATACAGTTTCTTTATACACGGTTGAAACATATTTACATTACTATAGGTAGTTAGCGTTACAGCCATTATTGTGGTTTCAATATTATTCAGGCCGAAATTGATTTGAAAGCATTCTTTTATGTCGTAAAGTACACTCATGGGATTAATACATTCATAATTTCTAAATTACAATTTCAGAGAACAACAGGTTACAATAATATAACATTCGCTAAGTTAAGTATGAAGCAATGAGATACATCTTTATATAGATCAAGAGCTAGAACATATTTAATATATATGTAAATATTCTTTTAATAATTTTGTGCATACACCAATACACAAATCGTGATGTAGATATAAGTGTTTACTACAGTTACAAGCTCTTAAGCTATAGTAGATGAAGGAACACTCATTAAATTCAGAACAAGTGAAGTAAATAAATCATATGAAATATAACATTTTTAAATTATGTCTAAAAATATTTTGCGCTTTTCGGATTAGTTTCAATATATTGGTAAATTAGCTAAAAATCTGACTTGGTCCAAATTCCACAAGTCTATTTCATTATTGATATTACCAAAATTATCAGAAGTCACAGTAAAATGCGCAAATTATTATTTAGCACAACTTAAAAATAATCTTATACCAAAACTCGTTGTAGTACTTGAAATGATTTTTCAAGAATATAATAATCTATAGATAATATTATAAAACTAAAATCAACAGGTGAAAATACTCAGACAACGTATTAAAAGAGTTCCAAAAAGATATGGCTATATGTTATAGTAGTATCAGATCCCTACTCCAGCTCACAGTAAATGCTACCTAACACCTAAATTAATAATACTAATAGATAAATGTCCATTATTACAATTATAACAATATTTCAATACTTTTATCAACTAAACAAAAATAACTATTACAATAGAAATTTTGCAAACATACGTAGAACTATTCTCATAATTTTGACAAAAAATAAGAAAGAATAAAAAATCTTAGTGATTTATGAATAATATTAATTAAACACAAAAAAAAAACATTTACGAAAGATATCTCCTTGAAAATACTGGGCTAGTTGACTACGTGCTGTGGCTTAAGACGTGTAGTTAGAAGAATCAGCAAGACCAAGGAGTAAGTCAATTCCAGTACGTCCAAGGTATTGTTAATTTTTGTTACGATAGTGGTCTATTAACAATTGCAGTTAGGATTGTTGTTGCTTTGAGGCTGTTCTGTGAGGCGTTGGCCGCGAGCCCCTCCTGCTAGCATGGCTGGTTCGGAATCGAGGCTCTCCGACATCTTATCGCAGATTATGTCCACAAGACGCTCAAACACAGCCTAGTTTAAAAAAAGGCCTCGATAAAATATTTATAATATTATTTAATAAAATCGTAAAGAACAAACAGTCGTGATAGAGTGGGATTTTGAACAAGAATGGTCCTATTTAAAATACTTTATATATAATTAGTTTGGTAATATAAAGTGCGACGTTGAGTTCCGCATCTGAATATTCAATGTTCCAAATTCCAATGGAAAGCGGAAAACGTGTTGATATTAAATCTCTTTGCCTATAATGCGGGAAAATGCGTAAAACTATAAAGCACAAAACCTTTATATTCCAAAATTGAAACGTGTATATATGTACATTTTATAGCGAATGTAATATTTATTTTGGTAAGCGATAATATTGATATAGGTGAGAATAATCAAAGCTGCAATATTCCCAATTACAGCTTTCATTCCATGCAATTGACGGTTATATAACCCTTATCTCTCAGCATCGAAGGAGGGTAAATTAATAAGCAGACGGGGTCTTGCTTTTAGGCTCTACCAATCAATAATTAAATTTATTTATACCGATGATAAAAAATATGATTCGATATAGGTTATACCTTTTTATATTTAGATTACGTAATATTAATGCATTTTGCTAGTGTTTTGCAAGGAATGTATTTCACAATTTTTTTACTTTTCAAGACACATAGTAAAACAAAAGTGTAAAATAATTTCAATAATTAAAACTTTCTGCTCGTAAAGACCCGTGGTTTTCGAAATCCCTATGAGATATTTTCTCGCCTACCATCTCCAAAAATGAATAAAGAATTCAATTTTTTACTAAGAGCTACAAACTTTAAGCTCTTATATTACACCTTACGGCTTGAATTATCAAAATTTGCTTTTTAATTTTCACTTAACATCATCTATATTCAAATTTTCATGAGTAACTTACAGTTTCATAAATATAAACATATATTGATTATTTCTTACCTTAACATTAATATTTTCTTTAGCGCTGGTCTCGTAGAATTCAACGCCAAGCTGCTCAGCCAGCTGCCGGCCGCGCTCTTGGCTTACCACTCGCTCTTCCTCCATGTCACATTTATTCCCTACAAGGATAACTTGCGCGTTATCCCAAGAATATGTCTTTATTTGTGTCACCCTGTTAACAAAATAATTATTATGTTTATTTATTCTATGATTATATTCTAGGGCTACTTATAATGATTCATTTCAAAAATTATAAGTTACATCTCGTCGTTATCTATATTATTTATTTATATATAAATATTAATTGTTAAATATGATATATAGAGTTAGAATCTCATCTCGAATAAGTTAACATCAATTTTTTTTTAATCTTCTAAAGACTTATATATTCTTGAATATTTTCGTAAGTAAACTAATAAATCCATTCAATATTTACTATGCATACTTAATAATATATATATCAGTTTTCGCTTGATATACTTTAGTACATAAAGCAAGGTCATGTTCCATTTTCAAATAAAAATAATATATTTTAACGTAGCATTTATGACAAATCTTTACTTAATTCAAAGGTAAGCACTGCAAATGAAATACTATAGTAAATAGCCTGCCTAGACGGCTAGCCACTGTGACCTATATAATAATGAGATCTCAGTTGCGAACTGAACCGGGACGTCTAGAGCAGAGGGGAATTACGTAATAGACTTATATGAACTAACCAATCTTGAACGCTGTTGAAGCTCTCCTCGTTTGTTATATCGTACATTAGAATAAATCCCATTGCGCCTCTGTAATATGCAGTGGTAATGGTACGATAACGCTCTTGTCCTGCAGTGTCCTGAAATAAAGTGAAAGATTATTAAATAAAATTAATAATTAAAAAAAAGTGAAATTATGTAAGATTTTGTTCATTTATCATAATAACCAAAGAAGTTTGTAACTTAGTAGCAAGTACTCAGAATATTTTATGGAAAGTAGGTATAACACACCCATATCTGTAGTTTAACGCGTTTGTCATGACGGAACACCGTTTTGACCTTGAAGTCTATTCCTACGGTAGACACGAACGCTGAAGTGAAGGAGTCATCAGCGTACCGAAAGAGGAAACTGCAAAAATATAAATATTGTTCGAAGTAATAAATATATCATAAAATATAACTTTGTACACCGAAAAGGTCTAATATATAAGTCTAACACAAAGTAAAATATACATACCTAGTTTTTCCGACAGAGCTGTTGCCGATAATAAGCAATTTAAACATATAATCAAAGTTTTGGTCACCAGCATCTTTTTGCCATTTGGGGTCACCGCCTCCAGCCATCTAAAATCATTTGCTCGTTACTTTTTTTGTAAATACAAACTAAATTAGAAAAAAAAGTAAGTTGCTTTGAACAATTTTTCATTAGATCATTATGTAACTCTCATACCGTTTCCATATTTTTTAAAATTTATTTTTAGTATAACTATTAAAGGGATCAACACAACCGGAATGTATATCCTTGCAAAAGCAACTAACTAATGTTAATTGATAAAACTAGACTTAGCTGAAAAATGACTCTTATTTCAAAGAACATTGTACCGTTAACATGCTGAGCTTTATCATTATACATTTTAATAAAAAATATAATTTATTCCTTTTTATAATTTATAAATGATACCGCTGCTTATCGTCTCCTGAATAACACTGATTCGCGTTAAAATTTTAAATAAATACCATGTTAACATAGTCTAGTGTATAAATAATAATATAGGTCTACATATAATAAAGGTATTCTTCAAATGATTATCTGCGCCTGTTTCATAAATTGTGGACGTATTCGGCAATGTGGCGTGAGTGACGATTTTATTAATAATCTATTTAAAATGAATTTATTTATACATAAGTATAATCTAATAAGTAATTCTGAGAATATAATAAAACAAATCATGAACTTTTTTTGTTAATTTGACATATTATATATTCTGGAAGGCTCTATCCCTATACCTAGGATAAAGAAATGAAAATGGTAAAGTTAACTATAATGAATTTCATCATTTCAGACAAATAGAAGACAGTTTTTTAAAGCATATGATTAAATAGAAAAAAATATTTGTATACTATATAATCGACTAACGTCCATGGCCTAATCTAACATAGACTTGAAAGATCGTCAAATTCTATAAATATTACCTAAAATAAACCTCTAGATATATTAAAACATTAACTATTGTAAAATAAGAATAAAGCAAAGGTTAATCACATAATCACATCTTCTTATAGTATACGTTCGTATAGTATACGTAATACTTACAAAAGAACTGATATTTTTTACTTGTTTTTAATAAAAAGCGAGCCTTTTTTTCGTAATTCAACATCTCAAAAGCTCCGAGTTAAATCTTACCGTGAAAAAATTATTACGTTGTCGGTTTTGCAAAGAATGATTTTTAATATTTAAAATGGATATTTTTTTATTCTTTTCGTTATTACGCATAATCTAATTGTTTGTGATTGTCTAGTGATCTATTCTACAATTTCTCTTAGATATATATATATATATATATATATATATATATATATATATATATATATATATATATATATATATATATATATATATATATATATATATTACTAAAGAATTTCTTTGTTTGAACGCGCTTATCTCAGGAAATTCTGACCCAAATTGAAAAATTGACAATCATCTTCATTTAGAATAAATATCATTATAATTGTAAATAAAATATCATTATAATTGTAAATAAAATAAGTGACTAGACTAAGTTAGAAAACCTTGAGAACGCCATAATCAATGAACTGAACTAAATCATAAATATATTGATCTATTAAAAAGAAAAAGAGTCGAACATATAAAATTAAAAAAAAACTTTACTCTATAATAACATTCGATCCAAGTATTTTTTAAGCAATTTAAATCACGTCGATGAGCTAAAGATGCGATGCTGCGTTGCTTTTGCTTTGTTACTCTATATAACATACGAGTATGATATCGATAAAATTGTATGGTAAACTTATCATCTATTAACTGAGTTCAATATATATTGTAAATGCTTTTAAAAACATACAGAAATTAATCTAAATGTAAAATTGTAGAAATATATAGAGTATACATCCTTGTACTTTGTACTTACAAAGAATCAATTTAATAATACTATATTTAAAAAATAAATCAAATCTTTTTTAAGAATACAAATAATTGAAAATGTATTATTTTTTATATATATATATATATATATATATATATATATATATATATATATATATATATATATATATATATATATATATATATATATATATATATATATATATATATATATATATATATTATAACAAATTTGAATAAAGTATCAACACGACAAGTATTCTATAAAAGTGAATGTGCGTCATAAATAGGTAATAGGAAATATAATTTACCGCTAGCAGATAACACTATGGTATATGCTCACCTTTTATTGGTTCCTGTAGTCAAAGTCAGTCGACAAAGAGGTCAATATTTATATTTTATCGCTTAAGCGACTTTCAGCGATGTAACCGTAGCACGCCGCCTATCTCTGTCCCTTTTACATTCGCATCACGCAACGGAAGCGGGTGCCAGCGTTAACACGTTTATCGATTTCTTTTACTTACTTAGAAATGAAGTACAAGCCACTCTGCAAATTTATTATTAATAAGTCAAATGGATAAAGTAGCGCACAATACCTGAACTCACAAGTATGTATAACAGCAAAAATCGATATTTAAAAATGTTTCATAACTAATAATATATTTACACTTACACTGAATTCATTTAATTTTGGCTTCATTTGCCTATTATAATACCATGTGCGTTTGGTTTAAAATGCAATATTCCTTTGTGAATCTCCAAACAGTTTTATAATGTTTCGCGCTCACAGCTGTTACCTCTGTCCTGTTAGCTTCTCACTGTGGCAAGGGGGTGGGATGAAAATCCAAGATGGCGGCGTGTGCGCGCGCATGTCCACCCGAACAGCCTGTCAAATTTTTTAGCAACACCCATCCTACGAATCTACTATGAGCATCGTACTAACTTCGAAAGATAATATCTTTGTGATATTAGACGAAATTATATAATATCAACGAAAATTGTATACCTCAAAATGATCAACAGGTTCTTAGGGTTCCTTGAGTTACCGTTCAACAAGTCAATACTAACTGATGACGACAGTTAAAGCCTTCGTCCCCGTTGTAATATTTTACTTGAATCGAACATGTACAATATGTAGGGAACATTGAATCGCTGTAGAGTCTGTTTTTGGAAACGAGCTCAAGATCATATAAATAATATTATAGGTTATTAAATTTTGTTTTATAGTTATAAGCCTTCTTGCAAGAGTATATTTCATAAAATAAATAGTGTATAGATAGTCATTTTTGAGTCATTTTCCAAGCAATTCCATATGTGATCTGTCAAGCTAGAAAAAAGAAAGCAAGGTATCTACATGTATGAGCACATTTTACACAAGCTCTTCATTGTGAAAGCCTTGACCTCTTCTTGACCCAATTATAGAAGTTCAGAATTTTCCTTAAACCGAAAATGTTACATTTTTCTGTAAAAAATAAGACTTTTCTGACTCGGCTCGTATTATATTGCTAAAATTAAATATATCGACGAGTTGCCCCTTTAATATATTCATTGGTCACTTTTGAAAGGTCAAAGATAGTTTTTCATAATTTTTAATCCAAAAATATATATAAATACTATAATTAGGTACTGTTCATTATCAAGTTTATTGTGCTATAAGCCATTGTTTTTTTTAAATAAGACATATTCTTTTTGTTAATTATTAAAAAAATAATAGACACAAAAATAAAAATATATTTCAAAACAAAAAACCTTCAACTGCATTGCATTCAATAACTAATATATTTTTTTAAGGTACTCAAAACAAACAGTCAAGACACTCCGTTCTCCGCGTTCTGCACTATATCATGCCAGAGCAAATAAAAGCCATTCATTGCCTCAAGTGAAAATCGAACCCGCAACTATCCCGTCTTCATTTCCAGAATGGCTTCTTGTATTGATCTATTATGATCAATTGTTATCTAGTGTAAAAAATTCGAATGAACAGTAATAATTTAAATACAATTATGAATAGGTAAGTTTCGAAAGATCAATTTTTATGTATAAAAACAAAATAAATATAACCTAAGTAAACAAATATATTATAATAAAAACACTTATGCGTAAGCCATCTATCTATATTTGTGACAAAAACAACTCGACGCTAGTCTACTATAAGGTGCAAAGTTTTGTCACATATTAATTTTTAATGTACACACTAGATGGCATTGTACGCAGTTTGTCACATATTGGATTATTATATTTGATACTATCGACCTGTTTGCGGCTCCGCTCTCTTGATTTATGTTCTCGGATTTCCTCCAATATAATATGCATGTATGTCTATTTTTTTAAGTTCAGTTTACAAAACAAATTTTATATGTAATATTTTGCCGGGAATCCCGAGATATGTTGCTCCACATATTCAAGTGAAAGTTACATACAAATCGGTTCAGCAGTTCCAGAGATGGCAAGACAGACAGACAGACAGAATAGTTCTTTTATGTTTTAGAAACGTGTAAATAACTATATGTACTCGAGAAAGCTCAGTTATTTTGAAATCACAAACAGTTTCTAAATATTATTTATACGTATGTTTAAATGTATACATATAAGAACGGTAAAAACATCAAGTCAATATAAATATAAAAAAATGTACACTTTAATACAATGGTTACAGAACAAAGGAAAAATATTTATGAAAATGCGCTCAAATTGCAGTAAAGCATTTTAAAATTCTTCAAAGCCGATAATGACGTGAAAAGACTTGTGATTGAGGCCATCGTAGCGCAGTGACCCTTATGTTAGTAATACTAAGTCCGCCGTTTAATAATCTATGTCCCGTATTCAGGTGGAAATTTACTCTACGTTCTCTCTGAATACTCTGTTTTATGCGAGATATAGCGTGGTGACGGAACAAAATCAATTTGTTTTTGAGTTAAGTAGATAAATACATCTAGAATATTATCTGTATTAAAATCGAAAAAAATTAAATAGTAGGTAAAATAGTATTTTAAAAAAACATTTACCAGTATCAAATAGCATAGGAAGAATTTTTGGAAAGTTAAGTTTTCTAAAGCCGGTTCTTGGTATCATTGGACATATTATTTATAAATATATTACAGTTTATTTATAGATCTTAAAGACAAAATATTATAATTAGAATGTTATCACTTAAAAATCACTGCAATATTAGTCCATCTTAAAACTTTATTGTGAATCTGTGGCCTGAATTATTATTTTATTTTTAGGTTAAATATATTATAGCGATTATACAGTGCATGATCATATAACACGAATTTATCCCACGTACCGCTTCTACGATTACATTAAGAAGGAACGTTTTTAGGCCAAGTATTTATTTTCAAGAATATTTTATAAGACATTCTGTGTTATGCTGGGATTTTACAAAACTGCGTTTAATATACTTTTCTTTAGTTTGTTCATAGGCGTAGTTTATTTATATAAATATAGTTTACTAATTATATTAAAAGAATGTTATAAAATGATCTAGAGCCTCACTAGAATTTTTAGGCAACCTTCAATTGTTGCAAATGCTTGCAAACAGAATTAACGACAAGACGTGGTCTTTTGGTTAGCGGATTCTAACGCCGGAGAAACAAAAATATTTAATAAATATAAACACGCTGCGTGCGATTTGACTTTAAAGCCATAACGCTAAGATAACAGTATAACACTATACATATAGATATCAGGTAATTTACTTGTTATAGCTCGTTGTTAAACGAACTAAGATTTCAAAATAATTGCGAACGTTATTATTCTATTCGAAACAATCACATTGAAACAATGTTTAAAAGCTTTGATAATAATTCTACACAGAATTTTAAGACTACTATACTATAACTATACTATTACATACATGTATACTATACGTACTATAATTCCAAAATTGTAAATTGTTTTAAAAACGACAACAAATTGTTTTTAAAACAATTTACAATTTTGTAATTATAGTAGAATAAATTAGAATGAGTAATATCAGATTTAGGTAGTTTAAATTTTGATCGACCTCACGTGTCGTTAAATATATAGAATCATGATGATCATGTACGAAAATGTCGCAAGGACGGAATTAGATTAGTGCGTCGTCGGGTGACGTTACACCACGTCATGTGATGCGTCTCAGATACATACTTAGTGCTACCAGACCAAACTGCGCCAGTAACGTAATCCGTCATTGTAGGAATTCCAATCTTGATTCCAAAATCCAGATATTTATTGCGTTAACCATGGGAATGTAAATCGAGTTTGTCGTGTACCAGGGCCAACGTAACAGACGTTTACGTTTACAGATTTCATATCATATTTTTCACATTTTCGGGGGACTGATAGAACCAAGAGATAAGTTATTAAGTATTTAGTGGAATAGTTAAAATTTAAAGCTTTATTCGCGTCCTAAAATAGCTTAACAAAAATATATCGACGGAAAATATATCATCAGCACATTTAAAACAATTCTTATTTAATAAAAAAAGCTAAAGGTAATTTTCAGATGACCATCATAGGGATCGAATGATATGTACTCATCTTAAGAAGTTATTTTTACCGTCCTAAGATATGTTAGGATTATATTTATTAGTAAGATCACTACGCGATTGGAATTTTGTGAACATGGACGAATATCTTATCGTTAATACCTAAACTACTTTGGCTCAAACTCAACTTTTCTTTTTCTTATTCACGACTTCATATATTTACTTCAACATCTAAATAATGCTTAAATGGATGCAAAACCTCATATTTCATTTTAGCTCTGGGCTGAAGAAGCATGATAAACTAGCCACAATACCGTACTGGGCTTAAATAAAAAAGACTTAACTCTCTGTCACCCTACTTTTTACAATCCCTTACCATTCTGGAACCCTTTATAACTGAAAGAATGATTTAAGCAGGTGAATAGTAACACCTCTTACCCCCAGCACCTCTGTTCCCTTAACAAAAATCTAAAAAGTTTCTTTATGTGCATGAAATATTATGGAGACCCTTTTCAAAACAATAATACTTTGGGATGATGATTTTTAAACGTGGGCTTAAACATTACTATCTAAAAAAGTAAACGAAAGGTATTATAGCTCCATTCTTCTTTTATAGCCCAAGAGATAATATTTAAAGTAAAATTACAATATTTCAATGTTCTTGTATTATTATAATTCTATTTATATAATTGAACGATAATTCCCAATTACCTACGAAGCAATAAAAACTGTTGTCAAGAAGGTATTTTTAATTTTGTATTATAAAACTCATCTAAAAGAAGCCTTAATTAGTTTAAGAAGATAATTTAATATTACACAGCTTAAAATACAACAAAATTATATCTTTCAAGTGAAGAAATCATTGCTTCATGTTTTCGTAGAACGTAGCTCAATTAATGTAAACCAAATTTCTTTGTTATTCTATTAACTGTTTCTGATATATTTGCATTAAAATATAATATAGAAAAATATTAAATTATGTTAGTTATATAACGTCACATAATAGTAGAGAAGAGAAGTACTCGTACATACGACTCTTGAACTTTGAATAGTATTTTTAATTACAGTTAAGAAAGTTTCGGGTACTGGTCTCCATAGCCTAGTCGAGGACCAGAGTAAATCTCAATTTGTAATAAATAGTATATGTTTTTTATTTTTTACAGTATATGTTTTTTTAATAGTATATGTTTTTTTTTCGCACATAACAGGGTAGGCAGACAGAACCAAGTGCTAGGACACTAATTCTAATCCCCATAAGTTCTTTATATACTTTTTCTAAAACATTTGATTTCGTTTCAAAAGCAACACGATAGAGCTTATAAGCATAATTCTACATATATATTTTTATCGTAATTTAGCAATGACCGGATGTCAAGATGTAACGAGGCCATACAATTTGAACGGTACAGGCAGCCGTGAATCTGTGAGCCGGAGAGATCATAAAAATTGTAAACAGCTCGTAAAAACTTTTACTTAAATTATATAGAATGCTGAGATACTAAAATTAAATATATGCATAATATATTGTAAACAGTTGCTTTGGTTCATATGTATGTTGTAAATTTGGTCCCTACTCGGGAAAATAATGATATTATTTCAAATTATTGTCGGTATAAAAAATAAGGTATTTTGGTTCAAAGCCAGGGGTTTGAGTTGCTCCACTCAACATATTTTATGTCTGGAATTCAGGCGGAAAGTGGAGAATGGAGAGTATTTGTAGTAGAATATTTGTAGTAATACTAGACTAGACTAGACTAGATTCTCCGTCTATATTTTGCTTTGCAGGAAAAAGCGTGGGACGTATACACAATTTGAGGACATGGGTATGTATAATAATATATAAGCTTATTAAAATATTAACAATACCGAATGAAATTTAATTTGAAATAAGCCATATTTGAAATGTCAGAAAGTAGTCGTCGTACTGTGCAGGTAAAAGTTTCAGACAATAGTTAATTTTTCACGAGGTTAAAGTTCATAACCACGAGAAGTTGCATAAACAAAAGTATTAATTTAATTTAAGTATTACATAATGTAGTATGTAATCATTATTAACCATTAAATAAGTGTTTTGATATCTATGACGTAAATAACATAAAAGGCATTGTTATTTAGGGTACAATTTACTTCGTCAACGTCACCTAGGATAGATAAAATACAATAAAGATGGATCGGTAATCTCTCGAGATTAGAGAGAGAACAGTGAAAAGTCCAAAAAAAGAAGTCATCAGGGGTTTGAATAAGGAGTGTTACCATATGATATTATATATTATATAGTTTTATTTGAATAAGCTTACAAATATAATATAATATAATACAAATTTACAAATATTTCTCTTGATAGACATCTTGATGGATATTCTTGAATTTTCTCCAGCTTCGCGCTTTATCCTGCATATAGAAGTGTAGACAGAGAGAGCCTGGTGTCCAGACACCTTATTCTTAAATATGAATGAATGTATGAATAATGATATTATTTATTCATTTCATGAATAATTAATTCATGATATTACATATTGAGTGGTTGAAATCAACTGCCACAATATAATAAAACATAATACAAATATAAAAATTATCTTAAGCATAAAAATATACCATAAATAAAATCATACCCAAAAAATATATAACCACAAACAAGTATACCCGATATAAAATCTTTATATAAATATACCTATAAACCTCCTGGTTACGATACCAAAGTATGATATACATATTACTCATAAACATACATATGATCACACACACACACACAAAACAAAATGAAAATATGTAAAATAATAACAAATGTGACCTGCGACAATCTTATATCATACGAAACAATTCTGCGTAAATAAAACCTTCTCTTCTCTTTACGACCCTATGCAAAGGAAACTCTCATATAATATTGTGCTGCTTATGGAATATATTGTTTAGGGACATATGTTTAACCGAAATACATACTTTTATATGTTTTTATGTACGATAAGCCTAGTAGGCAGTGGCATTTTGATTAAAGAGATAGTCGTTATTTATAAATTTCTATCTTAATATTTTTCAATACACCTATAGTATTTCATATTACACTTACTTGTGCTACAAATGTAGTTACAGTCTTTATAATTACTTAGACAACATGCACTACCATACAACCTTGACATCGTATTACTTATTCCTTTAAATTTAATATTTAAAAAGGCGTAGAGGTCACACATGTCAACATTATTGTTACTATATATTATACTGTTTTTGTTTTTGTATTTAATAAGTTAGTAAGTTTCAAGTTCTTTCTTTTGCAATTTTCGATAGGCTTATCTATTCGGTACATAACAAATACAGTGATATTACGACGTTATATTAAAGTAACTGAATAAGCCTTGCTATTGAGGAAATAGAGACACATTTTCATATAAATAGAATAAAGCATGATAAACTGGAATCAGAATAGGAAGTTCTTAACGTTTCTGAAATGTTAACTTACAGCGCTTTGCTAAATATAATTTGGTTCTGTATACTTTTCCGTTTTGTATGGCAGTTAGAGAAAACTTACAATATAACCCTAATTGTTCTTAACTTTTATAACAAAAATTTTATAAGTCATCCCTCGCTTACTTCAGTTCGGCATAAAGACATAATTGATAATGTAGTGTATATAAATGTACGAACATTTATTCTTTACAGGCCGTAAACACATAATTTGTCGCCCTTTTCATACAGGTATGTATGTATACATAGAGTATATGAAATGAAATTAGGTTAACGACTGTTACATGACGTACTTTTAATTACGGCCTAAGATTTTAACAAACACGAAACTAAAGGAAATATTTACTATTATTAATTAATTTTAACTTTATTTTCAATATTCTAATCTAATAGTATAAAAGCATTAATTGCTTGTTAATTTACTACAATAATTCGACCTCTAAAAAGAATTTTTCAAATGATTAAGCCTCACTATTTCACATTTTATATAGAGCTGCATAATTTTTCCAATGAAATCAACAAATTCATACGTACCTCTCAAAACAACAGAGAATACATAAAAAATATATATAAAATCATTTTATGCATGTTACAATAAAGGCTTAATTAAAACATTTCATTTATGAATAAACAAGAGTAACTAAAAAATAAAGCTATCGAAATTGCACGATACGTAAGTTTGCATGTCGAGTGAGGTGGAGTGCATTCAGGGTTGTTACGGGCTCAGCTCAGTCCCACGTCGCCCGCCGACTAGCGCGTTCGTGCGCTCACGCGACACCCCTATGGACTACGATCGACCAAACGAACATACAAACTTAATCGTAGCCACTTTTCCATATTTAACTTCTACGAGCAACCGAACGAATTACGCGATATATACTCCTTTTCAAGAACATGACCTTAAAACTACCCTCTAGAAAGTTTTCTCTATCCTATTATACGTACTTTAGTGATTAATATCTACACCGAAGTCATTTTTTCAATATGCATCTTGGAAATCTGTATCGAAACCTATTTATACACAAAAAACGACTGAAGCTTTCTATTTTCAACCTTTAAAAGTTTTTACATTTGTAACACAATTTACACGAATTTATAAATAGTTTTGAACATTGTTTTTATCCTAATAGTAGTTCTTGATAGAAATAAGGTTGACCAAAGACATCTCATGTAAAATAATAGACTGTTTAAATAGACGTTTTAAGTGTGCTTTTAAAGTGTTTTAAATTAATGACAGTGCGTAGCTTTAGCTGTGTTTGTAATAATAGAGACTAGTAAGTGTTTTTAGTGCCCTTTCTGTGTACATTATAGTTTTTATTCGTATAAACAGAAGAAATACATTTGGTAAGGAGTTTTTATAAGTTTTAAAATAATATACCTATATTTTTACTTATATGACTATAATTAATAATCTGAATAAATCATTTTTTAATGAATGTTGATGATTTATAATGATAAATATTTATTTTATCAAAAAATAAGGCTTTAAATAAATGTATGCATAGAAATTACACAAAAAATAAAAGTAATCATTGCTAATACACTTCAGTCAAAAGTAATATTTTTCCTTAGAAAAATGTTATTGTTGATGAATCGAGAACGTCTTTGAAAGCGGAACCACCAATTATTGTGAAAGCTCTATTAAAAATATTTCTATAGAATCGCTAGAAAGCTGACATCTAAATGTAATTCTGATTCGAATATAGATTATAAATTACTTATATTGGAGTTTATTATTCATGGAATAAATATTATTACATTTTTATATTCTTCTTTTAAATAATATGTTCTTAATAAAACTTTTTTTACATAAACTGAATACTGAAGATAAGTATTTATTGGTCACGCTATTCAAAAAATATATACATATTTAAAATTGTAACCGGGCGAGCGCTGTATTTTTAAATTGGCTCTTAATGAGGACATTTAAGTGTTGCACTGTTCTACGACAAACATCTTAAACGAAATAATAAATTAAAAATTAATTTACAGCCTGTTATATTTTAAATAAACAAGCATTCGTAGAAATTGGCGGGATATAAAGATATCAACGCTATATATTAGAAGAAAGTACTGGTGTATTTTACGATACTCAATTTATTCAATTTAATTATATTTATATTAGATAATCACATTTATTATTTCTTAGAAATAAAAATAAATTCCCTAAAAACAGCCCTAATAATGTTACAGGTTTTATGGTCAAATCAATGCTCTTAACATAAGCCGTTAAGATGATGATAGGATAATAAGAATATTTTGCTCTTTATTTTTTTTTTGTGTTAAGCTGAATAAAATAACTTAATTTATACTTCTTATATAATATATACGACAAATTTGGTTATGCAAATCATTTAACTCTTATATATTTTTATCCATATATGCAAATCAATTTATTTTTAATCCTATACGTCCAGCCTCTTGAGGCCGCTTGATTCATTCGCGTGCATTACTTTAGCCGGCTTACGTAGGCATATTACATACAAGTGTAGTGTGTAGTGGTGTAGGTATAGTAGGCGTAGCAGTAGTACGTATCGTATTCTTGTATTCCAGTTTGGTATACGTGTACTTGTAATATAATTTGTGTAACAGTGTCGCATGATTAACTTACATTTGAAATCATCATATTTAAACAAATTTTATTCCATATCGTATTATTAAAATATCTTTGAAATAGGACGGCCTTTTTGTGTCTTTGATTACAACTCGGGGAATTATTTTCATTTTCTTCTCTCTGGCAACAAGGCAAAAAGCGCGGCGTTGAGTTGTGTAACTCAACACGCCATGCCTCGAAAGGCGAAAAGCAGAGAACTGAGTGTCTTAACACTAGGTTTCTTCAACCAACGGTTCCCTCTGCCTATCCTGCAAAAAAAAAAATACCTTTGAATATATTACTTAAATCTTTTTCAACAACATACATATATACAAATGATGGAAAATTATGAAAGCGAAACTTATAATAAATACCGAAACCTAGTGCTTTTTCCGGTACTTTAAAAAACATTTTGTGCTAGATGACAAAATAAAATGACCTAATACAAATATATTTTGATCATCTAGATCTTCAAATGAAGACATCCGTGTTTATGCACTTACTGGCCTATAAACAGAAATAAATTTGATCAGATTATTTGACACACACCATATCCACTCCTCTAAACTTGTTTATATTATTTTCTTCTTATATGTGCAAACATGTCTATGATTAAATAAAATTTTGTACATGTGCCTATAATACGAAATAAGCGATGAGCTATCTTATCATTTTTTTTTTCAATGAATATTATACTTGTGCGCAATGTTAGGGCAGTAGTAGAGTACGAGGCGATCAACCCGAAACTGATTTGGGTTCGCTTCAACCTAGGGAAACAACAGTTTTCATGTTAGTGGCGTATGCGCCGGTATACTCAGCTCCATTAAGCGAACTTGAGGGATTTTGGAAGAGTGTCGGGGATATTCTAAGTAGTGTAAGCAGAAATAAAAAAGTAATATTATGTGGTGACTTGAGCGGATGGATTGGACCCTCAGGAAGTGGTTACGAGGAAGTGTTAGGTAGTATGTTGACAGAGACTAGATGAGGCTACAAATCTCATATTGGAACTTTATAAAGAAAGGAATTTGTTCGTGGCAAGCACGACGTTTGACCACAAAAAATTTAGGAAATGTAGTAAAATGTACGAAGAAAGAAAAAAAACATGGAAGGATTATACGGCCTCGAATAAAGATAAAAGTATGAGAAAAATTAAAAATAAAGAGCCAAACACAAGTACTGATAAAGACGAAATGTAAAAATCTGAGAAAGAAAGAGATGAAAAATTACCGAAAATTTCTGAGAAAACACGAAGCTTTCTTTCGCGAGAAGTTAGTGATTTCTGGTGTTGTCCGTCAACCTACAGAAGAAGTAAATGAAAGTAAATGAAATGAAAATAAAAGAGGTGCTTTCGAGGGACGGTAAAATATTAACCGACGAAACATACGTTTTGACAGTGATGGGCGGAATTTTACAAGGAGACGTATCAATATGATGATGTTTCTGATTTAAATAGTAGCAATATGCTGAGTTTTGATATAGCAGATGACGAAATCGGTATAAAAGAAGTTGAAAGTGCTAAAAGAACTCTGAATTTCAGTTTCAGAATACAGTTCTGGTGCCGACATTGTTATAGGTACTGAATACTGCAGAGATACGATCTCTTCGAAGCATATGTGGAGTCAGCTTATCTGATGAAACCGCAACGAAATACACAGAGTAGTGAGTATCATCGTGGATGTCACCTGTGAATGAAGAAGAAAGTGCTCAGGTCAATTGGGCACGTTGAGAGAATGAATGATGAAAGAATGGTAAAAAAGTTACATGAAGCCAAATTGAGTGGTACGAAAGGTAAGAGGAGACCTCGGCTGACCATCGAAAACACAGTGTTGAAGTTACTGGAATGAGGGAAGGAAGGTCACATAAAAAGCAGGAAGAGGGCATGTATGAAGATGTTAATGACAGTGGACGAGGCGAAAGAGGTACGCAGGGACTGCAGTGCTTGGTGCACTAGGATAAAACGTTGAAGTTCAGGTGTCTGTCTCCACACCAATTAATGTATATGTTGCCGTTCTAGAATATCATACTATTGTAATTTATAATGATTTGTTCTAAATAAATATATCAATAATAATAAATAAATATATTCCGTTTCTTTTCTCTTCATCCAAATTAATAATATGAATTCATAGCATCCACATATACGTTCGAAGAAACCATTTAACAATATTCTGCATATCACAATTTCATATATTTAACGTATAGTTCAGTTCCATCTTATTTTAGTTTATTTTCATAGTGACAGCAAAGGACTATTTAGCTAAAATTTTCGATATGGAATATAATCATTTGAATGAAAACAACGCTATTATTGAGCTGTCACCAAGCGATAGTGCGCCCGGCTGTTATGGTACTTATATAAAGATTATTCAAACTGTGCCAAGTCCAATGACATCGTGTGTATTTTTGAAATAATTTTACAATGTCAAACCTAAGCCACACACTCTTGATATACGTAATACGTATGTTATTATTATTGACAAGGTATCCAGATCATTGTTTGATTTTTTTTATTTACTAAAAGTTATAATATTGCTTCCCTTTGTAATATTATCTGTTACCACTGCTCTTAAAATTACCTATTTTTTTAAATAAATTTATAACTATCGAGTATATTTCATCACAATAAATTATAATGATAGTAAATTATTTATTCATCTCAACACACATCCAGGTAAATACAGGCTCTAATGACATTTCTCTGTGTTCTAGTTTTTCCGCCTATATGAAGACATGAATATTGGCTTTAATTAATTAAAGCTAGAATTAACTATTAATTATTTAAATTGTGCCTCACGATGCATAATTATATGTACCTATAAGTATGTTGAACATACAAGTCCGCCATAATACTATAATATATATAATTCTTCTATTACTGAGTGACAACTCACAGCAGAAACTACTGAAATTTGACATATAGGTGCCTTGAATATTGTATATGAGCACTAAGATGACAAGAAGAGGAATAGACGATTTCTCTAAATTCCTAAGGGAACAGGACAAAACAAGATTTATCCCGTTTCCTTAGGAATTTGAACTCCTTGTCCTATAAATATGTTATGAATATAAGAATATTTTTTGCCTTGTTGTGTAAATTACTAAAAAAATGAAGCAGATGCTAAACAGGCTGTTAGGTACGAGGAGGGTAAGCGAAGGGTCTCATCAAAATGTTTAGTAGTCACTACGTGACAGTATTTCTTAAACATGAAGCTCCGCTACTTTAAAATAGAGCTTTTTAAGTAGCCTACATTATACAGACTTGACCCGACAAGTATTTTACAATGTATATTTTTAAGTTTTGAACCAAGCTGTATTTGTACTTTATAGTCTGGTCGAACTTGACATACATCGACAGCTCGTTATGCATTCAGAGATATAGCCGAGAGCTCATTGTAAATTGAGGCTCATTAAATGCACATATTTTTCACAAAACAATAGAAAAACTCTGTTGTATAAATGTAGAAAAGAAATGTCACAATTCCAATAGTTATCACTTATGTATCGATTTTATTGGAATATCTTTACTTTGCAGTATTTTTGTGTAACGTAAATATGTAAAAAAAGTTTAAACTGGTATTTTACATATCAAAGGATTAAGTATATATGTAAAAAATATTATAGTAATATTAGCAGCCGTTTACTTTGCTCATTTGTACATTACCATTCTATTCAAATCCTTTGTATATAAATTTTGTTATGAAGTAAAACGAGATAAGTAGGTAGAATATGAATTTTTAAATTAAGGGCTATTATAAATCGACTAAATTGTCCATTGTAGATACCGGGGTTAATCATAAGACTCAATTTCCGTTGGGAAACATTAGCGGGCTTACAAAGAAAACGTGAGAATGTTCCGATATTAAGGCGATAAAGGATATCATTTAAAATAAATTGTATATGAGTTGTGAATATTTTGAAGTTATAAATGTTAATAATTTAAAAATAATTTTAAGAATCATATTATGAATGTCGCGTGATTCACATTCACCTTGTCTAATAACATCCATAATGAATTATATATATATATATATATATATATATATATATATATATATATATATATATATATAATATATATATATATATATATATATATATATATATATATATATATATATATATATATATATATATATATATATATATATATATATATTATATTATTTTTTTAATTTTTTTCAATTTTTCATTTCGCCTGCGCCTTCAAAAACACACCAGTTAGTTTCATAATATTACTATAGACATTATATCTATAAAATATATATATATATCTAGAAAATATAGTTTCTACACGTTAGAAAATAAAGTAACGAAGTAATTTGTTTATAAATTTCCTCGTATCACCTACAAAGGATATCTACGTGAAGTAAAATAAATAAATATCGGTCAAGTGTGAGCAGTACTTGTGCACCGAGGGTTCCTTATCAATTTCATGACTGCAAGCATTCCGCTGAGGAAAAAAAGACTTATAAAAATGTATACACTTAAATTTGCGGTACGACCGTAAATTTCAACTCATTTTGTATTAAATTAACTACAAATTTATACAAATTTATACAAATACAGTATAAGTTTGTAAGGGATCTTCTTCTTCTTCCACTTAGCATTATCCCGGCCTATTGCCAGGGTCTGCTTTCCTACTTAGTCTACTCCACTTTGCACGGTCTTGAGCATCCTCAGTGGTTAGTCCATTGGCTCTCATGTCGTGCGTCACGACGTCCAAGCCATCGCTTCCTTGGGCGTCCGGGGGGTCTTACTCCAGGGACAGACATATCAAGGCATTTTCTTCCGACGTAGTTCTTAGGCCGGCGCAAAACGTGGCCATACCATCTCAGACGACGCTCTTGGAGCTTATCCGCTACGTCACGGACCCCAAGACTACCTCGAATGAATGTGTTGCGTATGCGGTCAGCCCGAGTAACGCCACACATCCACCTCAGCATCTTCATCTCCGTTACGTGAAGCTCCTGAGTGTGCCGAGATAATGCTGGCCAACATTCGCTGCCGTATAGAAGAACTGGTCGGATCATGCTCTTGTATATCAGCCCCTTGAGTTTGGGCGGTATTCTGCGATCGCAGACCACACCAGTGACCTCCCGCCATTTGGCCCAAGCAGCGCTAACCCGGGCGTGGACATCGTAGTCGATGCCTCCGGACTTGTGCATAATGGATCCAAGGTACCTGAACTTCTCCGACTTAACGGCTGGCTCAGGCCCGATGTGGATGGTGCTCGAGTCTGGGTTCCCGCAAGCCATGTACTCGGTCTTTGACACATTAAGTTTAAGACCACCGTTCTCAAGCGCACCAGGCATTCACTTTACGCTCCAGCATCAGTCGGTTCTCGTCAATGAGTACTATGTCATCGGCATACATCATCAGCCATGGAGGCTGGTCCTGGATGTGAGCCGTGACAGTATCTAGCACTACTTTAAACAAAAGTGGACTAAGAGCTGAGCCTTGGTGAACCCCTACTGTAATTGGGAAGGGTTTGGTATCGCCAACAGCGGTCCTAACTGTAGAAACAGAGTCGTTGTACATGTCTCTGATAATAGCAACATAGGATTCAGGGATCCCTTTGGATCGCAGTGCCCACCAGATACACTGACGTGGCACACAGTCAAAGGCCTTCTGCAGGTCTAAGAATGCCACATGCAGAGCTCTCCTCTTTTCCCTGTGTGCCTCCATCAAAATTCTGAGGGCAAAAATGGCGTCCGTAGTGCCTGATCCTGGCTGAAATCCATATTGACACTCAGAGACAGTACACTCTCGGCGGAGCCTGAGGGCAATCACGCGCTCGAAGAGCTTCATGGTGTGACTCATAATCTTAATGCCCCTATAACTACCGCAATCTTGAACACTGCCCCTTCCTTTGTAAATAGGGGTAATAAAACTGTGCCGCCATTGATGTGGCATCGTCCCAGTGTTCAAAATGCGGTTAAAAAGATCAGTAAGCTTGAGCACACCACGATAGCCTAACGATTTCCACACTTCGATCGGAATATCGTCAGGTCCCACCGCCTTGCCGTTCTTCATGCGTCGAAGACAATTCCGAGTTTCATCAAGGGTTATTGGAGCAATAAGTCCCAGGTTAGGAGGTGGTTCGGACGGAATACTACCCGGGTGCTGAGTATTCAGCAGCTCCAAGAAGTAACTTCTCCACCTCTCCTTCACAGAAGCATGACTACAAAGCAGCTTGCCCTGGGAATCTCTGACGCAAAGACATTTTGTGATATCTTGCGTCGCTTTATCCCGAGCACGTGCCAATTTGTAGATGAGCTTCTGCCCCTCCACAGTTTCAAGTTTATCATATAGAGGTAATAAACTTTCACTGCGGGCTCTGGCTACAGCTCTTTTGCTGGCACGTTTCGCTGCTATGTACTCCAGTCTGTCTTCAGGAGAGTTGGAACGCTGCCACTCCTTAAATGCAGTCTTCTTATCATGAATCACCTCCTGTACCTTGTCATTCCACAACCATGTCTCCCTGTCCATAATACGTCCTCCCTTAGAAACGCCAAGAACATGTTTACCAGCCGTAATAATTGCTGACTGAGCTCGATCCCAAGCATCCTGAGCAGTTTCGGTGTTAGTTGTTAAATTTTGACTGTTCACCTCTGCCAGAAAGTCGGTCTGCATCGGTCCATTCAGCAACCACCACTTGATCTTAGACTTACGCGTCTCGGCTAATTTCTTTATTGGGGTAACGACATAATCCTTGACAAGAAGACGATGTTGGGCCGTGAGGCTTTCACCTGGAATGACTTTACAGTTAGTTACCTTGCCAACATGACACCGCCTGGTCAATAGGTAATCTATTTGGGTTGAATGGAGTCCACTCGCATACGTAATAAGATGCTGCGGACTCTTTTGGAAGAACGTATTCACGATGGCCAGATCAGATGCAATACAGGTTCTTAGGATATTTTCGCCCTCTATATTGCGACGACCGTGACCAAAACCACCGTGGACACGTTCATACGTATCCGCAGCCTTACCCACGTGACCGTTAAGGTCTCCCCCAACTATGATCACCTCGGTAGATGGTATAGCGAGTAGAACGTCTTCATATTGCTCCCAGAATGACTCCTTTTCGGCCCCGCTACAACCAACCTGGGGAGCGTAAGCGCTGATTAAGTTGGCGATAGCCCCCTCAACCAGTACCTTCACCCGCATCAGGCGGTCGCTGCGTCGGTCAACTTCGAGGAGACCATTCCGTAGCTCTTCAGATAAAGCTACTGCTACACCAGTTTTACCGGAAGGAGACTCAGTGTATATGAGCTGGTAACCCTGTCCGATGATACGGGACTTATTGCCCTTCCAGCGGGTTTCCTGAAGGAAAGCACACTGGACCCGACGC
This sequence comes from Dione juno, assembly GCA_037127375.1. NCBI lineage: Eukaryota > Metazoa > Arthropoda > Insecta > Lepidoptera > Nymphalidae > Dione > Dione juno. The sequence goes on from JAXRJS010000048.1 coordinate 1,248,189, forward strand.
CTCATGAGTACATCTGTTAGTTCCCTGCATCGTCCAGTTAGAGAGCCAATATTCCACGTTGCAAAGCGGAGTTTCCTTCTGGGTACTTTCTTCTTTAGCCGTGTCCGTACTTGACACGGTAGCCCTTGCCCATTTAACACAGGTGTAGGGCGATGTGCTTGCGCGTCGTTTAGCGGCGACGCCCTAGCAGTACCCAGCAACATCTTTTTCCTTTTCATATGTGTGGCAGGTGGCGGCTTTTTAATGGAGCGATTGCCATCTGACCTCCAAAACCCATTTTTGAGGGAAAAGCCAAGGATGAGAGGGGAAAACATTAGTAGAAAAGGGGGGGGGGTAAGGACACCACTTTCATGGATTGGGAAGGAGTATGACAGTGGTGGCTCGAGGATCCGGGGTCGCGTACCCGTATGCCCAGTACCAATATCGGACAGATATTTGGCCAGACAATATACAAGGATATATATAGATAATCCAATTTTGGGATAAATTGGATTTTATATATATGTACAATAAGTTCTTATTTATAGCTAAATTTCATAACTCTAGGTCAACGGAAAGTACCCCGCTTTTTTTGCACGGTGATTTTCATACAAAATTCAAAAAAAAGCATGAAAGCTCATTTTTGATTGCATTAGAAGTCTGAATTTTTCTGTGATAGAAGGGGTCATTGAGTTGGATATTTGATATTAATTTCAGCTTGATTCTTTCACGTTATTTGCAGAAAATTATCTTGACAGATGAACAGGCAGACATACAGATAAACAGTGATGGTGAGTCAACAAAGTGATGCTATAAGAGTGCCGTTTTTACCTTTTGAAGTACGAAACCCTAAAAGGGACCTTTCTCTTCTTTAAATTACCATAAAATATACCTGTCAACATCAATAAAAGAAATTCTGAAGTCTTTTGGATACTTGTAGAGATTTCCTTGAACTAATAAATAATGTCACAAACTTCACCGCTCTATAATGTTGGTATGACCATGATGGATGGCTGGATGTTTCCAACTTCATTAGCTCAATTTTGCTTTCATTTCGTTGAGCACCATGTATATATACTCTGCTTTGTGACTTCGCCTATCATTATTTAACATGTGTATATTATTACTTTTGAAAAGAGAAAATAAATAAGTGTGATAAATAAATTCACTGCAAATTTTCAATAGTACGAGTATTATCATAAAACTTATAGAAGCATACAAAACTAATTCAATAAATTATGTATTAGTAATCTAAAATTAAAAATATCTCAGGACTGTCTGCTAGCATTTAGTATCTATAGTTCAGTTTAGTTTTTTTAGGTTTATATTTAGAGGGATGCAATGGAATTTAATCTTATTACAACTTTTCCTGTATTAAGTAAATGAACCTCATCTCCACAGATTGTTTTAATTTTAAATTAATTATATTGGTATAATGAAAACTATTCAATTATAAGTACCACAATATATATATATATATATATATATATATATATATATATATATATATATATATATATATATATATATATATATATATATATATATATATATATATATATATATATATATATATATATATATATATATATATATATATTACAACATTAGAATAACCTGTATAATATGAATAAGTTTCTATTTTAAGCGATATATCACATCATCGATATGTAATTACTGATACGACGTACATGATCCGAGCCTATTGTAATTGTTAGTAGGTGTATCTAATCTATAGTTGCAAGGGATTTGGATCAATACGTACGTTCTAAATTTGATCAGCTCTAGTTTTAGATTGTTGAAATAAAATTTTTAGTGATTTAAGAGTTACATCATAATTCTTTTATTTTTTTGTATTTCTATACTTTATTATTAGTCATATTTGATATATTTTATAGTTTCTGTATTAAGTTGAATGTCTATCTCAACGATTATGCGGCAGGAACAAAATTAATATACACTGCTAACTATTATGCAATATTTATAACTTAATATATAATATGAACTCAAAAACAAAATGGATCAGTTAAACCTACGCACAACTCCGAGCAAACAAGTGTAACCGACTTAGCATGTTACAAAACCAAAGTCATAGCATCAGTAACAAGACCTACCTTGCCTACATTGTTAACAGGATTATGTTCTAATAATCCAATAACAGTTTCTTAACAGTTCAAAAGGACATGACATCCCGTATCAATTAGCTGTTAGCCAATCACAGCTGAAATCTCCCGGCGATGTGCCTTTATCTACACAACGAACTCCATATCCGACATTTTATATGCCGTTACATTGGATGGTTTGTGTTATATTAGTAACACAATAACATGAACTATAAGATTATTCTACTATACAAAAATAATTTAAGATTTTTATGTGACGTGTGTCAGAACGGTTTTGTAAACATATAGCATTATAGGCTTTAACTCATTTCTGTTTAAAATAGTACAATTAACAAATATCATAATACTTAATCGCAAGAGTACGAGTGCAATTTAAACAAAATTAATTATTTATGAAGTAAAACACATAAGTAATTAGTAATATAAGGCCTTAATTTTACATATGTATTATTTATTATTAATAATTTTTTTTTTGAGCTTCACTTCTTATCCCACATTTAGAGAGTATATATATATATATATATATATATATATATATATATATATATATATATATATATATATATATATATAATATATATATATGTACATTTCTTTTTCTTTTCGAATGATGTTATGATCGATCGATATGATGTTACAATACATATTTTTTATAATATCATTAAAAATACGGAAAGCAAGTGTAATTATACTTAATGAAGACATGAATTAATTCAAGATTTACTACAGCCAATCAATATCATGCTTTCAAATAAGAACTCATCAATTATCATCATTTACCAAAATAAATTTATAGTTTAAAAAATCTATTCATTTGAAGCTTTTCAAATGACTTGTCTCACATCAAAGAAGACAAAACGAGGCAACGTAAAATATGTAAGACAGAAAAATTAGTTACAAAACGTTGGTTCTTAGACATTAGCTGCCGCCATAAATCCCCAATGTCAATCCGTAAGGTTGACAATCTGCAGTTTAAAAATTAAAGGTCGCGGTTTCAGGAAATCGTTTAAGAGCCAATATGTGTATAAACAGCTGAGATGAAGCCCGGTCGCAGGTGGGACGCTCGAAATAAATATAGCTCACGATTCGTCGTTCATTGTCACCATCTAGCCAAGGTCCCAAGAATTGTCGAGCACCAGTACGTATTCGTATTACGTAAAGACATTAGGGTGTGAATGTTAAATTTTTGAGATGTATTTAAAATTAATTTCAGTTTTTTTTTTCAAAGATCGTTGTTTGCGAGTGTCTATGTACGCGATCTCCGTGTCCGATCTGCGTGTCCGATCTCTCGTCGCGTTGGATTTTCCCACGCATTACGCTGTCATTACTTAAAATGAATATACAAAAATTGAGATTTTTATATGTAATATAAAATTCCTGCACAATGAAGCTATTATTGTTATAATAATATTTTATGACATTTGTTTAATGTATGTAATGTTGGCTCAGCTGATATTACAATAATATTTAATTAGTTTTTCTCCGCTGTTACTTATGTCGTACACTATATGTTGTATACATACCTTTGTTTCATATTGGGTTATTGTTATAACAAGCGAAGATCAGTATTATATTCAACTTCCATTTAATAAGTCCTATGCATTTTTTTCTACTAGCAATATTTTTTATTCAATTTATATTCCACGAGGATCAACTTTGCCTGAGTATTATATCTAAGTTCATCTGTTACGAGCTGTAATATATTAGTCAGCTCGACATGATCAAGCGTCAACCACAATAATGATTTACTAAAAAACTACAATATTAAAAAATCTACGGGGCCGTCGTGGCGCAGCGGCACAGCGTCTGACTGTCGTAGGTTTGATTCCCACTCAGGGAGAGTTAAATATTTTAATTTTTCGTGCTGTGGTACCAAGACAAAGCGCTGCGTTGAATACCGCCACTCAAAACTCAATATTTAAGATGTCAGAAACCTGAGAACGGAATATCTTATCACTGTTACTTGTCAGAAGGCAACGTGAAGCTAAAAAACAATCCAAGCGGAATTTCAACCTGCAACCACTATACTCAGTCCAGAAATATCGCAATATCCTTATGAGATATCAATTACAAAGATGTTATAAAAATATTTCCTACTTAAGACCTAGAGAAGGAGAATAAAATTTGATTAAGTCTAAAAAAGTTAAAATGTGTGTTCTCTTTTTAAAGCACTTAAAAGTGGTTAAAAGTGGACTTGAAAAAGTGACCAAAATGGCGCTGTCTGTGGTCTGAACTTTAGAAACTTGCGACGGTGTTAATGGAAACTGTAGTCGAAAAATAAACAAAGACACTAGGCAAATAAAATTTAGTAACTAAAACTTCAATTAAGGTTTACCTAATTTTATTTTAATTCCGTTCTGCTTTGAGATATTGAGTGCTTTGTCCTACCGGGACTAAAACCACTACCACCACATATACTTGGGTCAGTTTGAGTGTTCACATTTATTAAAATTATTATGTTATCTTTATATATTAATGGTTAAATAAAATAATGTACCTACTTATTTCTTTTATTTTGTATTATTAATTTTTAAATGGTTAATTTGGAAGGCCACTTACACTTTCAATAATTGTTTAAGTATTAAACTGGTACAGAAACCTGAATAACTTCAAATATTTCAACACAAGAACATAAAAAATCTAATATCCAATGCAAAAGACTTCTCGATCTATTTACTAATAGCATGTCAAAATTGACGTGCAATATTTGCATATCAAACGACTTTTAGCGTCCACAATTACTAACGTTGACAGCGATAAATCTTCTCTTGAGTGGTAGCTTCACCATTTTTACACGACCATAAACTGTCTAGTCGCTAATAAATGACGCAATCGACAGCGGACGCTTTGTGTCTTAATAGTAATTTTGAACAACGTTTTAAATGAATGGCGTTTTAGTCACAATCACTTCACTACTTCCCCTAGTTGAGACATCTGACGGGGGTAATGTCCGTAATCAACATACTCATGATTTGATCATTTATATCCGCAGAGAGACATTTAAACTCAGTTCGCACAGTATCTTTCACTATTTGTTTATTGATTATTGACTTATAAAATAACCTCAACCTAAGTAGTTATACCATAACCTCTTACCTCTAAGTAAATAAAATATGGAAAATAAATTTCAAAAATACTAATTACAAATAACACACGATAAGTAATAATAAATTAAAGAGGCTTCCACATCTCTAAACTTCGGGCTAAATAACCTATATTAAATTTCATCAAGATTGCTTCAGGTGTTCAGGCGTGAAAAGGTAATAAATTCACTTTCACATTTATAATGTCAGCAGATAAGGTCATGTGTAATAAATATTGAATACGGGATTAATAAAGTAATGTACTTAAATGTTTAAGTCTTTCCATTTTTTCAGGGCAAGTTAATAAAATATTTCTTGCTGTATTCAATATATGTTACTGTTTTTACACTTAGTCTGGTAACAAGACAAAATAAGGCGTTGAATTTTGCCACTCAACAATCAATGTCTCGGAAATTGGGCGAATAGCGACGAATAGAATGTCAGAATAGGTAGAGTGTAACAGAGGGAACTCTGTCTACATCGCTATATGCGAAATAAAAGAATATATGAAGATAAAAAAATCATATACTAAAAATCTACGCTGACTGTTCTATTGCAAAATTTCATTATTATAGAATATATGCTTACATAATATAGAAGTATACATTAGCCTTAAAACGAACGAACAGTCGTCATTAACATGAAGAGGATATTTAAATGCCATTATAGAAGTTTAACACTGACAGAAGTATTTTTAAGCAGTAGTAACACTGCAACTGCACTAATCTGTACGCCTCTTTACGTCTCGGAAGTCAGTTTACAGCTGACATAAAACAGTTAACAATCTACCATATCACGTTGGGCCAACTAAGACCAACATGTATTGGCATATATTTAAGGTGCATTTATTATCCATCATTACCAATATTGGCAGTAATTTGTGTATCTTGTTTTGTTGGCCCACTAAAGCGTAACGTGTGCTCTCAAGCCATTAAAGTTAATGTAACGTAGAGGGATAAAATAGGCACTCTATATTCTTAAACGTTCTGGCGAACGTACTTATCTGAGTGTTATATAATGACTTCAGTAAAAGTTTTATGCTGGTGTAACGACCTAGTTGATTGACTTTTTGGTGTCACTGATATTACAGCGAAATTTCTTGTGAAGAGTCTACTATAGATGTTATCGTGATACAAATCATCTGCTTTCATTTTAAACGTACGACGTACATTATTATCATAATTTGAATAAATTCTACTAGACCTTTTTTTAGAGTAAATAGAAGAATAAGGAGGCCAGAGGCTCACCTCAGAATTATTGCTAACAAATCCTGAAAAATAAAAAAATCATTACAATAAACTTCAATTCAAAGCTTAGATCAAGAAGTCTTAGCTTAGCAAGTATTTTACTAAATTGCATTTTCTCATTTTGAATTGGAAAAATAAACAAATCCACAAACAAACACTCAACTGTACACATTAAATATTTTAATTTAGAATTAATTAGCATTATTATTATACCATAATAATGACCAAATGATGGTCTAAGACAAAGGAAATAGGGATAATAAAGCTCATCAGTGGCGGCAGAGCTTTATTATCCCTATTTACAAAGGAAGGGGCAGTGTTCAAGATTGCGGTAGTTATAGGGGCATTAAGATTATGAGCCACACCATGAAGCTCTTCGAGCGCATGATCGGCCTCAGGCTCCGCCAAGAATGTACTGTCTCTGAGTCTCAGTATGGGTTTCAACCAGGATCAGGCACTATGGATGCCATTTTTGCCCTCAGAACTTTGATGGAGGCTTACAGGGAAAAAAGGAGAGCTCTGCATGTGGCCTTTTTGGACCTGCAGAAGGCCTTTGACTGTGTGCCACGTCAGTGTATCTGGTGGGCATTGCGATCCAAGGGGATCCCTGATGCCTATATTGAGGTTATCAGAGATATGTACAACGACTCCGCTTCAGTGGTTAGGACCGCTGTTGGCGACACCAAGCCCTTCCCGATTACAGTAGGGGTTCACCAGGGCTCAGCTCTTAGTCCGTTCTTATTCAATGTAGTGCTGGATACTGTCTCGGCTGACATCCAATGCCAGCCTCCGTGGCTGATGATGTATGCCGATGACATAGTACTCATCGATGAGAACCGACTGATGCTGGAGCGTAAAGTGAACGCCTGGAAGGGTGCGCTTGAAAACGGTGGTCTCAAACTGAATGTGTCGAAGACCGAGTACATGGCTTGTGGGAGCCCGGACTCGAGCACCATCCATATCGGGCCTGAGCCAGCCGTTAAGTCGGAGAAGTTCAGGTACCTTGGAGCCGTTATGCATGAGTCTGGAGGCATCGACCACGACATCCATGCCCGTATAAACGCTGCCTGGGCCAAATGGCGGGAGGTCACTGGTGTGGTCTGCGATAGCAGAATACCGCCCAAGCTCAAGGGACTGATATACAAGAGCATTATCCGACCTGTACTTATATACGGCAGCGAATGTTGGCCAACATTATCTCGGCACACTCAGGAGCTTCACGTCACGGAGATGAAGATGCTGAGATGGATGTGTGGCGTGACGCGGTCCGACCGCATACGCAACACATTCATTCGAGGTAGTCTTGGGGTCCGTGACGTAGCGGATAAGCTCCAAGAGCGTCGCCTGAGATGGTATGGCCATGTTATGCGCCGATCTGAGAACTATGTCGGAAGGAAGTGCCTTGACATGTCTGTCCCTGGAGTTAGACCACCCGGCCGCCCAAGGAAGCGATGGCTGGATGTCGTGACACAAGACATGAGAGCCAATAAATTATCCACTGAAGATGTTAAAGACCGTGCAAAGTGGAGTAGGCTCAGTCGGAAGGCAGACCCTGGCAAAAGCCGGGACTAATGCCTAGAAGAAGAAGAAGAAGAGATGGTCTAAGACAAAGGTTTGAAAGAGACGAAGAAAAGACGGAATGTAAAATTTTTGTGAATGGAAACTTAACAGAACAAGTGAATTAAGTAATATACCTGGGAAATATGTTAAGTAGAGATGGAAGATACGAAATGAACGTGGAAAGGCGTATTGCTGCCGGTAACAGAATGAACGGTGCCTTAGCTGCATTGTTGAGACGGCGAAACGTCAGTGTAGCTGCACGTTTGGCCGTACACAATGCAGTTCTGGTGCCGACGCTGTTTTATGGCAGTGAAACATGGGTATTGCAGAAGAAGCATGAAAGAAAGATGAATGCTGTGGAGATGTGGTGTCTTCGGAGGATATGTGGAGTCAGCTTAACTGACTGAATCCGCAACAAAGCGATACAAAGAAGAACGTGCTCAGGTGGTTTGGACACGTCCAGAGAATGAGTGATGAAAGAATGGTAAAAAAGATATATGCAAAAGTGATTGGTGAGAGAGGTAAGGGGAGACCTCGGTTGACTTCGAAAACACAGTGTTGAAGATATGAGAGAAAGGACACGCAAAAGCGTGAGGTCGCCCCGGAGAGTATGTATGAAGAGGTTAGTGACGTATTACTAAACCATCTACTTACTGGGCATGATATAGAGTATATTTTCATATCGATTTCTCTATGTACTTGACAAGAGCCTAGAAATTCAAATTCAAATTCAAATAGACTTTTACAAGCACTTTTGAATAGTTGAATGAACATGTCGCTACCAACGGTTCCGAAGGCAGTTCTGCTTTAAGTAATAAAAAGTTACTGAAATTGCTATATCTCACTTCTCTTAATTACATTTAAACGTAATCAACGTAAGTGGTCGTGGTAGTAAGAGGTAGTAACAATGGCCGACCATTACATCTCCTATTTCCTCTGATACGACTATCGCAAAGCGATTGCACACGTAAAACCTGTATACCAAAAAATAAGCTTATAGTTAAAGTCATATTAAAATACATAATAGGCACTCACAATAATTGTTTTGAAAGAAGAAAGAAACCTTGTTTATTGAAAGTCACTTTTTATACAGTGTATATATGTATAAAGTAATACATTAAATTAAATTAAATTCATAAAGTATAAGGCTGTTTACTACTACTTAAGGTATTGTTAGATTTTTGTCAAAAGAGGCAAATGGAACTGAGCTGGTATAAAAGTCAATCGAAATATTTTGCAAAAATTTTTAAAGTGGATCTCCGTAGATAGTGGCTAATAATGTTTAACAGTGAATTTTAAATTGTGTCTGCAATTGCTTAACTTCGAAGCTGTCCAACTTTCAACGTTTTCCTTTGTATTTTTAATATAGCATTTACCGCAGTACTTTGAATTAGTACATATTTTTATTTCGTCGAATAGGTACAGTGACGAGGAATACTACGTAAAGAATGAATAAATTATAATTAAATATTTTTTTAAATTTCTTATTAATTAAGGAAATTTGAGAAAACGGCTTCAGGATTTATCCTGAAAAGCGGGGTATGTAAAGAACACCTAGTGCAAGTCACTCTTTCTGCTTGAATTCGTCACATTACGCCACTAAGCATAGTGGTGGAATCCAACGCCACTTTTTTTTAAATGAAATACATCAATATTATCAGGAAAACAATTTAAATCTTATTCAGTATCTATACAATTTTTGAAAGTAAATTTTGCCTTAGATCTAATATATTATTTATTAGTATGACGAGCCTACCACATGGAAATAATTTAACGAGCATTAACCCTTAAGGGGTGAAACGGAGGTTATAACTTTGTGTGGAACTTGTTAGTAGCCGCAAACATCACGTATTATGCCAGATACATTGCATACTAGCTTTTACCTGCAGCTTCACCTTCACTCATATATCTATATATCTAAGATATTAAACATGACATATTTTTTGTGTCAAGTTCATATAAGGTAAATCTGTTCACAGTTAATGCGTGTGGTAATATATAAAAAAATTAGGTACGAAGCTGTATTATATACACCTTCTAAGCTATTATATACACCTCCTTCCTCGATAAATGTACTACCAAAAATATATTTTTGTACTACTTGTTCCTGAGATCAGCGCAATTTCTGAAGCTTTTTCAGCACTTTTCAGCTTTATAATATTAGTATTAATTAATATCAATTATATTTGTATAGTACACGTATTACGTGAATATTTATAAAAAATAATAAATTAATTATATATATAATAAGATTCACTACATATTTTTAATAATAAAACATTTTTAATCAACCTACTTCCAAAAAGGAGGAGGTTCTATGTTCATGTGTATGTTTGTGTGTATATTCTTTTTATGTACGTCACTCTTCTCTTTTCTTGTTAGAAAGAGATAGTCACTGTGTCAAATATAGCTTAGAGAAATTTCTTAAAGCATATGTGTGCTTCTTATACTCATCATCTATATAATATTAATAAGATGATAACGACAGGATACCCAACTCTTCAATAATTAGGAGCCATGAGAGAAATAATTAAAAAACTAAAAGGGCCTAAAAAATCTAATTGTTTACTATTCCTTAACTTCATTTTTTCCTTGTCCTTATTAACTTGCATACCAAAGATAAAAAAACAGACGAGTTAAAAAATTATATAAAATCGTTACTTTCAGTGCCTTAATCCTAAATCTTGAATCTTTGATCTTACTTTTCATATTAAAATATGAAAAGTAAGATCAAAGATTCAAGACTTAGGATTTTAGGGTTTGATCAAGTTATATGGAATTTAAATTTCTGTTTTATATGAAATTATACGTAGTTGTAAGAGCTATTATAATATTTGTACAGTAGCACCTATTCAAGAATATTGCGACCTACATTTAATATTCGCCAAGAACAAACTTAAACAAAGGCTAAAAAGTAGAAATTGTTTATTTTTCTAACAAAAAAATTAAATCCGACTTCACAATTGTACAAACTTAAACACAAACTGAAAAGTAGAAAATATCATATCATAATAAACGTAATTACTGATATGTACGTATATTTACAATTTATATGAAATCAGTCAAAAAAACATTTCTTTTTATTATTTCTGCTATTCCTTTAACTTTTAATATCTTGTGTTAACATATAAATATTACTGACATATAAATTTATTTGCTTTAGATCATTTTCTCATATCATATAAACTTTTTAATATGAAAATAATAGTGAAATATAAAAACAATTATTACGTACTGATATATAATTATTACTTACATACAGAATGTATTTCTAAATATCTTTCAACATAAATAATTATTCAGACGTCGCCCGCTTTTGTCATCCAAAATTAACTTTTAGCTTCCGCTCTACATTACTATTCTAAATTAAAATTCACAATAACGTACACTTTGAGATTGTCCTCTACTGGATAGTATGACACGGTTACTTTTGTTCTAGAGCCACTTATTCTTATTATGTAAAGTATTATTTTCTGACCTGGTTAAAAAAATTACGATTGAACTGCGGAGGGCCTAGAGAATTATCGCTATTTTTTTCTCTGTACAATACATAAAAGATAAAGAAGTAGGACTGTCCTTCTTCACATAATATATATACAAAGAAACACGATTAATTAAATTAATATTACTATGAAAACGTTTTATATATATATATATATATATATATATATATATATATTATATATATATATATATATATATATATATATATATATATATATATATATATATATATATATATATATATATATGAGCTTTACCTATATACTAACAAATGTCCACGTGTAAATTTGTATTTTACCTTACAGTTACAAATATCAGGTAGATCCAAGACCCAATAATAGTCTCATTTATATTAATACATACTTAAGTAGGTCATAAATTTAGGGGCAGGGCGTGGCGTAGCAAATGCGTGTTAGTAAAATAATTTACCTTGTACTCACTCCAAACACCATCAGCTCCAAGTCGCTAAAATTATAATACGTATACGAATACTCACGTAATTTAAGTACCTACATTAATTACTGTGCGGTATAGTATACCTTTTATATAAAAAAAAGTTAATTGCTCACTGTTTCCATAAAATATATTGTGAACACAATTATATATAGAGTAAAATTTAAATGTTTAAAATATGGACAATTTCTATGAATCTACATTCTATTTTTGTTTTGGGCAAATTGCAAATCTATTCTCCTGTACTGACAATTGTTATCAATTGTTCCCAAATATACAAGCATTTAGTTATAGTGTGTGTGCGCCACGCCTGTAACACATACATATAGTTGTGGCGTAGCAGCACAGCATCGACGACGGTGCGAGTTCGATCCCAATTGGGGAGAATTAACTATTCTCCCCTTCCCTCGCTATGGACACAAGACGAATCACGGCGTTGATTTCCGCTATTAAACACGTAATGTCTTAAAATTGGGCAGTGCGTGGGGAAAGGAGTGTCTTATCACTAGATACACAGCTAAATGTAGTAGTAGTATGTCAATAATTATAATACTCTACACTCTCTGCTGACCCCAAAAATATGCAGAAAGAAAAACAAACTATTTTTAAATATGAAACTTTTATATAGATGTATTATTTCTTACATGTTAACTTATTAATGTACTTTTCCGAACAGAAACAGCTGTACGGTTCCCTTTATTAGTTACTTGTTTATAACACTGTAATATTGGGCGAAAAGTAAAGAATGATCCTTCTACTATTATTTCCAAATCATTTATAGTAATAAAATATTTTTTTTTTTTTCGCGGGTAGACACGAAAGTGCACACACGTATTTTAACAGCTCCATATTTTAAAATTATTTAAAATTAAATTAGTTAGCGTATATGTTAAAATTCTAATTACCTGTGCTTAAGTGGACTAACACTACACTTTCCAACACATATTGCACATAATATTCAAAAAATGAATGCTCCTGTAGAAAAGTTACTCAAAAGCATGGACGAACTTTCTACTATGTTCTCTTCAAGAATGGGTGAATTCGAGAAGAGCCTGTCACAGCCTAGCTCTGCAGCTCCCACTCCCACAGTTAAAGCCTTAGCTGCTGACTTCTATACATTCAAGGCTTTTGTATGGAAGACTCTCAGCCTATTAAAATCACAAGTTGAGATGGTAGCACTTGGTATGGACCGCTTGGAGACGCATTCAAGAAGAAAGGTGCTTTTACTCCACGGTATTAGAGAGGAGAAAGACGAAGATGTATTAAATAAGACAATGGAAGTATTATCCAGGCATATGAAGTTGTCTGATGTTGGGTCTTCTTCAATTGAATCTTGCCACAGACTCGGTACAAAAAAGGATTCTTCCAGGCCAATCCTTGTCAGGTTTTCCAGTATACAGGCACGGTCCAGCGTTTGGAAAATGAAAACCACACTGAAGGGCACTAAAATAACATTGACGGAATTCCTTTCAAAGTCGCGCCAAGAAGTTTTCGTCGCAGCCCGCAAACACTTTGGAATAAAGAAGTGCTGGTCAACCGATGGCATGATAGTTATTCTACTGGCTAACAAATCAAAAGTTAAATTATCTTCCATGTCTGAGCTCAAACAGTTAATAACACAAAATCCAAGATCCTCTAACATTTAGTCGGGTATCTGTTTTGTTTATATCTCCTTAATTTAGTCGGTTTATACTTGATGTATATTTAGAGTGTTCAATATGTTTTGTTATTTTGCTGACAGTACGGTATATTTATTTTCTTTTCTAGTTAGAACTTAAAACTTTTAAACGAAAAACAGTAAAATATTTTCATTTGTTTACTTTTCGAGATGACATATTTGACGTATCATGTATGTTTGTTAAAATTTAAACGCCCATAGAGTATAAATAGTGTAGATGTATTGCTGTTTTTTAATATGCACAATTACGTTTCTTTTTAAGTAATCTTGTTATTCGTTCTAGCTTATACTTTTGTTTGTTAATATGTACAATTACGTTTCTTTTTATGTAGTCTTGTTATTTGTTACAAGTTTATACTTTTGTTGTCTCCTCTGGTGTACTGTTTAAATGTGCTAATTATTTTCTTAAGTCAACTTGTGCACGTGGATTATTTTATTATTATTATTATTTTGTTTAGTTCATTTTGATTTGCTTTGAAGTCTATTTTCCTTTTTTATAATTATTTTTAAATTATTTATTTATATATAAACATATTTATTATTTCTATATTTTTAATATTCTATTATTTATAAATATTATATTAATATTAAAATATGAACATAGATAATGAGTTCTTCTCATGCTCATCTAGCATGACATGCTCATCTAGTTATGACAGTGTTGATAGTAATCACTCGTCTTTTTCAGATACAGATACCCTTGCAGAAAAGTTATCGAATACATTTAACAATCCTTTTGGTTCTCTTTCCTTGGTGCATATCAACGCGCAGAGTATACCTGCTCATTATACTGATCTTCTCACATCCTTTGGCTCCGGCACAGTCGATTGTATTCTAATATCTGAAACCTGGCTTAAGCCTTGTCTTTCATCAGCTTGCTATTCCCTTCCAGGTTTTCAACTGTTCAGGAATGATCGCACTGAGCGGGGTGGAGGTGGTGTTGGTATATACCTTCGCAACAACATTCCTGCCAGTGTAATCTCTTGCTCCCCTAATCAACCTGTAGGATTCCTTGAATATCTTTTCTTGGAAATACATCTTCATCATAAAAAATTCTTCTCGGTATCTTATACGCCCCCAATGACAAAGTAAATTATTTTGGTGCTCTGGAGGATATTTTAGAGAATTTTTCCCACCAGTATGAACATATAATTTGTATGGGCGATCTAAATACATGTTTATTAAAAACGACACGAGAAGTAAACAATTAAAAGCACTCAATGAATCTCTCAATTTACACATTTTACCCATGTCTTCTCCCACACACTATTTTCCCAACTGCAGGCCTTCCCTCATTGATATTATCATCGGTCTCTAACCCTAATCTTGTGATCTCTCACGGCCAAAATGACGGCTCCTTTCTCTTTTCATGACCTAATTTATCTTTCATATAAGTTACGCCCTCCTAAAGTTAGAGGCAAAGTTTTACTTCAGCGCAATTTTAAGCATATCGATATGGAACGCTTCAGGGAGGATTTGAAGAATATCGACTGGTCACCCATAATGTCATTAACTAATATTGACGATATGGTAGAATCTCTTACTACTGAGCTGATTAAGATCTACAATACTCATGCGCCAGTAAGACCAGTTCGTATGAAGCACGCACCCGCGCCCTGGTTGACCCCAATTATCAAAAGATGCATGGCTAAGCGCGATCGGGCCAAATCTAAAAACAAAAGACATCCTTGTGATGAAAATCTCACCGAATACAAAAGACTGCGTAACATTTGCAACAGAATGTGTAGGGATGCTAAACGCCGCTATATTCACAATACTATTCAGAATCTCTCATACGACCAAGTTTGGAGGTTCTTAGAGTCGCTCGGTATAGGTAAAAGCACTGATCGCCATCAGATTTCATTAGATCTTAACGTTTTAAATTCCTCTTTTAGTAATCCAACTATAAGCATAAATACCCAAAAAAAAAATCAAACTCTAACATATTTGTCTTGCATTGACCCTCCTGACACTGTTCCATTTTCATTTAACTCTGTAACAGAGATGAAGTCAAGAAGTATGTTCACTCCATCTCCACTAAAGCCATCGGAAGTGACAACCTCAGCCTTGAGATGATTCTTCCCGTGTTGGACAACATTGCACCAGTGCTTACCCACATTATAAATTTCTCACTGTCACGCAATGTCTTTCCTTCACAGTGGAAGAATGCTCATGTCGTTCCGCTGCCTAAAACGTCAAATCCCGGCTTAGTCTCTGACTATCGTCCTATCTCCATTTTGCCTATTTTATCCAAAGTTCTTGAATCCATTGTTTATAACCAACTGTATTCCTTTCTCTCCTCAAACAATCTTCTATGTCCTTTCCAGTCCGGTTTCCGTCCATTCCACAGCACAGTTAGTGCACTGCTGAATATTACGGAGGATATTCGTTGTGCCATGGATAACACCAAGCTCACCGCAATTGTACTACTGGATTTCAGCAATGCGTTTAACTCTGTTGATTTCGACATACTTCTTGCTTCTCTTCGTGCAGTAAACATTTCTTCAACTGTTATAAACTGGTTTCACTCTTATCTCTTCGGACGCCAACAGTGTGTGAAAGTTAATGATTATACGTCATCTTGGCTAGATCTCACTGCCGGCGTTCCACAAGGCGGCATTCTTTCTCCTCTGCTGTTTTCTATTTTTATAAACAATATTTCCAAAGTCATTTCTTCTCCTTACCATCTGTATGCAGATGATTTGCAGCTATACCAACATGGATATATAAACGATTTATCCGACACCATAAATATTTTAAATAATGATCTAGCTGCTATCGAATGTTGGGCTGAATCTTTTGGACTGTCAGTTAACCCGAAAAAATCGCAAGCAATAATAATCGGTAGTAGCCGACTTGCAAGTAAAATCAATTGGAATTCAGTACCTACGATTATGTATTCTGGAATTCCAATTCCATATTATGATAAAGTAAAGAATTTGGGTCTAATTTTTGACTGCAATTTGTCTTGGACACCCCACATTAGTGAACTTAGTAAACGTATGCATTTCTCTTATCGTTCTCTTAAGCGTCTCCAATACTTCCTTCCTCATAAAACAAAAATAATGCTAGCGCAATGTCTCCTCCTACCAATACTTGACTATGCCGATGTCTGCTATTTGGATGTGACTCAGGAGCAAATTAACAAATTAGAGCGTCTTCAAAATCTCGCTATACGCTTTGTTTACGGTCTTCGGAAGTACGACCACGTATCCCATTTTCGAGCTCAGCTTAATTGGCTCCCTATTCGTTTTCGCCGTGATATGCATATCCTTTCTTTGCTCTTCAAAATAGTCAACTACCAAAACTTCCCTCCTTATCTACGTTCCCGTTTTAAAATCCTTCCCTCTCCTACACGCTCGAGGAGGTCTTTTGTTTTACCAATGCTAGACATTCCAAAGAGCAATACTAAATTCCTTCAAAATTCCTTTTCTGTACAGGCTCCACTCCTTTGGAATAAACTCCCTAAAGCTATTCAAGAGAGCCAATCAATCTTGTCTTTTAAGTCGCAACTGAAAAAACATCTCATCAACGAACTTAATAGTATCTGAAAATTATTTAACTTATCTATGTTTTATTTATATTATATTTTTATGTGTTTATTTTGTTTTTTGTGTTGAAATTTTATATATTTTATAGCGTATGTATGTATTTATATGTATTTGTATAAGTATATGTTTATTTAACATTATTACTGGTATGTATGTATATCTCGTATATCTTTTATGCTTTATGTATAGGATTTTTTTAAAGTTATTTTTAGTTTAATGTAATTACGTAAATTTTTTATCTTTATATTGCATTTTAAGAGTCATCTCGCCTCTTACTGCTTTCACCCACTTTCACAGGTTGGCTGGAAGAAATCTCTTCTAGAGATAAGTCCACCGTTTGGAACTATATTTTATTATGTATGTAATTCAACATATATTGATTGCAATAAAGAATACTATATATATCAATCGATTTGAACGACATATTATTAGATAATTTAACGTGACGTACGTATCAAATCAGGCACTATAATCATATGTGTATAATTCTTACAAGTATAACTTTCATTTACACTAAAATAATAATTTAATCCAGCATATTGTAATACAATATACGATAATGTTCGTAAATAGTATTATTATTTGATTATGGATGCCAAAAATAAAGTGTAGTAACACTAAACGTTAAAATGTAGTGATGATAATTTCATGACTCGGATGTGTACTAAAATATAATTGTTTTCAAACGATGTGCTAAGGAACAGATGC
Source organism: Dione juno (assembly GCA_037127375.1). Taxonomy (NCBI): domain Eukaryota; kingdom Metazoa; phylum Arthropoda; class Insecta; order Lepidoptera; family Nymphalidae; genus Dione; species Dione juno. The sequence continues at coordinate 1,266,075 of JAXRJS010000048.1, forward strand.
TTTTATAAAAAGACTATCGTCATTATGTTAGAAATGTCTTGATTATGTATAGTTGATAGAATCAGAAGGTCAATATTTTCATTAATTTTGATTAATAGACAGTCGGTTAACTGTCAGCCTTATACTTAACGCATTTTGACACTTCCACTTTCTTTCACTTTCACTTCCAGCATAATTGTTGTAAAGCAAGTCGTGGTTATTGATTTTGTATTAGACACAAAATCAATTTTATATTAATTATAAAATGTCCTTTCCATATTTGAACGATCAAAAAGTAATACAAACTTATTACATAAAACACAATTAACACTACTTAAAAGAGGTTTTATTCCTATTTTGAATAGGAAACGTTTATGGTGTATAATTCAAATTATAATTTAAGTACACCCGAATCCGCATATTTATACCCAGTAATGTATTATGTCTAGCGACTCGCCAACAGCTTCACTTCAGCTTGAATAGTCTTCGTTTTGAATTTTTTTACGACATCGCAAAAAATATCAGCGTTCTAAAATTAACTGAGATATAATATGCATAAATTCATATACTGTACATATAAATCCTTTTTAATCACTTAAACTAAAACTTTAAAAAATATTATTTTATATTAAATATTTTATCTGGGCGGTAGGTACTCGCGTGTTCAGCCCAATTTAGACAAAAAGAAAGGCAGAGGAAAAAAATGAAATCGTCTATTAAAGTGTCGTGTAAATAACTATCTACACTTTAAAAACACAGATATTATGAAATAATTTCAATTATATTTGTAGATTTATGTACACAACCACTGTTTACAAAACTCTTTTCAAACAATTTTTGGTATTTCATTGTCTAGAGCCAAAACAATAACGCTAATGGCGTCCCTCGCACGTGAGCATGCCACATAAAGCTGTCTATGGGTGAAGCACGCTTTGGTTAAGTCTATTCCAGCTTTGTGCAGCGTTTCCACCTGAGATTTATTGATAGTCATAGTAAAACTGACATTGATGGCTAATTTAAATTGTAAGCAAAATTCATTGCATACCTATGAATTTGCAGAATTAATACTGCCTCGCGTCTGAAACATCCGGACATTACGAGAATATTTCGTTATTTAAGCTATACAATATGGCTTACATAAAAAAATCCAATCAATCGCTACTTTCAGAGTTCTTAGCTTCAAGGAATATAAAGAAATAAAAAACAAGTAATTCAGCTTTATTGTGTTAGTATAGATTAAACCACTATACAACAATTCCTAGGGGTGTTGAATAACCACTCAGAGACGGATCCCGGCGGCTGTTTCACAGTAAAACATACTATATTCTCTGCCAGGCCACCTTAATGCAGAAGAAATACAGTACTAAAATAAATAAAGCTGTTTAAATATCATATAATACAAAATAAGTATAATATAAAAAAATACATTTAAACTTCTATACGTGCGTTACATATGCACACAAATATAATCATATATACATAAAAGGAATCAATAACATGCAGTAAATTGCGAATTGTGTAATGGCAAGAAGACTTAAACATATTTTTGTTTTCTAATTTAATCAGGCAAAATATAAATATATAAATACAGTGACTGTTCAAATTTTTGCTATAGTCAAAAAAATGTATAATCACTGTGACTCTATAATTTTTAATTTCAATTTTTTTAAAATTTAAAGTGCTATTTTTAACCTTATAAAATTTGCTAGTAGCACAGATTTGTGTTACTCGACACGGCATATTATTTTAATTAGCGAGTACGGGAGACAGGGCTATAATTATAAACTCCTACGGCAATTTTCTGTTGCTTCTCATTTAATAAGAGTTTAGGCTTCTACAAGGTTATCTACGTGAAAGAATTATATTGTAATATAGTATCAGATTTTGTAATTCTTTTATGAAGTTTTACTCTTTATTAAGACGATGTTAAAATTATAATTTACTTAAGCATTTTTAGTATTTTAATTGTTATCTTTGACAGACAATTAACACGAACAATAAAGCTACATATAGTTTTATTGTTGGATTAGATTGTATACTATACTACTACTGTTGTACTACGTTGTACTATATAATAAAGTAAATTATTAATACATATATATATATATATATATATATATATATATATATATATATATATATATATATATATATATATATATATATATATATATATATATACATACATATTTATATAGCATCCCTAAGCTCACAATATTCAGCGTAACATAAAATTCAGTTCATTGCGATTTAAATCTTTCCGCCACCGCTGTTCAATCAAATGGAAATATCTGTTGTTTTGTTAGGATACGTGTGACTTATTTGTGAACATAAAGTGTACAAAAAATTATTTTTTTAATTAATTAATTATTTTAATTTTTTGTTTTATAATATTATTTACGTTATAAGTTCATATGAAGCTGCGCAATATTGCTAGCTTCAATCTTTCAAAAAAAAAATCTAAGCGAGAATATTTAAATTTTACTTAAAAAATAATCGGAGTATTTTAAAGGTATCATTACTAATGACATATTAGATTAATTTAGTATATTTGTGGGTGTTGTTTACCTACACATTTATTCTTGGTAACTAATAATATTAATATAATATAATAAATGAGAAAAGCAGCTGTTTTAATAGAAATTTCCACTTCACAATCAGATTTTTGCTAGTACAATTTCTAATATTCTTCACAAACTTGACCGATATCCAGTACTGCACTTGGCCGCGTAACAAAATCTGTCAAACCGTACATTGGGATGTCTATTTTTGAATCTCATTATCTTTTCGTGCCAGAATTCTTTAGGACATCACAGATATTATACGTAAAGATATTTTAAGAAGGAAATTAAAAAAAAAATCTAAAGTTTTTACTACATTAAAGTGAATGACTAATATATACAGAAGCATTTTCACTTGCTCGGCTCGGCTTGCGATGGCCCAATAAAAAAATGCTCTTCCATTTGTAATTTAAATGAAGCGGAATTGAAAATTCACTTAATGAAAAATCCTTAACGAAGATACCGGACAGTGCTTTTGGATGATAGTAGTAAATATATATAGAAAGGCTCGACGCCTACTGCATGTTTTATATTTACCTAGTGCTGCCCACACCTTCGTTTGAGTGGACTTTATGACCCTTGCCATATTACTTCCACTTCCTACCCGTTATCATTGAAAGTTAGAAAGAAAACCTAGTATCCTCAGTTTTATACTAAATTTAAGCCCTATTTTTTTATATCGTATCAATTCTCTAAATATTTTTTTTATTTAGGGAGGAACTAAAACAAATATAAGTACAATAATTTAGTAACGATCAAAAGTCTATTGGATGTAAGTACGGGTTCCACTTTTTAGCATGCAATGTTTGAATTCGGGTGGAAAGTAAAGAACAAAGTGTTGCTTACTCCTCAATCTTTACTTAAGTAAACTTTATAGTTTATAGTTTACTTAAGTAAATATCAAGTTATATAGAAAAAAAACAATAAAAAGAATAATTTTTTTAACTGTATTTTAAAACTTTTAAATTCCTTTTTATGCCATTGCTGACTTGACAATAAATCAAAAGTTATATACATATATAATATGAACCTATATATAATGAGATAAACTAGATTATGACACGTTCTTTTAAAATGTTATATGTTGGAAACGTGTCTTTAATTTTTTCATGTATGTATATTATGTAAGTATAGTAACTAAACTAAAAGTATAGTTATAGTAATTACACATATTTTAGTTAATATACAAAATATATTAGTAATTCAAATATAAATTTCGATTTTCTTAATTATTGAGGAAATAAAATATTGTAGGAACGTCAAAAATACCCTTAACTCTAATGAAGGAGGAGAGCCCGAAGTAGGGCAAGAGCTCTGCATTTACATTTTCAAGACATTTTTCTTTTCCTCGTCTACGAGACGAATTGTAAACACAATTTAAACACTCGAAAATCTCAAGTGTGCTCTCGTTTACGCTACTGGTTGAAAATCTGTTTAGCTCCTAAAGACGTTAAAATCATTTATAATATAACTTTGCAATTCACATAACATTTGTGTATATATATTTTTTTTTTACTTTTTCCCCATCTCATTTATTCCTACTGGCCGTCATATAAATTTTCATTTAGGTCGGCTCTCGGGGAATTCCTTCACTCCTAATAAACACGCGCGGTGTGGACATATTTTTCCCATAGACCAAAATTCTTCGGGCATTAAATTAAGTGTTACTTTAATTAAACTCATGTTTAAATATTATTGTTGATAATGCTATTATTTTAATATTTTACGAAAGTAAGACAACCATATAAAACAAAGTATATATATATATACACACACACATATATATATATATATATATATATATATATATATATATATATATATATATATATATATATATATATATATATATATATATATATATATATATATATATATCTTATTATAAAATGCTATATACATTACATTAGAGCCGCTCGCTTTGTTTATCCTGGTAAAATAAGTAACTAAAACTCATAAGCATAACCTTCAATCATTCTCATCTTATCAAACTCATCTCAACTGCCTGGCGACGACAACAAGTAACAAATATTGTGATATTATAAGTATATATATATATATTTGTTACTTATTATAAATTACCATATTCACATTCCTAAAACTAATAATATTAAAGAAGTAGCTTGCCTTATAATTACTTGCATTTGCATGAATGGTGATCGAATTTATAGCCATTACGTTTATAGACAGATACTATGATAAGATGACCTCTATAATATACGTTTGTAAAAAGTGCTTCAATTTTTTTATTACTGAAATTCATAGCTTTGCTCGATTTATAATTGTTATTCTTTATATATAGTTGTGTTTCTAAATGCCTACTTTAAAGCAATTGAAGGAACGTGATCAAGCATAATTCTTATGGGTATCTTGGCTGAGATGAAAAATAAATTTCATAATAAATTCAAGATAAAATTTAGAGGGGTGATAGTGTCCAGAATTTGTTAAGAGCTTATTGTCGAGCCTTCTCCGAAAGAGAAGCTTCAGGCATATCACTAAATCTAAAAATATAAAAGATTCGACAAAATAGAGTTGTAGAATAGAGATTTGACAAAATAGCGTGTACAAACAGACAAAAAAACTTAAGAAATCATTCATATTCTATTAGTAGGTTTAAAATTCCCTACATACATTTTTCCTAAACAGTAAAGATAGATACCGTTGTTTTGCTTGTCATATACAGTAGTTTGACTAATTCATAAGGCACACGCATAAGCAATAACCAAAGTACAATAACATTAATTTGAGTTGAATAGAATACAAATGTAGAAATACAGAGTAATGATAAGAATTTTTTTTTATAGTTATATAAAAATATATAAATTTAACTAATTATAATATTTTAAATATATAACACAATTAACGTACAAAAAATAAATTAAAGTTGTGATACTTGCATATGTGAATATGTATATGCCTGTATTGTAAGGAAAATTAATAGGTACACATGGATTTTGTGTGAGTTTTATGGTTGTAATAAAATTGTTTAATGTCTGTATAAAAGAATGCAGGGTTAATATAGCTTCTCGGCTTTCGCCTCCGTTAACATTACTGATGTTATTGTGTCAAAATTCTCTACAATATTAGTTATCATTAACGAGTGCTTGGAATTATAAAGATTTTTTAACTTAAGTGTACTAAATAAAGATTTTTTAACTTAACTATAAAAATATTATAAAAACGCTTATGCTGACTTACGATGACTTTGAACAGATCCTCGATCCATCTACTAAAGGGCTCGCCAACTGAGTATCGACCGGTTCGTAACCAGGACTAAATAACCTTAAAATAAAATTAGCCTATTTAATCTTTGAGTAATGGATTTCATGAAAAATCTATACATAATAAGAATGTATTAAATAATATATATAATAAGAATGATTCAATTAGCTATATTAGTAAATACTCGATAATATTGATTGAATGACCCATTACATGATGGTCATGTATGTTCAATGTATATCTTTTTTGAATTTTTATACACCACAGACTCTTTTCGTACGTGCCTTGTTTGTTCTTTTTTTTATTTTTAGGCTGATAATTTCAGCCTAAAAATAAAAAAGAACAATATCAAATATCAATCAATAACTTATTGAAGCATAGAAAAATTCAAACTTGTAAGTCAACGCTTAATTTTTTTGCATTTTGTATTAAAATCATCATGCAATCAAACCTACAGCGTACTTTCCGTTGACATAAAGTTGTGAAATTTAACAATAAGTTGGCACTTATAGTGCCAACAAAGCGAATAATCCTCGCATCCTAGAAAATTTTCGCCTTTATAAATTAACAAAAATTATCATATCCGATTTCATTTCTCCTTCAGTTTCCTGGTTGGTCGACAATTTCTTTCGGTGTTAGTGTCTATGTTTCAATGTTTGATATATATATATATATATATATATATATATATATATATATATATATATATATATATATATATATATATATATATATATATATATATATACCTTACATCTTACTTACACTTCTATATTAATATAATAAAGTTAAAAAGTTAGTTTGTTGGAGGTGTTAATCACAAAAACTAATTATTCAAATTGAAAAAATCCTCTTGTGTACTACATTTATATAGGAAGGCCTATAGGCTACATAACAACACGTTATTCGTTTTGAAACCTACTGTAGCTACGGTCAGAGCCACTTTGGGTACTTACAATATATGATGTCTCTCTCATACACAGTTCTTAGGTATTTCCATCTAACCACGGGAGGACTTATAGGCAAGTAGAGGCAAGTAATAGCTGGTATATTATAATAGATATAAATGTTCCTAAATGTGGAAATAGAGTATCTAATCTTCATACTTAATAAAAACATTTAAAAATTTGAACGCAGCGGGATTTGAACCCGCGCCTCTTGGAAACCGGCCAAGCGCTCTGACCACTAAGCCATGGGTTCTTTCTCACGCTGTGTCGAAATCCTTATACGCTTTATACAATTTATTACGTTGTTAGCATCTCTGTAGGAAGATTTTTACAAATTTCCGCTCCCCAAAGATTATTGCAAAGTACAAAGTAGTCATTTGGCAAGAGAGAATGCTATTTTTATTAAATATTTTATTAATATTTAAATTTTTAATCCACAATAAGGATAGATTTTTTTCTATCTTTAGTGTGGATTAATACTTTAAAAATCAATAAAATATCTAATATTCATATTAGTAAAATGTGTTGAGTAATATGAACCAGAGTAAACACATTGAAATTTTAATTATTAAAATTTTATTATTTATCTCAAAGGCATGCATATTGACCTTAAATAGAATCAAATCACATAGTAAAGAATGTTAACTTTTTTTTTTTAATTTGGCGTTACAGCGTATGACTATATCGCATCACCTCTGCAAAATTTCTATAATAATAAATATGTGAATAGCACATTAGATCATTTAAAAAATTCCGTAGTCACGTGTTGTATAAATGAAATGTGACCTATTAAAATACAACCCAAAAATAATCCTTCATCAATTATAGTCATATAGTCATGCCAAAAAGTTTCTTCTAATAACGGTGTAATAAATCTGATCTATCCTTTGACCTAGTTAATATAGAGGACGCGGGAACCATATAATATTTACGAAGTTACGTCACATTTATGTCTCAATATAATATATTGTTGCAAGAATGCCTTTGCCACGTGAATTGTTAAATGTTTAGTAGCTACGGGGCCTCACGGGCTACTTTGATCCTCTAATTAAAGTAATACCATTACCTGCAGCTGTTAGTGTGTGTAGAGAGTTTTACTTGTATATAAGATTTCTCAAGCATTTATTTACATATGAACATATAATCACATTAACAGATAGTTTATTTTCATATTATTGCATCAATGTCTTTTAATGATTTACAGATAGGCTTTAAATAAATATTTCTTAGGATATTAGTAACAACATCTCCTAAAAGTTAATATTTTATTATCAATACGCGAAATTGATAGTAATAGTACCTACTGGTTATGGAAACCATAAGTTACAAGGCAATCATGTTAAAGGCAAAAACAAGGCTTTCCAGTTATCCAGAATAAATAATAACGTGGACTTACTTAAACTACGCTTTCATCTTAATACGAATGAGATAGACGTCTTTATAGCCTATATAAACACTTGCCGCGAGGCCAAATGAATTCACTGATCTGAATCTTAGTAGAAGTAAATGTGTCAAGAGTGTTATCCTTATATAGGTACACTAAAATCATAAAGTAACAAAACATCTATGCTTAACTTAAATTAACAAAAAATATTCTCGTCCAGGAGAGGGATACAGACATAAAAATATTATAATGAGGAGAAGCTCCTTAGCATTCCATGGATTCACCGAGCGGGGGAACCCATGGACAACGCCTTGTAGCTCAGAGCAGTGCCTGGGACTTGCGACTTCCATTGTAAATTTCCTCCACTACCTAACCAAATTCGAAACGATTCCACTAGTGCCGGCTTTTAAGTACATTCTAGAAATGAATTAGTAATAGTTCTAGTTCTGTAATTAATTTATTTGAAAGTATGAATAGCTATGTAAAGTTTTTTATATTTACTTAATTATAAATAATCTATTAATGTTAAAAGATATTTCCTTCAGAAAACTAACAATACTAGCGCGTTAGCTGCTGTCATATATCATATGTCATATGTCATATATCATCATTATGCCTGACTTCATCTCTGCATAGACATAGGCTTCTCCAATAACCCGCTGCTGGGCTCGATCTTAAGCTTCTTAAGCTTTCTACCCATCACTACTGCCATATAACATATATCGGCAAGCCATGAAGCCAGAGGTATATCATGCTTGTCGAGGCGTGGTCTCCTCTCGAAAACTCGATGTTTTCGACCAGAAATTTTTTTAACAAGAAAATATTTATATTTAGGGCCTTTATTATAAAAAATACGATATTTCCTATGTAAATGAAGGTCTCCTTGTAAAGCTACATAAGTTATATTTGAATATAGACAATGTGTTGAAAAAACTCTTTAAACGGAACAATAATCAAAGAGGCGGATCGGACTTAAAACGATAAAAGGGATCCGTTGAATCGAGTGGTGACGACCAAAGTCACTTTGACGACCAGAGACTTTGAAGTATATTTTCTCATAAAATATATGTTACAGTAATGAACATATTGATATTTTAATTATAACAATTATAACATATTTATAACAATGCCAAAGCACAAACATTATAAATTTAAGTGATTTCCACTTACTTTGCTACATACTTTGTTCATAAAATAAGAATAATTCAGTTTTATTAATTACAACAATAAGATATAAATATTAAGAAGGTATAAAAAGATATAAAATCATTCGCAAAAAGAGCCAGATAACGCAGATACGTGATGCCTATATTATTACTTTAATAAGGAATTTAATATCGTTGAATAGGAAGTGAATGTATCAAAGGAAATGAGCTCGACACTTGCATAGTTAGCTTAACTATGTTTCCGTTCAGTGGTCAATTTTCTAAAGGAAATGCATTGCGAATAGTAGGATATTGCATAAAGGCAAGATTGCATTTTCTTATATAGGTATAGTAAATATAGACTATAGTAATAATTTTGTAATTTAGGTAGAACAAGCAGATATTTCTTTCTTCAATTTTTTTCTTTAAAATTATTGGTTTTCCAATTGTCGTTGTTAGTAAGGAGACCCATCTCCTATCTGTTAAATGTGTTCAGTGATAGTTAAATTTAATAGCTTTTAAGGGTAACGATCAATTTCTGATTGAACATATTATTAGTTACATGGGTCTATCCGTATTGAGAGCTACGTTAGATCAACAACTCAAACTGAGTAATTAACGTGCCCTCTGGAGCACGAAAAAGGTCTTCTCTTGGTCTACAACCCACTAGAGTGAACGTTGCTTAACCAAATCAATTGCTACGTAACAATCGAACCATTGATTGATGGCACCAATATAATAAATATACTATTAAATCGATTTAATAAACAATATTAATATATTGTTATTATATTATAAATAATCACGGATATAAATTTTATTACTATTTCTTCATCTTAGTACGTACATTAATTTTTGGTAAAAATATTCTTCTTCATTTTTACCATTTTTATTTGTTTTTTATAGATACATAGATTTATTTGAGTTAAAGCAAGTTTAACAAAAGAAATGGGCCAAGTGCAAGCTTAAGTCTTGCACAGAGGGTCAACGTTAACGTTATTATAGTACCTTCTCTTTCCACACTTAGCGTGGACTATTGCAATATCCGAGGACTTCACTCGAACTTAAACACTGTTTACCAACATCCCGAGATGGCTAGGCCAGCCTTACTGTTTTAAATAGAGACAGATATATCCACTCCTGCTGCCGCTTCCTACTTACAGTACCTACGATACACACTGTAACAAGCATTTATTATTCAGGCGTGGGTGTGTACGTCAGGGATAATATCTGTTGTCATCGATTAGGGCGCTTGAAGACACAAGACCTATCGGTATTATGGACACTTGTAGGCTTTTGCGGTATAACCCACATATAGGCGTACCTGTACAGGTCTCATTGTGGTTATATCGTGATTGATCGCCTATACATATCACCTATACACGTCGAAAAAGCTATAGTGTTATCCCAATGCAGAACTTGTGATCATTGATGATTTCAATGCCGATTATGCAGAATGTCACACAGCTTTGCCCGGGCACATGACTTTTCTCAATTAGTATCTGACATAATCAGGATACCGGATAGACGGAACCATAGACCTTCTTTGGTGGAACTTCTGTTGACTATCCACTATAATTCAACTCTTGACGACTTGGAAAAGCCACCACTATACATCCCTTGGTTCAAGCACACTATGCCAGACGTTCAATTTACGTTGCTACAAAGTGCAGTTGGTCCTGACCGTGTTCAATAGGTATGCTACCGAGTTACATTAAGTGCTAAAGCACTTGCTATAACTGTCCTATATCACCAAAATTATTCCACCTTCGTGGAAAGTAGCTATCGTTCACCCTTGAGAAGTGGGAGCACGGAGAATACCACTTGTGTGCAATATAAAGTCATCCCTGGAGCAGGTCTGGAGCATGTAAGTAACCTTGTCCAATTTAACTGCCTAAAGACACAAGTAGAGAGTAGTTCGTCGACAATCTCAAACTTACAACCCGCGTAGAATCGCTAAGTATACGGAGAGACGTTCGTTCTCTATCAGTTTATTTAACATCTTGATGCTCTTCTAGATCTTATTTTCCGCGTACATGCAAGTTATGGAATAATCTGAGGTTAACCATGACCATTAAAATTTGGGAGTTTTCTAACAGCGTGTGTACAAACCTTCTCCAACATCTAGGTTGGCAACGCAATCGCAACGGCATCCTCTGCGGTTTTAGATGTCCATAGGCCGGGGTGTCCACTATATGTCAGGTATGCTCTGCTCTTTTTTCTCCTTTTTCATATAAAAATAATACATATCACCTTCTACGAGAACATTCTTCGTATAGTAAGGAGATTCTTATAAAATTCTATTTGAAAATGATAGATATTTTATCTATCTATATTTTATTATTTACGCTTTTAAAAAAGTGCACAGCAGGCGGGCTTAATCCTAAAAAGCATTTTCTCCCAGCCAACCCGGTTACATTTTTACATTAGATAAATAGGTATATACGAGTATATATAACATAAATATATCACATAGGGAATATATATATATATATATATATATATATATATATATATATATATATATATATATATATATATATATATATATATATATATATATATATATATAGATATATATATTATATATATGTCATATACCTATACAACAAAATACTATATACTATTATATGACTTTAATATGCATATATATTTAAAACTCAAGCAACTTCCAAACTATATAATATAATGGCTTTGTTTAACAAAGCCACAATATTTTACATCTTGCAATTAAATTATGTGAATAAAACTACATAGACTAATATATATAATTAATACTTTCAATCGAAGCAGCGCTTGGGCCTACGACTCAAGTGTAGGCTTCATGGGCCCATTTATGCATTAATTAATACTCGCTTTGCCGCTCGAGCACAATATATCTAATTAAATACGATCTAATCAAATAAGGTCTTACACATAATTTAGTTACCTAAAATAAAATGATGTTAATGTACAGATCATTTTGTCAATTAGAGATAATCAATACTATCGGTAAATATAACAAGTATATATATATATATATATATATATATATATATATATATATATATATATATATATATATATATATATATATATATATATATATATATATATATATAAATGCGTAATATGATTTGTTAAATCTTACCTGTTGCCATTGACGTTTGCTCATGCATATAAAATACGCTTCAAGGGGTATAAAATTAATTCCCTTATTGAAGAACACCAGATGCTTCTGAAATCAAAAGATGGATGGACTTTTGTTTCTTTAAAAATTATTATTTTTCAATTTCAATATATTAGACAGTTGATATGATATTATTATTATTATTTTCACATAAATTTTTCATGAAATCGTACATTAATTGTAAAGATTTTTACCTATCAGGTAATGTGTCTCAATAACAGTATAATAAAGGAACGTCTTTATCATTTCAAAGCTCTTACAAGTCTTCGCGTACCACTAAAGAACTTAATTGAGTCCCTATGCGAATACGTGACTTCGTCTCTTCCTCAATATACAATGAATTTATATGTACATATGTATACCTTACATATGTACATATAAATGTATTTAATACTAGATAAGGTTTACTTCACTTTTATTAGTATTTATAAATAGAGTATAGTATAGAGTAGGTATTAACCTATACTACAATTATTACAATAAAATCGTATATAGAAGGTGATAGCATTATAAAAGCTTCTTTGGAGGACTGAGGGAGAAATCCCGAAATTTCAAAATGACAGGGAAAAAGTGGAGATAATATTTGAAAATACGGGCAGTCTATACTATAAAAATACAGTAAAAAATTGTTTCTACATTAAATATTTTCACAAAAAATTATGCAAGGAGATATAAAACATTAACAAGATACATAAATATGATTTTTAAAATTTATCTGTTTGTCTGTTTATACACACTTATTTTTGGATCTACTGGACAGATTTGATTGAAACGTTTTGTTGTATAGCTGTTAAGTCTGGGCAAGATCTAGGCTATAATGGATTTTGAAGACCGGCAGACGATTGATGTATAAAATCAAGAATCTGGAACATCCGATGTAGAACCACAATAGATCAGTCAAAGTATATAAAAAATGAGAAAATGGCCCTTTAGTATTTTTTGTTAGGCAGGATGAAGATTTTTCGTTGACATAATAAAATACAAGATGTGGAACATCTTACGAAGAACCATAATGTCAAGCTAAGCTAAATGAGATAAAGAAACGGAGTCTTAACAAAAGTTGTTCAGCATGATGGAAAATTTTTATTAATGTTTTGATGCTTAATACTCAAGGATCTGGAACTACAATAGATTGCTAACGTTTAAAAAGTAATAAAACCATATTTTAAACGTTGGCAATGTTGAAAAATATGAAAATTATTAGTTATACTTATGCAGATAACTTTATGGTGACAAGTTAAAAAATTGCGAGATATTTATAAAAAAAAATGCATTGAAATGATTTTGAAATATAAATTCCTATTGGGAATATAAAATGGATATGTATATATATATATACATATATATATATATATATATATATATATATATATATATATATATATATATATATATATATATATATATATATATATATATATATATATATATATATATATATATATATATATATATATATATATATATATATATGTATGGTGTGTTTCCTGACCTTATGAAATTTAGTAAAGTCGTACCTATATTTAAATCGGGTAGTACATCATTATCATAATTTTCGACCAATCTCAGTGCTGTCCGCATTAAGTAAAATTTTTGAAAACATAATCTTAAATCAAATTTTACATCATTTTAATTTACATAATCTCATGCTCATGCATGAGATTATGTAAATTAAACAGTATGGCTTTACTAAATGTCGCTCCACTACTAATGCTGGTATAGCTCTCATAAAGAGTATATATGAGGCTTGGGAGGAATCGCAGGATGCTCTTGACATGTTCTGTGACCTGTCCAATGCATTTGATTGCGTGCAGCATTCTACATTGGTCATGAAGCTACACCATTACGGCATAAGAGGACGTGTACTCGATCTTCTGATCTCTTATTTAGCTAATAGGGTTCAGAGGGTTGATGCGAATGGCAGGAAATCTCCAGGGTCATTAGTCAGTATGGGAGTTCCACAGGGGTCTATTCTTGGTCCTTTTCTCTTTTTAATATATATAAATGACTTACCATATTTAGTTCGACGGAGCCATGAGATAGTATTGTTTGCTGATGATACTTCATTAATTTTTAAAATAAAAAGACAACAACATATAATTGACGATGTAAACAATGCACTCTTGAAAATAGTACATTAGTTTAGTGCTAACAACCTACTATTAAATAGTACAAAAACGAAATGTATAATTTTTCGAACACCCAACACGAAAATTGTTAGAACCAATGTACTATTGAATGGTGAGACCGCGGATCTTGTTGATTCTACGGTATATTTCGGTGTCACCATAGACTCTTAAGTTACAGTGGGGGCCTCATATTGATGGATTGGCGAATAGGCTGAGCTCAGCAGCTTTTGCGGTTAAGAAAATTAGATCGTTAACTGACGTAGAAACGGCTCGCCTTGTTTACTTTAGCTACCTTCAAAGTATTATATCTTATGGCATTATATTTTGGGGTAATGCAGCCGCGATCAATACAGTTTTTGTCCTGCAGAAGCGAGCTGTTCGCTCAATCTATAACTTAAGACCTAAAGAATCTTTAAAAGACAAATTTAAGGAAATTAATATATTGACAGTTGCGTCTCAATATATCCTCGAAAATGTTTTATATGTAAAAAAAAAATTTAATGATTTTACTAAAATTGGCGATGTACACAATATTAATACTTTAAATAGGTTGAAACTTACCGCGCATATGACTCGATTGTATCGAGTCCGCAATTCCTTAATGGGACAGAGTGTACGCTTTTACAATAGGATCCCAGAAAACGTCCGAGAATGTTCCATATCATTAAAAAAATAGTGAAACGACGTCTGTGTGTTAAAGGTTATTACCTAATTAATGATTTTGTAAATGATAACACACCTTGGGAATGAAGTGCTTGCTCCAGTCTATCTCACGCGTATCATTGTCTACAATGAATAATTGTATAATAATACTATATAAGAAAAAAAAGTCCCGCTGAGTTTCTTGCGCTGGTTCTACTCAGGTCTGAGGCATTATCTTTAGTGAACCGGTCGTAATGTATTTGACGTTCAAAACACGAATCTTGTATTCTTACTTTGAATAAAATTATTTGAATTTGAATATATATATATATATATATATATATATATATATATATATATATATATATATATATATATATATATATATATATATATATATATATATATATAATATATATATATATATATACTTTTTTTTCATATAAGGACCAAAGACGTAATGTTTACAGTTTACGTTATGTTTACGATAACTCCGATAACACCGGATACTTGTGATGTAATGTTAAAAAAACTTAAACGTTGATTAATTAAATAGTCATGTAGTGCAAGCGCGCGGAGCCGCGGATAGCTCTCTAGTCATTAATATTACGTCGAAGTCACTGTGGTCCAATAAGAATGAGCAAGTGCTTAAATCAACAATAGGTTTAATATAAGAATTTTATTTTATAGTTATCTCATTTTATCATCGACATATTATATTTTAAGGAACTTGAAAAAAAAAAAAAAAGATTATTACGATACTATATTTTCTTTCATCTGATGCTATATTATTGACATACATAAAAATTTCTTAATAGCCATATCGGACTACCATTTTAGATTTACTCGTAGATATAAACTAAACATATATGGAACATTTTAGACCATTCAGACAGACAGTTCGACAAAAGTTTGCAACTTTCAAATAACATATGACATAGAAATATTATAAATGAAATAAAATCTTGTGAAAACAAGAGCCTATAGCACATTACGTGCTTGTGATATACCATTTTATAATCATATTGCGCTGGTGCACGCCATTCTTTGGAGATTTCGTTAAATTCACGTTGGTTTTCAGGTTAATCGACTCGTTTATATACTGTATATGTAATAAGCCTTTTTACAAATCAAGTGAATGTAGATCATGGAAGAAAATTACAAATTTTAATTTTCTTCTTTTTTCTTTAATTTAAAGAAGCTATAATATGTATTGAAAATTGTGTTTTGTATTTTTATATAAAAGGTGTCAAGTATGATGACGACCCAAACTAGACGAAGACACTTTTATTAACTAATACTAGATAAAATTGCACCTCGCTATTTTAATGTCACAGTCCATTATAATAAGTCAAGAGACAAAGGATGTCAAGAAAACCATATAATATTTTTTATTGTTGTCAAAAGTTTACCGCTATGTATTAATAACATATACATACATACAATACATATATACATTACATACAACAACTATAGCTTCTAAATTAAATTATTTATCTATATCTCAACGCCAATGAAAGGAAAATATTAATAATGGTACATTCCTGCCATTCTCTAAATGACACAGCAATACAAGCATTTCATTGTATTGTGGTAAATAATCTCCCTACAGGTCTCCAGCTTATATGACTCACTGCATTCTACATGCCATTTGCAATACCATAATTTTGTGTTTAATCACAGCCCCAGTTAATACAGCACTGACTACCATATCAAAATGTATCTCTTCTATGTATTCCATATGAAAATAATTTTAAATCTATACTAACTGAAAATAATATGTTCGGACAAAAAAATAAAATTCAAATTAATTTAGGCAAATTAACTTTATTAATAAGATCGATCAGAATTTTAAATATGTGAAAAAGTTGCACAACGGCACAGCGTCTTCCTGAAAACGTGATGGATGCGGGTTCGATTCCCAATCTGGGAGAGTGAATTATTATCATTTTTAACATTCTGGTCTCGCCAAAGCGCCTCCTTCCGTATACCTACAATGCTATACACGAAACACAGCGTGAAGCAAAAACGAAAGTATTTTACTTATTTCATACAGAGATATCTATAAAAGAACACTCATCAAATTGTATTAAAGCACGACTTTTCATTTGCAAATTAAGCTCAAAATGAGATGATCTATTTAAAATATTATCATAACAGAGACAATGCCGTGACTCGCACAAAATGAAGTAGGTCGAGTACTCTTATAATAAACTACGCAAAGCAAAACTACCTCATTACATTTATAATTTAGAATGCTATACAAGCCTGTTGTTTTCACTACCTTAAAGTTTTTACTTATCTAACACGAAACAGCAGCACTATTATTCTTATAATAAGAAATATTTTCATAAAACATATATATAAAAAAGATAAAAGATAGAAGTTAGTATTACAAATATTAATATTTTTAAAAGCTATAAATACAGATACACTTAATGTTATTTATACAAATATCAATATTGAACATTATAAATATATGCCTCAATCAAAGTTCGGGGTGAACCCTAAGTGATTTGAAATCAAAACACATTCAATTTGTTACTCAATCTTCCAAGCTTCACAATGTTGACAGCACCAAATGGAGTTTTGTAAAAACGAGTTTCAATTAAATTTTCAAATTGTTTGTTTTCAGTGGCATGTTATGATATTTTAAATAACAAATCTATGATTTATATAGGAGGACCACAGCGTCAGGTTTCAAACGCGATGGTTTGTGGGTTTCGATTCCCTCTCGAGGAGAACGATTTATTTTAATTTTCTTCGCTCTGGCAATAAGGCAAAAACGCGGCGTTGAATTCCGCCACTAAACTCGCAATGCCTTGAAAGGTGAAAAGTAGGGAACGGAGTGTCTTAACACTAGGTTCCTTCACACTACGGTTCCCTCTGCCTATCCTGCTATGTGCGGGATACAGCGTGAAGCCGAAAGAAAGCGATGATATTATTATTCTATTTGAATTAAGTGATTTCTGTTTATTAAACCTATTTTGTATTCAAGTCTACAAACGGGGGTGCGGGATACAGCGTGAAGCTAAAGAGTAAAGCATAGAATAGTTTCAGAAGTATGTGTGGTACATTCATGATACGACTTTCCTTGAGTTCTTTATTTACAGTTTGACATTAAATTATAGAATAATGACTTGTTTATCTCTAATTTATAGTCAACGTTCGTATCGTTTAACAAATAGAATTTTTTTAAGATTGTGTTACGTTTTTTACTTAATAAAGTTATTGTAGCTAATGGAAATAAATGCTTAATAACGTATTAAATAATTTACGACGAAACACAAGCAAATAGGTTTTTTAAGTGCTCTTTAGTGGTTATAGTGCAGTGTAGACGGTTTTAACGGATTGGGCTACATCTTATTAATCTCTTTAAATATACATACATGTAATTCTGTTAAAATATATTATCATTTGTTCCTAGACCTGAATAAATATAATATGCTTATTAGTATAATTTATATATGTACTTTAAAAATGGTGCTCGAAATATTGATATTATGAATGAAACATATTTGAAATCCTTTCCACTCTACGTGTATTATATCTATATTTTTTGGAAGGAAAGTAGAAAGCAATGGTATAAATCACCTTCAATTTCTACCAAAGTAATCAGAAATAAATAAAAACAATATTATAATATAGCAAAATTACAAATTAAGTATAACTAAAAGATAATATTAAAATAAAGTACTCATATAGAACTCCATGTTTCGTTAAAGTGACAAAAGGGCATATAAATGAACGGATGTATAGAACAACTACGTTGGAAAATTCTAAGTGTTCTCCAAGTCGAGGATATGCCCTCGGCATTGTGGCGATCGACGCTTGACCCGCTTATCTCCCCCAGCTTGTAATAGCTTCACCAAGGCACAATATACCGGATATGGGATACGCAGAATTAAGAAAGGGTGCCCCCTTTCGTAATGTCATATATTTTAAGTTTAAATATTGCTAAAGTTTTGACTTAAATTACAGAGTTAAAACCTTGCCAAAATTTCAATTTTCAACATTCTACTTTATCATTATTGCATTTTGTTTTATTGAGTAAATCTCAAATTAATACACATTAAATATTTTAACCAATTTTCGAATAACTCACTTTTTAGAGATAATCTTGTAATATATCTAAAGATTAATAATCTATTTCTAAAGATTATAAGAAAACCTATTATATTTTCATGTATATATATATATATATATATATATATATATATATATATATATATATATATATATATATATATATATATATATATATATATATATATATATATATATATATATATATATATATATATATATATATATATATATATATATATATATATATATATATATATATATATATATATATATATATATATATATATATATATATATATATATATATATATATATATATATATATATATATATATAGCATATATATATACTATAATACTTAAGTTCTTATGTATGACATCTTTTTATTATAGAACTAGTGACCCGCTCGCGGCTTCGTCCGCTTACGTTAGCTAGATTGCTTTCGTTTTAAAATTTTATACATCACAATGAAATTCTTTCATTTTATGGTCTTTTTGAATCACTTTTTTTCTATTATTGAAAATCGTGATCAATGTATCTATATGTTTCTTCCATGTATATATTAAAACGTAAACGTATATATAATTAACATACATATAGTCTGTAAGCGTGTAAGTCTGTTCTAGCTTTTCTATTTTTAGCGTAACAAACATAATATCCATTTCCCACAATTGACAATTAAAATCATACTAACACTATTATTTTTTTATTTATTTTAACGCCATAACTAAAATAATTAAATTCACACCAATTAAACACCGCTCTTCTTTAGCGATCTTTATTCTAATCATAACCAATGCTCTACTACTATTATCTTCTATTTTAACATAGTCAAAGTTTAAAAAAATATTAATGTCAATCTAAAAAAAGTAATTTCAACTTAAATAATGCCTATATTACAAACAAAATATTTATTCGACCTAATCTGTTATATAATTTAGCTTTACTTGCTAGTAATCGACGTAATTAAAATATGTCTATTTTATTTCTCTGGAAATCACTAACTTTTTTACTTTTTTAGTAATTTAAATAATTTAAATTTATTACTTTTTCATATTTTCCCGGGACGGGGCGGTCGGGACTGTAAGCAACTTTTATACAAAAATTTATTCATTTCTGTCCAGTAATTTTTGCGTGATTGGAGGACAAATAATTAGACAGACACATAGACAGACGACCAAAAATTCTGCTCTGTGGATTTTTAGCTTCTATTATCGATATATTAATCGACCAAATAAATTTTTTTTTTAAATAATTAATGTACAGAATTGACTTTTTGTTAAAGCCTTATTTTATGTGTAGTTGATTATTAAATCTTTTTATATTATATAATTTTATTTTAATTTATAGATGGAAGACACGCCGTACGGATTAGAAAATTTGTGCGAAGATAATCCTACCTCCTTGTATATGGCTCAAAATCTATCCCACAAAACATTCCTTAATCCTTCCACGCTTCATAAAGTAAAAGCTATAATAAGAAAACATTCCACATTGTTCAGAATTATGAAAATTTGGCACAATTAATTCGAAGAAAGCATAAGACATTTACAAACGTTGTCGAGTACGTAATAAAAAAAGAGCGCGTGATCCTCTTCGGAGGGCGCGAGGGACCGGCGCGATGCGGTCTCGCCAGGGATGTACGTAATATATCCTGCGGACGAAGTAGTTTCCCTGACATACAGCTCGCATTCGCTGCCCCGGCCTCGGCAGCGTCCCACACTCGATATTCTCTTTGAGCCGCCGCCTGCGCCGCCGCACGCGCCGACGAGCGCGCACTCCCCGACCCCGCCCCCAGCCCCGCCCCGCGCCACCTCTGCCAAAACGGCGCCCCCGGAGCCTGCGGAGCGCGCGCCGGCCTCGCCGACGCCGTCGCTCGAGCGGCCGGCTAAGCTGCGCGAGCGCACTAAAGCTAAATTACTTAAAAAGCTCGGTCGACACGAAAACAATGAATTTGGAAAAATTGTAAGGACACCAGCACCAGATGAATTTGAACTACCCGCGCCACTACCGACGCCTGCGTTCTCGCGGAAGAATATATTTGACAGAGATTTTGATGCATTATTTGAAGTAGCAAGCACCCCAGAATTCTGCGCAAATATACGTGTGACAACCCCGGAACCAGATCGTCGTTCTGATGTATCAGCAGCGCATTTTCCGTCTCCAACATCATCTTCACTTAGTCTCCTACCCCCTCGGCCACAATCTGAACCCGCACCTTACTCCTCTCCTACACCTTCCACCCGTACTTCTTTAGTATCTACGCCTCCAACTCAACGGTCATCTTTGGAAGGTCTTTGAATAAGAATTTATTTGAGTTTTTCCTGTTTGACGGCCTGCGCATCGACTAATCGATTAAATTATTTGCATGGTGATTGCAATTTATAACAATATGCTTTATGGTGTTTTGTTTTTATGGAACGTATAATAATTTGTATTTTAAATAATGTTAAAACAATAATTATAAGAAACGTTTATACTTATGAGTCTAAAATTTTTTTAGGAAATAATTCAAAGCCGAAGAAAGTCAGTTTCTTCAAGCGGAAATTTAGCCGTTCAAAAGAGGTGTCACCATCCCCACCTCCTGTCACCATGCAGCAGCCTTCCATTGAGATGGCTTTGCGAGAGCTGACACACCCAACACATAATGAACAACTAAAAAATCAACAGCAAGTTACATTCAAGCTTGTCAAAACAGGTAAGATATAAAATATTAAATGTCCAATTATTTAAAATAATAAATAAACAAATTTAACAAACATTGTCCGAAGCTCAATGTTCGAGTACGTATCGGTAATATTTAAGATGGGAATGATGGAGAGTGCACGTTAATCCTATTGACCCAGTGTAGCCACGATATGCAATTACATTTACTAATTGAATTACTTCCTTCAAAATGTGTACTGTTGTATAACAGTGTTTCACAGTTTGAGACCAAACAAATTATACATTTAAGAGTAATTGTATTATGTATCAGTAGAAACATAAATAATATCTCTAGCCGTAAGTAAAAATATATGTTAAATAATATGGCTTCCTATTATGATTAAAGCATTAATTATTATTTTATATTCATATTATTTTCTTAAACTTACAAACTTCTTTTATTCTTAAATTCTGATGACAGGAAATTTAACAAAGTAGTTATAAAAATACATTGTTAAGTATGAAGTTCACTTTGATCATGCCTTTATTGCTTTTTGTAGCTATTTTACGATAACCGATTCTGTATGTACAGCGAGCTCAATGCGTGGACACGGCAAATCCAAATTGGATCCCTTTGTACTACGAAGGCTTCTGTTTTTGCAATCGTACTCGCGTTATCCGGAAATATTAATAGTCATGAACACTAGACTATGCTGTTTGATGCTTAAAATGACAAAATGTATGGTATACTTAATTTTTTTTTATCATAATGACACTTGTAAAGAATTTTTTCTTTCTTATATGTCTAAATAATTTTAATTCACGTTTTTACGCAACTTAACTCGTATTATTTTTATCATAGAAAAGCGAGAATTAAACCCAAATCCTCCCCTAGATTAATCAGATTAGGAGATAGGGAAATTTATTTTATTTATATAAAATGTTATCCCATAAATGTTCAACCAGTTGTTACCACGAAGACTTCAATATTAATAAAAGCTCGATCACTTTAAGCTCAGATTACTTTAAAATTATCCTTATCAATAATATATTAATAATAATACAATTTCATGCAATAACTGCACTACAAATCTGTAGACAAATTTCTAAACGTTACAATAAATAATATAGGAATGACGGGACAAAGGCCGCTTAAAGCGTATAAAAGCTTTTAAGCTAGAATACATAATAATACGATGTTCTGCAAATTCAATAACGGGTGCACGGAAACTGTTGGAATAAGTATCTATGTTCAAGAGTAAGTGTGCACTGAAACTGAATTAGCAGAAATCGAGTTACATACATGCATAATTGCATATGTAAGCAACTAAGACAGGCATACATTAAATAAAATTGAAGTGTCTGTTTTTGGTTGAAATATTGTTGTGCTATTTCAAATGCAAAGATTTATTTATACGTTACTTGAACACAAAAAAAACAAAATTTATTAAATTTGTATCTGTCTGTCTCTTCGTTCGTTCTAATCTCCGGAACAACTAAACCAAATTTTATATGTATTCTAGTTTGTCTATCAGTAAAATATCCATAACATTATTAGTCCGGTCAATTTAGACATCCAAAAGGTTACAAAAATTCGCACCCAGCTTAAAATTGCTAGGAATTTTCAAAATTTCATCATAAATGGCATTCCATTTATGTAAAAATTCCTTATCGATCCGACCCGAGGAAAATAATTTACTCGGGGTCAAAGTTTACAAAAGTTTAGATCGGACACAAATTGTAAATCAAGGAATTATCTAACTAAAATGTTTTAATACTATTTTTCCTAAGTGCCACCGTCTTTGAGAAATAACGATTCAAAAATTAGCGCATTTTTAGGATTCCGTAACTCAAAAGAAAAAAACTTATAGGATCACTTTGTTGTCCGTCTGTCTATCTGTCAAGAATATTTTTTCTAAATCACGTAAAGGAATCAAGCTGAATTTAATATCAATTATCCATGTCTATAACCTATTAAACCACAAAAAAAATCAAATTCCTAAATAAACGCAATCAGAAGATACAACAAGTATGTAGTTTGAATGTTTTTTGTGAACTTACGCCTCCTGTCCAGGAGTTATGAAATTTGGCTAAAAGTTAGAACTTATAGTACAAACAAAGGAAAATATCCAAAAATTGGAAACTTATAGTGTTGCTTGTCGACTCTTAATCGTTATACTTCATTGACTCAGACTTATAAAATTTGACGATAAAGTGAGAATTTACAGTATATAAAGGGGAAAATCTCAAAACTAATAATTTATAATATGAAGCTACATATTAGGTACTGTATAGGTGTACTGTGTAGGTATACGAAACATTAAAAAAACTGACTGAACTAAAACTTGCTTTGTTAAGTACAAAAACCTAATACTTACTTACTTACTTACTTACTAAACCTAATAAATTCATATGTTAATTTGCATAATGTTTCATTAGTTAGGTTGCTTATGAAGAATTCAATTAAATTAATTACTCAAATCAATACATTTAAGTTTTGAAATGGTAACATAACATATAACAGTTGTCGTTGTATTTCCAACCTTTGCGTTCTATGGGATAACACACCCACATTAGATAGGTAAAAATAATGTAATATTATAAAATTGGTATACGAATAAAAAAAAATATATATAACATAAAAATTAAATATTCAATTGCATTTATAATAAAAGGATAGAAAATGAATTTATCTAATATATATGTTTCGAACAATAAATTTTGTAAACAATGATGAGAAAATGCTTTCTGCGTAAATATCCCCTAAATGCATGAGATTCATACCAAGAATAGTAATTTGTTACATAAGCTCACTATGACAAGCTTCGTGCTTGTCTATCTAAGCTCCGAATCTCGTTTCAAATATATCATTTTGTGGTAACGGTACGGTATTGTAGTAGTTGATATATGTACTTAATATTTATCTAGTAAATACCATATAGGTCCATACATACATATATATATATATATATATATATATATATATATATATATATATATATATATATATATATTATATATATATATATATATATATATATATATATATAATATATATATATATATATATATATATATATATATATATATATGTATATATACTGCTTTCTCAACAACTTCTTGGTCCAGTCAAAGCCACATTTTTGCAGGGTCATATTTTGATTTTTGTTCTGTACGAATATGTATATGTATTACCAAAATGTAAATAGTATCCAATTGTACGAAATATTCCAGATAATAATGGAAATTTTCTAAAGATTTCCACAAATGTTTCTATTTCACAGTTAAGGTACTACCTACTAGCATTTGTAAATTATATATTGTGTTATAAATCTATATTTCCGCTTATCAATTGTTTTCGGATGAGGCCTAATATACATAAGAATATACAAAATTGTCAGGTCATATTTTAATATTTAAAATACCAGTTTATCCTTACAATTTAGTAGCAAAATCTCCAGTTGAGCCTTAAGCCAGCATATCTAAAGAAGAAATATCCTTTTTAGGTTAACCTTTGTTTCATCCGGTGGATTTCTTTTGAACATTTTCATTTGTTACTTCAAAGCTGGCGTTTTAACATATAACATATCTTCTTTGTATTGAATATTATCAAAATAAAGTTATAGCAACAAATTACAAGTTACATCAATAAAGCTGCTCCATATATTTAAGGAAGTAAAAATATCGAAGTATTAGAAATATGTGACATTGTATGTCCTCGTGGCGAAGTGAGACGACGTCTGACCGTAAATACAATGGTCGTGTATTCGATCACCATTTGGGGAGATTAATTGTTTCATTTCCTTTATGTCTATAAGTTGTCTTACCAGGAAGTAGAGTAAATAGAAACCTAACATATCCGATATATTTATGCAGAATAAAGCATATAAAATGCTGGATGAATGATTACGAATGAATATGATTAGTTGCTTGGTTTCCATAGATATTACAAATATATTTAATAAAACTATTTCATCGACAATATTTATATCGTAATTCCAACCAGGTGAAGCAATGTAGCTGGAAACAGGCGGATGTTAAGAGCTGAACTCCACTTACCAGCTTTTGCAGTATCGAGATCTTAGAAAAGCTTATATCCATGTCCACAAAGACAGGTTGATGATAGAGACTATATTGTAAATTTTTAATGAAAAAAAAAATCTTAAATAATCGGCGCTTAGACAGACCATTCTACTTTTAACCGCGTACAGTTTCTTTGTTAACGCGTACAGTCGCTGCAAGTCTCGTTGAAATAATCAATATAATAATTTAGTTTATCAATATTATAAATATTAAATAATACAGAATACAAGATTGGAAAGCACACTGCTTGAACATACATACAAACATACGTTCAAGCGTTATCCGTAGGGGGATAGTCAGAGCCCGGTCCACTGTTATACGTGGATATGTACATGTATCCAAGGGGTCTTATATTTTATCTAAATAAGCGAAAAAATGACAAAACAATTATGACATTTTAAATACTTCACAGAGAACCATCTACGTGATAGCATTTAAAGATAATTTTTATTACTGAATAATTCAATAGTATTTAATCCTGCACTTAAATCGAAATTATTAACGACTGAAAGAAAATGGACCTAAAAAAAGCACGAAACTGTTCATTTCACTTATATCTCTGAGTGCTTATTATAATATTATGAGCAAATTAATAACTGTTTTAACCGAAATTAAGAAAATATAGAATAAAATAAAATATTTTATTTCCGTATGTATATTAATTTATGAGAGTCAATTTATGTTGTCATTTATTTCGTCATCATAATTTTACATTTTCTATACCAACAGAACTTATTTAATCAAACTTCTCATAGCCTTCGTTATTTCCACTTATAAATTCGATTTCTATTCATAAATAAATAGTATTACAAAGTTAAAATTACAAATGTATTCAACTTGATTTATAAAGAAGGTGGATTTATAATTATTGAATTTTCTTAACTTGGACGGTCGCTTGGGATTACTTACGCATTTCTCTTTGGATCTGAGATTTCCTGAAATTTGCTGACTTTAATAGTATAAAACGAGAAGAGTATACCGCAGTAATTAATTAATTAACATTTTTATTGGAATGAAGGAATGAAATCTCATTAGCAGAAATGTCATTTGGTAGATATATTTAGTTGTTTGTTCGCCGCTTTCAACTGAATAATAAAAATCTTTTATCATTAATATAAGACTTTGTATACACATGGTACATTATAGGTAGTGATATAAACAGGAGATATCCTGCTGAAATACACCAATTACCAAAAGTATCAATTGTGTGGGATAAAATAATACTTTCAAAGAAAGAAATCTTTTTACCTTTTTACTTTCCTTTAGCTTTGAAAAACGTATTTAAATTATGTCAAGTATAAGACGAAAAATATTACAATATAACTCTTCAAGCAATGTGTGCAAAGTATTGACAATTATTTATTATTGTTTTAATTATTTTGGTCTTAGCTGGTATCTGGAACAGTGTGTAACGAGGAACACGACAATATAATCGCACCAATGTGGTCCAAAAATGCCAAATAATATACGTTATGCGTTTCCAATAAAAAAATCTATAATTTTAATATAATTTTAAGTATAAAATAAATCCCATGAGATATTATTTTGAAAATGCTGCCTGCAATATAAGATCGATTATAATCACCTATTGTTTCATTTTCCCGATCGGCATATCCTCAGGTGGTTTATTATGTTATACTACGCTTTCAAATAGAAAGTTAAATTGGTCTGGTGGAAATTTCGCTGTTAGCGATCGTTCATCTAAAATTATTAACTACATTAACGAACAAACAACTTTATGAATAATTATTATATTGTATAACATAGCGCATTATTGTGTATATATATATATATAGCTTTTGTTTTCCTAGGGATTATTATTTCTGATATTCACATAGAGAAATACCTTGTGAAATGAGTGAGGTGAGTGATAAAATCTATCCCGTTTTTGTTTTTTCCGTCCGAACAGGTTCAATTTCGAGGCTCATACAGATAGATCTTCTCCAAGGAATTGACCAACATTTGGCCTCTGGTATTCCACAGCACAATTCCAAATTGCTTTACTCTAAGTTCATCGTTGCAACGTGTCCCTAAACTTGCGTTCAAGTCACAATTGAGTAATGCTGACTGCTGCTAACTACTGTTTTGTAGCTAAGCATATCTTTAGAAATATCCTTATACATCCCTCGTTTCGTCATCTGGGTATGCCGAGGTCGAAGCGTAAATCTGTATCACATTCGACAAATATCGATATACTGAGTATCAAGTACTCAACCCTATTTGACACACTACCGTTGTCTATTGAAGGGTCTTGTGGACCATATCGTTCCTCCAACTCTGCTAACTTTGCGTCGGTCAAATCGTACGGGATTGCTTGCACCCATAAGACGATGGTATTTTAAGCAACGATAAATACCGTATATATAATATATGATTACCAGATTTAAGGAAAAGATTGTCAGTTGTTAATTTATATAATTCATAATATTCTAATACTTATATATTCACTATATGGTTTATATATGGTTTATATTGCTTCACGTAATTTCGGTTATAATTTACTATATGGTTTTATGATCAACTATTAGAATTGACAGATTGGTAACAACAATAAACTGTAATGACGATTTTTTCAAGACGGTTGAGTAGCTAACGGTTTTTTTTTTTATTTTTGGCAGTAAGTATTCTTTTTTAAAAGATTTTCGTTATAATTTGTTTATTAAAAATTGTTGACACTCTATTGACAACAAGTTTATAAGTGTGTAAGAAAAAAATTTTTATGACAAAAATATTTGGAAACCAAATTTATGATTAACTAACAATACACAATATATATATTTTTAGAATGAAATACAATATTAAAAAATATATTAAAATGATATTTTCACACAATTTATTTTTATAAATTATAAAGGATGTATGAGTAACTGGAAATCTTTGGTTCATGAAATTTAAAAAAGGGAAAAATCTTGGCGCGAAAATAGTCACTAAAAAGTATTTCATAAAAAAAGTTAAAATAATACGAACTTATTACGTTCTAATTGATATTTAATACGAAAGGTCAACATTAAAAATGCACGGGAATTAAAAATGTCATTTTACTTAACGTATTCCTTGCTAATAAGACGGTGCCTTCTAAATATAAAATATTTATCAAATTTTATTTTTATAGGGATCCGTACCTTAAAAGGAAAAAACGGAAACCTTATAGGATCACTTCGCTGTCCGTCTGTCTATCAAGACCATTTTGTGCAAATCACGTAGAAGAATCAAGCTGAAATTACCATTAAACATCCCAATCTATAATTTCTTGAAGCACAAATAAGGTTAACCTTCTAAGTGAATGCAATCAAAAGATATGAACTTTTATAGATTTTATTTTTTTTTGCATTTTGTATAAAAGTTGCCGTATAATGAAAACCTACAGGATACTTTCCGTTGACCTAGAGTTTAAATTAGTCAATAAGTTAGAACTTATTGCCAAACAAAGGGATGTTTATAATAATCCCAAATATATCCCAGAAAAAAAGCATTACAAACTTATACAGTAAAAGTATAATAAGCAAAATTAGTGCATACGACTGCAAATTTAAGTTTGTCAACTCTTATTAGATGTGAAATACATTGACTGAGACTTGAGATTGAGTGAGAACTTACAGTATATATAAAGAAGAAAATCCCAAAGTTGATAATTACAAGTTTAACTCAGAAAGAAATCATTACATGTAGTACATTTCACACAAAATGAGTGAATACAATCACAAACTTGAGTTTGTCAATTTTTATAAATATATAGTATTTTCCTCAGCGGAATATCTATAATGAAATAATAATACCTATTATATCCAGGAAATAGGTACAGAACCCTCGGTGCATGAGTACTGCTCTACCTCTACATATCTAAAACATCTTGGTTGCTTAAGAGGAGAACTTATATTAAAAAGAGTGGGACTCATATACTATGACTCCCACTCTTCAATCAAAGGAAGTAAATGATGGTACTTATTTGACTTATATTTTCAAAGAAATTATTTTTTTTATTTTTAAACATCTTTTAAATATATCACAAGTATATTACTCGTGTTTGATAATGATATAATTAGAAATAAAGACACTTTCCTACGGTAACTATTTCATATAAATCAATTAATTGGTGACTTTCATCTATCACTTAAATCTAATAGATGGTATACCCAGAGGTATACTCGTATGCCCTGGAACAAAAACAAAATCAAAATCGTACATTATAACACATAGATTATATAGATATACATTAGATATTTTTTTTTATTTATTTGCGTTTGTATGATTCCGTACTTCAAAAGGAAAACACGGAATCTTATACATCTGTCTGTCTGTCAAGACTATTTTTCTCAAGAATGCGTGAAGGTGTCAAACTCAACATCAAATTCAATTTTTTTTACCACTGTTGTAACTCAACATCAAATTCAATTTTTTTTACCTCTGTTGTACTTGCAGTTTGGTACTGAACCCTCAGTGCTCGAGTACAACTTGCACTTGACCGATATTTTTTTTATTTTATTCATCCAAGTACAAAAGTACACAGGTTGGGTTTAATCTTGAATGGATTGAATATGCCTTCTATTCATTATTGCAATAACAAATGACAATTGAACAGTTTTCTTCTTTACATCTGTTGTGTTGATGGAGGAGAACAAAAGTCTACGTCAACAGTAACGATTAGCAATGAGTATATTTAACACCTCTTCAAAAGTACATATAGTATAGTATCTACGTATACACGTACAAATAGCAAATCACTATGACTAAATGTAAACATAGTTATTAAAAATCAACCACAAACATATAATATAAATAATTAATTATAGAAACACAATAGCAGCAGTAACGAAAGAAGCGCATCGAATGGCAAGCACCGACTGTTATATTATATTTGAGCTATATACAAGGGGTTTAATTCTAACGTAACAACACCGGTCCGGTTCATTCGACGGCTCTCGTTTCGAAATAGATTAAAGACGAATTATAAAACATATAAATTCTATTTTATAATATTATGTAAGTATTATGTATGTGTTTTATAAATAAATTAATTAAAATATAGATTATAGTTTGCCTCTTGACATCAAACTAATGATGGCTGATATTTTTTTTCTTTTTAATACTTGTTTATTTGTATCGAATAATTATTTCTTATTTCAATAATTTAATTTTCTAGTTTCATATAAATACCAATTTACTATGCAATGGATAATGGAAAGATCATATTTTATATAACTTTACAACGTAATCACAACTCTATGGAGAAAGTTCTATTAAATTCTAAAAGCTTTTTAACAATTTATTGTATTATTTCAAATACATTTTAAACGTATCCGTACTAAATATATTACATAACGTAACGAGATATATGAGAAAGTTTAAACGATATAACTATCTGATATGACTGAGATTAAATCGAAATTGGTCCATTTCATTCGATCCTCGGGTTCTTAGATCATGACTAAATTCAATTGATCTTGAAATTGAACTGGGATAGTGTACAAAATTGTAGCAAAAATTGTATTACTTTTATAAGTAATAGATTTATTAGTTTATATAAAGTTATTTTTAGTTTATTTACTCTATAATATAAAAAATAGCATGAAAGTACAATATAATAAAGTTATAATATATTATATAACTTATTTTGTATCAAGCAGTAAGAGTTATTTGCAAATACATAAATTATAGTGTATAAATGACTTATTTTTTATTATAATATAGAAAAACTACTTTATATTTATAATTTTGATAGCGGATTCACAACAAAAATTCTTTATATTTTGATCATTAAGCAAAACAAAAATTAGAATAGTACTATTAAAGCTACAGCTACAAGCTGAGAAAAGCTTGTCAGTAAAACAAATTTAATTAGAATAGAATAAAATGAACTAAAAAGAACAAATTAACGAAACAAAATTGTTCAAAAGTATAATACCAGGACCGTCGTGGCGCAGAGGAACAGTCTGCCTGTAAACGTGAAGTATTTACATTCTCTTCGCTCTGGTAACAAGGCAAAGCGCGGCGTTGATTTCAGCCACTCAACACGCAATGCATCGAAAGGTGGTTAGTAAGGAATGGACTGTCTTAACCCTAGGTTCCTTCTGCCTACAGTTTTGTCTGACTAACGGGATTTGCGGGATACAGCGTGAAGCTAAAACGAAACATAAAACAAAAGTATTATACTGACATTTAAATACATCTAATTTCGAAATATGGAGTACATTAGACATGTCAATCATACTTAGAAATCAGAATATAAGGAGAGGTAATTATAAGCCTTTCTCTAAATCCCACAACCTGACAAACTTTAATTAGGACAACATATGTATGTATGTAACACATATGACAAATATGTAATACAACTCGTTGTCAGATTGTCAAGCGCAGGCTACCAACGAAACAACCAATCTCAGAAATATGCGATCTAAAGCTAAATATATGACCGCTATATATATATATGATGCTTGATATATATATATATATATATATATATATATATATATATATATATATATATATATATATATATATATATATATATATTATATATATATATATATATATATACACATATTGCGTATTATGATAGAAAAAATATTGTCTAGTTGTGATATTGTCCAAATTATTTATTATATTAGACTAGCGTATCGCTCGAGACTTCGCCCGCTTGATCGATGTCGTCGGACATATTCTAATATGATACACATTTATTGTACATTTACATATATGTAAGTCATTTTTACTTTTTCACACGGTTATCCCGCATAAATCCCGATCCCGAGAGAGTAGAGAGAGAGAGGAGCTCCGACAATCGGAAAGACAGACAGATAAATATTTTAAAAAAGTGTTTATATGTTTTATGACCGGCAGCGGAAGCTTAATAATAGGATGCCGTTTTTACTTTTTAGATACACCACCCTAATAAAAACCAATAAAGCAAATTGCTTGAATTACTTAATATAAGTCTAAAGCAACATACAGGAAAGCTTTCATCCTGGTGTTCAATACCAGTATAAGTAAAAAAAAATAGACACATTTAAATTACGTCGACATTTTTAAGGAAAATTGTAGACTTTGTCGAATTAATTTCTTATCATTCTATTTATTTTAACGTTTGTTTAAGAAAAAAATCCACATACGAGTTTTTAAGTCAAATATAATAAAAAGTAGAGGGTATATTTGTGAGGTCAAGCTAAAATTGGCGATTTATGTATATAGAAAATAAAACAAGTATCGAGTCCTGTGGTCCATGTGATATGTGAGTTGGACTCGCGTTTAATTCTGTTTTTAATATTAAATGTTATAGCGGCAACAAAAATATATCATCTGCAAAAATTGATCGACAGACACACGGACGGACGGACAGCGGAGTCTTAGTAATAGGGTCCCGTTTTAACCTTTTGGGTAAGGAACCCTAAAAATCATATTCGAATGATGTAGAATATAAATTGCGTCTTTTTACATAATATGGCATGTATTTATTATAAAAATTATAATTTCAATTCATAAAATAATAATTTCATTCATTCATATGCAAAGGATAAACACGTTGTGTAAGATTTTATATACGATTTTCATAAAGAAAAATGTATTACGTCCAAGACCACTAAGCGATTTGTTCTTATAACGCTTCCAAGAGACACGAGTTGAAATTCCATTCCATGTTCATTTTTTTTACGTACAATTATATATATTTTTCTATACATCGTGTGCAATATCACTATAAAAGTAATAAAACTGTTAAAATATTTTTACTTTTCTACCAAACGAAAACATTGGTGTTTGCTTAATTTGACAAATAAAGCACCTATTTTAAGATTATAGTGATTTAAGGATAGTAAAATTTTATAGTTTATTTTCACAACATAAATAAAACGATTTTAATTTAAGAAGCCTAGGTTTTGATTACGTGGCAAATTTCAAAGAAAATGCTCCAAAAACTAATCATATACGCTTGTATCTTTTAATTGTGTTGACTAAGAAATTTTATAATTACGGCGCTCTTAGGGTCTATAGACCTGGTTATTTGATTTAATTTTAGCTATATGCCTCCACGTGAACTTAAGCAAAATAACCGTGACAGACAAACAGATAGACAGACAGGCGAATTATAACTACTATAAGGCTTCGTTTTTCCCTTTGAGGCAGTAAACCGTAAAAGTAGTCTATGTTAGTAAATTACTCCTTTTATCAAACATTTTTATCTATCCTGCGTTCTTTTGTAATAGCCAATTATACTAAATAAAGTATTTGTTGTAAAAGCTGTACATTATAACAATTTAGCTGTATATAACGTGCATATATTTAAATAGATAAGTCATTCTTAGTTCGAATATTCGTCATAGACGCACCTCAATAATGAAATATTTAAAAGAAAAAATTAATATATTTTATCCTCGCTTCAAGCATACGTGTCAAAATTTATCTGTGCACGGGCCTAGTTTTCTTGTTCGTAAGGATATAAGCTTTGTTTATAAATTTATATATTTTATAATATACATTACCGTTTGGATAGCTGCTGTGGCATCAATATATAAATATATATTATCTTACCAAGAAGACACAATTAGATTTACTACTCGCACTGATTACATTGACTGGAATACTACTTTCCCTTCAATTACAGTATGTGAAGTTGCCAATATCGACAACATACTTACAAATGTGCAAAAACTACAATCTAACAAAGAAAACGAAGATAAAATGGTTATTTTCGCCAGAGATATTGCTTTCTTTTCAGGAGATTGCCAAAGTTGTTTTGTTACTGAAGAAAATTTTCCACTATCTACCAAGGATTTCGTAAATATTGGCTCAATGTTTCGTTCTGGATGTAAAGAATTATTTGTGAGCTGCAAGTGGGATGATAAGCCCCTAAACTGTTGTGAGCACTTTAAGCCCATTCATACCGAATACGGCCTGTGCTATACCATGAATAATAATCAAATATCAGGAGAGAGAACTCCTTATTACGTTTCATCTTCAAATCGCCGTGAACTAGTAACTTTAGAAATTTCACTGTCACAAAGTTATGAAGCATTTCTGCATTCTCATGAAGATGTACCATATTGGAATATGGAGCTAGATCGGCGGGCCATGGTTTTATATGGAACCAAAGGTTCGATGTTATTCTCTGTCGTCGATATAGTCAATGAGCCAGAAGTTTCGTGGATTGCGCCAAATGTTCGGCAATGTAGATTTCCTGACGAATTACCCGCAAACTTTGCTGGTTACAGGCATTACAGCTATTCGGTATGCATCCTTCAATGTCGCATCGAAGCGCAGTTGGAACTTTGCAACTGCACATCCCATTTGTCACCTATCAAATACAATGACCGATATTGTGACTTAGAAGGGTTGAAGTGCTTGACAAAGCACTATGGTACGCTAAAAAAACTGAAAGTGCCCGGTATCAATGAGACAGGCTTGAGCTGTAAATGTCTTTCTTCTTGTACTGAACCTGATTATAATATTATACATAAAAAAATTTCTGATCCAGAGAAAGAACTAAAGACCGGTACTTTAAAATTTATTTTGAGTAATAGACCATATGAGAGATTAACTCGACAAATAACTCGTAACGCTTTGGACTTAGTAGTTGCGATGGGTAATTGCTTTGGACTTTGCTTTGGCGGATCGTTGCTTTCAATTGTGGAAGTTTTATACTATCTATGTTTTAAGCAATGGAAATATACTAATGTGAAATAGTGAGCAGTAAGTGAAATTTTTCGTACTAATCATAATCAAGAGAGAGAAGAAATCAAGTAGTAGTAAGAATTTAATCAAAAACACAAACTAAGAAACTTTACATGACGTTAACACACATATAAGCGTTATTATATAATAATACATATTAAATTTCACATTTATTATTATTATCGAAGGCAAGACAATAATACTATATATTATAGTAATTTAGAATAAACGATAAATACAAAATACTATGAGGGCCGTTGTGGCGCAGAGGCACAGCAGCTGCCTGTGGAATCGAACGCGACAATTTGTGCGTTCGATTCCCACAAGAAGGCAAAGCGTGGCGTTGAGTTCCGCCACTCAATACACAATGCCTCGAATAGCGGAGGGTGGGGAATGGACTGTCTTAACACTAGCTCCGTTCTGTTTACTATTGTCTCTGCCTTCCTTGCTATGTGCTGCTCGGGATACCACATGAAGCTAAATATAAATATAATATAATATACCAAGATACGTGGCTTATTTCTAACGGAAATCAAACAAGAAATGTGAATAATAATGCACATAAGTTTGAAAATATTCTTCGAGATGCAAAATAAAATCGAAATTTCAGTAAGTTAAGACTTCGTGATTCAGAATATGGATTTTACTAGACTTCGTGAATGGAGATGAGTATTGTTGATTGCAATACGATTGGCTGAAACGTATGCGTAGAGCGCTTGGACGGCTTTCAAGAACCTAAGGCTAAAATCTACAAGGTTGAAGTTTATCTAAAAGTATTATTGTAAGACTTGTAGATACACTGCGTTCGTAGGCAATTAATAGGCAATTGTTATGGCAATAAGTTATTACCAAAGTTATTATATAATAAATATATTATGTAATGTACACACAATGTATGAGCAGATTCGTTTCCAGTTTGTCACATCACACTTACCACGTTCACACTACTTTTATATTTTAATATGTTATCAATATTTAAATATGATATTATTGAATATTTTTATTAATATTTATAATTACCAAATTTCATTCATTTCTGTCTCGTAGTTTTCCAGTATTTCGTGCACAATTACAGAGATAGACAGATGGACAAAAATCTGCTACGTATAGCCGATTTTTATATAAATATATAGATATAGATTATCTCCTAATCACAATTTTTACATAGTATTATCGCGCTCGGTCAAAACATTTCTATGTTCGCTTTGCTATTAAGATTATAAGACAGTAAATTTCGCAATCGTATTATTTCATCGAGGGAGTATAGTGGTAATTTGAATCCGACCTCTGCTTTCGCTTTCACAACACTATCAGTAGGCTATGCTACAATGCCCGCATAATAATGAATAGTCGTTTACACAACTCTAAATCATTCTCCTACAACCATTATTTAATATGAAGAATGATGAAAATAATCTTACAATAATTTTTAAATATCTATTCAAAGATGAAAACATTATGACAAACCATATTAGGTGAGGCTTAGCATGCCTTAAGTGACACTTGCAAGGTTGAGACGAATCGATTAATTTAATCATCATCAAAATCCGTCTAACCATTTGGCCTCTATAATGCCACATAGGAACAGACATACATACATACAGACGTAGACTGACAAACACATTAGTGTCCTTTGCATTACGCAATCGGGTAAAAAAGAGGAATCTATGACAGCCATGAATTTAGTATTATCAATAATGTCCAAATTATCCATTTGAAATTTAAAATCAAATTAATTTAATAATAGTAACGCCGTGTGTATAAAGTATAATTTACTTGTACTAAAGCAGACAAGTGATTGCCCTGTCTAATACATGAGTTGTTGATCTTAATTATTCTAACCGACTCCTTTGTTCTATTGTATCTATTAATCTATGTATTAAGACACTTCAATTAAATATTTAAAGCAGATGTCTAAGTAACATTAAGAGTGTATGGAATAAAAATTATTTGTCACATTTTTTATTATTTACTTTTTTTAATTAAATGTATTTAATAACCAATATAAAGTCCAAGATATTTTCGGAGAACTGAAAATTTCAGAGAACTGAGTAGACAAGTACAAATTGTAAGAAATAATCTCGATTTAAGGACATAACACGTATAATTTTATATATATATATATATATATATATATATATATATATATATATATATATATATATATATATATATATATATATATATATATATATATAATCCACATTTATTAGAAAATTGATCATAGCAAAAGGTTATAAAATGAAGTTCAACATCATGTCTGAACATGACTATTAGAACAGAGAACGAAAACGAAGCATAAAAAACGTACATATCTTTTAATTGCGTTGATTCATAGCTAAAAAAATATTTATGCTAAAAATAACGATGGAACTGGTAAAAAATGATATAAATTTCAACAAATTTTCCTATAAGGGGTCTGCGTGTTCCTTTTGAGGTACGGAACCCTAAAGGAATATTTTAGTAGAATTCATCTGTTAAGTGAACGATACTTAACTATGCGTTGAGTGAGAGGGTATAGACGATACTATGAATGAGAGGTAATTCATTAATGAAAACATTTTTTTATATAATCGATCTGAAAGTAAATTACATTAAACCATACCATGCCAATGTTGCGCCTGAGGGAGGCATTACGCTGCTTTGTGTCGGCCCATCTAGTGGAAGGCGAGTCACCGTCAACCATTCAATTGGAGGCTATTGAAATGACAAAGGTACAGTCTCATTCAATAGTCTAGTTATCAGCCTGTTATTAGTGGTTACTTCGAGAAGTATCCGGGCTGAAGCGTTGCAGTAAAATATTTTTACATTTTCTATGGAGCCTCCACATGTTGGACCTGTACCTGTACTACATGTTCACCGGAGAAATCCGAGAAATCCGAAACACTACTTGATTGGTAATATATCTATATAATATAGTTAACTTTCATAAGACAGTAAAAAATTGTGTATTAATTCATTCAATGTACAGACACTGTACGAAAAAGTTATGCAGGGTGGTATAAAGACAATAATAGAATGAGACTATGATTATTAAAATTTTTGTCTGTCCGTGTATACACGCACATCTTCGGATCTACTGGACGAATTTGAACGAAACTTTTTTGTTGTATATCTGTTATGTTAGGGCCTACCACACTATACTCCAGGTATGCTACTCTATCCGATACAGAGTGATCCTGATCTAGAGTAGCATACCTGCTGAATTATAAAAAATGATGAAATGATGCCCAAGCAAAAATTATTTAACATGATAAGCTCTTTCCAATGAAAAGAACCATTGATCTGGAACACCTGATGTTAAACCAAAATAGAACGTCTAAACTAGAAGAAACCAGAAAATGGCTCTTTAATAACAGTTGTTGAGCGTGATGAGCATTTTTCGTTGAAATATTAAAATCCAAAATCAGGAACATCTCCAGAAAATCCAATATGTCCAGCAAAACTATGTGAAATACTGCAATGGCGTCTTAACAAAAGTGATTCAACGTATAGACATTTTACATTAATATTTTGATATAATTAATATTAAGGA
Source organism: Dione juno (assembly GCA_037127375.1). NCBI lineage: Eukaryota > Metazoa > Arthropoda > Insecta > Lepidoptera > Nymphalidae > Dione > Dione juno. Next base: position 1,305,266 of record JAXRJS010000048.1, read on the forward strand.
TTTGGAACACCTAATCTAGAACCAAAATAGATAAGCTAAACTAGGAAATAAGAAAAAGTATCTAATTAGCAATAATTATTGAGCGTAACGAATAGTTTTCGTTGTCATGTCAAAATCTAACATGTGGAATATATTCTCATGAATCTCAATGATAAAGGATAGCAGTTCTTAATGTGGCAAGTATCATCAGCAAGTTCACGCCAGCAAAGTTGCCTGCTTCCACTAGCTAGATAAATAAATTACAGACACTCGCCAATAATAGTCTATAAAATAAGAATTACTTGTTAATACAGGAATATTTTTATACAACAATGATTAATAATATAGTAAATAACAACCACGAGTTAATAATTCGCAAAACATTTATTTATTGTAATGAGAGGCAAACATTAAATTTTAAACTGTGAATTAATTACAATATAATTAAGTATTTATTTATACAATTGGTCTACTCCAGTGATATTGTATCTCTGAATATTGGAAGGCTACTGTTTAGAGTGTTTCAAACGATACATTTCAAAACATACCTAAATAACAAAAATTTACGTCAGTTATTAATTAAGACTACTTAAAGAAAACTACTCGCATTTCAATTGTATTTTGAAGCCAATAAAAATTTCATTATATTATATTTAATAAATAGTGTACAAGCTATTGGGATAACTTTACAAATTAGGTAAAATAAACCAACCACTTATAACTACAATGTTATGAAGATACAATTATTATTTAATTATTGTGATCAAAATATAGTAACTATATTTCTACTTTTATTTAATTACCCGTGGGCATGGATCCAAGTCGAGCTTCTAAAGTTTCAAAATTTCTTAATTAAATGACTGGCTTTTATAGTCGTTTATAGACTTTTACATATGTATAATTTTACATATGTAAAATTCGGATTATCTTTTTTCGTACCTTAAAATGAACAAACAGAACCGTTACAGGATCACTTTGTTGTCAAGATCATATTTATCGTCTTCGCGTAACATCAAGCCGAAATTATATTATAGAAGTATATAGTCCCTTGAAACACAGAAAAAAATCAACTTCAAGGCAATCAAAGTTTAAGAATGCATATGCTTCAGTTTTTCCACAATTTGTGTGAAATATCAAAATAAATATATATTAAAACTTACAGGGTATTAAATTTGCTAAGGAGTTAGATGTAACAGAAAAAAAAAAAAAAATATATATATATATATATATATATATATATATATATATATATATATATATATATATATATATATATATATATATATATATATATATATATATATATATATATATATATATATATATAGATATATATATATATATATATATATAATATATATATATATATATAATATATATATTATATATATATATATATATATATATATATATATATATATAGATATTATATATATATATATATATATACATATATATATATATATATATATATATATATATATATACATATAGATACAGCAACACTATATACTATATTTTTAGGTATAACATTATCTAAAAACAATCCTTTTGAATCCCTATGAATTAGTGATTAGTGAAAAACATATCAAAACCCGTATTATATTTTCAGAGATTTAAGCGTCTAACTGTGCAGTGAGAAAGGTCTTTGTTATATACTTTGTAAAGGTACATATTATAATCGTGTACAACTGTTACGAAGTTTGCTCTTTATATAAAGCGACCCGTATTTTCTTTGCTTCTCTACAGAACATTTATGTATATCTTATTATTGAGTTCATTTAAATGTCATATACTTTAATTGTATTATTATTATTATTATTACGTTTCCTTAGACTTCATTTTATTATTGTGAGTGTAAATTATTTTTAGCTATCATTGATTACTAAAAAGCAAGAAGTAGACAATATAAATGTGATATTAGTATCAAAATTGTGAAAAATGTGTGTATTCACAAATTTATTTCAAAAATTTGTTCAACGTATGGGGTGATTAATTAAGGCGCTATAAACTTCTACGTTACCTAAGCTATATAAAAACTGGTAATGAGGCCTTCAGACGCCGCAATGAATTTTTAATGAACTCCATATTTTAGTAAGAAATTTTATTTATTTTGGCGCATTTTCAGACATCCACGCAGGCCACAGTGGGATTTTCATTTAACTGATATTGCTTACTCCTTACAAATATCTAACTTATTTTACAAAAAGTCTGTCATAAGAATGTAATTTTTTATGTATTATCAAAACCACAATAAATTAACACAATAAATTAAATAAATACACAACAATATAAGATAGAACATCAAGCAATTCTAAATTATTAAAGTTATATTATTGATAGAATTGTTTGTTATATTATTTTATATATTATTGATAGATTTGTAAAGTTTTTATGAAATTTGTTATATTATTGATAGAATTTTAAAAACCATAGTCTCTATTTTATGTAATTTAACTAGACTTTGGCATGCAAAACTACGATTAGTTTACTAATCATATATTTACAAGAAGTATATATTTATTATTATCTGTTTGTGGCAAAACCTCTGAAACTCCTGGTATTGGTAATTTTGTGTAATTACTCTCTACTTTCAAAAAGTATTTTTTATTTATAAATCAAGGCAAAATAGAATTGCTTGAATAGAATATAATAAATTCACGCTGTATCCCGCACATGGCAGGGTAGGCAGAGGGAACCTTGTGTTAAGACACTCCGGTCCCCGCTTTCTGCCTTTCGAGGCATTGCGTGTTGAGTGGCGGAGAGAGCGAAGGAATCGAACCCACAAACCGTCGCGATCACAGGCAGACGCTGTGCCTTTGCGCCATGACGGTTCTCAAATAAATGACTAGAAATAAATATACACAGAACTACTAATATAAAGCTCGAGTACTAATTGATAAATAATTCATTCATAACTAACTATATTATTAGTGATTTTGCCATTTAGTAATCTAACATTGACAAATTCACTTCTGTTACAGTTTCGGACTTCACAACGCAGCTGTCGCAACTGTACGAACGACATTCGTCTGAACTACAACTTTTAGTCGCAACTTTCCGCAAACGAAACAGTGATCTGAGAAAAGAACGGTGAGTTTTCTGCCTTTGTTTAAATAAATACCCACTAAAAGGTTTCGGTAAAATATTAGTAACATAGACTTTGCAGACATGGAATGGAAGCCTTAAACAATATTGTTATGTTATATTTAACGGATATACCGCGTAGATTTGGAAACCTGAAATTTTCTAAAGTGTAACAAAATGTTTAAAATGTGTAAAAAGGCGAAAATCTACGATTCTATGGTGTTGTTATTTTAGTATCTGTCTTTATAAACGAACGTTTCTCCAAGTGGCACAATTTATGCTTAATTTTCGATGCTAAATGAAAATAGTGCGGTAAAAAGATGAAGGAGTAACTTTTGCTAGGTACTTAACATTAAGTTTCCTCTATCAACATTCTTCCGAGAGAAGCGTAAACACATCATACTGGATACTTACTCAAATTCTTATTATAAATGGACACAACTTAACGAATAAAAGCTCTTAATAATTTATAAACTGAATCAAAGTTAAACATTGTTATATTCCATTTGGATAAAATAACTTAAACAAGATGTGTAATTTAAAAGCAACATGGTAAAATTAGATATATTTCTAAATGCTTTCAAAAGTAAAACGGAATTCGTATTTCGTATATTAAATTTATAAGTAAGTGTAGATCGGGGCTCCATTGTTACGATAATATAATGAAATATGAGAAAAGTAATTTTAATTTTATGTAAAATATACGTATAATATTGTCATGGTATTTATTTAAGGTAAAGGTTTTGCGATCCCTCATCGGGAAAATCTATTATTTTCATTCAAAAACGGGAATTTAGCTGAAATTTGTCATTTAGTCTGAATCCTGAATAGCGCTGAATACTGAGATGAGAGCAGAGAGCTTTTAATTTAATAATAATGAATTGTGAATATTACACTATATAACAAATATAAAACTAGAGTGGAGAAGTTACTTCTTGGAGTTGCTGAATACTCAGCTCCCGGGTAGTATTCCGTCTGAACCACCTCCTAACCTGGGACTTATTGCTCCAATAACCCTTGATGAAACTCGGAATTGTCTTCGACGCATGAAGAACGGCAAGGCGGTGGGACCTGACAATATTCCGATCGAAGCGTGGAAATCGTTAGGCTCTCGTGGTGTGCTCATGCTTACTGATCTTTTTAACCGCATTTTGAACACTGGGACGATGCCACATCAATGGCGGCACAGTTTTATTACCCCTATTTACAAATAAAGGGGCAGTGTTCAAGATTGCGGTAGTTATAGGGGCATTAAGATTATGAGTCACACCATGAAGCTCTTCGAGCGCGTGATCGCCTTCAGGCTCCGCCGAGAGTGTACTGTCTCTGAGTGTCAATATGGATTTCAGCCAGGATCAGGCACTACGGACGCCATTTTTGCCCTCAGAATTTTGATGGAGGCACACAGGGAAAAGAGGAGAGCTCTGCATGTGGCATTCTTAGACCTGCAGAAGGCCTTTGACTGTGTGCCACTGTCAGTGTATCTGGTGGGCACTGCGATCCAAAGGGATCCCTGAATCCTATGTTGCTATTATCAGAGACATGTACAACGACTCTGTTTCTACAGTTAGGACCGCTGTTGGCGATACCAAACCCTTCCCAATTACAGTAGGGGTTCACCAAGGCTCAGCTCTTAGTCCACTTTTGTTTAATGTAGTGTTAGATACTGTCACGGCTCACATCAAGGACCAGCCTCCATGGCTGATGATGTATGCCGATGACATAGTACTCATTGACGAGAACCGACTGATGCTGGAGCGTAAAGTGAATGCCTGGAAGGGTGCGCTTGAGAACGGTGGTCTTAAACTGAATGTGTCAAAGACCGAGTACATGGCTTGCGGGAACCCAGACTCGAGCACCATCCACATCGGGCCTGAGCCAGCCGTTAAGTCGGAGAAGTTCAGGTACCTTGGATCCATTATGCACGAGTCCGGAGGCATCGACTACGATGTCCACGCCCAGGGTTAGCGCTGCTTGGGCCAAATGGCGGGAGTGCACTGGTGTGGTCTGCGATCGCAGAATACCGCCCAAACTCAAGGGGCTGATATACAAGAGCATGATCCGACCAGTTCTTCTATACGGCAGCGAATGTTGGCCAGCATTATCTCGGCACACTCAGGAGCTTTACGTAACGGAGATGAAGATGCTGAGGTGGATGTGTGGCGTTACTCGGGCTGACCGCATACGCAACACATTCATTCGAGGTAGTCTTGGGGTCCGTGACGTAGCGGATAAGCTCCTAAGAAGCTAAGAAGAAGAAGCTAAGCGGCCTAAGAACTACGTCGGAAGAAAATGCCTTGATATGTCTGTCCCTGGAGTAAGACCCCCCGGACGCCCAAGGAAGCGATGGCTGGACGTCGTGACGCACGACATGAGAGCCAATGGACTAACCACTGAGGATGCTCAAGACCGTGCAAAGTGGAGTAGACTAAGTAGGAAAGCAGACCCTGGCAATAGGCCGGGATAATGCAAAGTGGAAGAAGATAACAAATATAAAACTAAAATAAAATAAAATAATAATAATATTATAAAAAATATTTGCCTATAATTTCATAATGAAATTGTTTAATAATTATTAGATATTTTAAAAATCTATAGTCACGCATTATAATTGTACCTATTTTAAACTTAAATTGAATGGCTTAAATAAAATACTTTGTAGATAGAATATACAACACATTTTATATTATCTTGAAGGGACATATTTTAACATTTTTTATTTATTTGGTGTATAGATACTGTAGGACTTGAACAAATATTGAACGTTTAAGCATAAATTGTTTCGAAATATTCAATTTTCAACATACACAGCTGTGCTACTGTTAACGTAGTCTTTACTGTAACTAACTTACGTAACTACACTTTTATAGCCTTTTGACTCACAATCATCCTACAATTAACGATTAAAAGATTGAAGTCTCCCAAGAAACGCAATCCGAAGCGGTTAAGTCAATTACACTCGTTAGCTAAGAAGATAAGTCTGAAAAATAGATTGATTCATTTTTACTGCAATTTGAAGTGCAAATTGGAGTAAAACACTTTATTAAAAGACAAAACAAAAAGTATTCTAGAAATATTATATTTATAATGAAAAATTTCTAATAAACAAGTTGAACAACAGTGATGTAATTCTATGATATATATGACTATGTCTTGTTCAACCCGACTATCTTTAAAAGTTCATCATTAAGAATTACAACGTATGTTTTCGTCGATTTTTCTCTATTTTATTTTACTTCTTGTTACTACTATTAATAAATAAAAAAGTGCGTATCTTTTAAAAAAGTGACTTTGAGATTAAATACTTTTAAAAGCCACAGTCTCTCTTTTAAATGTCTTTCTATGGACCTGCCACAAGTATCAATTTCGATTTAAATTGATTTCCATACATGGAACTGACATTTATAAAATATATATACTATCTATATGATATATACTTATTCATGTATATACTATATTTTGGCACCCTTAACCCCCTAATGTATTGAAAATAAAAATTCACAGTGGTAGTCCTAAAATAAGAGTTTCAGAATAAAGTGGCGGTTTCATACGGACGGACAAACAGATAAGCATAACTAATCTATAAGAATTCCAGTTTTTGCGATTCGGCTACGGAACCCTAAAGCCACTTACTTCACTTACCTTAACCTGAACTCTTATGATCAATCAGAAATTAATATCAATACAATATACTCAAATTATAATCAAACCAAATTATAGTATCACACAAAAATATAGGTACATAATATAATATATGAGCTTATCTCAAATTTCGTTTACTCCATACGAAAGTACTCGTAAATTTATCTGTTCTTATCTCATGAGCAATCTTTGAACAAATTCAATTTCATTTCAATTCATTTTCAATACTGCGTGTCTTAAAAATAAATTGAACAAGAAAATATTTTCATGGGTATATGTATATTTACTTCTAAATTTATATTATAAAGCTGAACAGTTTGTTTAGTCACGTATTCTTCTTCTTCTTCTTAGTAGTAAGTAGATTATTGGTTACAATTTAACTTACTATACTTGTGATCAGATTTACTTCGGAAATTTAGAATACGTCATACAAAATTTTAACTTATTTTCATTTATCCCCGAGTGCGACGCCCCGGTTACAAGCTACTACAATATATATAAAATAAAATCGTGACTCATATTGTGTACATCACTTTATTTATTCATAAGGTGCTCGACCATATCGTATAAATTCGCAATTGACTTAATATTATAATAAATAAGTGTCGTTAACAATGACTCGTACGGCGTCAAGCTTTACTTGTTACTATTATACAGAAATGGTTATTTTGTCGCAACTATTATAAGTAAGAAGTATTAGCAATTTTATTACTTTTCCTAATTTTAATATTTAATTTATTATAATATTAGTTGCTTTTTGTTATTACTTGGGAATCTCTACGTTTAAAGAATATTGTAATACGTTTAAAACTAAAAAAAATAGATAACACTCTTTTTTGATATTTTGATCAATATTGCAAACATTTTAAGAAATAATTATTTTTAAAAAATCCCACGTTCACAAAATAATACAATAACACACAGAGAATATAAATGTACAATCAGCATTCAAAAACTATTTTCTTTTCTCTATGTATACTATTCTTTTGGTTGCTTAGAATGGCAACAAAACTTCTTACATTTTTAACATTTAAAATCCCTTAAGCCCTCACCCTCCTGAACATATCAAATGCTTATGTTGAATGCTGGTATTCGGACTTGTAAGGTGGTACTCTCCTTGCATTATGGATGAGGTCAGGGCATAAATTTGTGAGGTCGCAGTCTGGGACCGATACGATCAAGCTTACTTTTTCTAATATTAACATTTGTTAGTATTTTATTCCTAATAATAATTTAAAATATCCAGAATATTCTCTTAGTTTCATCATAATATAAATACAAAAAGTGCACGTAGTATGGGCGGGTGTGCCACAAGAATCGATTTTAAAACCTTTAGAACTTAAGGAGTAGCGTATCATCATCCCAACTGTATTAAGAATTTATGTTGCTTTGATACTTTGTTAATAAAACTAATGTTTAGAATTTACTATTAAACCCACGTTAACAAACATAAGCTTATCTTGAGTCTTAAATTTAAATTTATGTTTTTATTATTTCTGCGATGTTTCTAGAACCAAGACTAGATTAAAAACTTGAATGTGGTCCCAATATGTATTTCTATGTTAATATATTGGGCTCCACTTTTTACGCAGCAGCTATAAAAAAGATAAAGTTTATTTAAGTGATTTTGATAGCATCTTGTTCTATGTAAAAATATTCACAGTAATTTAAAGAACATATATATACAGTCATATACACAGTATAAATTGCATTAACACTCACCTCCACTGTTCGAGGTCCTCCCTCACTACCCAACCAAATTTGAAATGATTCTACTAGTGCCGCCACCGAAGTACGCTCTAAATATGAATTAGTAAAAGTTCTAGACAGGCGAGATCTTTTAGCAAACTATAGAGAGATTTTGCTGTTAGACCTCTCGCTCCTACTTTAACCGCATACAAACTGCCTCTAAACCTATTCCTAGTCAGTTTGTTAGTAAGTTCGAAATACTTGTTAAGTTTAAAGTTATGATTTCTAATGATATTCGTTCCCCACGGAACTGTAAATTATGCCAGTATAACGCGTTTTAGGCGTCGAGAGTAAAGGACGTTTTCGGTCTGAATGTCATACGTCACAAACGTATATACGGTCATACGTGTCCATCATAAAAGTCCATTCAGGTTAAAATTGTGAAAGGCTTTTGTGTGAGTTTTTTTTATAAAAGCTGTCATGGTGCCGCGAGTATTGACCACTATCTAAGAGTACCCTATACCCCACTAGAATATGCTTAGCTGTACCTACAGATTTAACAAGATTTATCGGTAGCTTTACTCCATCCTACTAAATTCCTTTGATCTGGAAAAATGAATTGGAATGCATTTAAATAAAATGTTAACAGTGCGGGAGACCAGTCGTGAATTAGGTTGTGCCATTTATAAGCTAAAGGAATACAGAATTCTCCTAGAGTTAGCCAATCGTTTTGCATTTCAAAGCCCATTGCGTTTCTAAGCCTGCTATTTCTGCACATTTCTGAGCCTTTATACTTATCATTTTCACTTTGCCGAATAATGATTTTGTTATATCTATGTCTTGAACTTTCCTATTCAATCCTAATCCTACTCTACTCGAATGTCCTCCTATCATTAATTGGAATATTTGGAATATTAAGAATCACCGTAGAATATAATTTTAAGCTTACGATTGTTGACCATTTATTGTAAAAATATATTTTAAAGGAACAACTGTTGGTTTTCGCATGTTTATCGGCAAGCATTTCTGTGGGACGGACAAAACAGATTTTTAATACAAATGGATAATTCAAAAGTGCTTGTAAGGGCTTAATTAATTAAATATTTTTTTTGTTTTTCATTTCATAGTATATGAATTTCTGCTTAGCGTCACGTCAAGTAGGTAAGAAAATAAGGAAGAAATAGCAGCTCTTATTATTTTTTTTTACCTAAAAATACTTTAAAGGACTAGATGAATATTAGGATTTTATTAGAATATAGATAGATAAATCTGTAGCTACATATTTTTTATTAATTTAAATAATTTTTTTTATGAGTTCCGTAAATTGAGACACCATAAAATATTAAGTTCACTTAAAAGCGATAAATAAATTTCTATATTGTTTAAAGCTACTTCGACTTCGATAAGTATGATGGACGTTAAACCCTACTTGAATTACGACATTCTTATTCGGGGAACTTTTGTAAAACTGCTTTGAGCCTATATCAATTCGAAGAAGCATAATTAAATAATTTTATTTGAAGCGGTCCGTATTTATACTTAAGTCAATATTTATACCCGAATACATATTTGTACAAAAATATGAGAATAAGTATATATATATATATATATATATATATATATATATATATATATATATATATATATATATATATATATATATATATATATATATATATATATATATATATATATATATATATATATATAGCAGTTGACGCCATTATTATTCCAATTAAACCAAGAATGTTTTATGTGCTTTGATATAGCATTTTTATTCTTAATATTTTGAGTAAGATCTTAGTTAACTTTTTAATAATATGCTATGCTATAGTGCTTCTAAAAATTATATTCTAAGTAACTTTTAATTATGAAAAATCAATCTAAAACATACTTGAGAAAGTTATTATAAGACGTAAGGGTGCTTTTCGAACCTGAAATTTATCTCAAATTATATATCTGTAGGAAGCGACCCGAATTGTAATATTATTAGACGACCGAGCTGCTGTCGCATGTCCGTTACGAACTTATCATTGGTTTTATTTGATCATAGTCTTGTCGACAAACGATCTACAACGAATTTCGCGAACGAATAAGCCAAATACTTTTGGATTATATTATATTAGTTATATATTATTAGTTATTATTATAAATAAAAATATTATAACGAGGAAAGATTTGTTTGTTAGCTTTACAGCAATAGGCTCCGAAACTCCTTGACCAATTTGAACAATACTATTACCAATAGAATCTTTCATTATCTGTGACGAGGCGATAGAATATTTGCAAAAACGTTAGTTACGTATTTATACTCGGAGAAAGGAAAGATGAATGCTGTCCAGATGCGATCTATTCGGAGGATATGTCGGAGTCAGATTAACTGACCTAATCCGCAACGAAGAGGTACCCATAATGGTAGGTCCCAGCGAGGATGTCACAGTGAGAATGAAGAAGAACATACTCAGATAATTTGGGTAGATGGTCATTGGTCAGGGAATGAGTGATGAAAAAATGGTAAAAAGATATATGAAGTAAAGTAAAGGAAGACCTCGGTTGACTTTGGAAATTACAATTTCAAAGATACTGGAGGAAGGTCATGTAAAAAGTTTTAAGTTGTCCGCGTATGGTCTGGCGCGATCAGTATTGTGTTGGCTAGAGTCTTACTTGACCAATAGATACTTTTGTGTCGTTGCAAATGGGCATGAATCCACTATATTTAGGATAACATTTGGAGTTCCTCAGGGCCCGTACTTAGGGCCTATGTTGTTTAATGTCTTTATTAATGACCTGCCAAAATGCTTCAAGCATTCTACACCTTTTATGTTCGCTGATGACCTTAAGCTTCTAAACACCATAAGTAGCATTAAAGATGTAAAACATTTACAGAATTATATAACAAATTTGTTCAATTGGTGCAAAATAAACGGAATGGTACTTAACGCAGAAAAATGTTATTTCATTACTTTCACTCGTGATCATATTGAAGTAAATAGTGTTAACACTATTAGAGATCTTGGTGTGACATTCGATGAAAAGTTGACTTTTATTTTACATATAGACAATTTAGTCACAAAAGCTTCAAGTATGCTAGGTTTTGTCCTTAGGAACAGCAAATTATTCCAAAATTCTAATACTAAAATACATTTATATAACATCTTAGTAAGAAGTGTTTTAGAGTATGGCAATGTGGTGTGGAGACCTCATTATGGGACACACTGTTTGCGAATAGAGAGGGTACAAAAACGGTTTCTTTATCATCTGGCATTCGCTCATTGTAAGGCTAAAGAACCTAGTTCGTACAAAGACAAGTTAGCATTTTTTAAAATGCTTCTCTAAGTAAAAGAAGAGATTTGTTAAATTTAATGTACTTACACAAATCTATTAATAGCACAAGCGATAATCCAGAACTATTCCATCCAAATTTAGGTTTAAAGTCGCCTTTCGGTATCCACGCAAACCGATTACTCCTCTCGTAGGCCCTCTTCGTAGAACAGTTTTAGATAGAAACTCGCCGATTTCACGACTGTCTAAAATACTAAACGACAACAGCGAAGTTCTTGGCCCATTTGGAGACTCCATGTTAAAATATAAGCTTAAAATTTTATCCCATATTTTAATTGTTTTATAAATGTTGTTGTTTGTTTCGATAAATTTTGTCTAGAAAAAGCTTATTAATATTGTTAAAAATATCTTCTTCTTCTGTCAGCGCTGTATTACTATTAATTCAACGTCACGCTTGTTTTCTTCATTGGATTAGTGAACAAGCCTAGCGAATTATAATTGTATATCTTAATATTTTTTGTTATTTAGTATGCACTTTAAGAGATGGCGCTTTTAGTTTTAATTAATTTTTTGTTTGACTCTTTTTTCTTGATATTTAATGTTATCATCACTTGTGGATCATAATAAATAAATAATTAATTAATTAATTAATAAAAAACAACAGTAGTAGTAAGTAAGAACAGTTAATGACAAGAGAAATATAAAGGCGGTGTGCTGAAGGTCAAAAAAGTAAAATATATAATATAAATTCTAATTGTGAGAAATGGATATGGTGTTTATGTTGTGATGTGAGAAACTAGAAAAGAGTCTACTAACAGAAATATAACATATAAAATATTATTTCTTTTTTTAAATAAAAAAAATATATGTGTATATACAATATGAAAAAATATATGTGTGTATACTGAAGATGTACTATGTGATTTTGTGTAGCATTTAGGAATGAATATAATTCAGTTCACATAAGCGGTGAGCGATTGGGTTGCTAGTAATGGTACTAGCAACCTAATCGCAGCTTCGCTTTATTATTATAGATAATAAAGTAAAAAAATGTGTCTGTACATAGAATATTTTTACGAACAAATGACACAGGAACATGTAAAAACACTAATAATATATAAATATTTTATAAATCATTGTTTGTCTGTCTGTTTGTTTGCAGATTTTAATTAATTTGATTGTTTTTTTGTATAGCTGTTAAGTCTACGCAGAATATGATATAATTTATTTTGAAGACTGGGACAGCTATTTCAGAACTAAAGCAGGCCAGTAGGAACTGCCTTCCATCCATACTACAAAACTGTAAATTACATATATCTTTAAATTAGAAATCTTTAAATTAGTAATTTAGAAAAACACTGTAATGAAAATACATGTTAAATTGTTTCTTTTACACATATCTCATCGTGTTCAAACATCAATAGTAAACAACTTCGAAAATCTCGTAGTGTGACGCCTGCTTATACCAACACGTTGGCTCGTTGCCAGTACAAACCACTGACGATCTTGGTAATGTAGACTTAAATAGCAAGGCGACAATAGATAAGTTATTTGTCGAGTATATTTTGCTTACTTCATCCACTAAACATATTAGGTTTGTTTGTAGAATATATTAGATTTAATTGAAATAAATAGTACTAAAAGAAAAATATATCATATTTTGGGAAAAAAGAAACGTGGAAATAATGAGGATATGGAAATTTAAATTATAACAAACTAAATTGTCTTGCATGTTACATGCATGTTCAATGAATTGCCTTGCTGGATTAATGTATCGTATAAACTTTACAAACGAGATCTTTATTGAAGTAATTGCAAGCGGATTTATTTTTTTATAACTTTGCTTTATAATGTGTCGACCACTGTAATATATAAGATTTTTTAAAAATTAATTGCACAAGTTTATTACTCTTTAAAAGCATAATGTTTATTAAATTCAATATTATTAAAAAAAAGTCTGACTGTTCATAAAATTTTCACTCAATATTTTAACCTTAGTACATATATTACTAGAACATTTTAATCACAAATATAATAATTAAATATTGTGTTACAAAAGGAAACCTCTTACAATTTTTAATTTAATATATTTAAAAGCCTCACAAGCTCATTGTGTATATGATACGTGATTCATAATATTTACCTGAAAACACAATACCAATTATAATCTTGATGCCATTAACGAAATTAACCAGTGGGACCAAACCTTTTTGAATAGCGAGAGTATCAAATCAACGTGTGAGAGATCCCAAAGTAACAATATTCCCAGCGGACGACCCTTCACATATTATACTGAAAGTGAGCTTTAATTACAGTAACACAACAGTTCTTAATGAATTCAGAACATACTCTATATTTTAATAGTTCAAACCACTTTTAATTTACTTACAATAATTAATACACTTACAAATATTAATACACTTACATTATGTATGTACATATGTGCTTTCCTTTGAAGCCTCTATTATTTTGTTAATTTGAATTGAATCGAAGTGGTCAATGTTTTTTTTTCTAATAAAAACATTAAATAATATATTTTGTTAAACATAAAGTATCAATGCGTGTGTCATATATCAATAAATTATTTCGTATTCCTCTTTTTGACCGCCTTAAAACAGCTTTTTCAAAGGTTGTTGACTTCAATAAAGCTCTACTCTCTCTAGGGGTTAGTGAACGCTACAACGCTACTTATTAGTATTTACTTTGCTATTTTTAATTAGCTTCGAGATATTTTTAGATAAGCGTATTTTGTACAAAGGTGTAAGAAACGTTATCTTTTCAATCCAAGGGGTTATACTGAGCTAGACTAGATTTAAATGAAGTATTAAAAGAATAGACTACTGTAGGCGAAATACAAGAATAGAATAGAAATAACAAAAATAGATATTCATAAATTGAATGCTTTGTACACTGAAATATCTCTCATTATTGTTTTGTCTACAGTGACGTCAAAAACAGTGCTAAAATAATTGAAAGGAAAATACCATAGAAGTATATAGGTATGCTTTGTACGCATATTGTTTAGTTGTCCTTTACAACTACTGTATGTGAGGTATTTGGAGCAGGTATATTTCTAAGTATCGTGAAATTCCTTACTCTATATACAATCAGGAAAAACTCAGAAAAGTTTTATCTATAAATGATTTTTTAGCTCTACTCATCTGCCATATTCAACAGGGTAAATAGAGAGGATCTAGTGACATTTTCTTCTTTCTTTTATAAAAATCAATGTTAATATTCAAAATAAGGACCAAATATATATATATATATATATATATATATATATATATATATATATATATATATATATATATATAGATATATATATATTATATATATATATATATATATATATATATATATATATATATATATATATATATATATATTGTAAGTTTATAACCTACTGTCAACTTTCGGCGAATTCCATTTCACGAAGACATACATGTAAATACAAATTACAATAATATGCAATAATACTGTACTGTTGTTTTATAGTAATGTTAACAATTTTAATAGTTTTAACATAGATGAATTTAAATAAGATCTATTACAACTCTTAAATCCTTTAAAGTGTACAACAGGTGAAGTGAAAAAACAAAAAGTGTGTTTGTACCTAAAGTGCATACCGTATGAGTAAGAACTAAAATACTAAATTCTATATAGAATTTCGTTATAGGGGATGTTTAATAAATCCCATTCGAGACAAGCATTGGCCATTACGAACAACATGTTCGTTAAATATATCTTTTAGTCGTTCAATAAATACAAAAGAGAAGTGTAAAAATTTTCAAATATGAGTATTCGAAACAAAAACTCCTACATAAAATTATACAAATTACATTTACATAAAAAATTAACCAAATATAATTTATCACATTCAAAATAATTCATTTTTAACATAACAAAAATCAACATAAATATGTGTCATTCAGCAATTAAAACAATTATAGAAATAGGAGATTGTTTCATCTTTAACAAAATATATTTTTAATAGATATCAGTAAGTAAAATGTAAATCCCCAGGAATTATGTACTTGTCTTACTTAAAATATTATTTTAGAAGCTTATGAGAGTTGATAAATGTTCACTGCTTACTGCTAGTATACATGGCACAAGCGTCGCCGCAAATAATACATATAAACCAACTGTTGCAAACTACTTAGTTTCTATAGAAAGCAAGAGTACAATATGGAAGTAATATTAAGTGTAGGTAGCTCGAGTTATGCTATTGAACATTAAACTTAACGTACTTAGCTCAAGTCCATCCTGGCCCAGTGGGACAACGTCTGACAGTAAACGACATGGGTCGATCCCACTGGGGGAATAAATAATTTTTATTTATCCGCTCTGGCAAGATAAAGCGCGGTGTTGAGTTACGATAATCAACACGCAATGTATCGCAGTCAAATAGTGTCTTGACACTAGGTTTTATCTACTTACACTATATGCGAGATAAACTGTGGAACTGAAAAAGTCACAGTGAATTTGGTAATATATATTATAATTATTATCATATTATATTATGATTGCACACATTTATAAAAATAGATGTACAAAAGGCGGGCTTAACGCTAAAAACTGCAAATTTACGTTAAAATAGAAAAATATATATGCATAAATATATAAACATATGTATATATAATATGTTAATATTAAATAAATACATAGAAACATACATATACATCCAATAAATATACAATAATACATATAAAACATAATAATATAATAATATATACTTGTTTATGTACAAAATAAATTCATAATTACCATACACATAATAATGAATTTCAATGCAGTATATATATTATGCATTATAATTTCAATTATAATACAAGTTCAGCAAATTTTTACTTGAAGAGAAAAATTACTGTATCGAATAGGCACTTAAATCAATATCCTCATCTTTCGAATTTCTGAAGGTAACATCCGTCTAATCGCGATCCTCCTAATATTCAATTATTAAACACGATACCTATATTGCCCCTTGGTTCTAACTTATTAAAGATAATTTGATAAAAAATTCAAAAATATCGGTCAAGTGCGAGTAGCACTCGTGCACTGAGGGTTCCGTACCTATTTTAAGATTGTATTTCGCTGAGGAAAATACTACTTATTAAAATTGACAAACTTAAATTTGCAGTCGTATCATTTTGTATGAAATTAACTACAAATATATATATTTGTAATGGTTTGTTTTGCGTTAAACTTATAAGTGATCAAATTTAAGATTTTATCCTTTATATATACTGTAAGTTCTTATTTTTCTTCCTATTTCATAAGTCTAGGTCAATAAAATAGAACTAATAAAAATCGACAAAAATCTGTAAATTTAAAATTTTTGGATTTTTTCCTTTGATTGTACTATAAGTTCTAACTTATGGCTAAATTTCATAACTCTAGGACGACCCTGTAGGTTTTGATTACGCTGCGATTTACGACTTGAGACATACAAAATACAAAATATTTAAGCAAAAGGCTCATATCTTTTGATTGCGATGACTTAGAACTTAGCTTGATCTTTCTGTGTTTCAAAATGTTATCGACTTGGGCTTTTTAATATTAATTTCAGCTTGATAATTTTACGTGGTATAGAGAAAATGGTCTTGACAGACGGACAGACAGACAGACAGTAGACAGACGGATAACAAAGTGTTCCTATAAGGTCTTCCTTTTATTTTTTTCGGTTACGAAACCCTAAAATACATTCTCGTCTTTTGGTTAGATATAGAATATAAATTTTTATCCCCACACATTACCATCCTCCACTTCTTGCCACTTTACAGATACTGTAGATATAGCCAACTATATAGCCAACTTTTACATTTTTACTTCTAGAAGCCTCAGTCCAGTACTAAACATAGAGCCCTAATAAACACTCTATTCTTACATCTTCAGTCGATATTCCAACTGCTGCCAGTCACTTTGTGTAAGTCCTTACTCCTTATACAGCTAGAGAATGGAGGATAAGAACTACAGTTATTTCTCATATGAACTCAATAAAAAAGTTCTTAATTTCGTTTTAAAAAAACAAATGGAGATAGATATGAAAATATGTTATTTCAGAGGTAATAACCGTGTCCTCACAAATTTCCCTCATTGCCGATGTGTAATGAGAGCACAATAACGAGTCGTTTTGCATTAGCATACTCATATGACATTACTGCGTAAGTACCGATTGTGACTACTAATGCAGTGAAATGTTCAATGATATCGACTAGCCATAATATTAAATAGTATTATTAAGTGGACAAATTTGAAGCACTGTTTTATATAACTTATTTTTATCGATATTGATTTATGAAAGGCAAATAGTACAACAAAATTTGTCCCTTTGGAAGACAGGGCAATTTGTGTGGTGTGTCTACCAGGCTGAATAAATTAAAATTAATTTACTCAAAAAATGAAATCTGAAGAATATTAATTTGAAAATCATATAAAAAAGGATCTCGTACATTGTAATATATAGTCATAATACAATATCAGCTATACTGTATTAAATATATATATATATATATATATATATATATATATATATATATATATATATATATATATATATTATATATATATATATATATATATATATATATATATATATATATATGTATATATATATATATATATATATATATATATATATATATATAATATATATATATATATATATATATATATACTATTACGGGCTTTCTGGGAAATGGTGTCAAAAAATGTTAATGTTAAATTAATATTGTGTTACCTTAAATTTTTTTAAGGAGTGTTATGTCTCCTTTGGTGTAGAATTGAAAATAATCTTTCTTTACGAACGCCGAGTCGTCAAGTATAATGTATCAAATGTCTACGTCGGCTAAATAGCGAATTTCAACATAATCCATATAATAATAATTAGTTTCGCGTTGGTACTCGTAAATCAATAAGTCAATAATATCAATCTTGTTTTCATCAGATTGATTATGTTATTATGTTCTTGTATAATACTAATTTGGTCCATAAGTTTCTATAATATACAAAAAGAACGTGTAATGTAATAAGCTTGATTAAAATGCTCTTATTAAATTTTTTTATCCTTTGCTTAGAGTAGCAAATCCACAATAGCTTCAAGCACTTCATAGAAAATCTTTGTTTAAACACAACATTGGAGTAAGCTCTCAGTTGTCTTGCTTATAATAATGGGCGGTAACATTGTCTATTTATTAAGCTGTAATTGTAGTAAAATTTAAATATGAAATTAATATATTTTGCTTTAAAAAATAGAAATTTTATAATAAATACGTCGCTTTAAATATTGAATTTCAAAAATATTTATTGAAAATATATCTGACATTCAATACGCGGTAAAGTAGAGCGTCTGACTGTTAGCGGTTGTAGGTTCGATTCCCACTCCGGGGAAAGATAACATTAAAATAATTTTCAATTCCTTAACAAGTTCTTCTTCTTCTTCAACTTCAAAAGTTAATTAATTTATGAAGTACTTTAACGGTTGTAATTAATATTGTAACTGTAAAGCCGACAGACTGCTTAGAATATCTAATTGACAAGGTACGTAAGCGCTCACGTCACAAGATACTTACTCACTCGTCAACGTAATATTATATCACAGAAATAACATAATATATATTTAAAGTAATGTTTTATGGATAATTTGTGTACTTGAATAGCCTAATTTGTTAAACTAAAAGTTAAACTAGAAACATAAAACTATTAAAATCTATTGTGGCATACAAGAATTATATGTTTCAGAATTACTAAAAGTATATTTAATGCAATAATAATCAATATGAGTAAACTAAATAAGTCATCGTTCATTGAACTACCTTTGTAGCTATTACAAATGGCGCCATGCCCGTAAAATATTCATATAGACACGAAAGAGCTCCAGTCACTTATTGATCTGCCATTTTTCAGTAGTCTATGCTATGTAAATATTAACATATCGTTTGGATCGTTAAATGAATATACACTGTAACGTAAAATGATTAAACAAAGTTACGACGAGTATTAGCTGATGTAACTAAGTACCTGCATTGATATTAGAGGCCAAAGTTACTAATTGGAGAAATTTTATTCTGTATTATAAGTTAATCATTAAATAGATAAATATTATAATGTAGTAATATTGCTAGGTATAAAGGATCATCGAATTTAAGCCTGTGAATATTGCTATCAAGAAACATTCCATGATAATTTATAATTAAGTAAAAATTATCGAGTAATAAAAATCTTCTTAATGTTTAAAAAACAATGAAAAATAATTTTATTACTCGACAATATTTTGTGTATGTTGTATTTTTACCATTATACTAAATGTAATTCTATTCTATATCCAAAGTTACAATCGCCCATTTGAAATATCAATAAAATAACATCTGTGTTACATTATGCCTGAGGTGAGCAAAACAAATGGAATACAATTCTAATTGTTACATTTTCATTTACATAATAGGAAGGATTAAATTTTTGAAGTTGACGTTTAAAGTTAAAATATAAATAATGTTTTTAATTTTTGTACATGACAAAGTTAAGTTAATATTACGCGTTATTATATTTACGAAATTATATAAATTATTTAAATTCAAAGTTATATCTTATTTGCTATGGGAATTTTTAATCAATAATCGTTACAACATAATCTGTTTTTAATGTATCGAAGAAGGTTGTTCTAGAATTATACACCTTAAAATCATTATTTAAGAAGTCCTCGAAGGAGTTGGAGGGCCTTCACTTGAATTGCCGCCGACGCAGACCTCTCGAGTGCTTTACAAAGAATATTAAAATATAGAATGCTTAAGTAGCCAACATTTTCTTTTGATGTTTATTTCAAGATAACAATTTAATTCTATTCATTAAAAATACGAAGCAACATACAAGGGTAATATGAGAATATGTGACACAGCAATGCCCTCAGTCATCGATTTTAAAATGTATAGTGTAAGTCAAGGCAATAAACATAGGCTTCTAGAAACAATTAACTATAAAACATATAATCTATACTATAGTATATATTGTATATATAGTATCAATTATAATAGAATAGTAAAATAGTTGTGTCTGAATTGAATAATTTTTAAATTAGTGTTATTATTTGAGAAAATTTGTTTTTTATTAGTGTCATTTTATATGTCAAATATATATGAGTATAGAATATATATTCATCATTTTTGAAATCAACAGGACTCAGATCAATCAGTCAGTCGGTCAGGTCTCTTAATACAACCGACATAACCTCTTTATATATTCCTTCACACCTTCCTCAACTTTTACTTCCAACTACCGACTCTTGCATGATATATATTTTTTACCATTCCTTTATCACCTATTATCTCAAAATATTAGTATAATGTTAGCCAATATCAATAATTTAGGTAACTTTTTAGAATTAAATTTTGCTTCGTTACTTTCGGAAGTATAAAGTTAGATAGATATCAAATAAGAGTGAATGTTTTCTACAAGCACAGAACAGAACAAACTTCTACGTAAGATTAATTACTGCTATTGTTCTTCTAAAATTCAATTTCGTCGGATCAAATGAAACATCTGTCAATTACGTTACTTGAGAATTGCTAACTATTGTTAACTGTAGACTGTTAGTGAAGATAACAGTTTAAAGCTTTTATTAGACAAGCGGAAGGCATTACATTTGTAAATATAAATTAAGACACAAATCATATAAATATAAAAAATCTCTCCTAGTGGTGAGGCTCCAGAATGACCGACCTCCTCACGATACGACAGGCCGTTTCGAGTAATGCTTTAGCAGCATTCCTCCTTTCTACATGCGGTTCTCAATCCAACAGCTAAGCGATAACCTCCTAAGATGCTGCTTGGGGATTTACACTATTCAGCCGTTAGCATTTTGTTTTGGTACTTTACAATGACATTATGTTAATTTCGTAACTAGTACAATTCGTATTAGTATAACTATAACTATAAAATATATGTTAACTTATACTATTCATTTATAAGTTATTATAGAAGAACTAGAATGTTTGAACACGCTAATCTTAAGAAATACTGGTTCGAATTTATAAAATATTTGTTGAGTAGAAGGGGAAAAACTGAGTCTCGACTCTGTCTGTCTACCTTTGCCTGCTATTTGTGGGATAAGCGTGAAACTATACAAAAATACTTTAACATTCCTAATGTCACAATTGGCATTTCTATACATTAATATAATTTAAATAAATTTAGATTTTAGAAACTTACGAATTATTAAATATTACTCTCCTTCCTTAAAGAAAACACTCACACACATATTTAAATTTTGAACGCAGCGGGATTTGAACCCACGCCTTATGGAAACCGCCCAAGCGCTCTGACCACTAAACCATACGTTCTTAATCACGTCATAATTTTGATATATTTTCTTTAAGTATTATTTCTATCCTTAGTGTGGATTATGATTATGATTGTGATTTATGATTAGCTTTTAACTACTGACAAAGTTTTTTGTAATATAAGTACCCTTAGCGGTGCTTGGGATTTACATCAATGACTTTTATAGAAAATGTGTATGATATAGTGTTATTCATCTATCTTTGATTTTTTAGTTTAAATCTATTTTATTAATGTTCTGTTTGAACGTTAATCTATTTTATTAATGTTCAAACAGAACAGAAATCATTCTGTTTTGACCTGTGAATCTTTGGCTCTCATTTTAATTATAAAATGTCACTTTACGAGATAAAATTAATTAAAAAAGAAATCACTTCTACATCAAAACAAATTATGGAATGTATTTTTTTCTATAATTTAGAGGTAAGCCGGTTAACTTCTAATAGGAAAAAACTAAAAATGTCTAGTTTTATACAATTTAAAAATGTCCAATAACAAAATTGTTCATAATCAGTGCCCTGATTACGATATTTGTTGGGGTTTGTGTTTGAGTTTGAGTGTGTGTTTGAGTGTGTGTGTGTGTGTGTGTTTTTTGTAGCAGTAGCCTTTATATATGGATATCCTAAGTAGTTTAAGATTCAAATACATTTCTTCGTTGTCTTGATGTAGTTGTATATTTAATATATCAAGATCGAATATTCTGGGTAAATTTATATGAAGTCCACGGGGGCAAACGAATTTAATTTATGAACGCTCTTATTTTGTGCCAGAATACTTATTTACTGTATTTGTATTTATTTTGTAATATAATTTGTTTTTAATTTTATCTGGAAATAATGACTTTTAAGTTATTAGCTGGACTTAAAACAGCATATCATTAGATATATCAGTTCCTATACCATGATCGCTGATACCCGATATATAATTGAGTACGATGTTATTTACTTCCGATCCGCTGGAGTCTATTGCAATCAAACTTTTAATGAAAGCAACGTTATTTTTTTCAGGAGGTTTATACGAAGCCATGGTTTTTTTAAAAACATTTTTTTTATTATTTATGTAAGCCAAATTTATCCTCCAACGTCCCAAGTACATTCATCCTCCTTCTCCTACTCATCAGAATTTATCTAAGCGATAACTAAATAGACCAACATAAAAAAAATTGTAACTCTGAGGGCAAGTACAGCGTACAAGGGTAACATGGAAACGAATAACATAATGCAGTATAAGCTTTGGTCTTTCTCGGTATATGACTTTAATACAGGACATTATTTTTTGTCAGCAAAATAAATAATTGTTATAGTAGGTATAGTCGTGTAAATTACTGTGCTCCGCATGGCATTATTAAACTTCTTACTAGCCACGTATCAGCAAATATTATTAAGAAAATTCTTAATATAGATATATATATATATATATATATATATATATATATATATATATATATATATATATATATATATATATATATATATATATATATATATATATATATATATATATATATATATATATATATGCTAAGTTCCTTTATATGCATACCGCAAAAACCTACGTAGCAAGCACTTAGGGAGCGTTGCGAGCGAATAAAATGCAATTTTAAGCGTATATGGTATACGTTTTACGTTATTCAAAAACATGAGGGTAAGAAAATTGCATAAAACGTACTAAAAAAATTACATTGGAACAAATATGCAATATATTTGCAGTCATCGTAATGCGATTAAACTGAATAAACTGTATATTACTATAATTAAGTTTACATTTAATCGCGACGGTTTGTAGGTTCAATTCCCATCCGGGGAAAATGACATATTTTAATTTTTTTCGCTCTGGCAACCGCTTGAGTTCCGCTTACCGTTGAGTTCCGCCACTCAATACGTAATGGCGGAGTGTCTTAACACTAAGTTCCTTCAACCTACGGTTCTCTCAGCCTACCCTGCTTTATTCGGAATACAGCGGGAAGCTAAAAAAAATAAAAAAATACATTTACTATAAAGAAATGATCTTAATAAGATCTTTTTTTATCTTAAAATCATATATGGATGTATTTAATTCACTTTGTGTTTAATTCACTATTAATGAGGAATTCATAACCTGTTACTTTTTATATCTCAATTAATTGTTTTTTTTACTAACTAGAGGCTTAAACGCGGCTTCGTCCGCTTGAATTTTAAGAATATTTATGTAATATGATTTAAATGGACGTCATCACAGCCGTTGTTCCACCCACAGCTGGACATAGACTGGATGTAGGGAAAATTGGTGTGTTAGTTTAGTATGATAATCTATACTGTTAATCATATTCTATCAATAGTTTGTACTTTAAATCTCTTGGCATTATTGCTGTTACATATTTAATAGAAAAGCGTTCGATTATATCGTATCAATTACCCAGAGATATACGCGCGAATTTTTTCACGCAAATCCCGATGCCGCGGGTATTGCGGGATAAAAACTAGCCTCTATGGTGGTCCACAATCTCCTCTATAGTCCAGTTAAAGTCAGATTTACCTGTACTCATTTTACCGTGATTACCCGGACAAACAGAACGACATATAAATAAAGAAAATATTTTAAGTTCGTTTCCGTTTGATTATCGTGCAATTAGGGAGCAGGCTTTTGTTAAGTGTAACGTATAGTAACTGTAAGTTAAAAGTAATTTTTTGCAGCGATTTCCATTGAGATTTATTCATAGTCATTGCAAAACTGACATTGATGGAGAATTGGAGTATTTTTAATTCAAAGAGAAAACGTTGGTATAATGTGAATTGAGGAATGAATACTGTCTCGCCTTTGTCACATCCGGATATTGTGCGACTATATTATTATCTCACTATCTTAAAATATACCGTCGTCGTATATATCATACAAATAATTCTAGTCCAATAGGAAGTTAAAAAACGTTTAAAACCATCAAACGAACAAAAACAAAATGCTCCGCTATATAAAATTTGTATAGATTAACAATTGAAAATCAATTAACAATTCCTACTTCTATGAAAGGCGCAAGTAAGTAAATTGACCTACAAATATCATGCTATACACTACATTAATTGTACACTAAATAAATTATAATTTAAGCCATTTTAAATTTTCGTAGCACAGAGGTGATTGTGCACGGAAAACCTGATTATTCTCATGTAAATCCGATGATAAGCCAATATGTTGCTGCATAACCTCCTCTATCTTCAAGTGAAAGTTTTATAAAAATTGGTAAAGCTGTTTGGGAGATAAGTCATTAGGTAATAAGAAAGACAGACAGACAAAAATTGCTCATGTTTTAAGTAACATGTAAATAATTATGTGCGTCCTATATCCACTTAAAAAAAAATCACCAACAACAAAAAGTCACCTAGATTTTATTTACATGAATATTTAAAATTTTCTAACGGACATAAATATATAATGTATTTTATAATTTAAATATATTGTGTTTAAAACGTTTCCCAACTAAATATCTTACAAAACGCAAAACTGTCATTTGCATATTTACCATAAATATTCAAATTTACAAATAAATTATGCTTGCGTAACAAAGTGAAACAAATGATCCAATGATCACGAAATATTAGTAAATATAACTGTTACAATTCTACAATTTATATAAAGAAATCAATAGATAGCGATATTGTGATTAAATTTGTCAATTTCTCTTAAAAAGATGGCATATACATAAATGCCTGAAAATTATTTATTTTCTCCTGTTTGTTCTTGTCTAATTGAAACGTCTACATACACATGCACACACAAGTCACTCGTATCGCATTCCGGTTGTATCAACTATCAACAAAGTAAGCTAGCGTTATCCTATTATGCTCCCTAGGGTGTTTATCTAACAAACATCGTGCCTCTCGAATATGTAAGCATTACATTTATTAGTCCAGTGTAATCCAGTATCGATTGTTTTTATTTACATTTATTTAGATTTTAATTTTTTTAGATACTTCAATTAATTAATTCATTAAGATGCATTGCATGCAAATATAAATCTATTTTAATATTAAACCCCATACCGCCATGACGCTGTTGGAACTTGACGAACTTGATAATTAAAATCTCAAATAGGTTATTTGTATACAGATATGTGATTTCCAAATTGCAGGTAGACTAAATAAAAAGTTGCAACCAGAACGATAAAAAAATTACATCAATGGGTCGTCTCTGCCTTCTCCGCAGTTTGTCTTATAAAAACAAATATACATTCGTAATTAACTAGCTATAATGCTGAATGGCCATATTTTTATTTGTAGAATATTTATAGATTTACAGATTTTATAGAAATGTATAAATAATTTTGAGATGCAGACGACTTCGAGTCTCTAATGATAAACACTATATATTAACGACCATTTCATTAATTAATAATATAATGCATTTCTAGTTAGTGGAATATTGAAAATTATCTAAGTAAAAAACTTTAAAGGCTTTTATCTAAATATCAACAAATTACAACAACAAGAAAGTAACACGTAGCTTAATTTTTTTTATAACTGATAATAAAATACATATCTATGAAAAGTACGTAGAGCGTACACTTAACTGAGAGTACCTATTGATCAATGCTTTGTTTCCTTTAACTCTATTCTATGAAATTTCTATGTGGAAATTTTATTCAATTATTTTATTTTAACTCCTTTTGTTGTGAGCACACATTATATAACGGTCTACATTCCATAGAAATGAAAATAGACAACGCTTATGAATAAATACTAAGGTATTCTCGCTATAAACGAAATGTGCATTAAAATTCAAACGGCTAACTAGGATATTGTATTATGTGTGAATACGGCCAGCACTTTACACAATATGGTAGACGAATTAATTCACTATTTTTCAGTTATATACCAACGCTTAATCAAGCTTGTGATCCATGACAGGTGCAGTGCACCCCTGTCGAAACGTCGTCCAAAATAAACGGAAAAAACATTGTAAGCTTTGTTTGAATTAAAATGAACAATTTCACATGACATTGATGTTGTAAGCTGTATCAAATAAGACAACAGGGAGCCATTGAAGGATTTAAATAAATTACATTAAATTTATTATTTATTTATTTTAGTTTCACGCAGTATCGCGCACATAGCATAGGGTTAGGGAACTGAAGGCGGAAGGTACCTAGTGTTAAGAGATTCGGTTCCCCACTTTCCGCTTTTTGAAGCATAACGTGTTGAGTGGTAGGAAACTCAACGCCGCTCTTTGCCTTGTTGCCAGAGCGAAGAAAATGAAAATAATTTATTTCTTCACGAGTGAAAATCGAACCCACAAACTGTCGACTCTACAGACGGACGTGGATCAGGCAGACGCTATGCCTGATCCACGACGGTCCGGTACATTCAATTACAATTACATTAAATAGAGTTATTCCCCAGTTTTTCATCTACTTGCACTAGGTGTGCGTGTGTTGACAAAATATAAATATCTGAGATAGATATCTCATGTAGATATCTTATGTCCCCATTTAGTCGTCATAATCATAATACGGATTATTGGCATTGGCCTAGTATAGTGCCGTTTGTTTTTCAGTTGAACTTAATGGCCATGTTTTTATATGGGGGTAGTTTTTAAAAACTTTGACAAGATTTTTTTTTACAAAAGTATTCATACATTTAAATAATAAATATAATAAAATATACTTCCATTTTATATTTAAAATCTTTAATAAATTTAATCTTCAGAAGCATGACTTGACTTTATATGATATAGGCCATTGAATGAAACAAGGGGGGAACTTCCGCTTTCTACAAGAGACATTACATTATCAATTGTATACTAGCGACCCGCTAAATTAAATAAACTGATCCCGTTCGTTTTAAAATTTTATACCTACGAAGTCACATTGCCATTCTTCGATTTTCTCGGACTTATAACATTTCGTATCACTAAGTCTATTTTTAAAAATCGCATACACAATGTATATGTTTCGGGCACGAAAAATATATGTTTATAAATTAAAAAGATTATTTTATATGCAATATTTTTGTTTTAATATATTGCACATTATAGATTATTGAACATATCATCTGTAAGCAGAATCTTTTCTAGTTTACAACTTTACTTTTATACAAATATCCACTTCATAAAAGTAAATAAAGTAAATCATTTCAACATTGTTTATATTTTTTTATATATATACCACTCTACTTTCCATTTTCAACATAGCCAATGTTAATATTAGTTAATGTTAAAAATATTAATATACTAAAATAAAAATAATAGAATATATACACAAAATTTGAATCTTTTTCTTTATTTTTATCTTTGGTCATATTAGGCAGAAATATAGTAATTTATTCGACATATTTATTATATAGCGTCACTTGCAACTAATCGATGTAATTAAACGCGTCTATTTTTTAGTTTTCCTTCGGAAACCTCATTGATCGCCAGAACGACATCTAATATATAGTTATCTTGATTTCGGCTCTAAGCTCTATGGTAATAACCAGGTAAAAATTAATTCATTTGATTTAGTAGATTATCAGTATATATACCATTAGGTAGGTAATCAAAGTAATATGACTTTATAGATCTTTAGTCTCTTTAAAGAAAACTGTTGCAATTATAATATAATAAATCCTAACTAATTATAAGTTTTTTGTGTTATTCGGGAATAAATAGACAAACATACCATCGAAAATGCTTCTGGGTAGATTTTTTAGATTATATTAACGCTAATTATACATTCTTAAGATATTAAATCTAGAGCAATCCAGTATCAATGAACAGAATTATTGTATCTATACTTCAATACTATAGCGATTTTATCTATGGTCTGGAGAGGTATTTTAGGATATGTCTACATAACTACAAATGAAAAAAATTTGGCCACCGTGATGCAGAAATTTTATTAGTATGATATATATTACAAATGTGTGTTATGTGTTAAAAATGATTTTAATCTAACTACCAATTCATCAGAAAGTAGTAAATTATCTATTATAGTAAATCTATTATAGTAAATACTTACCGCTATGGTATTTGAGATCACGTTATTTCTTAATTATTAGTAACAAAAATAAAATTCAGTAAGAGCTGTTTTTTTAGTGTAGACCGAAATATTACACCTCACAATTATTAAGATTCATGCAAATAAGATAAAATAATTTAAAAAATACATTTTTATTTACACTTTTTGTTAATTAACAAAAAAGCCAAGCAATGCACGTGAAAATTTAAAAAAAAAACCTAAACAACAGTGCTGCCTTGGGACAAATCACTTACTCACACTTACCTTATATATGGACTGAATTGCCTTGCACGAAA
This sequence comes from Dione juno, assembly GCA_037127375.1. NCBI lineage: Eukaryota > Metazoa > Arthropoda > Insecta > Lepidoptera > Nymphalidae > Dione > Dione juno. The sequence continues at coordinate 1,334,546 of JAXRJS010000048.1, forward strand.
TAAAAATGAAGAACGCCTTATTATTATATTAACTTGTTAAAAAATTAACTTTTTATACAATAATAGGAGAAAACATATGAGTATAAAATTAATGTTGAAAGAATTATGAAACATGAAAAATGTTACATAAATTATTAATGTAAAAAATAAAATTGTATAATTTGCAACAAGGCCTAAACAAACAAAGTGGTTACGAGGGTAAAATTCATTTTATTGACCCTTTCCCAACCTTCGATCTTTATCTTTTTAAGGACTACGTAAATAAGGTAATTTTATTTTACGCTCAATATAATACTTTAATACAGTTCATGTTCTGAATTTATGAAACGAATGTGTTGAAAGAATATTTTTTATTAAATCCTTCGCAAAAAGAGGGGACGTTACCAAGCAGTGGAATCGATATTGTATGTATAGTACACTATTTGAAAGTAGGATTTTTTTATGGATAGATTATTACAGATTTACTGTCAGGCACGATGGTTGTAGTTTCGTTTCCCTATTTGGGAGAATTAATTATTTACATTTACCGCCCTGATAAGACAAAGTGCGGCGTTCAGTTTCGTCACTCCACATGCAATGTCTCGGAAAACGGAAAACGGGTTACTGTAATATTATACTGTAAAAAGTTAATTACCTTTCTGTAATTTTTCTGACGTTTTCTTGAGTTTCATAACGTTATAACAGTTTCGTAATTTTATACTTTACTATGTTTATAATGTTCATATATAACAATTATAAATTGCATTTGGAGTATTCTCGAGTAAATAATAATTATAGCAATTACAAGTTGACTCGCTCCTCCTAATAGGCTGAGGCCTATTTCCCGGGTGAGGTAATTTAGTTTCATCAGTAGCATACCGGACGTTACCCTTCGGCAGTTGAGGTGATTAATTTCTACTAGAGCCACGTCGACCGAGCCTGACATCTTAAGACTTCTGGCAACTAAAAGATTTTCATCACTTTTTCACATTTCTTTTTCTATATTAATTACAAGGTAATGATGGCAAAATATATATTTGTTAATATTTCAAATATTAAGCTATATATTTAACGTTAGGGTTCTGCTTGTAAGTTGTTATTATAGTAAGTCATCAGTGTAAATGAGCGTTGTCAAAAGTCCGCGACAGTTTCATAGATGTGAATTGACGATAGTGAAAATAACTAGGTTGGGCTAATGAACCTTCATTAAACAACGTTGCATTGCGTGATTAGTTATACTGTTTTTTTGTTATGTTATAAGCTCATGTTTTTTTGTTATGTTATAAGCGACAGCTGCGTTTTTTTTTAAACGAATTTTGTATTTATATTATTATCTCACGTTAATATTTAATAATAATAATATAACGTAAAGTAAAGAGCGTATAGCAACGACGATGCAAAACATTTTCTTCTTTCCGACTAAATTCGTGACTATAAGCTGAGTTGACTGTGGTTACTCCACACACAACAAGCGTTATTACGAGAACGTAGTAACATATCATTTGATGAATTCTCTCTGCCTTCTCCACAAAATACGAGGGAAAGTAAGAATTGATAGGCTAAAATAGAATAAATCTTTTCCAACATTCAGATTAAACCTCTGGGCCTCCAGAACGAGGTCCAAATGATGGACAGTTCTTGAGATAAATGGATATTTGAACATCGCTAGGATAGAGTAAACAAAAAATTGGATGCGTATTAAATGGTTTCCAGGCGTCACTGCTGCCATATTATCTATAAAAAAACATTATATAATTTGAAAAACATTATAACATTTGAATAAGATATAAGATATCATTATATAATTTTATATATTGTTGAAATTAATTGCATGTTTAAATAAGAACGACTACGTCGGGTCGCCGCTTCAATCAGTCCGTCATCACAAGTGTGTGTCATTTTCACGTGATTAAGCTTCCAATTGATCATAAATTTGTAATAAAAATCAAAGCCTATCTAATTTTAAGTAAATTGATTAATTTAATATATTTATTTAAAACATATTTCTATATTTTTTACATATTTTTTTGAAGAATAGAGGTATATATTTGTGTGTAAGTATATTAGCGATGTAGTTATATTACTAAACAAATTACAAATAAATGTTAAGTACTTAAAACAGTAGACAGCATAATATCATGCCTATAGCAAACTTAATTAAATTTACAATCATTTGTGAGGCAGGTATATTTACGTTTAGTATTTGCACTATCAAATAGGTCAGCAAAAGTTTAATATTTCGCTTCTCACCGATTTCTTATGTTATATGAATGCGGGTTCCATCATAAATTCCATTATAAATATAGAAATAAAGTTAAACTTGTACACCATATTTTGGTTCCTGATTACGATTTACAAGAAACTTAGAAACTACAAAAACACTTTAATTAAAATGATATCAATCAACCAAAAATTTCTACGACATAAGTGGGATACCTTTTTAAGTAAAAAAATAATTAAGAGCCCACTTGACCCTAATTGTTTGTAAGCTCTTGAGTTCAAATAAATTTGCTGTATAAAAGCTCTTTCAAAATAATGAATATTGAATATTTTGTCAACTATTGAGCGCGACCTGAATATGAAAATTATATTTTCTCTTCTTGCTACATGAAATTACCAATACTCCAACATATATGTATGTATCTATATAATACCTATCTAATACCTTATCAAAGCTTTTAAGTCCATATAATTTCAAAACACTATTAAATAGCACCGCGACCTCATTTTTGTCTATTTTTCATTAAGCTATTTCCGTCAAATTCAACTAAGCTAAAAGGTTTATGTTGGCTAAATAAAATAACAAAAACATTCTAGAGTGACATTGATCCTAAAAATAATGAAATAATATACCTAGATGCGTTTTATATCAAGAGCATTCTAAATATATGCCGTACATTAAGAAATTCTATTAGAAATTTTACCTTACACAGTATTTCCTTTAGGTTATGGATTCAAATTATAAAATTATTTTAATAGCATTATTAGGTACTGATTAGATTTTTTATAGGTGTCCAGTGTGTCAAGACATTTTGGTGTTTTCTAGATAGTTCTTAAAGCAAATGCTGAGGTGATAAAACAGTTAAAAATTTTATAAAAAGGCATTTTAAGTCTCAAAATAACAAAATTCCAGTATAATATGATTGAACATGTAGACTCTCATATAATGTGGCCGTTCCCATTAACTTGAAAGCTTTCAATATATTGTCGATATTCCATTTTGTAAATTATCCGTAGTACAAGGGTAATATATTTAAATAAATCAAAAAAAAATTATAAAACGGTCAAGTACCAGTCAGACTTGCACCCTTCCGTAATTCACCGAGACGGTTCCGTACCAATTTCATGATATTAGGTCAACGGGAAGTAAGGCTTATAAAAGTCAGCATATTCAAAATTTTCAAGCGTATGGCGTATTTTTTATAGAATAACCTACAGACAAATAAGCAATTAATAAATAGCTAATAAATTAGTGACTTTCGGATATTTTCCGTCTATGGAAAGGTTATGGTTTTTATTAAGTTTAATTATGTGCAAGTGATCGAGAGAAACGGACGACAAAATAACCAACCTAGAGTCCCATTTTATTTTTTTGAGGTACAGAAGCAACATTAAGCAAGAAATTACATTGATATTGAAAATGAATAGTTATTAAGAAAGTATACTATTTAAATTTTTAAAGTTTGCAAGTAACAAAAAATAAACATATTTATAAGGACTAAGTTATTTCAATAGAAATTATCACGATGTGATTGGTGTACGCTCATAATATTTCTAAATGTCACAAATATCTGTCAACATAACACTTTTATCCTTTGGTAAGACAAAGTCCCTCGTTGAATTCCGCTAATCAACATACAATGTTCAAAGTTCAAAAAAATTGAGAACGGAGTGTTCTGACACTAGGTGAGAGAACCTAGTGTCAGAACACTACCAACCCTGCTGCTGAATGAAGCTGGAATAAAACAACAATCTAAATTTGCATGAATTAATTGCAATTTGATATCAATAATCCTAAATTTAAGATAAAGCCGGCAAGATAAAATTTAAATTTAGGGTAATGGAAGATAAGGCCGTTATCGTTAACACAAATCTTCATTTCTTAAAAATATCCTTGGAACGGAACGAACATTTGAAATTTCAACTCACGAAAAAATGTTAATCTTTTAATTTTTACGCATATAAAATGTTAATTATTATGTATAAGTATTACGTTTATTAAATTATTTAATAGGAATATTAACAATAAATTTAATTTACAGGGCAAGCTGTCCGTCGTCCCTATTCCACACTTGGGAAACACTACTTCAAGAGGTAGAGGCTGATGTAGTGGGATATAACAACGCCGCCTCTTCTCTTGAGAGGGTAGTGGCTACACCTCTCATAGAGAAAACCTTCCACATGAAAGTGCAAGCGAGAAAACTCTTTGCGCATCGTGAGGGCTGTGAAGTTGTACTTGGAAAGGCAGATGATCAGTTAAATAAGGTAATAAATATAATTAAACATTGTACGCTATGTTAAACATTATGACAACAGTAAAGTGCCTATAAATATCAATAATTAATTCCAATTAGTATTATTAGCTTGTATTAACTGTACATATTCTACATACTCTCATATGATTCTTGCAATATTAAATATCACATATATTGGTACTTTACCATTTATAATATACGAAGGTGTTTAGCTAGTCTTATTATATAAAGTGTGGTATTGAATTACTTAAAATACTCGTACACACATTCTGTACTGTCGCAACAAAACATATATCCCAATCACTAAATGTTTTGATTGTAATTGCCATAGCCAAAAGATTTGCAAACTTTTACTAAGAACAATCTCTTTGTTGCCCATATATTATTGACAGTAATTGACAGGGGAATACAAGAAACGGTTATTTAGCTACTAGGTAGGTAGTAGCTAGGTACTTATAAATAAGATCAGATAGGGTAAAAAAGTGTTTTATTGTACATACTTTTGTATTTTTCATAATGGCCTGTTGTACTTCATTCTTACGTACTTATAAGAACTAAGTTTTTTTTTCCAGTGTTAAAAGTGTGTAAAGACTCTATTATTACCTTTCAATTACAATATATTATATTTAATAAAATAGACCACGTCCTATTCATGACATCATTGAAAACAAAACCCTTTTGTGACTTCCTCAACTAACTTCATATGTAAATACGAAACACATTGTTACAATAGAAATTAATTTGAAGTCAAATCCTCTTACTGGAAATATTCCTTTGCTACGTCTTCTTAAATCTTATAATAGTATAAACTCCAAATAATTATCAAGTACACCATTTTTTACATTTTTCCCGTCACTTCTCTAATGTTGAGATATACTTTTATTTTTAAGAAGGCTTTTTTCCTTTCTTTTTTTTTTAATTTAGATCATGCTTACTTAAATTTTATATCAAACTAATATTTACTAATAGCTTGGGGGGCCAAGCTACATGGGCAAATAGAAACTAAGAGTTGTTTAGTAGTAGTGAATTACATCAAAATGATAAACGTGATGTTACATCTATAGCATATATAGGCTACCTTGAAAAATGAACTAGCTAATATAATAATATTTTTCGGTAGTCCCTGAGATTAGTGCGTTTAACCAAACAAACTTTTTAACTTTATAAGATTAATATAGAATAACGGGCACCTAAATTAGTATTCCCTGTATTTCAGGTGGCCGGATTTATCACCACGGATTTATCCGGATTTATCCCCATTTAATAAATATTAAAATTTATGAAAATTCATGAGCATCAAATTCCTTTACAATTTATATTTGATTAAATTATAATAATAAATGTACCTCTGTCACAATACAACTAACTACATCAACAAATCGATGATGATTAGTGTTAATAGTTCAATAATTTTCCATTCAGGCGTAATAATAAAGTGAATGCTCGCTCAAATAGACTTCACTAATTACGTAGCAGTCAGCTACTCAGCGAAAATTGTTAAAACTTGTTACAAATTCGTGTTTGCGTTATATTTACATAACAAGGCTTTCCTAATGAGTACGCCGATTTTTTATTTTAGAGATTTTTGTATTAAAAGATTAATTGGTTGGAATTTTATTATAAAATCTAAATATTTATGCTATTGATACTATATTAATAAAAAAAATATTGTAGGAAGGATAGGTACTTCCTTCCTACTGTCTGTCTATGCTATATATATATATATATATATATATATATATATATATATATATATATATATATATATATATATATATATATATATATATATATATATATATATATATATAATGGGTCTGGTAAGTAACCTGCTATTTATAACTCGATATACCGTGTCACAATCCAGGGAACAAGGTAAATTGGATCCGGGGTATACGTTCTCTGAAAATCCAAAATTGAAATTGTTTCCAAGTAGATTTTAATGGGAACTGTACAGTTCGAGTTCAGTGAGTGGGATTTTGTCAATGCTATTATTTTCTCTAGAACAAATAATTGTTTTACTCCTAGTGAACCTAGTGTTATGACGTATGAAATATTTTTAATTTGTCCGCTCTGATAATCAAAGTGTGGTGTCAAATTTCGCCACTTAGCAGTGTCTGAAATTTGGGCGGAATGCGGCAAACGGTGTGTATTTAAATATTTTTAAAAATTTAAAATTTACTCTGCTATACACGGGATAAAGTAAAATGTAAACATAAAAATTTCAGATATACAATTCTAATTTATTCTTAAATTGATTCTCTAAGAATAAAATTCAATTGTTTTCTTTCGCTTGAGCTGTATTCTACAAAGGGAAGTCATTTGTTAGTGAAACCACGATATTACTTATTCTTTTATAAAACATGTAATATTAAACAAAGTCTCTGTAAGCTTATCTTTAACTTTTGCCTTCATTATCTCTTGTATTTTACTTTAATTGTTTTGTTACAATTTCTATTTCGAGATCCTTTTTTTATTTATTTTACTCACTTTGGCCGAGATAAAATCAAATCTATTCCAGTATAAGATAGTTTAGTATGCAAGTAACTTTTTAGCCCTCATATAACACTGTAATGAGGATTTAAAGCAAAGAGAATTGTATGTACAGATTTTGTTCCAAAAATCGAATTTAATGTTACGTATTGTGTATAATCCAATTTACTGCACAGTACACATAGCCTGTGAAATTCTAAGTTTGGTGTTCACTTTGCAGAAGGCAATCAGGCCTGCGGTTACTATTAGTACGTTCCGTGACATCGATGGTCATTTAATTAGCACATTTAGTACCTAGAAATAGTAAGAATAAAGGTTAGAAATACATTTTTTTATTATTATTTGTTAATTGCACAAGTTTTTAATTAGTATAATAAGGCGAGAAAGTTTAGTTAAAATCATTGTATTCAATGGTGCTGATCCCAACAGTGCTATAGATAAAATAATATAAAAAAAATATTATAATCATTTATCAAAATTACATTTAAGTGCTTTATTTCTTAGGAATATTATATAACGATTATTCAAATATCGCTTAAACAAAGAGCCTACTTAACTTGGCTGCCAGTTTTAATGGAAGCTGTGTTTTTCTCAATTTAGTTATTTTGATGTCAGTTACAAGTTTGTCTACTTATGTTCTGACAGAGCTACATTTTTAATCTTGATTTAGAATATTTATCATATTTGCTTAATATACGTTTGTTTGTATTGACTTAAATGCAACTTTAGTCTATTTTTAATAAAGTTAATGGTATTTTATCAATCAAGTTAGTAAAACATTTTACACCCCATTAATACAATAAATTACTCAGTAAGATGCTAGCAAATAAACGATAGCCTCTATTAACTTGACTATACATGAACATTATATATACATATATGTCTAATAGCTTTTGTGAATGTAGCTTTAGATTCACACTGTATCCCGCATATAACAAGGTAGGTAGACATAACCTAACTTTAAGACACTTAGTTTTCAGTGTAGAATTGCGGAACTCAACCACGTACTTTGACTTGCCAAAGCGTTTTAATTTATATTTATTTTTCATTCTTATGCTTTTTGCTTATTCTTTAAAATTAAACAATTTATTTCAACTTTTATTATTTTGACCGTCGTGGCACAGAGGCACAGCGTCTGCCACAGGGAGGCACAGCGTCTGCTATGTACGGGAGACAGCGTGAAGCTAAATAAATAAATATATTATTTTTAAAGTGTTAATCCACACTAAGGATGGAAAAATACTTAAAGAAAACATTTAAAAATTTTAACGTAACGGGATTTGAACCCGCGCCTCGTGGAAGCCGTCGTAACACTCTGAACATTAAGTCATGCCTTCTTATCAAAATGCGTCGATATTTTTGTATACTTTTTACATTTTATTACGTTGTTAGCGTGGTTATTATGGCTAATGTCTTTTCTTTAAGCATAAATTTCAACTCTAACACAGTAAAATATGAGCATTATGCACCCTTTAAGTCAAGAAGCTAGTATTGAATTATTGATATCTATATAATAAAAGTTATATTGAAATGATTTGAAGGATCAATTTCACCAGTTACGGATAACGTTTCAGATAGTAAGCTGGTAATTATTTGTTTCTACCAGATAAATAGCTTAAACAGGTGTTATCTGCTAGATATTTCTGTCTGAGAACTGTGAAACTATAATTTGTTGGTTATCTGCCAGACAAGGAACATATTTTCTATCTGTGATTTTATCAGCAAATGGTGAAACTGGCCCTTAAACGATTAAAATATTACTAAAATTTGTATAGAAAAAATAACTAGCAGTAAAAGAGTTGAATAATTTCCATCTGCACAATACGTTGGTACATTTTATATTTCCAAAATATAAAATGCGCGCTGCACGTAGGATTAACGACCAGCGATTACCGCTGGGTAAAAGAAAATACAACACATTATATAACAAATGCTTCACAGTACCAATTTTTTACTTCATATTTATGCATATTCTAAAGACGACTGATGCCTTACACATTCCAATGTTTTAATTATATGAGCCATTCCAAGGAGAGTTTACAAAATATCATGAACTCTACTTGGAATTTATCGTGATGAAACTCTGAAATGTGGCACGTCCTGGTCCCTTCGAGTAATTCGCTTCATACATACATATATACATAGTTTCACGCTTCATCCCTAGCGGAGTAGTCAGAGAGAACGGAGCGCCAAACGCCTCTCCCTCCATACCTCTTTCGCCTCTTCCACTTTCATTAACCTCTTCATGCATGCTCTTCGGGGCGTCCTCAAGTTTTTTACTCGACTTTCCTCCAGTATCTTCGTTACTTTTTTTTCGAAAGTCAACCAAGGTTTCTCCTTACCTCTCTTACCATTCACTTTTGCTTCATATATCTTTTTAACCATTCAATTATCAGTCGTTCTCTCGTCGTGCTCAAACCACCTAAACACATTCTTCTTCTTCTTACGATGATATTCTCGCTGGTACCTACCATTCTGTGTATCTCTTCGTTGCGGATTCAGTCAGTTAAGCTGACTCCACATATCCTCCCAAGAGACCGCATCTCCACAGCATTCATCTTTCTTTTAGGCTTCTTCTGCAATATCCACGTTTCACTGCCATATAACAGCGTCGGCACCAGAACTGCATTGTGTACGGCCAACCGTACAGCTAAACTGACGTTTCACCGTCTCAACAATGTAGCTAAGGCACCGTTCATTCTGTTACCGGCAGCAATACGCCTTTCCATGCTTTTTCGCTTCATAATTTAACATAAACCTATTTCACACAAAATTATCAAGGAAAGGATAAGCCGAATATTTAAACTTTTATTTGTAAATTTCTCTTCTTTACCTTAAATTTGTAAATTTTTCTTCTTTACTTTCTTTCTAATTTGACAGCTCAAACTAGTAGCGCAATTCCGCGTATTGATATTTTTAATATGACAATATACACTTCAATATCTACGTTAAGTATTTTTTTTTAGATTCACGATGTTTACGTGAGTAAAATAAACAGAAAATTAACTAGAGAAACATGCCATTCGCTTTCCGCCTAAATTTTAAAATTGCGTGTTGAGTGGCGGAACTTAACTCCGCACTTTAATCAGACCCACGTCCATCGAGATTAGAGTCGGACATTGTCCCACTGCGCCATGACAGACAGAAATCAAATTAATTCATTAAAAAAAACACTTATAACACAGATGTTACCTATTTATTTACTTAAGAACCTATGGTTCTTATTAGAATAACATATAAATAATTATCTACTTAGTTCTATATTGAAATAAAAATTTCTAATATAAATATAAAATTTTAATACATCTAATTTGATCTTATTTCAGAGTCGTTCGGATTATCGTACTGCTTTTCTCAACTACTGCAACAATTCGAATCCGACAAATCTCGCCACGTACTACGACTCCCATAATAATTACGTGCAACAGTTAATCGCTACAAATGCGATGATTGAACAATATCACAAACACACGCTGCCCACAATACTACAGGTAAGACGAACATTACATTTTCATGAAAATATATTGCGATTTACCATATAATTAAATTTATTCTATTATATTTATAGATATATAACATATCCATGATGTACAAGGTTCTTCAAATATATATAATTGCGCCTTCGTGGCGCTACGGTGTACGTCTGTTGCCTGACAGTTAACGGAATGGTCGTGAGTTCGATTCCATCTGGGGAATAAATATTAATAAGAAATTATTTTCACTTCCCCATACGAGTAAGACAAAGTTGCGATGTTCAGTTCCAACACTTAACACTCAGTATCTCCAATTCAGTCAGAAAACGGTGATTAAAGCTAAACAAGTTACAATACTGTTTTAAAAAAAAAACATTACGAAACGAAAAATTCTACCTGGGATACATAAGGGGATTTCACTTTTAAATTTTTGGATTTAAGTCTATATAGGTCACTGATTATAATAAAGTTTATTTAGCCAAAGTATACTCGGATCAATCCAAATGTCAATGTAATTCCATTCGTCATAGGACTCGACTGACTGATTCGTCTCAACAAAGGAACTCATATAGTTATTCAGGCAGATTTTTTTCATCCGTCCTTTGCAAACATTATTGTACGTCGAATCCTTTAAAGGAGAAAATGTGGAAGAAAATATGTCTATTTCTGCTCTAGCTGACACGCGTCAAGAATAGCGACATAACACACCTTTATGAATTTTTCACGCCTTGACAATATTTAAGAAACATCCATGTTATTTTATTTTCATGGTACATGAGTTTGCCTTACATATTACAGGTAACAGGTTTTTTTGATGGAAAATTATTTTTAATCTGTCATACTTAGTTAGAATTTATATTATATGGTAGCTAGATTTAACTTCGCCCTCTGGGTCAAGTGGGGAAATTCAAGAGTTATATTACGAAAGATACATGACACATTCTAAGTGCTCTAAGTAAATCTGACCGCAGGTTCAGTGGGCTACAGCGAAACCATTTAATGTAATGTAATAATAGCTTATAGTCGATTATAGTATAGATAAATAGACGATTTAATACAAAAATTTTGGAAAGAATTTTATATATATAGAACTATAAATACAGTGGAGAATGTCAATCTAGATCTAATTTTTTGTTTGATTTTAAAGCAAAATTTAAAAATTTGATGTCCAAAGCAAGCAAATATACATACTTAATTACGTTAAGACATCATTATAATTTGACTATTTTATATATGAAAAGGTTGCCTGCCTTTTCCATATTTCGTAAGGAACCGTCAATTTGAAGAATATATTTTTACAATAAATTATTTAATGTTAATTACATTAAATAATTTACTGTAAAGTATTTATTAAACCTTGCACAAATTCAATGCTTAAACTAAAAAAATATTCAACAAGTACAACAAGGCTATCTTGTAATAAGATTACAATATTTCCGCTATATATATTAACTAGCTCTTTATTACTCTTTAGAATCGAGTCACTATTAATAAAAATCCTAAATTATATAGGCATATACGTCTTGTACGTGTTTATTGATCCAGTTTTTAGGCTTAAGCAATGAAACAGTGATGGAGACGGGAGTATCGATTGAATTTTATACCATGTGGAAATGACATGTGCATATACTATTGCTTTTAAGAATTCAATGTAGTTATTATGAATATAAATGACTGAAATAATTAACTTTCATAGTATTACATACAGACTAAAGTATTAAATAATTTATTTTTGTCTGATTTTATTTTGATATTCGTTGATTACAGTTTAAAAGTAAAACGTATTGTAAACTAACTCCAAAACTTATAATGATCAATTATACTTAGGTCTAAAATTTTGTTTCACTAGTATACATTTTTTTACTTTTAAAGTTAAGTTTCTTTTTTAACTTTTACCTTGTAAGGAATACGCTAATTGGTTACTTCAAGCATTTATTGAAGTACGTACATATATAAATAACTTTACGCTTTATCCCTAGCGGGGTAGTCAGAGAGAATTGAGTGCCAGACGCTGCAGTTATACATACCTCTTTCGCCTCATCCACTATCACTAACCTCTTCATACAAGCTCTCCGGAAGAGGTGTGAGGTGTGAGGCGTTTTCGAGAATCAACCGAGGTCTCCCTTTAATATGTCCCTAGATAAATAAAATCTATAAATAGTCTATAATAATAGTATATATATATATATATATATATATATATATATATATATATATATATATATATATATATATATATATACTATTATTATAGACTATTTATATATATATATATATATATATATATATATATATACTATTATTATAGACTATTTATAGATTTTATTTATCTAGGGACATATTAAGGGGAGACCTCGGTTGATTCTCGAAAACGCCTCACACCTCACACCTCTTCCGGAGAGCTTGTATGAAGAGGTTAGTGATAGTGGATGAGGCGAAAGAGGTATGTATAACTGCAGCGTCTGGCACTCAATTCTCTCTGACTACCCCGCTAGGGATAAAGCGTAAAGTTATTTATATATGTACGTACTTCAATAAATGCTTGAAGTAACCAATTAGCGTATTCCTTACAATGTAAAAGTTAAAAAAGAAACTTAACTTTAAAAGTAAAAAAATGTATACTAGTGAAACAAAATTTTAGACCTAAGTATAATTGATCATTATAAGTTTTGGAGTTAGTTTACAATACGTTTTACTTTTAAACTGTAATCAACGAATATCAAATAAAATCAGACAAAAATAAATAATTTAATACTTTAGTCTGTATGTAATACTATGAAAGTTAATTATTTCAGTCATTTATATTCATAATAACTACATTTAATTCTTAAAAGCAATAGTATATGCACATGTCATTTCCACATGGTATAAAATTCAATCGATACTCCCGTCTCCATCACTGTTTCATTGCTTACGCCTAAAAACTGGATCAATAAACACGTACAAGACGTATATGCCTATATAATTTAGGATTTTTATTAATAGTGACTCGATTCTAAAGAGTAATAGAGAGCTAGTTAATATATATAGCGGAAATATTGTAATCTTATTACAAGATAGCCTTGTTGTACTTGTTGAATATTTTTTTAGTTTAAGCATTGAATTTGTGCAAGGTTTAATAAATACTTTACATTAAATTATTTAATGTAATTAACATTAAATAATTTATTGTAAAAATATATTCTTCAAATTGACGGTTCCTTACGAAATATGGAAAAGGCAGGCAACCTTTTCATATATAAAATAGTCAAATTATAATGATGTCTTAACGTAATTAAGTATGTATATTTGCTTGCTTTGGACATCAAATTTTTAAATTATACGCTAATTGGTTACTTCAAGCATTTATTGAAGTACGTACATATATAAATAACTTTACGCTTTATCCCTAGCGGGGTAGTCAGAGAGAATTGAGTGCCAGACGCTGCAGTTATACATACCTCTTTCGCCTCATCCACTATCACTAACCTCTTCATACAAGCTCTCCGGAAGAGGTGTGAGGTGTGAGGCGTTTTCGAGAATCAACCGAGGTCTCCCCTTAATCTGTCCCTAGATAAATAAAATCTATAAATAGTCTATAATAATAGTATATATATATATATATATATATATATATATATATATATATATATATATATATATATATATATATATATATATATATATATATATATATATATATATATATTAGCCTGAACTGTCCCATTGTTGGGCAAAGGCCTCCCTCCAGTTTTTCCACTCTTCCCTAGTTTGCGCTATTTTGGTCCAATCAGGTGGTCCATCCTGCCATCTCCGTTATGGTCTACCGATTCGCCTTCTGGAGTTTGGGATCCAATCGGTAGTGATTTTAGCCCAAAACTCGTTTGGCATGCGGCAAACGTGTCCAGCCCAGTCCCATTTTAATGTAGCGGCCTTAACACCAACGTCTGTGACTTTTGTGCGAGAGCGCAGTTCGGTGTTTCGGATTTTATCTATCAATTTGACACCCAAGATGCTGCGCTCCATCGCGCGTTGGCAAACCTTAAGGGTGGACTTCTGCGAATTTGTCAAAGACCATGTCTGAGCACCATAGGTAAGCACTGGGAGAATGCACACGTCCATCTATTTTCTTTTAAGACATAGAGGAAGGTTGCCCTTCATCATATCGCCCATAGACGAAAAGCTCCTCCAGACATTTTCAAGTTCCAGTCTTTCGACTTCCTTTTCTTGTCGGCACTGAAAGGATACTATTTGGCCCAAGTACTGGGCTCCTGTACTCCTGGACGTAGTTTATCTCTTCTAAACCTACTGTCACCTTTTGCTGTGAGCTGTTGGTCATCAGCTTGGTCTTCGACATATTCATTCCCAGTCCCACTTTAAGGCTTGCTTTGCTCAGATCCTTGTACTTCTGACGCGGATGAGGAGAACAGGACTATGTCATCGGCGAATCGAAGGTTTGATAACCTTTTCTCACCAACGACAGTACCCTTGCCCTCCCAACCAACCACTACTCCTAACACTTTCCGGAACACTTCCTCCAGAACACTGTTAAACAGTTTTGGAGACAACGGATCACCCTGCTTCACTCTGTTGGATATATTCCTCTCCATTTAACCATGATAAGTACAACCAACGACAGTCCCCGTATGCCCGGCGGCTTTGGTTGTCCTGTTGATGACGGTAGACAGATAAACTCCAAAGCTAGGGGCGAGAAGAGTCCCCGAGAGAAGTAAGTATATATATATATATATATATATATATATATATATATATATATATATATATATATATATATATATATATATATATATATATACTACTACTATATATAATATATATATATATTTATATATATATATATATATATATATATATATATATATATATATATATATATATATATATATATATATATATAGATATAGATATAGATATATATATATATATAGATATAGATATATACTAAACCCGACATGCGACATTTTCAATAACAATCTGTGTGACATCTATTTAACTATTCATCTAAATATGAAAGGAAAGCTTCGAATGCAGAATAGAAATCCGAACAGATTTTAATTAAGCTGACATTTCCGTGCTTTGAAGCTGGAAAGCAAGATTGTGCATATCTGATTAAGATATCTGTGCTATATTTAAAGCTTCAAAATATGTCTTAATAAAAAAACAAAACAAAAGAAAATAACTCTGCGTTAGTTTCTTCCTTAATTTTTTCTGTAATGGTTTCTACAGTGACTGAGCGTCTTACTGTAATCGTGATGGTTATGGATTCGATTCAGTCTCAGGGGAATAAGTTATTTTAATTTTCTTACTCCTTTGAGACAAAATGCGGCGTTAAGTTCCGTTATTCAAGATTAGGTCTTACCTTCAGATTTTCTCCGAGGGATAAAACGTGAAATTAAAAAAAAGTTCAATTTTATTTGGATTTATTTACATCCTCGTTTCATTTGTTTTTATTAAGCCTTATATAACATATGATTGTGCATTAATTTTAGGAGCTAGAAGAGATTTTGACGGACGTAACAGCCGCTGTCAGCGACGCTATTTGTCAGGAGGGAGAAATAATTACTGAAAAGGTGATAAATATAATTTTGTTGCTAAACAATTTTTCATTTGATTTAATACTTTATGGTATGTTACTTTACGTTATTAATATAATAATTTTTTCCTGTAATTGCTAATAAAAAGTTAAAATTGTCTTAATCTTTAGCTTGATTTCAAAATACTTTTCCGAATTTAAAAATTAAAATATTATGGAAATACACTAATATTTCCTAAGATCTTACTGTTACTGTGGACTTGTCATAATCATAAAAAATATAAAAACAATTATTCCTTAAAGACAGATATCTATAGTTTATAAAACTATATTATATCTTTATTCTAATAGACTAACCACCAGCTTCGTCGGTACGAGTCGTTATGTGCGCAAGCGCGTGCGGTGTCCAGTACAGCAGATTTAGCTCATCTTGCACGCACACTCCTGAACAATCAGCCACCGATGAGGACCCCGAAGAGAGCCTTTCTACCGCCTTACCCTCCGGAACCTGATGATCCACCATTGGATGTTGCTGCGGTAATGTTAAACAAACATACACACAAAGATTATATATACATACATAGGAACATCGTTTATTTAATTATTTTTGTTACTAAAATATTTTATTATGGGAAATAGGAATAACTCCAACAAAAGTTAATTAAATAGTGCTTTATAATTATTCTATGCATATTTTTGCTGGAGCACATGAGGACCTGCCTAGTAAATTTTTTCCTATCGAGGTTCAAAATAATTATTGAAATTTTTCAAATTTATTATGAGTAGATGTGATGTTTTAAGTCAGAAAAGAAGTAAAAATTAAATTATCTACTGACAAAGAAATAATGACAAGTCTGTATTTGAATCACGAATGATATTTTTGAATACAATTGGCTTATTTGTGAACACTGTCACAATAAATAAATGTTATTGTTGTATATTTTATTACAGCCACATAAAAGAATTATATTCATCCCCTTCTAAAATCGATAAATTCGAAGCCTTTTTTTCCCATTATCGTTATTTTCTTTTCATTTCATTCCATTGTAATTATTTATAGAATATTCAAATTTGTGTAGAAATTTAATAATGAAAATTTACAATATATATTTTAGGATAACTAAAAGATATCGTAAAATTATTGTCATTTTAATATATATTATCGTAAGTAGTCGAGATATAATCATAAAACATAGATCAACCTAGCTGTGTGTGTGTGTGTTCATAAATTATAAAATATTTACATACATACTACAATGTAAGTATTACAATAATAAAAAAATATATAAATTAACCAAAATGCGATACCGTAGATTTCTCCAATTAAAAATACTATTTTAAAAACTCAGCATCATACTAGAATTATAAAATATTTATCAAAACATATGTGAAATCGTACACATTCTCTAAAATGCATTCAGGAGTATCTTGATGTTGTTAAAATTGCTCAGTGGAGTCAACTTTCAGTATTTTATGCTTGGCAATGTTGAGAGTGCTTAGCGCTTTTGCTACGTACTAATAATATTAAGTATAGCAGGAAGCACATCATTAAAAATTCTTATTTAAATTATTTCTGAAAGTGTTTACATTTAACTAAAATGTACGCGAATAATCGGGCACAAATGCCAAGTATCTACATAATGTAATTCACTTCCTATATAGTTAATTAAATATGGACATAATGAATATTACACATGATTTGTTTTAATACATATGAATTATACTTAATATGAATGCTTAAATATATTTGCATAGTACTCGTACGATTACAATGAAACAAAAAACAGATTTTGTTGAAATTTTCATAATGATTATAGTTTATTCGTTAGAATAATAATTTGGTAAGAGAGAATGCTAGTTATTAAATATTTTAATTATTCCTAAAGTTTTAATCCTCATTAAGGATAAAAAATAGAAAAGGGTGCACTCGCTGTAACAATCGTATATCCAATTGCGACGTAGCTTGATGAGAACGTATGGTTTAGTTTTTTGATATGCACCAAGAGTTGCAGGTTCAAGCCTCGCTAAGTATTTTTTTAAATCTTGATACGTTTTCTAAAAAAACACTTATATTTTAGAGTAAAATAGTACAACTATAAATTCTTATAAGTAAAAAAAATTGAGAAATTGCATTTATTTGTTATTTATAATCTTACATTATAACAAATTAATGTCAGGTGCAGTCATATATTCACCCGCGCCACGATGGTGACATCAAGCAATATTTACTGATGAATTGCAAATATGAAAATAGATCAGTATCAGAGAAATGCTCTTATAAAGTAAAAAGGAGTCTCTGGGAAGTAAAAAGAAAATATTGAGAACAATAACACAATACAATATTTCACTTCAAAAAATAAAACTACGATCAATTGCCTATTGTCAATTATTAGCTTTGACGGTAGACATTATACATATTTCAAATAGGGACTTAGAATGTTAAAAACATTATACAGTAATCAGACTATAGATTCATTTTACGAATTGATGTCAAAACTTAAATAGTAAGTTTATAAAATACAATAATTTTTGAGCTTATCATGTGTGCAATGATAAAATAAGACACAGCCATACATTGTATAGACCAAGTTTTATAAAAAATCTGAAGTCATTAGAAGAAAATAAATATCAGTCAAGTGCGAGTAGTACTCGCGCCCCGAGGGTTACGTATCTATTTCAAGATAAGGTATTACGTTGAAGGAAGTACTAGTTACAAAAATTAAAAAAACTTAAAATTGCAGTCAGCAATTTGTAATGGTTTCCTTCTACCTTATACTAATAAGTGATCAAAAATCAAATCTTACTTTCCGCTAAATTTCTTAAGTTTTTTTTTTTTTTTTTTTTTCTTCGCTGGGAAATGCCTTTTACGCAGACCACCCATTTGATGGGTTGGGTGGTACTGTGGGACTCATCGGTACAGTACAGTACTCGATACTACCCACTAAAACCCAGCGGAACCCTCTTCACCTCTGTGAGACGCCGTAGGATCGGTTGAGTATTCTACTACGACGCCTCGGTGACAGGCCCGCCTGCTACGAGCCACCATCGTCTTTACGGTTCTCTGAGGTTCCAAGGGTATCTGGAGCCTCCACGACTTGGAAGAGGAGGATCACAAGAATCCCGTAGTATCCACTCTAGGGTAGGGGGAGTTGGACTTCTTGAAAGTGCCTTCTCCATCTCCTTGACCTCCGGCGGCGGAGAGGGTCTACATTTGCACTGGACTCACGTGCCCGCTCCGCGGCCTCCTTCAATGCGACAACAGATTCGCAGAAGGAGACCATCGCAGAACAGCTTCTCTCACAATCCAGCATGGCCCCTACCACATTGGAAAGAGAGAGGTCACCACCCACTACAGTCATCAAAGCCCAGCGTTGTGGGGCCCATGCGGGGCATTTGGCCAAAGTGTGTTGTGCCGAGTCAACTGGCGCGTTGCACTCATGACACACCGGCGACGGGTCCCGACGTGCAATCTGATGCAGGTATTTGCCGAAGCAACCATGCCCCGTCAGTACTTGCACCATCCTGAACGTCAGGACACCGAACTTTCTCCTTACCCAGCGTTTTAGGTGTGGTCGGACCGCCTCCACCGTTACTAGGCCTGCCGCTGGGGACTCTAGGTCCTCCCTCCATCTCAAGATTAGAGCTTCGTCAGCCCTTTTTTCTTAAGTTTGACCTAGGTCAATGAAATACAACTAATAAAAGAAACATAAGTTTGCAGTCGTTTTACTCATTTTGTATGGTATGACGGACGGACAGACAGGCAGATAGACAGACGGAAAACAAAGTGATGCTGTAGGACTTTTTGTTTTCGAGGTACGAAACCCTAATAAATGGGATACAATATCACATTACCTGCAAACAAGCTTATATATTATGTGCATTACTTAGAATAATTCCTAAATATGCTTTTTACAATGTTGTAAATACAAGTACATCAATTATGTATATGAATATGAATATAGAAGGTAAGCACATCGACCTAAAAGCAATGAAAAATAAATTCTACATCGAAATAATGATATTTGCCGTCTATTTAAAATAATAAAATCGATACAAGTGGAACTATATATGCACCGAACCCGAGAGTTTTCGAGCATCTCTCGCCTATTTCAGCAAATGAATAAATTATAAGCCCACCATAGAAGGTGTTAGTCTTGTGAATATGGTTTAAGTATTATAAATACAATTTTCTGTCAAAATGTTACATGTTATCCTTAAAAAATAGAATATCTACATTACTGTGCCTTAAATTACCTAGAGAAAACTTTTTTATTTGTAAGGGTGCAACACCCCCTAATTACTTATTTATTATATGTTTCATACAAAATGCGGTAAAAACAAGGCATTAACGATCGTATCTTTTGATAGACTTAGAATTTTTTTGTTTTAATTTCTTCAGAATTATTGACCTAGATTAATATATAGATATTTGATATTACTTTTAGCTTGATTTTCTTCTTGACAGACGTACAGGCAGACAGCAATAAGATCGTATAAGAGGTTCATTTTTCCAGTACCGTTCATTTTTCAAGTACCGTATACAAGAAACTTGTATACGGTATGTTGTATGTTCATATTGCATCTTCGTTTAAATCACTCGAAAAATGGAAATTTGTTCTCGGCATATCCATCCCTCTGAAATATTGAAAATTGGTGTGCATTCTTCGGTTGGTTCTTTAAAAATAAAACTAAAAGTTAAATTTAGCGGAACATGAAAACGAAAAAAAAACCATTACAAATTTATTTCATACAAAATGAGTGAGTGTATAAGTGAATAAGTAAATATTTGTCAACTTTTGTAAGTTGTATTTTTTGTTGACCTTCAATCATAAAATTGGTCTGGAACCCTTGGTATTACTCGCACTTGACCGCTATTTATTTAAATTGACAAATTATAAAGTGCAAGCAACTCTATGGGACAACACACATATTGTATTAGATATGTAGGTAAAAGAAATAAAATTTTATAATGCTATACGTAATTATACGTCATATAAATAAAATAAGAGTGTATGTTTGTGATTTCAAAATAATTATTTTTTCAAATGTATATAGTTATTTACACGCTCCTAAAATATTTATTATATGTCTATTTTTTCGTTTATCCAGGATAGTTCCAGTACCTCTGAACTAATTTTTATGGTGTTTTTGGTGGTACCAAAAATAGAGGTTATTTTTATACAATTTTACAGCGCCAGAACCTGCTGCCCATATAATTTTCATTTATGTACATACATTTTAAATTTTTGGTCATAGACAAAGTGATTCCAAACGAAATAAAAATAACGAATGTGTACGATATATGCATATTATATTAGAGATCCAGCGACCCGGTCGCTGGTTAGACAAAAAATATTAATAAAATTCAATATTTAACAATGATCAGTGTAAACCTTTCAAAAACAGCGTCGAATGACATCAATAAATACTCTACGTATTTAATTAATTTAGACATTCGAAACTGCCTATCAATCATAATGGAAGAAGCGTGATTTATAGCGATGATATTAAATTGAAATTAAATAAATGATCATGTTCCATCAATTCAATTCACTTACATAATGAAATCGAATTATTATAGGTAATATTTACTATAATATAGTTTTTAGTTAATTTACGCTATTCAATAGTTAGCTGTGGCGTTGACATTTTGACTAGCCTACCATCAGCTGAATAAAATAGTTCGTGAATTCATAGTACGTTGTATTAGTTTAATCTGAAAATTATACCTGTTTTGATTATTTTGATTGACATTTTGATTTTAATATGTAAAAACTGTGTAGAAAATAGTACGATCACATTTCATCTCTTTCCGTATTTCGATTTTCACTCCACTTTTGTTTTCTTAAACGCGACGTTCCCAATATTGTCAAAGGTCAAAACAAACCTCAAATCAACTTAACCTTTATTAAGGACCTTATGGTACATATTGCACCTCCATTTGCGTTTTTGTCTAGCGTTCATTTTTTCCTTGCCTATAAATACGTTTAGCTCTTCACTTAAACCTACATAGTGCCACAAAGAGATATCATATTGTCAATTCGTATATTTTCCAACATATTATTATTATCTATTATAAAAACAAAAAAAATAAAATAAATATATATATATATATATATATATATATATATATATATATATATATATATATATATATATATATATATAATTTCTTATTAGGAGACCATGCCGCCGGTGCTTCGGGGTGAGATGCTGCTTGACAGGATGGGCGGTGGACAAGCGCGGCTCAACTACGAGCAACTAAGGCAAGACGCTCAAGACCTTGAGCTGCAAATTAAACAGCTGCAGGTAGCTACTTAAATTAATAAATAAAATGTAACATTACCTGTGATACCAAATCTATAATCTGTATTTACACCATAATAACTTTTGTTTCATACCTTATTTTCATTATGAAAATGAAATGCGTAAAAAAAATTAAAGCAAGATCGAGAACGTTGGCAATTTTTTTTTAATCACATGTTTTTAAATATGCGATTTAGTAACAAAAAATATATATTAAATTATAAACATTGAGCCCCGTCTAAAAAATTCAATTAACCCTAACATTATATTAAGCTTATGGTAACGATACACGGTAAACTAATTCATGTGAAATCTTCACATTAATTAATTGACCGCGAATCATTCACTTTGATAGTATGATCGTTGCTACAAAATATCTCAATATGTGTTGTGAAATGTTCATGTTTATTACAAATATAGCGTAGCGTACGTACATAAATCCAATTATTACAACCTAAATCTGGTACGTAAACATCAACGGATATATATATATATATATATATATATATATATATATATATATATATATATATATATATATATATATATATATATATATATATATATATATATATATATATATATATATATATATATATATATATATATATATATATATATATATTTTATTATTACGTTATGGTACAAATGATTTAATTGAGTAATGCTAAAAAATCTACATGAGAAGAGTCTTAAACTCGTTTTGATAGTCTGATTCAAAATAAAAACATATCCAATATGTTTAACGATACTTTTGTATGAAATAAAAAATAATAAACAAATAAGAGCTTCTAAAAATTGTATGTAAGTGAATATTTGCTTATTTTTCAGCTTCATGCTGTTTACTTACATGCATATATGTATGGGTATTCAGAGAGAATCAAGTCGATGTAAAGACAATGTGTTCTCCACTTTTAACCAGATTCCGCACTGTGTCCTACAATAGTAGTGAAATTAAAAAAAATATTCCTAAGAGTGGTGAGGGTTTGCCTCAATTATCTCAGTTACAGTCAGACTATTTGTGTGTATTATTTTTTTTGTTACATTTCGTATACTATAGTAAAACATATGTCTATATTGTTCACTTCACGACCTCACCCTTCACGCTTCACTTTTGTATACAATTATTATATGTACGAGTGTATATATTTTATCTTAAGCTTGCTTTTTGAGTTAAAATCTTAATTTATTAAAATGCATACTATTTCATACAAATATAGAAAAACTGATCGTAAAAATGTGAACAAGACACGTATATTTCAAATGCCTACGTAAAAAGAAATCTCAAAATTGAATTGTCCTTTTATATTTGGCCATAGAAGGTTGTATACCCTAGAGAGCATTACTTACCTTGACTTACTTATTCATGAGTTTTCGATATTTTTTGTGCATAAATCTTTTATAGAGATATCCATAATTGCCTTTAAGTTTATTCATGACGTACATTAAAATGTATAGCATTATTACAGGAGGGTCTGGACGCGCTAGCTCGTCACCAAGCTCGCAACATCGAAAGCAATATTTACAGCAAAGTTAACGAGGTTCAAGTAAGTATATTAAATATGTAGAGGTTAACACTAAATAACTTTTCATAACATTGCATGTAACAGTGAACGAACGTACTGCATTATAATTAAAAACAGTGATATATACTATTATAATTAGTTATATTTATAAATGAATAAAATAAATAAATTATAATATTTAAATATATAATAAAATAGTATAACTATTATTTATTCTATGTGGCAGATGACAATTATTAAGTAATTATTTAAGTTATACTTAGATTTCTAGACGTAAAGTCGTGTATAGTCGACAAGCGCTAGAGCAAAAGTGATTTAAAATATATTCATATCGCCTGACGCCATTTACAATGACTATTTTTTTCTGTTAAAAAAATAACTATTTGAAATAAAATAAATAAATTTTTGGATGTTTTTTTTTCTATAATAAACTTTATCTATAAATATATGTAGTAAAATAGAGATTTTAATGAAATTCATCTCATGGTCCTACAATCTACATACAACGGTGACCACAAAATTGATTGACTTTTACTAAATTGAACACGTCCTCTCCACTTAAATGTCAAATATAGCGGTTGAATAGTTGTAATGAAAAATATTTACAATCAAAAAATAAAGTAATTAGTATATTAACAAACAAATACAGAAATTTTCAAATATTGCCTTATTTTAAAATAAAGTAAAGAAATAAGTTAATTCATATG
Source organism: Dione juno (assembly GCA_037127375.1). NCBI lineage: Eukaryota > Metazoa > Arthropoda > Insecta > Lepidoptera > Nymphalidae > Dione > Dione juno. Next base: position 1,359,038 of record JAXRJS010000048.1, read on the forward strand.
TATGTGGAGATTGTAGGGTCAATATCTCATTAAAACTAAACAAACGTATCGAGAAGAAAACTTGTTTATGCATTTTTTTTTCGATCATCAAAACAATCATCCATACAGATATTAGATACGTTTATTAAATGTGTATATAAGAAACATTTTTATTTTTATCTCAGAACAATATATATATATATATATATATATATATATATATATATATATATATATATATATATATATATATATATATATATATATATATATATATATATATATATTTCTAAGATAAAAATAAAAAATGTTAAGGTGTTGATATAGAATGTAGTAGGTACGTGTTTCACTTACTATATGTTTGTATTATCATTCTGCAATTATAGAAAATTAATTCATATATAATACCTAACGCAAAAATTTTTATTAAATACTTTCTATTTACTATTTCACGATAAAATAAAGATAGTTATTTTAATTAACAAGATTAGAACCACAGGTATGCAATGGACTTAGAAATACAAAACCAGTGGCTAACTATGGGAGAAATTTGTGTCCGCTTAGCTTTAAAATGGCACCCTAATTCACGATTAGGCTCCAGGATTCTTAACATTTAATCTACATTAAGCATCTAAATGCTTTACGAATGACTCTTGCACATAGAAATAATTTTAAATTATAAACAAAGCCACGAATAAATCTTGCCATTATTATAAGAAGGCAGTAGGAACAGCTAAACACTTGCTTGTACGCTAAAGAGTAGTCTTATTATTCTTATTCTTCCTAGTTGCGGCTTTGAAGGGCTGTTCAGCCCAGTATCACTGCGACCATTGCTGATCTATTGTGATCTCCGCACACTACAGTTCACAGTCAAAATTAATTTCTGCAAAAAATTGCAGTATTATCTTTGCTGTGAGGGTCTTCACCTCTTCTGGGTACATTTGATGTTTCCCCAGGATGGTATAGCGCCGTTGCATGAGGGGTGGACATTCAGTGAGAATATGGAGAGATGTTTCTTCAGCCTCATTGCTTATTCTACACATTCTTGTGCTGCTGATGCCTAAATTGTGCATGTGTATATTCAGACCACAGTAGTCTTAGATGGTCTTAGTGGTCAATTCTCGCGGTGCCATGACAAAGTACAGAAAATCAAATAAGAGCACAGAGAAACATTACAACCAGCAAACGATCAAGAGTTTGTAAAAGAAGGCTCCTCTAAAAAATCTACATAAAAGCCAATATTCTCAATTTTACACCCCTGATTGGACTCATATGGTGGACACATGACAAACACTAAGACCCCTGGAGATATTGGTGTTTTGTCATCCAGACCAGATATCTTTCTATACTCTGTAATCCTCGTACAACTTACTGTTACATATCCCTAAAAATGATAATTTTAAACTTAACAAGTACGTTGAACTTACTAACATACTGACCAGGTATGGGTTCAGAGAAAAATTGTATGCAGTAGAACTAGATACATACATATAAAATTTCCGTTTCTCATTTTGTGACTGATTGGCAATGTAAAGACGTGGCGAGCTGAAATTTGGCTAGAAGGTTTCGTGATCCTAAAAGAAAAAATCCCGAAGTTCCTACGGGAATATAAAAAGTTATGCTTTATATAGTTAAAGTATAGTTTCTTCCTTGGATGCACACATCACCTAGTATTAAACAAGCTTCGAACCTTACTTTCAAGGAATGTTCACATGCAACGGTACTCCGATGCATTAAAATTATACAATAAATGTATAATTGCTTAAGAATATAAAATAACATAAACTCTTATTATATATTTTATACCCTAAACATTATTAACAATGAGATTAAATGCAACTGGTAATAAAAAGATTAAATGAGTTCTTGGATTTGCTGGCAATTTGACACTATTGCGAATAAAGGCATTAAAATAAATTCTCGACGATCCGCTGCCTTTGTATTCTAGTGTTAATATTCCTATTCATATACTTGCCGAATAATTTTTTTTTAATATAAAAAATATATAAAACAACTTCCAAAGAAAAAAATTTTGACTGTAAAACATAAAGTTTTCTGTGCTTCTGTGGAGAAGGCATTTCACATGGTTGTAAGAAATAATTTATGAGAGATACCGCTCCGATACAATGTGAGTGGATTCTTGCTGCCGGCTGTAATATTTTTATAGAGAACTCTGTCTATGTGCGAGTAGGTGCTGGCATGTCGCGTTGTTTTGGCATTCCATCGGGTGTCAAACAAGGTAGCGCCATGTCAGCATGGCTATTGAATTTGAATTTAGATAGCTGTCTCCAACGAGTGAAACAAAGCAACATGGGAATAAATTACATGCAGTACGCACTTGATGCAATACTTGTTGCACCATCAGAATGCGACTTCCAGACATTGGTCACCACTCTGGCAGATGGGTTTGGAGATAATGTTACAAGCCTGAATGCAAGTAAAACCAAAGTTCTGATATATGGAAGAGATGAAGAAAGGACGAAATGCAATATTTTTTGTGAATGGAAAGATAAAGTAGTATAAGTATGTAAATATGTTAAATAGAGATGTAAAGTGGTAAGTATGTTAAATAGAGATGGAAGATACGAAATTAATGTGGAAAGGGGTATTGCTGCCGGTATCGGAATGAACGGTGCTTTAGCTGCATTGTTGAGACGGCGAAACATCAATGTAATTACACGGTTGGGCGTACAGAACATGTATGAAGAGGTTAATGACAGTGGACAAGGCGAAAGAGGTATGCAGGGACCGCAGCTATTGGCGCTCCGTTCTCTCTGGTTAAAAAAGATAACAAAATAAACTTCAAGTGTTTAGTAAAAATACTTATTTTTTAACGAAGTAATAATTGTATCTTTGTAGCCATACATACATGTAGTAATACCCAGTACAAAGATTTAAAATAAAATTCTAAAAATTCTAATACTATACGCAAGATAATCCGTTAATAACGAAGAGAGAGAAAATTATTAACGCCAAACAATTTTGAAGCTTAAAATGAATTGTGAATGCGTCATTAAAATTTTACGCTTGACTTAGAATCTAATATTCAATACATTTCCTTTAAGCGTTGTCATCTAATTATAGAGTAGAATTTCAACAGTCACTTATAACATTTGTATACAAATACATCAAATATACGTAATATAGAAACGTGGCAATGATATTGCGGATGTAGATTCGATACCTATTCGTGGGAATGAATTGTTCTCAATTCCCGGCTCGAGTAAAACCAAGTGCGGTATTAAGTTCCCCAACACGCAAAGTTTTCATTATTGATTATGATAGACAAAGTGCAGCTGGAGCGATGGCACGTAGAAAGCTGAAATTTCATAATAAAATAGGATTCCTTTAAAAAAATTATATAAAACCGATCGAGTTATTGTACATTTTATTTATTTCTTAGTTTGTATGAAAATGAGTAATTTGATGAACTAAAAAATAGAAACGAATTTGTGAACGACAACTAGAAAACGCAAATAATTCCAATCTCTAGTTTATTTTTTGATGAAAACTGAACCGCAGCGTTTCTACATCACCGCACACTGCTGTTAAATTTGAATTGACCCGCGAAACTTTGGTAAAAAATAAATATATCATATATGTATATCAATAAAATATTTCACATTTTGCGTAATATTTTAGCATCAACGCCATCTACATCCATAATAAAATGAACAACTACAGACTAGAGCCATCTGTGGCAAAAATGTCATAATTCGTAATGAAATGGAAACACGACAAGATAATAATTTTTTTTTCACAAATATTATCAAACGTACCAAATTGTTAAATGCTAAGCAGATGGCAGTGATAAAATAAAAATGTAATTTTCTTCTAAAACTTAAGAATATTTTTTAATTGAACATTTTTATTACAGGAAGAAATCTCCATCAAAAAGTATGATTATCGTGCTACACAACTACACCTCGCTGCTGTTAGAGCTCAAGTAAGTAAAAAATAAAATTACTAACTTAGTTAATAATATTTTAAGATAATATTTTCAATATTTAAATTTCTGAATAAATTACTAATAGATTGTTTAAGCTGTTACTTACTTGGTCAGGTATTATTATAGAGTACAAGATTTTGATAGATTAAGCCACATAACATATTTACACAAGTGGTTTTAACGAGAGGATGCGAGTTCAGATCTTGAAAGATTTAAACATCTTTTTTAGCAAATAAAATTTGCTAAAATAATGTAAGTCTTTTTACAGAATATACATATGAACGAAAATGTACAGGTATTATTTTGTTTGATATAAAAAAAATATACTTCAGTATCTAATTGTAAGTAAAGAAAATTCTATGAAAAGGCTGTTCAATATAATTCATAGGAGAAAAAGAAACCAAAAACCCTCGAGATGTTTACTAAAATATCTTCAAGAAAAACAAAGATACACGTTATAAAAAATGCAATTTGTAATGAAAAGAAAGACCTTCAACATTAGCTAGAGATCGTTTTCATTGTAAATAAACTCTCTTCAGTATCTATGCGGACTGCGCATGCCGTGTTGCGACAGTTCGCCAAAACATGCGGAGTAGGCATCTGCCCTTCAATCAATATATTTCAATCTTTCCCGCTATTTTCACTCTTCATCTTTAGTGTGCTTTCTTTCGAAATTATTTTTAAGTGTAAAATTTCTTCTAGCAATAAATAAATAAAAAAACAGAAATTTTTATTTGGAAACAACTGTTATTGTGATTATTATTTACTGCTTTTAGGTAGGTAAGTGTTTTATTTTTATTAAATTTCATTCTATTATTAAAAATATATAATGACACCACTTAGCTTGAACAAACTGTAGAGCTATTTAAAATAATAAAAAATAAACAACTTTTCTTAAAGTGTCGCAATGCGCACAGCCTCCCCCTCATTCAGTCAGAATCTGAGATGAGATCTCGCGGACCGACATAACCTACGTATTACCGCATCAGCTGTTTTATTTAAGTCAAATCCTTTGCAATTGACTAAACTATAACTTAATTAGTGTTATTAATAATTCGTTATCACGGATCACAAAAGAAAACTAAAGTTTTGTGCGAAAATGGGTTGGATTTCTATGAAAAATCATATGGTAAGCAATGCCGAGTCATGTTCACGCTTTTGATTATTCATAAGTATATTATTTACTTTTTATATATGATTTTAAAAATTACATATATATATATATATATATATATATATATATATATATATATATATATATATATATATATATATATATATATATATATAATATATTATATATATATATATATATATATATAATAAAAACCAAGTCAGTATTTAATATATGCCTTCTATTGTAAATAAGAACAAAGTGGAATAGTAAAACGACTAAGGTAAATTATAAATTCATTTTTATTCAACTTTTATTAGTTTGTGAAACTAATTATAGTTGAATACACTAAAATTTGTTATTAAGATTTATAAATAAAAAACCACATGTTATTCATTTTTCATACTTTTCCAAACTCTGTGTATGAGACATATGGGCTTTATTTATATCTACTGAGAACATAGCACGTAAATAATTTAAATAATTCTCATGTTTTATTTCCAGAATCATTATTTGACTAATATTAAGAATGATTGTACCTTTTTTACTTTAAGTATTCATTTTTTAAAATTTGTATAATATTTTTTTATTTTAGTTAACATTATAATTATATTTATTAATTATCAAATTTTATAATATTTTTTATATATATAATTTTAATTTTAAATAATTAAAAACAAAAAATATTGTGATGAACGGAAAATTCTACGAACGCTGCCATACCGATTTTCCCGCCCGTTCGTTGCGCCTCTGACGATGCTGTCACGAACTAATACGCGTCATATAGTTGTGATTATGGTGTGTTATTCGAGACGTGTTTGTGTATAAAAAAATATTTATTTCTCAGTGCTAGTAGTACTAAAGTGTTTATAATTTATTTATTATAATATTATATGAAGGTAAGGTATTTTTAATTATATTTTTTATATTATGTAATGGTCGTGATTTTTTAATTTTTTGATGATGAGGCAGGTATAGACGTTTTTTTAAGGATAAAAAATCGAAGCATTGTGCTAAAGTATATTTAATTTTGATATGTAACCCTATAAATATTCTCATATATTAAAGTACATAATTATTATGTATATTTTCACTTGGAGCCTCATAACCTCAAAATAATATTGTTGTGAGTTTTTTAAATGTTTTGTGAATTATATACACATATTAAAAATTAACTTGTTGTTATTTTCTTGTAGGGTAGCATTTTCGCTTTGTGTTCTTTGTATTTTATTTGTTCACAAAATGTATTACTATTTAGGCGGGAAACTTATTGCTTTGTTGTACAGTAGTAGTACATTATTTCTTAATCCGTAAAAGTTATTAAATAAAAGTGTTTTTACCATTACAGGTTTCCGAAGAATCTACTTTTTTATTTATAACAAAATGAAACAATCTTCATATGATAAATCAAAGAAAAGTGGTTATCAATCTGATGATGACAATGCTAGATACAAGTTAAATACAGATTTTTTTAATAATACCTCAAAAGCAGTAAATAAAATTGCAAAAACACAGAACATTGTAGTACAAGATGATGATACTATTAGATATAAATTTCCCAAATCTCCAGTTAAGTCAAAAGTAGAAAAGAAGCCAAAACCTAAACCTAAAATCAAAGTAAATTTTTGGAGCCAAAAGCAATCAGTAAGCAGATTAAATAAACCTGAAATTGGTAAAGAAAACAACAGAAGGCATACCGTTGGTGGAACTGAAGTAACATCCAAAGTGAAAAATCCTGTAAAAGTGCGTAAACGAGTTTCTTTTTTACCTTCTCCAATATTTTCTGAAAATCACATACCTATGGTCACTGTGCCTGATGATTTGACAATTCAATTAAATGAAGAAGAAGCGAATGATTTGAGAGAAGACTTAAACCTTGCATTTGTTAATAATGAATCGGAACATAAATTTAGTGATAGTTCAAAACAAAAAACTAAGACTTCATCAGTTCAGAGTGGCCCTAAGAAACGTAAAAGGACTTCAGAAGATACAGATTCTAGATCTCAAGGAAATGAATATGAATTAGAATTTTTTTCTAAATATGTTGTTCAAAAATTAAGAAGGATGGAGACAAATCAACGGATTTACTCAGAAAATTTAATCAACACAGTCCTTATGTTAGGGCAACTAGGTAAATTAAATGGTAAATCTAAAATTTCAGAACCATAATAAGTTTTCTCTATTATAATTACACATTTTGTTGGTAAATTACATACTTCATTTTTATTCATAACAATATAGGTATATAGATAGTTTTGGGGCTAAGTATATTTTAATGTGTGTTTATAGTTTCAAATTTAAAATGATTATGTAAAACATATAATATATTTATATACAGTATTGGTAATAGTTAAAAACATGATCTTGTACATTTACACTTAATTAGGAGTGCACAGTTATCATTATCAGATATATAAAATATATATTAGTATGTTCTGTTATTGCAATGTATTTACATAAATGAAGTCAATATATATATTTTTTGGGAGATTTACATAAGTACATAATATTGTTATAATAAATAAGAGTAAAATTAAAATTTAGCTGCAATTCTGCATAATCATGAAATATAAATAATTACAATACTACTAAAATATTGGCTGATTTCGGCAGATTGCTATATGGTGAATATAGATACAGTGTAAACCTATTTTAATTTGTTTTGTTTAGAACTGAATTAATTTATATAGGCACTTAAACATACCTTTAAATGCCTTTAAAAATATATAAATTTATAAACTTATAGATAGACTAATAGATTGATTCATATCAAAGAATTTACATTGATTTATATTCATGGATTGTTTAATTGTCCTTATAATATTATAGTTAATTAAAATGTGATTTTTGAGACATTTTGTGTCTAAATCAAAAAAGTGGTGCTGTTAGTTAGTAATTCTTTATTAAAAGCTAGCTCAGTTCTGCTATATACAAGTGAGAGTGTATATGTAAAATTTTAGAATTTCTGTGATTTTTATATATATGGGTCTTAGTTATGCTAAATTATATTGGGGTGCATAGCTTGATAACTATTTGAAGTATTAAGTTGTACATTTTTGGTTGACCACAGCAATATGCATAAGGCAATTTGATTATAATACAAGTCTGCTGTTTGTCTTATATGTAAACTGAGTTACTGTTAAATATTACACAAAATATCCATAATAATATAAAAAAGTAGAGCTGAATGTCTGTCACGCACATCTTCAGAACTAGTGGACAGATTTAATGAAACAATAATTGATTTAAAACATGTAAGCACCTGATGTAGAATCATAATAGTGGCCTCTTAGAAAATGTTTAGCATAAATAGTATTTACCAATAGCATATTGAAATCAAAGATTCTAAATTTAATTTCCAGCACCAACTAGTTAATAAATAAAATATAAGCTAGTATTTATGGAATTAGCTGTTTCTATTATTACTATTCAATTATAATTAACATAACTAAGCCCCTGAGTTCTTCAACTTATAATATTATCTAATTTTTATTATATGACAGTGATAGTTGGGGCAATTATACTTTAGCTAACTGCATTTTGGAATCTGGTCTATGTATTTTTTCTAATTTATTTGATTATTTTTCTTTTATAGTAACTTAAAAAATAAGAAATTCATTATATATTCTTAGTCTGCTGAATATTTATTCCTTTGAAATTGTCAAAACTGTCACTTCAAAACAAAAAAATATTAAATTAATAGTTTAAGCTAGCTAAATACAGATTTTAAGCTGTTAAGTTTTTTGAGTGCTATTCTAATGTAAGATTTATAAAATAAATGCACTTTATTGTACTTGTACTTGAATCATATGTACTACCATTTTTTTACCTCTTGTAGTTAGTAGGTAATTAATTTATTTTAAAGTAATGGGTTTGTATAATGTTTAAAGAAAATCAAATTTATTACGAAAAATGTAACCATTTTTATGCTCAACAGATGTCACTAGCATTTAAGATCCTAACTACTTTAGCATCTCACTTGCAACCTGCAAAATATTGTCATTTCGGGCAGAATCTGACTTCATATAATTTAATGTTTATTAAATATGCAGTACTATTTTGTTTGGAAAAAAATAGACATTTAATAAAATATCTTAAAATATTTACAAATAATCAAAAGCTTATTAAGTTCATTAGCATTTGATATTTTAAAGAGCTTTGCAGCACGGTAGATCCTCATCTACTTTTTATGTATAGATTTCTATGATGGTTCACAGTTTTCAAGTAATGAAATAATGTAAGTGTTCTTGTTACTACTTTTGTATACATAAAATATTTTTGACGGTGTCTCAAGCTGTTATATTGATTAATATATTGTTAAATAAAACTGCCTTACTAATAAATAAATTAAAACAATAATATGGTTCTTGTTTTTTTAAATAGTAATAATATTACATGCGTAATATATTAAGTTTATGCCTCGTTTTTGCTAACTTAACGCTTCAAATGTCCGTTGTCAAACGTTAAAGACGACAACTACTGACAAACTTTAAAATTACTAGCAAAAGAGACTTATACAAAAACCTTTAGGAGTCTTGTCATTTTAGCCCGTTTTGAAGAGTTAATAAGTTGTACTTGTAAAAGTTGACAAAATTCTTTCTTTTTTCCCTTATTTGTACCATATATAAATTTCAATTTCTTTCCTAATTTTATAACTACGTTAACGGTAAGTATCCTATAGGTTTTGATTACACGGTGAATAGCATACAAAATGCAAATATATTTAGGATTGATCCCCTCCACGCAATTTTGAGAATACAAAAGATTTTATCTCGTGTTTTAAAAGATGACATACGACTTGAAGCCTATAAGAGACTGGTCATTTCTTAACTAATAATGTAAAAAATGATAAAGGGAGGTTAAAGACAAAATATATTTACGGATGAGAAAATTCTTACAACTGAGCAATGTTTTAACAAATAAAGTGACCGTTATTTATGCTGAAAGCTCTAAAGAAGCTTTCCAATGAATCAACAGAGAACAACGTGGGAATTATCCGGCTTCAGTGATGATTTGGTTGGGTATATACACATACACATATGTACATATTATTGCGAAAATGGTATCAAAACATCGGCACAAGTATATCAAGATACCATTTTTGAGAAGATAGCTAGGCTAGCTTCAATAGCTAGGAATGGTGCTTTCAGGAAGACTCGGTGTCGGGTCGTAGTACTCAATCCACCCAATCTTGTTTAGAAGTGAACGTTCTGGACTTCGTCAGAGTCGAAGACTGGCCGTAATCTAGGCCTCCATCAGTCCATTGATAACTGGTCTCAACGTTTAAGCAACTTTTTATATTGGTTATATTGGTTATTTATATTTGTTTTTTTTATGGTTTATATATTCAACACACTATAAAAGTAAAAATTGTCGCGAAAAATAAACAACGTTGTTTTTCTTTGTAACGATATGTATATATCCCTGCCATTATTTCATTTAAGAGTGGACGGAAATGGAATTGAATTTAATAGAAATATATAAAAAAAATCATACCAACAAAATTGAGACTCCTTCTTTTTAAGGCGGGTTACAAATATTTATGACTCAACGACTACTATCATAATATCATTACATGGTTTCATACGTACACATTATAAACATAATAGAATATAAACTTAAGTCGTCGCACAAGTACTACCTATCGTTAGTTAAATGTAAAAGTAGTAGCTTAATTAGTTTATCCTATTATTTGTCTGTAATCATTGGCGTAGTTGGAGACATATTCCAAGGTGAGCCATGTTCAGACATGTTCTATTAAAGTTACTATGAGAACGTAGCTTTCTAAAAAAAAAAAAAAAGTAGAAACGTCACATTGTAAATATATAAGAATAAATCCATTTTCATCCCTATATATTTCGTCCCTTTTTTACACTAGTAAAACTGTGAGCACTTGACGACTATGGTGAGCACGAAGACAAAAATGACCCATTCTATATTAACAACAGGTATAGCTAGAAAGAGTTTTACCCTGGAAATTCTGGATACCTGGAGGTAATACTTAATTGTTATCTGAAAGATTAACCAGAATAAGCAAGAGAATATTACGATTTATTGGATAGATTTAGAAAATGCGCTTGGGACAGTAACATGATCTAATGATGTTTGCGTTAGTGATATAATTTTCCTACTATAGCTAACAATATAATCGCGTCATACTTATCAACTTTAAAATTTTCTACAACCTCTAAAGACGACCCTTGAGTCCGCCTGTAAACTTTAAAATAAATCGAAATTGCTTAGCTTCACGCTTTATCCCTAACGGGGCAGCGTGCTCTCGCCTCTTTCGCTTCATCCACTGTCATTAACATCTTCATACAGGGGATCCTAATACTTTTTACATGGCCTTCCTCCAGCATTTTCGACATTCATTGTCACCTCTCTTACTACAAAATCTAAAATAATCAAATCTACAAAAGACCAAAACAAACAAAAGGACAAAAGCACACCAATACCTTGGCACCCTCGTTCACCCTCTAGTATGCCAGCCCAGATAGCGACGAGACTGCCCGGCAAATCTTGTGTCATTGCCCTTCCACTTGGTCGCAGTCACACAGATCACGTACCAGATCTGAACGTTTATCTTCTGTTTACGTGGCTTCGGTAAGAGGCCTATGTAGAAGAAATATTGTAGCTCCAATTATATCTTACGGGTATCGCTGCAAGCCATCATCGCCATCATGAATTTCTAATTACGAAAATATTATATTATATTCTTTCTAAACATCTATCTGTACATAATCTGTACTTGGTAGAATGTAATTTTTTACCAAGTATCTTTATTTAAATCATTTAATATATTTATCAATCTAACACGATCACTTTTATTAATCATTCAATGTCTTTAAATAAACACATAATTTCCCACCAAAAATCCTTACATTAAATTATAGGACGTATAAACTAAAGGAATTAAATCGACAATGCAATGTGATCCAAAGTTTTGTCCTAAATTTCACCACAGCCAAAAAGCTTCAACTTCGAAACTCAGCATGCCGCAGATGCCTTTGGGATCTGCATAATCCGCACTATCGACTTTTAAACTTTGAAAAAAGGATTATGTAAAATGTACTACCTATACAATTATTTGTAGAACATCGTATCTGCTTGATTTGTGTGTGTCTTGGCTTATAAGACAAGTCTCCCAAAAAAAATTATAATCGAAAATCGTAAAAAAAAATTATAAAAGAAAATCGTCTTTTCTATGCAGATTTACGAGTAAATTTATAATGTTCATATTACAAATAGATTATTTCTCAAAATATATTCATAGTAATTCATTTCACGATGTTGGAAAATCTTCACAACTTACATAGCGATACTTATATAAATGGTCAACTGCACATATCACTGTGGCATACAATTTAGCCATTCCTAGTGAATTCTGCATATGAGATTCCGCAAATACTCTCAATGTCTCATTTGTAACCATGTTTTCCGTTAAAAAATTTAAAACTAATTCCATTGTATAGCAATGTTCTCTGTAACGTATACAGTTGAATGGGACTGAACACAAGACTTAAGTGAACTTATTGTTACTACTTACCTACTACATACTAATACTACTAACTACCTACTTATTTATCAAAAATATACCGAAAAATGTATGATAAAGTACATGATAATAATCACATTGTATTTTGCATTTTTCCTGTTTTAGATTGAATCATGAGGAGTATTTAAAATTAAAAAATAAGGACAAAAGACTAAAGAACAAGAAATTTACTTGGTAACATCATTCACAGCGCAATTTGAAGGTGTATTATTGTAAGCGCTATGGTTTGTGGGCACAATCCTCGTTGAGGATAAAGTAAGACAAACCGTAGATTTAGGTTTTATTTCCAAAACGTAGCGTTTCTATATAATATGGAAAGCGGAGAGTAGAATGTTTGAATATCCAAATATACTGCGTAGTAATTTATATTCCGTTTAATTTAGAAAAGCTTTTATTTTAATTTTGTACATTCTAATTAACTTAATATGTACATTCGGCTAGTGATTATCACGCGTCAATGACCGCAATTAGTTTCCGACAATTAGGTATATTATTGTCATATACTTACATACGAAGTGTATAGTGCCAAAAGATTATCATCGTGTTAATTCATTAAAAGGGCCACCGTGACGCAGCGGCACAGCGTCTGACTGTATTTGCGACGGTTGTGAGCTCGATTCCCGAACGGGGAAAACTAATTATTATCATTTCCTCTCTCTGGTAACAAAAAAAAGCGGTGCGTTTAGTTCCACCACTCAATACGAATATAGTGTCTAAATACTAAGTTCTCTCTGCGTAGCATACAGCAGTATGCGGGATATAACGTGAAGCTATTTTTTTGAAATCATTTTTATTCCTTAGTAAATAATAAAACTCTATAAATTTTCCTAACATATAGTCATTTAATATTATAGATGACTTACTTATTGAATTTTCCGCTCAAAATAAAAGCGATTCAAATATTTATTAGTTTCTATATAGAAATTGTATTTCAATATAAAAATAATTTCCGATAGCAATACCACAAATTAGATATAAAAGTGATTTGTGCTGTGTGTTCATGAGCAAAAAGACCGTGTTGTTAGCAAGCGGTTGCCGGGAAACGTAGGAGGCGCCCGGCTCACAGTCAGTCGAGTCCCGCCCGCCCTCTGGCACGGCGCCTAGTGCGTTACGTTTATTTGGACTGCAATCGAATATTTTTCTTGTTACCTAAATTAATTTTATAGAGGTACTAATCTAATTATGAAATTCATATATTTGACTTGTTTTTTATTAATATATAAGCTTTCAACGTTTTTTAAAATAAAGCATTAAAGTGATTTGTGTAATTCAAATTAAATAAAATTTTAGAGATTTTTGTATCGGTTTAATATATTATTATTTTAAAATATATATCATGGATATAGTACATAGACTACATTATTTAGTGTTATCTCAAAAATCTGATTTAATGACTATGGAACGTGAACAAAGAATGCGCATGCGACGACAATCAAGTCTTCCTGATTATAGCAAACAAAACAAAACCAGACAACGCCTGGAGCAAGCTTATTTTAATGACGTAAGTTAGGACATTTATGTTTAAAAATCAAATTTAACGAACCTTAAATGTACATAGACAATAACTAACCTACTTAAGATGATATAATACAGTGAAGAACAAGGTTCACTATCTGCTTCAATTCCGTAAGTGACAATTGTGACAAATAAAGATTTACTTATTTCAAACAGCTTTCCTTGTGCAAATATGTAAATGAACTGCATCTGTTACTACGTAAAGCTTTAACTAATTGACATAAAATATACGTTGAAGAACAAACTATAATTTTAAACTATAGTTAGACCAATTATTTTCCAATATATGAAGCAGCTTTCCAGACTTAAGTCTAGACTGAGTGTATTTGAATAAAAAAGCTTTCTGCAATAAATGTGTCTGCGACTTGCGTTTCTTTTATATATATAAACTTCCAATTAGAGAAACACATCTAGAAAATCATAAACATTCATTTAAATATATTGCTTTGTGGTTTAAGCCGTATTTATAAGACTTCTAGATATGAAAAAGGAAAGCAAAAGCTTAAAGCAGGAAAACTTGTAGTGGGTACGTAACTTTACAGTCCAACAGATTTATTATGTTTAATAAAAAATACGAAACTGTAATGCTAATAACATTTTAATATTATAAATTTCACCAACATAGATTTTTGTAGATACCAGACGTAATAAGCAATCACTTCGTTAAATATAACGAGTTCATTTTCAAATACTATTTTAAAATATTAGAAACTGATATAATAATTTCTTCAACAAATATTATTAATATGAGGGTTTCACAATACCTTCTAGCATCTAAGTACAGTTCTTATCTATTTTATGTCTCGCAAACACAAATCTGCTATCCTATATGAAAATCTGGAATTTAGGCAAAAAAAAAATCTTGACACTACTTTCTCATTGCCTACAATTTTTGTCTTAATATTTATTTGACCTAATTTCCTTATTCATTCTTATAATAAAATATGTAAAAAAAATATTGAGAGAGAGAGAGAGACATCAATTCAAACATTTTCAATCTGACTTACGTTTATATGGCTTATCAATTTCCATTTATATAAGTATGTTTCTTTTCCAATAAAATTGAAACTTTACTAGTACAGAATTTCAAGCAAACGATTTTTGTCTGGTTGCTTAAAAACGAAAAACTCAGCGTTTCTTTAGTAACGGTACTGTGATAGTAAAAAACTCATTTAATGACACTAGCTTTTTATATAGTATCCGTCTTTTACCATGAAATTATTGTAACTCAACAATATTAATATTAATTTACATGTACACATTATATTACTATATAATATGTATACGAAGACGATCTTGAACGTGCAACATGATATATTTATAGATTATCTTCTCGAATCTTTGTTGTTATTGTTTCAGTTGTAATTCAAGACAGTCATCTAAAATTCATAGCATATGAAATTTAAAAGCTTAATTTCTATTACTTTAGTAATAATTGCAATCAACCGCGCAATGTATATACGTATATACATATACAATGTATATACGCAATGTATATATATATATATATATATATATATATATATATATATATATATATATATATATATATATATATATATATATATATATATATATATATATATATATACATATATATATATATATATATATATATATATATATATATATATATATATATATATATATATATATATATATATATATATATATATATATAAATGTTTCTATGATTTAGAAAATTATGTAGTATTTAAAAAAAATACTAATTCTGAAATAAAATAATAATACTTACTCATATTGAGACGATTTTGTTATTAGAATAATGTATTCTAATTTTATAATGAAAATCTTTGTTCGAGAAAAACAATAGAACAATAAAATATAAGTAAAAGAAATAGTGCATTAGATAGCACGTTCCTGGCCTATCCACTGTTGATAAGAAGCTTTATAGTCGCCGTCTTTATTTGTTGTTGACACGAATCTCGATCCTGTTCATGAAGCAGTTAATTCGTTTATTTGAGTTTTTATTTTAGAAAAGGCTTGATGTAATAATGAATTTATTACAAACAATTTTATGAAAAAGAAAATTAAAATTTCTATTTTAGGTCACAAATGTATTTAAGTTTCGTGTATTTTGTGTATTGTATTCTTATCGGAAAACGGTTGTCCGAAACGGGAAGTGTGGGTCACGCAACGGTTTTCGCCTTTGGTGAGGTCACTTTGATGAACTAGATTCAAATGTTCTTTTCTGTGAATTTGATATTATTTCTACTAAAAATACATTTTTGTTTAATCATTATTAATGGACTAACTAAAATGTACTGATAACAGCAATGCAATGCAATGACACTATGTATATAGTAAAAATCCACTTAACTTGTACTTGTGCTATCAATACCTTAGCTAACTTCATGAATTCATAAAATAGAGGCTAACTTATGATTTTGTAAAATTATATTAACATACTAAAATTTAATGACACGTTCCTTAATAATAATTAAAAAAGTTTGAGTTATGTTACAAGTTATACCTAAGAGAATTCATAGCAAATCATAAAATAAACAACAAATTGAAACAGCTACAAGAAGTTGCACAGAAGCTTTTGAGATGAATTTTGTATATCCTTATTTATACACAATAACAATAAAAAGGTTCTTACGTTAGTAAAATATAAATTTTGAGTATAGTATCAATGATTTGTTAAAATTACGTAACATACAAAATTACTCTTAATCTAAATGTATATGTTGTGAAAATCTAAATAAATAAAAACTAAGTACTCAGTAAAAAATATTTAAAATCTGCCCCTACAAGTCGGTGACAAAACGTAGATCCCTTATGTTCGTGCATATCCCGTATGTTCTTTAAAAGGTGTCTGCCGACCTGGTGTCCGCATTGAGCATCTAGTCATTATAAGAAGTGGTTTTCACTCGAGTGTGACACTAACAAGCTGTTACGTAACTTATTGTTTCCAGTGCCAAAAGGCTGTTATTGTTATTCCAACACAATAATAGGCTTTAAAAATTATAAACATAATCTTATTAGGTACAGAATATTATAATACTTGGGGAAAATAGCCAGTTCTTTATTTTCGCTCGTAGTACCTACATATACATACATATAGGTCGAGCGTATTTTTCAATTTATATATTTTTAATCTGTCGTAAATTAAATAAGATTATGTGACCGTACCTAATATTTAATACCTAATATATTATCACATTTTTTTATTTGAGTTAACCAAGTGAAAGTTGTTTATCAAAACTTATACAGTGAAAAATCAGAACCCGAAAAGTTATGAGGGCACGCGAAATAAAGGCATGTAAATGACTTGATTTGCATCACACAGTTTATGAGCTTAGACTGAAAAAGGTTATTCTTTATTCTACCCTGCTGCTTTTTACTCCTTTGTGTACTTTAAAACTAGCACCTATCGGCTTCAAAGAGTATATGTAAACATTGTTGAAATAGACATAACATATAATACTAAAATTGCAGTATGGGACATTTTTATTAGAAGTTGGTTTTGGAGTGAGTTTTCGTAGCATAAAATATTTTTGATTTGCCACAGAGAACTTAGTGTCAAGATACTCCGTAATTGACTTTGTGTTTCCGGAGCGGTAAAATGAGAATATCGCATTATGCACTTTCTTATTGTACTGTGTGGTTTCGCGTCATATAGTATTATCAATTTAAAAATAAATATAAAATAAATCCATTTAAGGCTGACTCGATCGATACCTATTTGATGTGACAAGTGGATGTCTGAAATATCTTAAGCTTGCACATTTTGCTTTGAATTCTTCTAAAAGCTTTTAGACTTACTATAATAAAGTTTGTCGTGTCATTTACTCCGCGTTTTTGGAGACATCTCGGCAATAAACGACAAAATAAATTATAACGTGACCAAGAATTTACCGTTCACTAAATGTATATATTTTAGCATAAACTGAATAAATCCGAAATAAATAAGGTATGATACATCGTATGTTATAAAAAATAAAGATATCATATACAATTCGAATTTTCTAGAAATCTAATTCTGCCCAAGCTTGATATATTATCGGCGTTCGCATTCGCTTCATAACTACATTTAAAATGTATGGATTTCACATATAAATACTTATAAGAACACATTGACCTATAATAGACTCATGGTTTAAATAAATGGAATGCAGTTTTTGCTTTACAATTATTAGTTTTCAATTTTTAAGGTTTCACTTCGTGTTCAGCGGTCACGTATAAGCAATGCTACAACAATGTTTTTTATATATATATATATATATATATATATATATATATATATATATATATATATATATATATATATATATATATATATAATGTTTTTATTAATAAATATTTATTTAATAAAGTTATATATAGTTGTAACGAAATGCCATCATTATAATCTTTTAGATCTTTTTAAATACATTTGTAAAAAAAATTGTCTATCAGTGTCAAGTAAGCATGGATTTTACTTAAAAAATTAGGTAAAAATTTAGTATATATTTGTTAGGTATGGTTAGTACGTACGTATCCTATTCCATTCCTTATGGTATTGTAGCAGGTTTTTCATCAGCAGCTAAATAATAAAGACCGATCTATCGACTCTATTTTACTCGATGAATTTTAATGTTGGTGTTTTATCACAGCTTAAAAGTTTATTACTTTTGCAAAGGTTTTCTTTTTGCAAAGGCTTTTGTAAGGTTGTTCAAGAAGCATGTAAAGTGTTTACATAAGGACTAAGAAAGTATTATGCAATTTGCTATTTTAATTTCTAATCCAATTAGATAGCATGAAATAGAACATCGAACTAAGGGTTGTTATGTCAATAGTAAAATCTTGATAATTTGGCATCTTTCCAGATATATCGAAGGTTTTAATGATTTTGCTTGTTTGCAGAGAGAGCTGTTCGCGGCAAAGGCCGACAGTAGCACAGCAGCAGCTGATCGTAAGCTATCGTCGTCGTCTGCAGGCAGCATGAAGAACAAGTGGTTAAAGGCTTTCCGTAGTCTCAAACCCCCTAGTGCTCCACCTCCACATGCGGCGCCACCAGACAAGTTAGTATTGAACTACAAATATACAATAAATTAAAAAGTACGATAAATTTTAATTAAATAATAAAATTAACTTGTATAATAATACTATTTTAATATAGTTTTCATACCATTTCATGTTGATGTTCTCTTTTAAATGGTGACAACTTAATACATTATTTATAATTGAATCAAATACAAACGTAATGGTCTTATTTTTATTAAATCTGCACTTAAATTTAATAAAGAAAGATCAACACAATCGGCCTTTTTCATATATGAAATCTCAGCACTTCCCAGCTGCAACGAGGAAGTTGATTGCATCCTGCTAACGGACTTCCACTCGGCTTTTATTGGCGTTCAAGAGCGCCATAGTGCCTACCGTATATGTACTTTAGTAGCTCTGTCTTTTACGTTATTTTCAGTCACAAATTAAATTTAAAATCACTTTTATATTAGTAAAAATATTATTTTAGTATTTTACAGATTGTTTGTCTGATCAAAATAATTTTGTTCGTTTTAAAAGTTTACAAATAAATTATATAATTTACCAGTTAAAAATGTAATATAAGATATAACATTGCTACACTTTTGCTGTCGCTACATTTTTCTAACTGCTCGAAGCAAAAGGGTGTAATCTAATAAAGTTTCAATCTCTCTTTGAATAATCCGGCAAAGAAATTTGAAACTAGAGTTACCCGATAAAAATAAGATATAAGAAATGTAAAAGTAAATAACGAATAAATGATAACTGAATCGAATTAGAGATAATTAAATTTGTACTATACAATTGTACATGTACACATATGTATATGAAATAATTTATAAATAAAATGCCTTCAAAAAATCTCTAGCGGGAACAAACAAGCGCTGAGATAAATACACATAAATTTGAAGAAAATGAATGATTCAATTTGTTCAAGCAACTAAGTCGCACTTCAAAGTCGCTACGTCATGTTTAATTATTCTTGAAGCGAAATATTGGCTAGGAAACACAATCCGAAGCAGCTAATCAATATTTCATGTTAGCGACATCGTGTAGACCTAAATTGAACTAGATTGATTGTTGTTTGTAACAGAAAACGTTGCTAGCTCTAGAATAAGCTAAAGTAGATAATATATGCAGATATAAGTCCCTTAACATTTTAAGTTTTGCAATAATTATTGAGAGGCCGTCGTGGCATAGCTTCTGTCTGTAACGTGACAATTGTGGATTCGATTTGGACTAGATGTGTTAGTTCCGCCGTTCAACACCAATATAATTGGGCGGAAAATGAGAAATGGAGTTTCTTAACAATAGATTCCCTCTGTCGATCTTGCCATATGCGGGATATAGCGCGAAACAAGAAAAACCACGTGAATACGTGAATATTTTTTTTCATGACTTTTTTTCTCTTGATTATTGGTTGTGCTAGTTTTGACATAATATTATTTCTTCTATTCTGGACAATTTAATACCAATAACTCAATGATGGTAATCAATAGTACATAACCACAACTAGGCTTCATTTGTCACCATCTAAATGTTTTAATAAAGCAAACGCTAGCATAAAGTAAAAGAGGATTGTTTGAAATCAATTGGATCATTAAAATCAATAAATAAGTAATCCAATAAATTAATTAGATAATTTTTACATAAAACAATTATTATGTCGCACGCAAATGAGATTAAGGGGGCCAGTAACCGCACTCCCCGACGGTTTGAAGCCTATTTTGTAAGACTTCAAATCGCTTATATTAAATGTGATTTATTTTACATTTACAAATATTTTTTATTATATTGTGCCATATATTACAAATATTCTAAACTTCTTATTTATCGTTATGAAACTAAAAGACTTATAGTCTTTAACCTAGAAGGTTTTATAAATGCAACATTTTCCCGATTTGTCTTGCAAGAAAAATAAGCTGTAAAAAGAGCTGTAAAGAAAGCATGGCTTAGTGCTTAGAGCGCTTAAGGAGACACGAGTTCTATGTATCAAATATTTCTTCCTTTTCTGTAATACTGTAGAAGTGTTACCCTGTTACTCGTGTTTTATATATAGGTACTATCCAACTTAATAAAATAAATATGACAAATATGCAAAACTTAGGATTACGTGAATTCTATATAAGCAAATATGCAAGATAAATAAAAACACTGTTCGGTGCGATAACGACTGGCATACAGTAGTCGATGCAGTAATTTGTATTGTTACAAGGATAGAATTATTTAAGTATAAACAATTAACAATGATTTTCTTAAAATAAATAATTTTACAAACGGAAAAATATATGACATGATTGACATGTTCATGTTTGAGATATGCTTATTAACATTTACTTTGATCAAAACTATATTAATATAAAAAAATATATGTACAAAAACAAATATATACTATTAATTTGTCACCATTTAATTTAATTTAAGCCTCTTTATTCATAAGTTGTTCTGATTCAAATAAAAGTTACATGCCTAAATTTGACCTATACACACATGAACAGCTTACGATTAAATCAAGTCTCTGATGGTTCAATATATAAATTTGTTTTATTTATTTATATGTACTTTTTAAGAACTATTAAACGATTTTGCTCGTAAGTTTAATCATTATTTACAATTAACATTCTTGGGGGTATCGTTCAATAGATCTTTTACATTTCAAGTTAATTCAATGTACAATATAAAATCTATCACAGACTTATATAGCGTTTTAATATAAAATTTTAATCACATTTTTCATGTTCATTTTGATGTTTCTCTCTTCTTGCATCGTAAGAAAAAATCAAATGTACCACGCGGTGTCTACGGTTATGGCAATGAGGTAAACCTTCCCCGTAGGCGTATACCTTCTGTGACCTGATACTGTTGCTCCTATACTATCTGTAATACAGAGGTTTTCAGGGCTGTGGATGTATATATAATTATTATAATCTTAATTATATATGTTTTTATTCACTTATGAAGCAATAAAAATATAGGATTCATAAATATTTTTTTGTATGTACCTTGTAAAGAAAAGGCTAGCAATTTTATATACCAACTCAGCTATGTTCAACCACATATACATAAAACCTGTTAACATTAGTATTACTATTATGATATTAGTTCTGAAGCCACATATGTTCTTTCAGTCATCTAAGTATTCTCTAATAACCACATTTTTTATATACATCCAGACCTATGAAGCCGAGGAAATAGAATTCATTTAACTTCAATATCTATCCAAGTCTCTAAGTATTGAATTACAAAAGCTATCGCTTTCATCGCTTTTGTACGCTGTCTTGTCTCCTACCTTATTGCTTGTTTCCCTATAACTATATTCTTCATGTATAGCTGGTGCACAATGTAATGCTAAACTTATTATTATATTTTAAAAACAGACTGACAATTTTAATATATACAGAATATAAACGTACAAAAATCATTACATATAGAATATAACTTTAACTATATATAACTTTAACTATATCTGTTGATATAAACGTGATTGGGACATGTTTTTAATTGTTTTACGATCAATAATTCAGTCATCACACTGATATAGCTATAAACAAAGCTCTACGTTGCGAAGGTGACCGGATCACCCACCGCACAACCATGTACTTGGCCTTGTACATAGATCAATATATATGACGTATAATATCGTCTGTCAGATACACAAAATATCAAGGTGCGATAAATTACAAATTCAATCCCGTGTATATTAAATATGTAACACGTTTGAGGGCTTAATTTAAATATTTCAATGATATAATAAAGTTAATGAGAAATAATAGGTAGGTTAATATATATATATTATATGCTTATATATAATACCTACTACGAAGTAAACAAATCTCATCTCTATCTTGTAATGTTTTGGCATATTGCATATATATTCGACTTTAATCTGTGTCCACACTATAATATTTCTCATATTATGATTGTATATGTACATATGTATTAGAAGTGCAAAAATTGCATGTAGTAAGGATGTACTCGTATCTAACATGTAATCATCTCTAGGAGGAACGGCGCCGCTCGTGATATGCGCTCAGGCGGTGAATCAGACGCGCATAATTTTCAAGAATATACCTACAAGAAAATCACACCCTGCGATGTTTGCTCTCAAGTTCTTAGAGGTATGTTTATTTTAATGTAACTTTTAACCTAACATAACCGGCTTAAATTAATTGATACTATTGTAAGCGTATAGATAGTACTGAAAACTTGGATTTCAAGCTTTTTACTAAAACTAACTAATTCAATTGGTTTAAAATTCAAGATTAATTCTTATTAAATTGTACTTTGATATAATTTTCTTACTATATCATCATATGCGAGGTACAAATTCCATTATATTATCTTAGAACATGCTAGTTGAAAATTAATCTAGCCTTACCTATATACACTAAGTAGTAATTCACTAATGTCATAAAATATTTTACTTTGTTGTGTTAATTTAGCTTCATGCCGTAACCCGTATATGGCAGGGTAGGAAGAATAAATCTAGTGTCTTGTGTACAGAGTCAAGTGGGATTCGAACTCATGACCACCACGATAAGTCCCACTTGTGACATCGTCTGACGTCTCACTCATCGCTACGGCAGCCTCAAACTTTTAGTAGTTGTACGACTTACTAATCTATTCTATCTACACTAATCATACTTTCAAATGTCAATTATATAGTGTTTAATGTCAATGTCGTACAACGCGTCTGTCACAGCCTGGTACAATGTTAGAAAAGCGAACTAATTTTAATATACATTTTTTATTATACACATTTTATGTATGTTTTATAACTAACTTAGGTTTTGGTTTTTACCAACTCTAAGAAGGTATTATAATTTACTATTTTATTTTAATTAATTGATTTAAGCGATTTAGGTCAACAACGGACGGAGTACCTACCCAGCGGTTTTCATAAATTAGTGGTCAACCACCAAATTAATTAATTATTATTCTATTATTACTCTGCAATTACTAAAAATTACTTTGAAAACTATGGAGCTGAACAGCCATGCCACTTCTTATATTAGATTAGTTAAGGAATTGGTGCAAGTTAGCAAATTCATGAGACATTGTCAATGGCCGTCATTATATACTTTAGTTTACAAAATACAGAGGCGAACATCGCTTCTATCTCAAAGCATAATTAATACCCCTGACAGGCTTGCTCCTATCTAAAGACTAAAATGAAAACTAGGACTCCATGAACATAAATGAAAGTTTCATATTGTTTAATAAAACGTTATTTTAGAATCGAGGCGAAATTTAATTGCCGTCGGAACATTAATCAGCAATCTGACACTATGCTGCCAAAATTAATTAATACTTAATAGGGAAAAAATATTAGGGTACCCCCGACTTACTAAGTACATATTTGTACATGTTGCAAATAACTTACAATTAGTCATTTCATAACATTATATAGTTAACATAACAAAAAATATTATATCGAGATACGATAAATTTCAGACGACGTGAAAGTCTCTTATAAAACTTCTCCTGTCTTCATATTTTTATATTTTATTGGTATATTTAGTTTCTCTGTCCTCCACTATAACGCATATATCTACATATATTACATATATTGATAGTTAGCGTTGAATAGCAAACTTGGCCATTTAGGTAAATATATTTTAAATGTTACTGTTATTTTGAATGCAATTAGTGGGTACTATGACTGCGTGCTCTCATATATGAATAGTGAGAGTTCGTTATGATTACTCAAAATAAGTATAATATACTTAAAAGCAGTTTATATCTGCATACTTAGGGCACACTCGCCAGGGACTGCGGTGCAAGATATGCAAGATGAATGTGCATACTGACTGCATGCCGCAAGTTGGTAAATGCCAGACTAAGTCTCGCCTCCTGCGGCGACAAAAGAGCACTTCCGAGATAGAAGCTCATCGAGTGCAAGATACAGCATTTGATGAAGAAAGTAAGTACAGTTATCCTTTGTGTCGAGTTTTAATATACTTTTGATTATTTATACTACATATAACTTTCAAAATAATGTAATAGAACATAAACTTTACATACAGTAAACTATATCATCTTAACATAAGCTGATTACAAAAACAGTTACAAAGAATTTAACTCTTGTATTTATTTCTGCTAAAGTGTTACTTAACATGTCTGTCTATTGACCAATAAAGGATGGTAAGTTTTAAACCTTCTAGAAATAAGATTATAATATGAAGAAATTGTTAAAACAAATATATAAATACAATTTTATTTAATATTTGGAAATTAATGTACCTAGTCGCCATCAACAACTGTTTAACCAGAGTAATCACTGTAAACATGGCAATACTCCAGCTTGTGGACTGAAATTTAGCAAATAATAGACAATTATAGCTCACACCGCAACCAAGCTTCCATATACACACACAGAATTCTTTATACGATCAGGTATAATTCAAACGCAATAGTACACTTAACTTCACATTGTCCAGGGGTGGAGGACGGCTGGCTGCCAGGACAGCGACTTACTAAGATCTCTTTCAAGAGATCAGTCGAGTTCGATGATGATTTCGATAGCTACTATGACGAGGGTACGGTATAAAATAGTACGGATTGACCCTGTTGAACCCCGAGTCCTTTACTAATCAAATAGCAAATATTCATTCGAGATAGACATTAGACAGATCTATACATAAAGTCACTACTAACAAACGACAACCAGTACACTTTTTGCGATTCTAATAGTTCGTAATATATCGGGTAATAACATTTCGATCGGTGCTCAGAGGAGGAAGTGGATCAAACTTATCAAGTTCTGAAGCGGGCCAACGAAATAGCGAAGCCAGGTGGCGGGGATTCGCGCGGGGGCCCTGTAGTGCGTGTGTCGGCGCCCGAGGAGCCTCCACCCCCTCGTTCCCCGGCGCGCCCCAATACTGGCCTGGCTGTGGCGCCCCCAGTCTCCTCCAGCTCAGGTCTGGTGCCGCACCCGGGCTCGCTCGCTTCTACGCTCGTTTCGCACCAAGGGCGGATCTAAAGTTACTATTGCTTACTTCCTCCTAGAAGATATGATGAAATATATACTTTTCTGGATATTATAATACAAATATATAGATTAATATAACATAAACCGAAAGTCGGGTAGCTTAAGTCACGCCGTATATAGATCCGCCTCTGGAACGCGTATCGGCTTCAGATCACTCGTTTTCAGTAGTGTCGATTGCACGTTTTCTTAAGTCGCGGGCGCAGGGCGGGGGTGCGGTCGGTGCGGTCGGTGAGCCCGCTCAGTGAGAGCTTGTCGGTAGGCGCGGCGCGGCCAGAAGGCGGAGTGCGGCGGCGGCTGTTTGCTGGCGTCAAGAGTTTGTCCATGTGGGGGTCCAAGTCGCGTCGCTCGCCGCAACATCGGTCCATTTCGCTACCGGAAAGTACGCGCCCTGCAGCCGTAGCGCATCTTTGTCTCAGTCGAGCTTTCCTTGTCCCGTCTTATTGGCTACAAGCCTCGTTTCGTTGTATTGTGTGATTTTGTTTATTTTATTTTATTTTATATTGTATGTCGCAATGTTAGTACACTGAAATAACTAGATGAAGCTGAACGCTACATGCTTTGTTCCGTCCTCCCACTTGGTGTATCTGGATATTCTCAACAATCATTTCCATCCGTCCTGTATTAGATTTAGTTTTTTTTTATTATTTATAAAATTATTTTTATTATTTTTACTTATATATTTATTTATTATTTTGTTTTGCCGGTTATTTTTGCAGAAACAGAAGAGACAACGACGCGACCTTTCGGACAACCCTTAGTGTTATTAAATGAAAACGGCGATCCCCCGCCTTCAATTCTCAAGGCCCAGGCCAGCTTTCGCAAGAAATAACTTGTTTTAAATGAATTAATATTTTTGTCTTATTAAAAAGCACTGACTGGTCTATGCGGCTATAAGATCACCCACGTGAGCCGCTCGCGAATAATTTGTTACCCCGAAACGCCCGGCGTTCTGTGATATGTATTGTTATTGTTACAATAAAATTCGGAATTGATTCGCTTATTTTTTTCGTCCTCTTACCAGTTTGCACTTCACTTTTTATTGAACGTCAAAATTCTTCGGGCGTTTGGATGTATGTAAGTGGTGCATGGCTTGGCGCCTAACATGCTGATCGCATGCGTTTGAACAGCGATTTTTCTTTACATCTATGTACCTACATCACAAACTAACGTATTTTCACTTGCACTCAACTCGCAGACGCAAAAATCTATAAATACTGTATATAAAAATTTATGTTTACATTGATATATTACACCATTTATTAATCACGCGAAAACAAATAATATCATGAAATGAAAAAAAATATATAAGCTGTTGTCTAGGATAATCGCGTCAATACGTTTTTTTTTATTTTGGCTTCTTTGCTTTTATTTTCTTTTCCGAGTTTACAGGACGACACCGTTGTAATACGTCAAATGATAAAAACGATTATAGACGAGATACTATATTTTGTTCACACAGGTTCGATGAGGAACTCCAAGAGTGCTCAAATGTTGAGGCAGACAGACCGCACCAGTCCCTTACCTGGTACCAATAATTAACTTGTACATAAGCGAATCCCAGTAGAGTGTGTTGAGATTCGTTGCATTTTATTGATTACTGTTCATATAAATTTATTTGTTTAATCCAACCAAAGCTGCTGATGACGAGCAAACAATTTTTTAAATATTTCTTTAAACCTTAAGTATTTTTAAAAATTATCACGAAGACATCATTTGAATGTGTATAACATCATTTCTTAGTATTCGATAAAAATAGTACCATTCAGTAGGTATCGTCACGTAAACTCCACTCAGAACTCCATATTTGTGCATCTTGATTTTAATATATAATTATACTGTTCTATGTTTTTTAATATATTAATTTTTCTTTGCTATGCTTATGCATTCTATATTAATACATACTTCAAAATGTTTGTGTAACAATATAGTATGTAAGATTGAGCCAGATTGTTTCAACGGACACAAGTTAGAATTTAAATATGTTTTATTTTCTTGGTAAATTAACATTACAATTTAATTAATGCCAGTTCTCACTCATTGCTTATAAAAATAAAAAAAATCATTACATGATTTCAAGTTTTGCTTTAAAACTTAATTAGGCTTAACATTAAACTAATATACATCTATTTGTCCACTAAAACATTATAACACCATTTAACCTGTCGTGTAACGATAGGAATTGAAATTAAAATTTATGGTAAGTGTCCGATGCTCATACCGCATGCCTGTTATAGCGCCGCATTCACCGAGACGACAAAAGTTGAACCTTAGGATGAAGAGCCTGTCGCTGGATTCTCCAGAATGTGGGGAGCTGAGACGTCGCCCTCGAGACCAACCCTCGCAGGGCAGCAGAGTTCTATGTACGAAAGTCGTAATAATCACGTAAACATAATGGGCACAAAAAACTTCACTTTGTTACAATTCTATTCTACGTTACAACTTATATTATTTAAATTTCTCTATAAAAAGTCACTTTTGCTTCAAAAGATATTTAAAGTTGAACTTTCAAGTTTTATATTCAAGAACTTAAATTTGATTGAAAGTTAAGCATCTAAAGAGGAATGTTCGAACAAATTTAATGATTTCAAGACATTGCGGTTCTTATAAAAAGAAATTTGAATAGACTATTTAAATATTAAAATGACTAAAAATTAACAAACTACTGCAAAGTACTAGTCTTAATGAGCTACAATTTATTGGCGTTGTTACATGCTCAACATGATCTGGTTGCAGTGATTGTTTATAGCAACACGCTGTTGGCATTGTTTCAGCTATTTTCTAATGCTATCAGATAATGAACTAAAAGATATGACTTTGTATTCTCTTTATTCCAAAGGAATATCAGAAATTAAGAAAGGTATTTCTTAATAAATATTAATAATTAATTACATTTTACTAACATCTCTTCAGAAATGCAAATAAAATATTTTGTGGTAAAGGCGACTTATAAATGTTTATTGGTTTTTTGAGCTCAGCCAATGTTAATTATGAAAGTGTTGTCTATGAACTATGTCTTGTGTCCACAAGCAATGTTAAATGTTTACCTCTACTATACCTTTTCCCTTGGCTTAGCTTGTGTCTACCTTTTGTTAGTGAATACTTGTCGCAACACTGTCTAATGAAATTTCCTGATGATGTGCTTTCTTCGTGGTTCTATGGTAACCGAAAATTTTACGATTCGGTGTTTAAATGTTTTGGCTATTTTTGGTTAAAAAACACTGCTCAGAATATATTTGATCCTGCTTCACAACCAACAAAAGATGTATGTACTATCTGTCCATTACGGCTTTTAATGTTTTTTTTGTATGTCTTTTGCCTTTATTTTTGCATGTAATTTATTTATTTTTATTTTTCTAGGTGACTACCGAACATATTGCATGAAAAATGGCTCGTATAGAATAAGTAACCACATGCTTCACCAGTATGCCCATACTCAATCATGTATGTTCACTTCTATAGGTATAACGTACATTTAACATAACACATCGATAATGATAATTAAGAAAAATTTATATACTTTTACGTTTTCATTTTCACAGTTGTCTTATGTTAAATATGACTTTAGGGATCCAGTATACAAATGATATATATGTTTAAAGGGATTTACAAAAAATATAATTATTTTAATAACATATGAATAATACTGGCTACATTTAATGGCTAAGTATATTGTTATAACTAACCACTTACTGACGTTTACGACCATAGTTATTACAGCGAAAGCTGTTTATTGTCTATCTGTAATCACATTTGTTAGGTACCATCGTGATGTATATTGTATAGGCAAGTATATATTTTTATTTGCAACGAAAGCGCTAATGACTTTCTTATATTTGACCTTCAAATCTATTGCCCTTCAATAAAAAAAGGGTCTGATGTAAACAAATTCAAAATAAGAAAACTAAAGCATTCAGTGTTTTCTTTCGCATTGAACTGTATAGCTGAATATACCGTAGAGATGTAATAAACATCAGATCTTATGTTACAATTCAATCATGGGCAAAACAGTATTTCTTTTCTCTTGGTATATCCAATATAAGTTTAAATTTAAATAAACCAAAATGTTTGTGAAACAGTCACATAATAGATTAATTTAAATATTTTTAAGAATTAGAATCGAATCGATAAAATCGATTAATATTGAAGTGTTAAGAATTTAGGTAAACAATAACTTACATTCTAATCAATGGTATGCAGCTCCATCGTCTCCGGTACACAGCCGTAGACTCTTAAGTACTAGAGGCGGTCGTATGAGCAGTGTTGAACTACCTGATGAGCCAGATAAGAGTTTGTCATCTAACAGTGCTAGCCCTTGCCCGTCACCGGTGAAACAACCTAGTGTAAGTATCCTTTTTAATACAATTATAATGGGAGACAACACCTGTTAGGTAACTAACCAAAGTCAGAATACGATTTATTATACGTAAAGTTTTGTAAGCTGCCACCATTCCAAGTATTCCAGAATACACATATCGTCGATTAACTAATAAAATTAGAATTCTAAAACACAAATTTGACAGTATTTCTAAATGCCCAATTTACATTTTTTTACTTAATTAGTATTATTTAAAAAAATGTTACATATTATTTTAAAGGTATTTTTTTATGTAAACTTTAGCATGGTATATTATTTTAGGTTTTAATTAGGATTAATTAGTTAAAACAATGCATTAGTAGCCAGAAATTAGAATATTTGGCAATGGCATATAGTAATATTTCTTAACTAGCGACCCGCTCGCGGCTTTGCCCGCTAGGACTACAGAAATAACCGTTTAATAAATTAGATTTCGTTCAATTATTTGTAGCGCACTTGTAGTGACTTTAATATGAACATTTTAATACCTTAAGATACATTATCATAATGTTACGCTAATTTCCCATAATTTGTCTCTTCTTCTGTCTAGACCATTCAAGTTTTAGCCAATTCAATAAAAAATCATAAATATTAAATATTTTAAATTGATATAACGTTTTTATTTTTGATTTGAATAAAAAAAAAACACGTAGTATTAAATGAATCATGATACAATACTCTTCTATGTAAGTATAAGTAATGACAAAAAATGTAAAGACGTCATGCCTCGAAAAAAATATTTTTTAATCACATAATTTTTGCATCAGAACCGTTTTTTGAGAATCACCGATTATTTTTAAAAAATTACATTATATATTCAAATAAATGTAACTTTTTTATCGTCAAAATTACGGTTAACTACAATTTTCTATATATGTATATTTTACCGTTTATTTTACATTAATATTATTATAAACATATAATATGCTACAGTTATAAGGTAAGCACATTAAATATTTGTGAAAATATATCGTGTTCAATATAACACGACATTCATAATATCGTTTCGCATTAAACTATGGTATAATAATTTTTTATAATACTTTTATTTCAGAAGCATCAACGTCTCCTTCCAACTAATTTGTATGTGATTCTGTACAATTTCAAATCTCGTCACGCTGATGAATTGGATCTAAAGGCCGGCTACAAAGTGACTGTGATCGATACATCTGACCCTGATTGGTGGAAGGGCAAATGCTTGGGCAAAATAGGATATTTTCCTTCTAAGTACTGCACTAAGCTTCAAGCCGGAGAACGACCGTTACAAGTTACTCACAATTTACAGGTACAGTCCATTTTTATAGACTGTTTTTTGGTTAAAAAAAAACCTTAATTGCTTAATCATTATATCTGTCGCATTTATACTAAGTTCAATCATTATTATTACAAGAAAAGTAATATAAAAATACATGTATGTTTTAAAAACATACAAATCTTATCTCTAGTTTAAAGACATTAGCTAAATAATATTCCTGTTTTAGGTATCTGACGGAGACAATGGTCTGATGTTGCTTCGTGATCAAATTGTTATCCAAGTGGGAGATGAGGTTGACGGAATGGTGATGATCCGTTCCGGTGATAACCGCCAGGGAGTTTGTCCGGTGAAGTTCCTACAGGAAGTGTGACGCTTTAAGCTACCGCACTTCAATGTAATGAAAGTAAGAACGGAACATATTTTTGCATTCAATATATTTTTGTGATGTTATTAGAGTCTAAGCAAAAATTATAATCTTTTTTAAGTCCAAATGAACAAATATAAATTAAAATTCTCTTTTTCGTCACAATTCCATAAGTAGGGTATTTATTTATACTAAAATTGATAGAGGAATATAACATTTTCACTTAGAGAAGTAATGGTAATAAATAAACATCCTTAATTTTCAGAGACGCGGCTCACTCTCTGAAGAATCAAATAAGAATTACGCACCTAAACCCAACAAAAGCGCTCCGGTCACCCCTTGCGATAGTGAATCTACTTGGTCCGAAACTTATGAACCTCGACCTAATTACAATTATGCTACTTCCTCTCGATCAGATAAAGCCAACTATGAAGCCTCAGTACAAGGTATGTGGTGGTGGAAGCGACCGTTAGGAGTGCGGCGAACGTTTTGTAGAAGATGTGGTGCCTCTTCATCATCACGACCTCTACAAATGACACCGTGTACCGGAACCCAAAGCGACTACGAATATGAAAGACCTATAATGTCTAATGAACGCCCTCTTAATTTTGTTAGACAACTTTTCCTTTAAAATATGAATTGAGATTATTTATTAAATGTAGTTGTAAAAATTCACATCACTTAAATCCTGAATTGATCTATGTGGTGATAAATCCTAATACATTTAATAAAAAACTTATACTTCTTGCTAAAAAATTATAGTGTCAATTTCGTTCGTATTATATTACGTTGGCTTCAATGTTTAAAAAATATATATAATTAAATTATATATATTTGTGATAGAACAATGAGCTATCATATCATAGTCTTATTCTTATGATTACTTAATGCTTTTGCAATGTTATGTGTAATTAATATATTACCCACTATATTTTATATTTTACTTTGTGTACAGGTTTGTATGCTTTTACCAATCCTTAATATTTTGCCGAATTACGTGAAACGTTTTGAATATTTTAAATTGATTACGGCCTATTTTATTCGATAAATACAATCCTTCCATATTCAGAATTTATTTAGAAAGGGAAACCCTGTTTTATTGCGTAAGTATATACAAAAACTTATAGCTACATATCATTTTACAAAAGACATAGTTCTGTATGTTGGAGATAAAGAGAGTAAATGTAAGTACGTGAATACACTTTCCCAGTAATAAAGTTATATATTCGAATTTAAATGTATACTTAATTAGATCTACTTAGTAATATTGTCGTCTAAAAGTCACGCGATGTCTCTTAAATTGATTATATATATTCGCCTATAATATATTATATTACTTTTGTAATGTATTTTTTGTGATAAATCTAATTATTGTTTATCAGAAATACCAAGCGGTATTTATGTTTTATCATTTGGTATCACCCTCATCGCTGACAGTGACATTTATTAAATGTGAATAGTATTTTTATGTTTAAATTTCGCAATTAATAGTTATAAGAAATTGATTAAAATCATGTAATATCTCTTCAATATGTATTTTTAAACTGGTAACATTTAAAGTCAAATTCACAGTAAATAATATGTATTTTTAAATATTTTAGTTATGGTGACGAAAATCAGAATATATTATTAGAAAATATGATCTGGATTTGGTTCTGGTCTATTCTGTATATGTTAGGTAGCAATTCTTTTTCAACAAACTGCAAAAAAATTTTAGTACATATACCTAAAAATTATGGTTAAATTAAGGTAGGTCGGTAGGAATATGAATCTAGTAAAATTGAGTAAAATTATTGATTTGTAATTTTCGGAAAAATTATTTGAAATATAACTTCTATTTGTACATTAAATTAATAATTACCTTACTTTACTATATGAAGATTGCTTGTTTTTTTTTAGTTTAATATTATAATTAATATTTATAGTATTTAAAATAGTGAACATAATAGGTATATCTTTTTCATAAACTTTCATTATTTAGAATCCTCAAGGAATTAGTAAAAAATATTAGTAGATATATTTAGTTATAGATAGTTATTTAAGCCCTTTATTTTTTATTTATAAAAATATACATATATCATATTTAAATATCATATTTCTGTATTTTTAATCAATTCCAATCGATAAATTTCAATTAATATTGTAATTAATATTAAAAATTTCAAGAAAATATTAAACCTCTACTTCAAAATGAATAACAATTTGTAATCACAAAATGTTAATTAATTATAGGTAATTATTACCTCGGATACACAGCAGTAGAAACGACACCGTAGTCATACTAAATACCTAAATGGTAAAAACAACAAGCTGGGGCCCTCGCGGTGCAGCGGCAGTGTCTCATTGTAAACGTGGCAGTTGTGACTTCGATTCCCACTCGGCGAGAGTGAATTATTTTCATTTTCCTCACTCTGGTTGAGTTCATGGCGTTGACTTCCGCCACTGAACCACACAATTTCCTGGAAAGTTATTTACATAGATGATACCTATTGTAGATAACAATATAAAAATAATTTTTGGTCACTTTTGTATGATTATTTATATCTACAACAAATATTACAATTTGAACATTTCGTACTAAAACTGATCATTTATATTATAATTACTCATATTTTCCGCAACAATGCAGTCACATGCGCGCATCATAACTTTGAAATACAGCCACTGAGAGCTGGCAGACTTCATTCATTACATCTGGAAAAACGCTGTAACTACTTTGAATATATTCTAAACATTTTCACAATAAGGAGTAGGTTATCTATCTCTATAACTTGAAGTTGCAATCACTGAGAGTGGGTAGACCGATGTCATTCACAGTAGGGGACTACTACACGATCCATAAAAGTCAATCTAACGGTATCCATGTTGATTATGAATAGTCCCGTGTCCTCACAATGAATAACCGTGAAGTCGATCAATATTTAAAATGTGTATTCCCCGTATAATAATCATATAATTGCTATGTGCGGGATACAGCGTGAAGCTACAAGAAAAATGTAAGACGCATCAAGCTGTCATCTTCAATGGTAAGCTAGATGACGACATTATTCTGATTTAAAATTATAGCTTGGATGACATAAGGATTATTTTTGTCCAGCTTACCTACTTTTTGACTACTAGGTAATACATATCTCTGTTTTTCGTGAAGAAAACCATCATACACGGCGAACTACCAATTACTAAACTGTTATGTTATGTTAACTAAGTGTTTATTTTTAACTATATAAATATATATTTTTAAATAAATACAATTTAAAATATAATACCTAGATATATTATTAAATATAACATAAAATGTTACTCTTAGATACCATACCTGACTCTCTCACCTTATACTAATTCTCAAATGAATAAAAATCTTAAAGACAAATCGTTAATAATGTAAAGTACATGTGTTACTTATATATGTATATTAAGTCATAGTTCCTTCTAAACCTTCCTAAGTGAACTAACTATTTGTCTATAACACGTTATTTAAAAGTACATTTAACTTTGTCGCGTTTTATTTAACACGTTTATACCGTCCCCTTAAACTTTTAAGTGTAACTAACATAGTATTTTATATATATGATTACCTATAGAGAAATAAAAGATGTTATAAGCAAAATTATAATAAAATATGTATTAAAATAAAAATAAAATAAGCGATTTCTTTATATATATATATGTATATATATATATATATATATATATATATATATATATATATATATATATATATATAAATATATATATATATATATATATATATATATATATATATATATATATATATATATATATATATATATATATATATATATATATATATATATATATATATATATATATATATATATATATATATATATATATATTATACTTTTTATTTATCCATACTCAAGTCATATTTATTATGATTTATAGCTTATGTTAAATACAAGTAGTTAATTCATATTTGTATCGTACTTGGAAGAAAAATAAATCTAAAACATAAATTATGTACTCTGTATATATCTCGTTATTTTTTAGATATTTTAGAAAATTATTTAATATTTAAAATATTGTTGACACGTGAGAGCACAGCTAATGAATAGCATAGAAATATATATAGATTATATATAAATACAATGTCTATTGAGAAAAAAACGTAAATGTAGATCTAAATATAATAATGTAACACAATTTAATGCCAATATAATATAGATGTTATTGGTTATTTTTGAATGTGTCGCTCAATTAGACGCAATCTTAAGCGTTAGTTTTTAATCTAAATATTTATATTTATTTCAATTAATTTGCTTTACAATATTGATTTTAATATCGATTATATATAAAAAAGTATAATTAAATGTAACTACCTATAGAATATATTTAGTTCAGTAGTACATAAATGTGCTATGTACAGGATTTGCTTATTGATGTTCGCTTAATTTACACAAAACTTGAGTCATATTTAAGAACCAAAGAAATAATATTATTTAAATATTGTGTGAAACAAAAAAGAACTAAAGGATCCCCTAGTGAGATATTTAGACTTAAGTAATAATTAATAAGTATTTTAGTAATAAGTATACATGTGATGATTATATCGATCATAATATTTTAAAGGTCTTAAGCCAGTTATATTTAACTGAATGTTGTCCATTAGATATATTTTAATTCCTACTGATCATTGTTGAAAGCGGACGTTTGGTACACGTCAAATTTTATAAAATTTACATATTTGGAATATACGATTGTTTTTCAAAATATATAATTTGGGTTAGTATTAAAATTTGAAGATCCAATTGACTTAACCGCTATTCACTTTGATCCGGCTACAAATTGCGCCGATTTGAAGCGGAAAATTACTGACAGTAATTACGCATTTGCTTGGTAGAGTATTCTTAATGTTAACCTTACAGTGGTCAACTGTATTATAAAACTACACGTTAGATAAAAAAAACACATTAATATTTAATGTATTCTTCATTTTTGTGTACGCTTTATGATCCAGACCAACTTATCTAGGACCACGTACATGTTGTAGGTACTTGATCAAAATGGAGTTATTTTTTTAATATAATGCTAATGTTAGTTTTACAGAATAATTAACGAGATTTTATTATTTATAGGACAATATAGGTTGCCTAATTTATGTAATCACTTCTGTATTTTTGTGTTTAGATTGCAGTACCATGCGTTAGATTGAATAAATAATATCACATTTATATCTCTTTCATTTGATAATTCATTTACTTTATTAGCTACGTGTAAATATTTCCGTTATATAGCTAAGCTGAAAAATCCACATGTTAAGACTCTTCGTTCTCAATGAATCACATTGTTTCGAGTTAGTATCTATTGAATCTATCTGGCAGAACAACAGGTCGCGCTTTTTCTTACCAGAGCAAAGTAATGAAAACAATTAATTCCTAGCCCGATCGACCCCACAACCATCACTGTAGACATCATCCGAATTCTTTTTCCCGCTTTCCTTCTAATTTCAAATGATAAATGTAAATCTTTTTTGTAAGCGTCATCTGTTAGTAAATATTTATCAGTTTGTTTGATGTGTACTAAGCAAATCAAACAAACTTGTCGATAGTAAAGTGCTGAAGTGCCTACAGATGGCACTTGTTTTATTTTTAAATTAGTAAACGTCACGTGTTAATGATATCATAATTTAAAAAAAAAACAGCTACATTGTTTTTTTTTCTACTCTTATTTAATAAGACCTTTTTAAGTAAAGTATCGAAGCGAAACAATGACAGCGAGTTACGCTACGGTACGTGCACAGCGAGTGGGTACCGAATGCCGACCCTACTTTTCGCCTCCACGCCATGTGTCGATAACCCTGTGTAGACGCGCGGCCTACCATTACGCCTGCGTCAGTGTGGTCTCTAAAAGGAGGCACTAGCTTGGACGCATTCCAACACATCGCAAACAAGTTGCTGCGCTTTCTTGTTCTTCAACTTGTAATGCACCTCTAAAAATAATATACAGCATTATTGCATAAAATAAAAGTAATAATAGTTATTCTGAATAAACATCACCCGATGCTCTAATCTAAATAATATATGATAAGTAGGTACTCTTGTGTTGCGTCGGAGTGTTCGACATTCCTTCGCACAGATGGCAGCACTGAAAATATTTGACATTCCGCGAATTCCAGCCGCAGTGGGCTCGGCTCAAATGTCAAACGCGACTATTTCGTCAACAGAGTCGTGGCGCGGTAGTTGGATTTTATAAAATAATAACAAATACTATTACAGTTTAGATGAAGGAAAATGGATAATAAGCGGTAAAACTCCGTGCATTACTTGACGCCATAATAATAATTGTTACGAGTCGTGTCTTAAAGATAGATTATTTAGTCGCGTAGTTTTTGCGAATCGTTTCATATTGATTTTTATTCTTCGCCGGTTTTGTTACTTTGTTTTAGTTCAAATAATATCGTAGGAAAGTATTATATCGTCTAATATAACTATTTTGTGCTGCTAATAAGTTTGTTATTACGAAGTGAATAATTTGAAAACTTTCGACCCTGCATTGTGTTGTAACGTGGGAAAAATGTAAGTATTAATAATGGTTTATTATTTAGATATTGTTAGTATTATTACAATTTAATTGCATTTATTTGTAATGTATTATAAATATTATTTTATTTTACTTCTACCATAACATTCTATCGTATAGAAATCAACACGGTAAGTGTCATACGAATAATAATATTAGTAAGTACCTAATTAATATGTTTCATAAAATTTGAAACAATGCAAAGGGGAACAATCGTGAGTATCAAATAAGTAGCTATCGAAATAAGTACGGGTAAGTACGTACCGGTTTGATTTACGAACACGCCTCGCAAAAAATCCGCCGCTACTCGGCGCGGGGCATTCAGCGAGCATGGCGAGGAATCTCGCGGGCATAATAGCGTGGAATGCGACTGATACGCGCCTATAAACATTTTGTTTCCACACACGGCCCCAATGATAAGAACTCGATAATACACGTCCGATTACCCAATGTGACCCAAACGTTGAGCGCTTGCTTAACGCAAAGATGTTAGAATCAATATGAAATACGTTAACTAGTATAGACATATTCTTTCACTACACCCTCTTAATAAAACGAAAGTAATTTATACCATATTAAGTTAACGTTTAATAAAAATTACTTATAGTAATTCATATATATTTGTAATTAAAATTAATTGGAATTAAAACGATGCGGAATTGTAACTTTATTTCATTACTAATTAACTCAGATATTTTATTAATTAAAAATTATAAAGGTTGTAAATATCAATTTGAAGCTTCATCACGTAACGCACGGCTCGCTCGCTGCTGTCGATAACATCAAGTAGTAGTACATCAATGTTATCATTAGCTTTATGGATGTGGCATTGCATTCTTTGCTTATAATCAGTGAGCTCTATTTTATGCACTTATATAAAATGTAGCCATTTTAGATTTTATATTTAATTTAAGTACCTATACCAAATTTTGCCGAATGCCTAACGTTTTTATAAATATGTCGTATTTTAATTTAACGAACGCTGTTGGGTCTCGTAATCGAAACATCTGCCAGTCTCCGACCCTCGAAAGACACGTGCGCGTGCGCACAGCAGGGGTGGCAACCGTCGTTAAAGACAGGCACCGCACCCCAAATGCGGGCATTCCAA